>OZ023244.1:1696727-2896727 GCA_964006365.1 Trididemnum miniatum
AGGCGGATTCATTCATACTCAGTTTGTAGTCTATGTTTTTTTCAGTTTCTTCCTGTGTTGTTCATTTTGGTAAAACGCATCGCACAAATCGTCTACATCATTGATAAAGTTCTCCACCCTTTATTAAAATGCAGCTCCTCTTTTGGATGTAGGATAGCGCTCGATTTTCTTGAGCGCATTGGCAAGATCGAAAATTCTTTATGAAATTGGGTGTATGCACGTTCGATTGAATCCATATTTTGAAAAGTTCTTTTAAAACAGTTGGACTGCATTTTTGCCATGCCAATTTTGTTCATGCAATAATCTTTACAAAACATCTCGTTTTGTTGAAAGGACTCCTACTGGAAATTGATCAGTGCTTTAGAATCTGTACCAGGGATCCAACGCAAAAGTCCTTGCAATTGCACTTGCTCTAGTAAGCATGCTTGTTGTCGCAATTGATGAAGTTATAGTCAGGAACTACAGGAGAACACCGCAAACACCAACTAAAATAATTATAAGATAGGTTCAAATGCTATAATTAACTTTGGAATACGTGAATACGTATATATATGCTTAGCAAAATTGGCACACCAGTGTGCATTCAATAAAGGACACTGCCACAAAACTTTGAAGAGAAATGCAGTAACTTTGAATGCATGCAGTGAAGTACATTCGCAGTTTTACTCACTCTTCATTCGAATTATGGTTGTTGATTAAAAAACCCCACCAACATAGTCATTCAAGCATGCTTGACTAGTTAACAGTAATGAACCTTCTTTGCTTAATATTCGTATTCAGTATTGTTTAGTCAATTCAGAGGAACAACAAACATTGATAAAAATGCGAGATCATGCAATACCCGTCAAAATTCGCGAACTATGCTGTAGAACTAGCTAAGATCAGGATTTTTTAAAATAACTCAAATTCCACTCGCTACGGAAGGAAAAGTTCGCTTAGAGCAGATAGAAACATGGGTCTTCTGAATCTTTTGAGCCATTAATCAGCTTTCTACGACTAGTAGGAGAGAAGTTAGAGCAATTTTGATGAAAATTGACCCCACGTTTTTTATTTTTATTTTTTTTATTTAGTTGCATGTTTATCCTCCTATCACGAGAAAGCGATCAATGCGCTATACGAGCTCGCTTAGGAGTTGCCAGCCATCAGTCTACCACACCAAGATGGGGGAATCCCGATAAGTGCCTTTCCCAACGGTACAACAAGTAAACTTGCCGGCTTGTTCTCCACACTGTCCCTTTACTGCTGAGCGTCAAGCAGGGAAGCTGTGAATACCAATTTTAAAGTCATTGGTTTGACCCGACTCGGAATCAAACCCCGAGTCTACAGCTCAAGAGTCAGACGCTCTATACCACTCGGCCATCTGAGCTGTTAAAGTTCGCTTAGAACGTGACCTTTGACCTCAGGTAGGAGGCTCAATTGAGGGGTAGGAGGACCAGAATTGGTTTCATGGTTGTTTTTAGCGCCAAAACCAAGTGTTTCATCACCTTAAACACAAATCCAAAAGATTAAGTAAAATTCACTCCACCCTATTGTATACTAACTACGCCCCAGCATCTAAGCACCTCCAGAAATTTCCTTGTGCACCCCACGGGTTCGCAAACCCCAGGTTAAGAACCTCTGGTCTAAATGCTTGGAACTTCGAGCTACAGCAGACCCACTACGAGAGCAAGGCTGCCAACTCCATTTAAAGTGTTCTGAGTTTGTACCTTGCTCCTGAGTTTGCAGTGTAGAAGCTCTACTCACATATTTGTACTTCAACTTATTTTCGTGAACTAAATTTGTAGATCGAAGTGAATAAGTCTTTTTCCGTTGTTCTACAATCGCTTGACAATCTTTGCCCATTTTGTTGCAGTCTTGTTTGGCTTCAGCCAGATCATAATAAATTCGTAAGTAATCTTTGTTGTGACCTGGAAGAATAAAATTATTTAGCATCTTGAGTGATTAGCGCACGTATGTGCAATTGTGCATATATCACAATAATTATCAAAAAAAAAAAACTAATCTTAATTATACTCGCAGCACTACGTCAAAGCGTGTGACGAGTTGCGGACCCAATTTCGCGTCTTAGGGCCTGAGCAACGCAGCTCTGAAGAAACGCCGCAGCGGTGGCGAGTTGCTGATGACACTGTCCGATTTGACTGGCCCAGTAATCGAACTTTAGGCTTACCGCGCGGAAAACAACGTATTCAACCACTACGCCAGCAGGAGGTCTGTATTTGTGAGTTGTTTCAGTCAAGTTTTATAAATATCAGCCACAACAACATTGCTGTTGTCTGAATAAAATACTTCACAATTTTGTGCTAAATCCCAAACAAGAAGGGCAATTAAACAAAAAAAAAACAGGAGAATTCACAAAAAACATCAAACAAATAACTCATAAGCGAGTTTGACTCAATACAAAAATCAGTTCAACAACATACATCTGGCTAGGTGCGCAAATCGCCAACAAACTATTTGGAGCCAGGAAACGTGTAATACAAGCTCAGTATCAGAGTACTAACCCCTGGTCCTGTTCACAGTCATATAGTCAAGCTTTAGGTAGATTGGGTCACAATGTTGCGTGCCGTCTTCTTCCAGATTGCCTCGATTTCCAAGCGGGTTACTAGCATCCGCTTTCTTTAGATTCTTTTTTCCAGGATGTGGATTATCAACTTCAATCGAGGTTCCCATTTTTCCCACTGTGGTCATTCGGATAGAAACTTTGTCAACTTCATAGTCTCCTTTTTTACAAAAGTATCAAGTCATTATACTGTATTGTCGCTATCCGTGGGCTGTCACTTGGCTCGAACCCACTAGTACGTTAGTGTTTGTATTTAGTTGCGCATTTATCCTCCTATAACGAGAAAGCGATCAAAGCGCTGTAACGACCTCGTTCACGAGTTGCCAGCCATCTGTCTACCACTCCAAGACGGGGAATCCCGCTAAGTGCCTTTCCCAACGGCACAACAAGTAAACTTGCCGGCTTGTTTTCCACACTGTTCTTTCAAATGCTGAGCGTCAAGCAGGCAAGCTGTGAACTCGGAATGACAGATCAGTTTGCTCGGACAAGCAATAAACCCTTCTATTCCGAACACAAAAAAAGGGATCTCCGGTTTAGTCGGATAATTTAAAAATCAATTTCTCAGCCCACTTTCTTTTTTACCGTAAATTAGACCGCAATTAAGACAACCTTTGTGCAAAATAACTGACATACTGAACTTCTGCAGAAGTTAGTTAGACTTGATTGATTTCTTCATTTTTATTTTCCTGTCACGAGAAAGGGAGGGAGTCGTAGGACGAATACGTACGTGGGATGAATTCAGACTCGCTTAGGGGTTGTCTTTGTTCCCGATTTTTCAGGTTGAGTTTTGGATTCTGATTTTTTAATTTGCTGCTTTCTAGATTTCACCAAGCAGGGATAATTGTCAAGAAACATCTTATCATAGGACGCAATGACGAGGTTTGGGTGGGATCCCCTTGAGATCAAAGCATTGTAAGAACGACGCTTCGAACCACTATGCCAAGCAAGCTGCTAGCTGTATAGACATTATTGTTTCTATAGAAATAGGTATAGAGTTGACAAGAGATAATAAATGAGTTATATAAACATTCGAATGACGATTGAATTTCTACAACTTGTTTCCCACGCTGGAAATTGCTTTGATTAACAGCTCATTTGATTAACAACTTGGATAACAGCTCTGATGGCTGAGTGGTGAGAGCGTCCGCCTCAGGAGCTGTAGACTTGGGTTTGATTCCGAGTCGGGTCAAATCATTGACTTTAAAAATGGTATTCACAGCTTCCCTGCTTGACGCTCATCATCAAAGGGACAGTGTGGAGAACAAGCCGGCAAGTTTACTTGCTGTGTCATTGTGAAAGGCACTTATCGGGATTCCCCCATTTTGGTGTGGTAGACAGATGGCTGACTACTCTAAGCGAGCTCGTATAGCGCTTTCATCGCTTTTCCGTCACAGGAGGATAAATATACAACAAAATACAAAAAATGATTAATAGTAATCAGTCAGGGTTGTATTTGGGGGGGAAAGGCTTTGTGCCAAACCCCTCCCCCCCTTTTGACATTGTATTTTAGTAAAAAAAATCAAATATTGCTGAGTGAATGAAGTATACCACATTCTTTTGAAGGCTTTTGCAATTTATGGTCCCCTGCTTTAAAATCTCTCGTTACGCCCCTGGCAGTAGTAGTTAGTGTCATATCTCAGCACCGTCAACACAACAAAGAATACAATATAATGAAAGAAATATAATAACGGTACAAGAAAAAAAAGAGGCAACAAAACGATTAACGCTATGGTAAGCATGTAGAAGAAGAGGAGTAAAAAAGAAAATAAGAGTATACATGGTTGCGGCACCCAGAATAGTAGCAGCCCATTTACAAACTTACTTATTTCGTAACTAAGTTTTGTCCAAAGCGGTTGTATGTCCGTCTCCATCAATGTGTATTTGATATCCGAAACTCCACTGGTATCGATTGATTGCTTTTGTAGGACTTTTGAATCAACTCTAAACGCATTCAATAATATTAGGTATAAATTCGCCGATCAGCCAGTTGGCGTAATGGCTAAAACATCGCTATCGCTGCGGCAGGTTTTGGGTTCGGTAACCAGGTCGGTCAAATTAGACACATTGTCGGTCAACGGCTGGCCACCGCTGTGATATCTCTTCGGAGCTGTGTTGCTCAGGCGCTAAGCCACGGAGATGAACCCCGCCACTCGTTACACGCTTCGGCGTAATAACTCGTTACACACTAGCATAAGGAAGATTTAACAAGACCCACATTTTTTTGAGTTCTTTTTCAACGGTCACGTGACTTCCAACCCCGGTATCTGGGTGAAACCACCATGGGTGATCGTGACGGATCATCTTGTAGCGGCCAATGTTCTCCTCCACATCATAAATGGTCAGATTTTTTGCCGAAATTCTGACACATAAAGACAAACTCTGTGCTGAGTAGTAAGAACTTGCTGTCAGCAGGACAATGAGGATTAAATATTAACGTGCTAATAACCGAGTTAGATAAGGTGTAAAAAATTATCTGAAGTTATTTTCAAATTACATTGAACAGAGAATTGAACTGTAATTGAGGTAGACTGCGAAGTGAGCTTGCGCTCTTCGAGTCAGCAGCCACCCGGTAAACATGTCAAATGCGATCGGCTCCGCCGCGAATCGAACCCGTCGCACACGATCTGTCACCTGCGCGCGGTACCGCTAGGCCATGTTACAGATAAAAATGTTAGTAAGTTTGAAAAAACATTCGAAAGTTGGAATGTCTCATACGCGCAAATTCGACAACGAAAAGGTACAGACATTAAGTAAATATGTATATAAAACAAACAAAAAAGCAGCGATTAAAAGAAAATCAAAAGCAAAAATGTGGAAATCCAAATTAAAAAATCTTGCCGCATTCTTTTCTTTGTTCAATTTCATTTCTTGTTTGCTCTTTTTGTTTTTTTTTGGTTTTGTACGCAGGGCCGGTTCAGGGGAAAGAGGTTCCCAGTTAGAGGGGGTCGAAGTTAGTAAATGGCCCCCTCCAAAAAACAAAAGTTGGCTGTTAACGTCAAAATTAGGTCCGCAAAAAAGCATGGATCCCCAAAATAGCCCCGGGGTCCCCCAAAGTATCATACGGCCCTTTTTGCGAGGTGACGTTTTTGTTATAACAAGGTTTAAATTCTTGTCGCTAGGTAGAGAAAATCCAAGTCAAAAATATCTACAAATCCAACAACTCACCTTCGTTCCATATCGTTGTCCTCTCCCCCCCACCCCCAATACATGTTGCTGTGTCCATTGACCAGTTCATAGTGTTCTCGTCGAATTGCGGTTACTCCACCGAACTTTGTACCGTAGTTCGAAGTGTAGTTAAACTTGTCAATTGCTGAGTGCAAAAATATGATTGCATTTCGACCAACAAATGGCTCTCTACCTCCAGGGATTCGCCCCCTTCTTCAGACCCACAACACTCAAGGTCCCGTGCTTCCCAGCAGGGCGGCGAACTCGAGACGACTTTTACTAGAGTTCAAGTTTAAGTTCACCAAAACTTCCAAGACAGTTCCAATCCTTTATTGTTAATTTTGCGAGTTTTAGTTTGAGGTTATGTCACGTTCAAGTAATTTTTGTTAGCAGTAGGATAAGTTTGAAACTCAATCAGCTTCTTACAAAATCGAGTTCGAGTTTGGCGCAAAAAAACGAGTTCAGCCGCCTTGACTCAGCGAGCTCGAGTTTGTAGCCTTTTTTCCAATGGGAAAAGCAGATTTTTTCTAGAAGTACAACCTGCTTAAATTTCTTTCAAACATAAGAAAGTGCTGCTTGTGGCCCCCCATTAAGCAACACATAGTTTTTTAAAGGGGACACAGCCGGATTAAGGGGAGGAAGCCTACAGCCTTGGGGGCCCCCGATAGATTTCGTCCTCTAACAAAATAGGTCAGCACCTTTTAACGCCTAATTTAGGTCAGCAAAGAAGAATGGATGCCCCTAAAAAGTTATACCCAAGGCCCACTAATGCCAACTTTTTTGGGGACCCCAATTTTTTTAAGGCTAATTTTTTGGCTCGATTACAGCCCTGAGGGGAGAAGGCCTCTGACTAGAAAACACCGCTCTGAACCCACAGTATGACATGGTACAAGATCTGAATGGCAATTTGCTATTAACCGTGATCTCCATAACAAAACGCCAACCTGATGACATATGCTTAGGGATATTCCCGCAGTTGTACGTATTATGATCACTTTCTGGCAGCATGTCTACGTCATGAAAAATGAAGCAATCGAACGTCATATATTCTCCAATCCGCTTTGTGATGTCAACAAACGCAGCGTTCATGACCCGAGCTTTGTTGAATACTCCATTATCGTATTGTTCGGCAACAAACACACAATATTTCATTTTCTGACGCTGAAAAAATTTACAACTTTAGACAGGCCCCGGATGACGTAGAGGTAATGACATTGCTATCAGCGCGGAAGATCTTGGCTTCGATTTCCTGGCTGGTCAAATCGAAAACTGTCACCCACGGCTCGCCACTGGTGCGACGTCATAAGGAAAAGTTGTTGATCATGAAAAGTATTGTGACATCATAAAATTGACACCGCGATTACAATCTACGATATGACTATTCACATGTCAACAAACTGAGCAGCTAGTTCTACGTGATTACGTTGCGTAACTTTACCTACATAATTGCCATCACAGCCTACTATGACCAACTGCCTAAAGGTAGCTCATCAGTTGCCCATGGCTATTCATTTTATTTTGTTTATACAGAGTACTTTGTCGTTATATTTAATTCAAAGCTTACGAAGAAAATTACTAACATAAAAAATTTGAAAATTTATCACCAAAAAAATAAAGGCACACAAATCTATCTCAAAGAGAGACTTGGAGTAAGATACTGCATGTGGGATCGCGAAAGTTTATCAGGTTCATTACGTCAGTGTTTCCAATTCAAATCGAACCAAAAAAATCAAATCTTCATTATACTCGTGGTATTCCACCGAAGCGTGTAATGAAGGGCGGGCGCATCTCTGCGGCTTAACGCCTGGACAACAGAGCTTCCAAAAAACATCGCAGCGGCAACAAGTCGTAGGCGACATTGCGTCCGATTTGACCGGCCCTCGAAACGAACCCAAGACCTCCCGCACCGGCAGCGATGTCTCTAACCACTGCACCATCAGGGACCAGGGCGGTATTTCTAATGCAAATGTGTGAAAGATCCACTTTCTTTAATATTTAGTGTATGCTCTACTCCTATGTTATACCATTACAGTATATCGATACAACTACACCAGTCACACAAACTCCCTGTATACGCATATACAATTTTTGCGGGGTTTAGACCCGCAGTTGTAGAAATTGTAGTTATGTGACATGGTATCAAATGATTGATTATGATGCAGAAATTCGAGTTAAGAACCGCAGGGATAAGCCCATTAAAATTGACATGTGAACAGGGGACAACATACCTGCAGCATTGGATGCAAGTGATGTAGTAACGTAACCAAATGCTCATAACGATCTTTGTATGGAATCACAATCGCAACAGTCTGTCGCGCGAAGCAGTCGCGTGGCGCAAAGCAACCATCGTGAACTTTACCTCCGGCCGCAGCTAACGCTTCCTCAAGCGAATATGACACGCTGGAGTTCACTGTGAGATTTCCAACTAAAAATAAATTAGTTGTTTTAATTGGCGAAGTAGTTAGAGACATCGCTATTGGAGCGGGAGGTCTCGGTTCGATTCCCGGGCCCGTCAAATCACTCGCTACCGCTGCGACGTTTTTTCGGAACTGCGTTGCTCAGGCGCTAAGCAGCGGAGATGGGCCTCGCCAACCGTTAGACGCGTATTAAGAAGATTTGATTAGAAATCTACTATTTTTTCTCTACAGTAAAGCAAAAGTGTGCTAACCGATAGGCGAAAGCCAACCTGCGACAAGCAGCAACGCGACAAAAATTATAATGTAAGTGGATGTAGCAGGTTTTCTCAGTTGTTCGCGTGATCGCTGAACAGAAAAATAAAACAAAGAAGGTGCGATAAAAAATTGTCGCTTGTCGCGTATTGGTAAATGCACCTTAAGACAGCACATATAACTTACGTAAGCCTACTGGCAATCGATCGCAATACTTTGTCATTCTATTTGACTTTTTTGTTGTTGTTGTTGTTGTCGTTTTCGGGTTCGACGTCGTCACTCTAAGCTTGTCATGTTTCACCTTGTTCGCATCGATGTTATCCCGGTTCTGAAAAAGAAAGTGACTGTCATTTTTGCTTAAATAAATGACTGAGATTGTTTTCAAACTATATTGAACTGAAAATTCAACAGTAATTGAGAGAGACTGCTAAGAAGACTTCGAGTCAGCAACCGCACGGTAGATACGTAAAATGCGATCGGCTCCAGCCGTGAATCGAACTCGTCACGTAGGATCTGCAACTTGCATGGCACTGCTAGGCCATATCGCTGACATAAAATTGCATCATTAAAATAATGCACCACAGTATTTTAATCATGCTGAAGGTTACCACTAACCTATAGAACTGCGAACAATCTACGGCGAATACAATGAATAAGGGACGAAAATGGCTTACAAATAGGAAAAATAAAGCCAACGTAATTTTTAAAACAGGAAGTTTCGACAACATAAATTCAGCTGTCATCATCAGCAAGTGTAAGCAAGGCAGTACATAACTTTTCAGTTTCTTTTGCTTACACTGCTGATGATGACATCTGAATTTGTGTTGTCGAAACGTCAATTCATCAAGAATTACTCTGACTTTATTTTTCCTCTTTAATGTAAGATGAGTAGGTTACCTCACTGCATCATTGCTATCTGCTAACCAATTTCATTCAACAAATAATTTACAACATTGTGCACAAATTGTTTCTTAAGTACCAGTGCTGCGAACTTAATCTAACTCAACTTGGTGCTTTTCTGCCCAATTCGAACTCGAAAATCCCTGAACTTGAAAAAAAGTTTGATCGAACTTATCCTAAACGTGACAAACAGTGCTTGAATTTAGCCTAAACCCAACAAAAACTGCCTGAATTAAGCATAAACTCGGTGAAAATTCCTGAACTCGAACTTGTACTCGCAAAATGAACTCGGCAAAGTTTAAACTCAAACTCGGGTGAGAAATTTTTAGTGAACTCGATTAAACACGGGGGCGAGTACACAGCTCTGTAGGCTACTAGTCTTCACCTGGCAAACAAGGCTTTTACTTTCATACGCATTCCAAGGAAATCTTCGCGTTTTTCGGACTGATACCGCAAACATTTCAACTTATTAACCCCTTCATACAAAAACATGAAATGGCTGATATGAAACAGTGGCACTAGTAGATGCCATATTGGTATTTGGGTTTATGGGCAGAGTTTAAGAACTTGTGCTGTAGATGGTAATTGTTTCAGAATATGTTGGAAGCAAGTTCAAGTATGAACCTAGGAAAACTTTTTATTTTTCATGATTATAATTATTGAAATTCCATTCTTACCTGACGATTTTCCACACCGTCCTTTCCTTTTTTCTCCACGTTTTTCTTTTCCATTGGGCTAATGTGATTAACCACTTCTCGTCTCACAACACTCTCACCATTGACTGGTTGCACAGCAAAATGTAGCTTCATAAGATGAAGTTTTTCCATCCGCTTTTCCGAGTAAGTTACGTAGGTTTGAGCATGGAAAAACATCATCAAGAATAATGAAGCCATCAGTCCTGACACCAGGCATTTTAGTCGGCACCTCATCGATACAAGTTGTCTTGGGTGTTACAAGTTGTGTCGAGTGTTACAAGTTGTGTCGAGAGTTGAAGATAAACTAAAAAATTAATGGCGTTGTAATAAATTTGTTCACCCAACAGCAAAATGCAAAAAATCAAATCTCCATTCTACTCGCGGTATTACCCTGAAGCGTTTAACGAGTGGCGGGGTCCATCTCTGCGGGGTCCAACACATGCTTCGAAGAAACATCGCAGCGGCGACGAGCCGTTGGCGACACTGTGCCCAATTTGAGCAGCCCGAATCGAACCCCAACCTTCTGCACCAAGGACGATGTCCTCTACCGTTACGCCCATCGGCCGGTCGAATAAGTTAAGCTCACTGAACATAATCTGCAGATACTCACCAAAATAAATAGAACCAATTAATATCTTTCCTTTGAAAAACACATTTTTATTCCAATGTGAAATACGAACACAGAGTAATTCCCTAAAAATTATTACAAAGAAATAAACGACATGTTCAAACAGATTTAAGAGCTGCCTTCCAAACTTCACAAATAAATAACACAGACTATTTTCAGCCAATTGTACAATTTCTTCATACGTCAAACTGACAATTCTGCTGCGCCGCTGTTCATCGCGAACACTCTCTCAAATCTCTATCAATGGCGGCTGATATTATTCTCTAATCTGATGCTGATAAAAAAACAATATAAGTCGGAGTACAAACATATGCACTGCTGTATTTATTTCTATCGAGTAGGCTACTCTTGAGCATACGGTAGTATTAAGACATCAGGGGCCCGGAGATATTTTTTAGGGACTTCATGCTTTTTGCCGACTAATGTTGAGGCAGCAGATTTTTTTACAGAGGACACGACCTTTCCTGATTATCTGAAACGTCACATGTTGATTTAAAGCTGACAAAAACAGCGCTTACTCGTGAATTGGTCGAAAGCAGAATACATAACTTCAAAATAAACTCTCTCCGCCCTTTATAAGTTTGCGGCACGAATCTCCGTGACTTCAAAAATCAAATCTTCATTATACTCGCGGGGTAACGCTGAAGTGTGTAGCGAGTTGCGGGATCCATCTCCGCGGCTTAGCGCCTGGGCAACACAGCTTCGAAGAAACGTCGAGGCGGTGGCGAGCAGTCCGCGACACAGCGTCCGATTTGACCGGTTCAGGAATCAAACCCCAAGCATCCGGATCCGACTACAACGCCTTTAACCATCAAGCCAACGCGCCGTTCAGGAAACTACAAAGGCTACTCCAAAAACACAGGACCTGGCAGCACTGAACTTACTTCAGCTGTAAAACTTGGTCTCTCAAAAGTATTTACACACTCGACTAAAAAACTGCCCAAAACCTTGCACTCTTACCGTTGATTACCTTTAATACCGCTGATATTTTTGCTTTTCTTTGACTCGTTGTAAGAATTTAACACGAGCAGAACTCACTGCATGTTATTGCATCATCTTGGAAAATATTAAGTAAACTGTAGAGTTAGTTTTGGCACAAAATTTGATCATCAAAGTCAACTCACCGTCACTGCTTCACTCCAAGTGAAATTGAAATGAACTGAGCAAAGCGCCTCAGGCCATAAATCCGGTTACTCAGGTTTTATGGTTATGCAATGCAATAATCTTTCAATGTCTTTCAATCACATTAATTAATTCAAATTTTTACAACCGTTAGTTTTATTGGTGGTTGGCAAGAAAGCGCTGTTCCTCTTATCGTCATGATCACATGGTTAAGGTTCAATTTTGACCCAGCTCTGTGTTTCGGTCAGTGACGGTCAAAATTAAATCTTGATTGTAGTCGCGGTATTACGACGAAGCTACAACGGGTGGCGAGATCCCTCTCCGCGACTAAGCGCCTGCAAACGTCGCAGCGGTGGCAAGCCGTTGGCGACACTATGGTCAATTTGACAGGCCCGGGAATTGATCCCCAGACCTCCCGCACCGACAGCGATGCGCTTAGCAGCTGATTATGTTATGGTCCAACATTCAGTAATACTTACCTGCATGTGAAGATTTTTACCAAGCAGCAAACTGTAGAAGTTCATTCACTACATTCTTGCCCACGCGTTGTTGTACGCTTTTTTGGCATGAGGCAACCTAAGCTCTGCTTTGACGAGAGCAGATTGATTAATTAATTGTGTTCAGCAGCTCAGATAGCCGAGTGGTAAGAGCGTCTGCCTCTGGAGCTGTAGGCTTGGGCATAATCGCTAGTCGGGTCAAACCAATGACTTTATAAGTGATATCACCAGCGCCATGGCCTAATGGTTAGAGCGTTCGCCTTGGAAGCTGGTAGAATGGGCTCTATTCTCAGTCGGGTCAAACCAAAGACTTTAAAACTGGCATCTGCTGTTACACTTGCTAAACGCTGAGCAATTAAGTGGAGCGCGGAGGATGAAATGACCAGAGAATAAAATACGTCAGTGAAATCTTGACAAAACTTAGTCCTGGCGCTAAAGGACCTCAGTAGTTATAAAGCGCCGTAAAACCACACAACATTTCATTTCATAAGTGATATCACAGCTTTCGTGCTTGATGCACAGAAACGGACAGTGGGGAGAACAAGCCGGCAAGATCACTTGTTGTGCTGTTAGGGAAGGCACTTAGCGGGACTCCACCATCTTGGAGCATAGTAGACAAATAGCCGGCAATTCCTAAGCGAGCTTGGTATCGAGTTTTAATCGCTTTCTTGCCATAAGAGGATAAACATGAACTAAAAAAATGAAAATAAATGATAAAACAGTATGATGTTACCGGCGAACTTTACTTCAGTAAATTGTTTGCCCAAACGCAATGCACTTGCAGCACAATATGTCAGTATAATGCAATATTAGTTGATACTTTGGTGTTTATTGTCGCATAAGCGTGCGGAACAACAAGTGATAATTACATCACAAGGAGATCACTTTGCTTTCATCAGACGGCGATGACTCCATTTCATTAACATTGGCTGAACTCGAGCATTTTGTTGTGTCTTGATTTATGCTGTGGTCATTTTCATCTGAACTACCTGTCATTGCAAAGAAATTTTTATGCACTTTTCATAGCTTTTTGATTTCAATGATGCTTCGAGAAATCTGGAAGGTTGGCGAAGAGCTTAAAGACATCACTAGAGGTGCGGTAGGCCTGGGGTTTGATTTCGCGTTCATTCAAATCGCACAAAGTGTCGCCAACGGCGCGTCATTGCTGCGATGTTTGTTCGGGTTTGGGTTGGTCAGACGCTAAGTCGCGGAGACGGTCCCCGCCACTCGATTCGGCGCACTACCGCGAGCAAGTTGAAGATTTTTTTTATGTTTTACATCAAAATCAGGTCAAATTTTGAACTGTACGACTCACCAAATTGTGCTCTAAGCCGTTGATCAGGATAGTTCGAAGTGATAGCCGACGCTGATAACTGCTCAACTGAACGAGATGAGTTTCCGTAGTTAGTATGCAGACCCGTAAAACTTCGGGCTACGTAAGCGCGACTAATCACTTTTTGAAATACGTCAGAAATTAATGAAGATACACGCCTCGCAAAAATTGACCGAGGCGAGAGAAAGCTACTTTGATTTGACGTCAGTAGTTGGTTTGAACTATTGACAGATGAGCCCGGATCTATACATTGCGTGCTATCTGCCAAATCACGGGAGTTCAAAGATGCTTCTCTTCTAGTTTCTTTTACTTTTTTCTCTGGAATTTTTTTCTCAATTACAGCATAGTTTTTTTGAAGCTTCTCATACTGCAGTTTTTTATCACCATTTTGAGACGCCACGTCAAAAATCGCGTGCAGCTCTTGCGAATTGTCGGTTTGATTTCGAGAGTTTGAATCATCAATATCAGATTCAGCAACAACGTCAATTTTTGGAACAAATATGTCATCAACTTGAGGAACACTGTCCATAAGTTTGGTATTGACCCACGAACTCGCCTTGCCTGCAAATATATTTCTATCTTGACGAGATGACGCGTTTAATTTCTTGGAACCTCCAACAAAAGGGAAAGAATTGAACATCTGCCTTATCTTTTGAGGAACAGAACTAAATGATCTCGTATCCATGTGAGATTCAGAACTACTGACCGTGAAATCATCCCTTGCGGCTGCAAGCTTCCAAATATTTTTTCGTTTCAACCGATCGATCTCTTCGGTACCATCACTGGACAAGGATCTATAAGATGGTCGGCCACTACGACGAATCGAGGTAAATTTCCAGTCTCTTTGTGCAGTGGAAGATTCGCAGTTAAAAGCATAATCTTGAAAATCTGTGATATTTTCTTGAGCAACAGATCCAATTATATCGGCAGCGTTTGAAGATGATGCAAACTTTCTAAGATCATCTTGGAAGGAGGGGCTAAGTTTCTTATCATCATCCACTGTGCTGTAAGACAAAGAACTTATTTCATGGCTAAACCTTGATATTTTTGAATCATTTTCAACCAAAGAAATAAGAGTCTTGTCATTGTTTAGAAAGACAGGATCAAAGTTCTTATGAGAATCTTCGTGGGCAAAATCATTTTTCGTCGCATTTTTTTGATAATCTGTGTAGTTAGTGCTTCTAGTTTTTGTGATAGAACCATATTTCACAGCATCGTCAGGACTTAAACGGGGTCTTCTAGAGGAATCTGGAGATAAAAAGTTAAATATTTTGAAAACATTATCAACAGCAGAACGCATTCTGCTTCGTTGATCATCAGGTTCAGAATATCTTTTTGCACCATGTCCAAGTTCGGAGGAAGCATTTTTTATATCATTCTGAGATAAAGATCTAAAGTGTTTGGACCGCAGTATTGGAACTGTTAAATTCTTTTGACATTGCCAGTCAGGTTTCGAGTTTTCACCACTCACAACAGAATCTAGTTTCTCAGTAACTCCATGATTTCTTTCCGCGCTGTGGGAGCTAGGGGTAGTTTTTTCATTATGGCGTAGCGAATGAGTTTTTGGAGATGAACCATTGCTGTCGTCAATCGTGTGTTTACGTGAAGAGCTTGGAGTTTTTTTGGACGCAGCTTCACTTCGAATCAGTTTTGCGTTGTCAGCTAAGTACTCTTTTCCCAGCATTGTTATTATGTTCCGAATTTTTTCTTTTCGTTGGTCTTCACTGCCTTCAAACCGATGAGCCACTGATGAGTTAACTTCGTCAATGAAAGTGTTCATATCTAATATTCCAGTTGAATTTTCCATGCGAGAAAGCACATAGCTAAAAATAGCTTTGTTTTCTTCCAAAGGGTTTTTTTCTACTTTAACTGTTTTGTGTTTTTTCTTTGGTTTCCGTTTTTTCTCTTTCGCTCGTTTCAGAATCTCATTAAATAACTCTAAATTTCGGGCTTCGACAATCGAAGTTCTCGCGACACGTCTCTCCCCGTATTCTTGCTGGATCAAAGTCGCTGCAGCCATGCTGATTATCTTCGATTTGGAGCTATGCTCTCTCATTTCTAATGCTTTCAGCAAATCTTCAACTGAAAAGTCAGACTGTCTTTCCTAAAAATAACACGAAAAAACTTAATTCAACATCTGAGAGAGCAATCGACTCATAGGCTATATTTGTCTACTAAGAGCGAACTTTGCTTCTCCATAAAATAAATATGGGACGAAAACAGCTTAAAGAGGAAACATTTAGCTACAGCTAACCTCAAAACTGGACGTTTCGACAACATAGGTTCAGCTGTTATCTTCAGCAGGGCAAGCAGGCATTACAAAACTGCTGATGATGGCAGAGGAGTCTATTTTGTCGACACGTCGAGTTATAAAAATTACTGAGGCTACATTTCCTCCTTTCTTTCTCTAAATGTTCGCTGAAGTTAGGCTAAAATTTATTACAGATAATGCTCAAAATTACGAGTTAAACGATAGGAGTTAAATGCTCAAAAAACGAGTTAAATGAGAGATAATAAAGAATCACTGGAGGCATTACCAAGAAGATTACATTAAAAAGACCAGAGGATTGTTAAATCTAACCCACTTATGTGGGGAAGGTTTGCACTTCCACAGTCATTTGGATTCTGAAGCGCCTAACTTCAGCAGTTTATTTTAATATTATTCACCAACTAATCTTTTTTTCATTGGTGAATAATATTAATAATAGTGTGGCAGATGATGAGTTATAAATAGTACTTCTGTATTCTTAAGCAGTCGCCCAAGCATGTATATGATTGGGCGCTGCATGTATATGCTTGGGACTTAACTAGTCTCATCACCTTCATCAAGCTGAGAAGTGCCTCCAAGCAGCGTCACATGGGCAACAGTCTCGACTTACTGGCTAAACTATTTCAACAACAGCCTTGTAGGGTATGCCTATTGAGGCGAAGGCTAGGCCCACCGCCAAAAACTGTGGTTGGTGTCAGCAAGGTCATGCAACCGTAAAACTTTGCTCCAAAAAAAAAAATCTTATGGAAGTTAAGTTGAAAATAACCCCTAGTCTCCGGCGGTCCTTAGATGGCAAGGGGTGCGAAGAATCTCCGGAATGACACAGGTCCGTTGGTCTCGGCAGTCTTTAAATGGACAAGGGGTGCATAAAATTCCCAAGAAATTAAGATCAAAAAAGCCCAACATAGGGCTCAATGTTCGAGTGAGAAGTTGGAATCTGGGCAGTATTAGTGGAAGTGCGCGAACAAATAGAAGATGGAAGGTGGATATGTGTTGTCTACAAGAAGTGAGGTGGAGAGGCCAGGAAACTCGTTTTATGGGAGTAAAGAGAGGAAGGTACAAGTTTTGGTGATCAGGAAATGATGAGGGGACTGGAGGAGTAGGAAGAACGGTAAAAGAGGAATTGTGCGAAAAAGTTGTAGAAGTTCGAGGAAAAAGTGACAGAGTTATGGTGCTGGTGTTAGCTTTCGAAGGTGAGCTAGTAAGATTGATTTGTGCATATGGACCACAAAGTGGTAGAGCCTTGGTGGAGAAAGATCAATTCTATGATGAAATGAAAGATGAATGGAGTATAAAAAGTAATGATAAATTAGTCTTGGGTTTAGGGGATTTCAACGGACATGTTCGAAAAGAAATAGTGGGGTTTGAAGATGTTCATGGAGGATAAAGAATAGGTGAGCGAAATGCAGAAGGAAGAATGCTGTTTTAGTTCCTTGACAAAAAAAAATTGTGCCGGGCCAATACCTGGTTTCAGAAGAAACAAAACAGGAAAGTCACGTTTAAAGCAGGGGAATTTGCCACTGAAATTGATTTTGTCCTGATTGGAAAAAAACGAAGAAAATATCTAAAAGACATCAAAACCATTCCTTGGGAATTGCAGCACAGATTGGATGTCAGTGATGTCGAAAAGAAAAAACTGAAAGAAGTTGTGAAAATGAAAGGAGTCGTCAGAAGAAGGCTATGGAAATTTAAGGAAGATATAATAAGAGAAAGGTACGAAAGGAGGGTTTTAGAGTTAGTTGATGTAAATGCACAGAACTTATGGAAATCTTTTAAGGATGGACTTTTAAAAGCATGTGATAAATTGTGTGGGAAAAAGTTGGTCAGACAAGATGGAGGTAATACGTGGTGGTGGAGTGAAAAAGTGAAAGATGCTGTAGCGAAAAAGAAAAAAGCTTTTAAAGATCTCTGTAAAGATGGATGTAAAGCCAACAAGCCGCTATACAAGAAAATTAGGAACACAACTAAGAAAGTGGTGGCAAGTGCAATGAGAAAAGAAGCTGAGAAAGAAACAAAGGATTTGCGAGAAAAGCCGAACCATGCTTTCAACTTGGTAAAGTAGATGAAAAGAGATGGGAAAGATGTCATAGGCGGTAGATGCATGAAAGGAAAAGATGGCGATTTAGCTTTTATGGAACAACATAGGAAAATCATATTTACGGAACAAGATAGAAAAAATCAAATGGAGAGGGTCATGAATAAAGAAAATAAATGGGACCAAATAACATACGTGGATGTAGTAGAGGGACCTACAGAAAAAGTTACTGTTGAGGAAGTGATGACTGCGTAGAGAAAAATGAAGTCAGGGAAAGCCACCGGACCATCAGAGGTAGATTCCCAAATGATAATTGCATCTGGTGATACAGGGATTAAAGTGATGGTGGAACTTTGCCAACGAGTGTTAGATGGTAGAGGCATCCCACAAGAATGGAAGACCAGTGTGGTTGTAGCTATTTTTGAAGGGAAGGGATACGTAATGAATTTTGGTGCATATAGAGGAGTGTAGTTGCTAGAACATGCAATGAAGATCGTGGAAAGAGTTCTGGAAAATAGAATCCGATGCTTAGTAAACATGAACAAGTTGCAATTTGGTTTTATGCCTGGAAGAGCGACAATGAATGCTCTGCTTATTCTTCGTAGCATGCAAGAGGAATGTCAAGGTAAAGGAAAAAAGTCGTATATGGAAAAAGCATTTGGAGAAAGCATTTGATCGAGTTCCGAAAAAAGTTATGGAATGGGCGATGAAGAAGAAGAACGTTTCAGAGGTAATGGTGAAAGCAGTGATGAATCTGTATGACGGAGTAAAGAGAAAAGCCAAGGTTGGATCAGATTTATCTGATGAATTTTCTGTAAATGTTGGTGTACATCAAGGATCAGTGTTGTCACCACTGCTGTTTGCGATTGTGGTTGATGCAGTGACTGAGAGAGTGAGGGACAGTTCAATCAATGAAATTTTATACGCAGATGACTTGGTTTTGGTGGCGAGACCATGAAAGATTCAAGGGATAAAGTCTGGCGATGGAAAAAAGCGTTTAAAGGAAAGGGAATGAGAGTAAATCTTACTAAGACGAAAAGATGGTGAGTGGGTTGGAAGAAAGAGTTACAGCAAGCAAGATTGATCCGTGTGATGTATGCGGAAGAAGGGTAAAAGTCAACGTCAAGGCAGTCTTTTGTACAAACTGCGCGAGGTGGGTTCACGGAAGGTGTGCATCCATGAAAAGGGTCACCCCTGGCCTGGCCAAGAATTTTGTTTGCACATCATGTACAACTTTAGATGAGGATGGCATGGAACCAATAGAGAATTTATGCCATGGAGTGGAAACAGTGAATGAGTTTTGTTATTTGGGAGACAAGTTGATAACTAGTGGAGGATGTGAGGCTGCAGTTACAGCAAGAATGAGAATTGGATGCAGTAAATTTAGAGAATGTAGTGAGTTATTGCTTGGAAAAAGATTTTCGTTAAAGATCAAAGCAAGAGTTTTTCAGAGTTGTGTCCGGTCGGCAATGTTGTATGGTAGTGAAACGTGATGTTTGAGAGAAAAAGAAATGGGTACCTAAGAACAAAAAGAGCAATGGTGAGAGCAATGTGTGGTGTCAAACTAACGGACAGGAAAAATACAAAAGATATGATGGATATGTTGGGTTTAAAACAAACCATACATAAAATGGCCAAAGCAAGTGGAGAGAGATGGTTGGGACATGTTTTGAGAAAAGAGGCTGGTGATGTTGTAAGGAATGGTTTAGAAGTTAATGTTTAGGGACGATGAAAGAGAGGACGACTGAAAGGAACGTGGAGAAAGCAAGTAGAAGAAGAGCGATTGAAGGCTGGTCTGAATTTGAAGGATACCCACAACAGAACTAAATGGGAGAGAGAGAGTGCGTGCCATTTCCATGAGGTCAATTCGACCACCTCCATTAAATGGGGACAACACCGGACAATGGCATCATCATCATCATCAATAATTTTTTTGATGATTAAGCGTGAAAGTAACACAAAACATGTGACTAACTGAAAACAAAGCGAATGTACAACAATTGATAGGTGGCACAGAATTTAAGAATAGCCTTGAAAAAAGCTGTTTCTCTCAGAAGCACTCGTCAAACGAGTGAGTCACGAAAAGCTTCTGGGACGAACCGCTTTTAAGCTATTCCGAATGTACAACCAAGCTGACCGTATTTTTGAACACAGTACTTAAGGCTGGTTGGTGTAGGGGTTAAAGACATCGCCGGTGGTGTTGGAGGTCTAGGTCTACTAAAAAAGCTTTTCCAGTTTTGACTGCCTTGCTTGTACTGCCGTTTATGACAGCTGAATCTATGTTGTCGAAACGTCCGGTTTCAATAGCTACTGCGGCTAAATTTTTTTCTTAATATCGCTTTTGTTGCTTTTACCTGAGACTCGTCATGATTGTAAGAAGAAAAACGAGCAAAAAAGGTATGTTTTCGCAGTCGAGGATATGCTGCTCCAAACGCTATTGTTCCTATCAGGATGAGAATCGCAAAGACGTACAGGAAATAACGAGCTGAAAGAAACAACAAACCATACAATAGTCTAAATCAAATGATTTAAATCATTAATTTAAATCATGATTAAAATTAACCAATAAAAATCAAAAAATCTTTCGCAAATTTTTTTGGAATATTTCGCATTTTTGCGTTATGATTTAATCTGCAAATGCAAGTTTGTTGATCTGTTACGCGTGTAATGCTACTGTGTGGTTTCTTGCAGTAACTCCAGAAAAGATTTACCGGCATTTAACATTACTGCAAAAACAAAGATCACACTTTTGATTGCAAAATTTGGGTTATTGCATCACAATAAAATTTTTAATTTTACAAACATGCACTGCTCAAAAATTTTACTTGTCTGGTCCTGCGACGCAATAACCAAAAAACAATTCAAAATGACGGCAGAAATAATCATTTCAGCAGATAATAGGTGAAAAGTGAGCATCCCCCTGCCCCCTATCAGTAGATATTATACTAAAAGTTTGTTATGTTTAAAAAAATCCCATTTACATCAAAAAAATCCGATTTAAATAAAAAAAATCCGACTTAAATCAAAAAATTCCGATTTACATCAAAAAAATCCGATTTTTTTGATTTTTTTCAAAAAAATTACAATTTTTTCCAACCCTGGTCTAAGCAAATAATTGATAGCAATTCAGTTTTTTCACTGGGTTCTCGTTTTTCGGATATACGTTCAGCGTGCCCTCAGTGACACACACATCAAGACATTGTCACTTACTTGAAAATTTTTGTTTACTCGAGATTAGTCTTACAGAAATAATAAAAATTCAACAGCTCAGATGGCAGCTAAAGTGGTAAGAGCGTCCGCCCCTACATGGAGGTGTTGACTCGGGTTTAATTCCGAATCGGTTCAAACCAATGATTGTGAAATTGGTGTCCACAGCTTCCCTGCTTGACGCCAAGCATTAAAGGAAGTTCAGAGACTGTATGGAGAACAAGGTGGCAAGTTTACTTGTTGTGCCGTTGGGAAAGACAGTAAGACACTTAGCGGGATTTCCCATTTTAGGGAGGTAAACAGATGGCCGGCAATTTCTAAGCGAGCTCGTTACAGTGCTTTGATCACTTTTTCGTGATGGGAGGATAAAAATGCAACTGAAGGAAATAATGCGAGATGCTACTTTGAACGTGTTCAGCACATCAAGGTGATGCATTTTTCTTTCTAAACATATTGCTTCCTTTTTCAACTTTTATTCATGTCTTACCATTTCCACTTTGTTCTAGTTCTATCGCTTTCTCAAAACATGCAGCGAGAGGATTAGCTGGTGGTACTCGGATGAAACTCGGCGTGGTATCTACCCCAATCAATGTACAAGGAGCCAGATAATTACGACTGAAAGAATTTAACGCAAAGTCAGTTTGCTTGTTTGTAAAATTTTATTTGTAAGAACTGGTGCTTGTCATAGCACATGCCATAAAT
Source organism: Trididemnum miniatum (assembly GCA_964006365.1). Lineage (NCBI taxonomy): Eukaryota > Metazoa > Chordata > Ascidiacea > Aplousobranchia > Didemnidae > Trididemnum > Trididemnum miniatum. The sequence continues at coordinate 1,718,510 of OZ023244.1, forward strand.
GGCTGGGACGTACAAGGGGGGGAGCGATAAGGACCCCGGTCATGGCGTGACAAACCTAAAAAAAGCATGTAATTGGCGTCTTTTAAAAATGGTGAGATGCTAACGTCACAATCAGGTTTGCAAAAAGAGAGCGGCTCCCCAACAATTTAGCCTCGTGGTCATCCAAAGTCTCACATGACTCTGACAATTACGCTCACAGCAGCATTCTGTCGCACTTTCTAAGCGTCCAAATAAAGTTATCAAACTTTGAGCAACTTGAAAAAGCTCCATCAGAAAAGATATCCGATTATTCTACATGCACATTTTGAGTATAACTAAACATTTTTGGTTACATCGTATCAACAATTTCACACAAAATAATCACCAGAACATGAAGAGAACTCGTTTTAGAATGCATAAAATATCACGAAAGTTCAAAAAAACAAAACAAAATCAAACCTTTATAGTGTTCGCGTTATTACTAGGGATGTGCCTCAAGGAAAATTACTAGGGACTCGCCGAGTAACGAGTATTCACGACATTACTCGGCCGAGTATCTACGACGTCAAGATATGAACTCAAAATCAGGTGAAGAGCAAAATCAAATAATACTCAGCCGAGTCCGAGTAATGCCTTAATTCTCGGCCGAGTACTCGGACTCGACTCGGCACATCCCTAGTTATTACGTCGAAGTGTGTAACGGGTGGCGGGTCCGGCGCCACGGCTTAACGCCTGGTCAACACAGCTCCGAAGAAAGGTCACAGCCAGTGCAAACTGCATGCCCGATTTGGCTGGCCTGGGAATCGAACCCCAGACTTTCTGCACTGTCAGCGATGTCTTTAACTGCTACGCCAGCCGTATTGTTAAGCAATAAGTCAAAAAAAGTCTGTTCAAATTACGGCAAAAGTTTCAAAAAATCTTAAGTTAATGTAAAATTACGAATTTCCAACGAGTTAAAACTACTTTGCATCTATTAGTTGTGTAGCTTTTTAACTTTACAAACGGTTCATATCCTTGCCACTAAAGCTTACTTTATGCTCGTAGAGTTTTCCCATTTGTAAGCATTTTCGCATGGACTGTACTGATAATCCGCAGCAATGCACGGACATTCATCGTCATTGTCAAAGTCGCATAAAAACTACGCAAATGCGGAAACAAAATGTAAGCGCCATATAGCAAAAACACTTTTATATCTGTTATTTTTGTTTTGTTCGTTTCAGTTTCAAACTGCACTAACTGATGTTATTGCTCAAAGTGAAATCAAATCTTCATTTAACTCGCAGTATTACGACGAAGCGTGTGACAAGCGGCAGGATCCATCTCTGCAGCTAAACGCCTGGGCAACACAGCTCCGAAAAAACATCGCAGCGGTGGCGAGCCGTTGACGACACTGTGTCTGATTTAAATGGCCTGGGAATCGAATTTAAAACCTCTAGAACCGTTAGCGGTGTTTTTGAACAAACGCAAATCCGCTGGTTTACATAAAAGTCTCCTGGTTATTAATTGTGTGAGATTTTTTTAGCCTTCCGTGACTAAGCGATGCAATTAGGTCAGAGTTGCAACGCCTAGCGGGTTGCATTATAGCTGAACATCAAACGATAACTGCATTTTAATAACCAACCTGTTTGTCACATGGCAAGGAAGCGTTTTTTACAACTCGAACTTTGCATGTGGTTGTAGAACTGTGGAAAGCTACAACAAATATATTGGTGAAAGGAACGGAAAAATACACCAATTTATGACACTGCCGCTTTCTCAATAAATGTACTTCGTAACTTGTAACCTTCCGAGATATCTATTGCATAATAAAGAAGCAAAAATTAATAATAGAAATTATATGAGTTTAGTGGTGAAAGACCGGCAAACATAACTATTAACTAGTTACCAGCATATCATAGCAAAAACTATTTGTAGTTCGCGTATATTTATCTTCCTAGCACGAAAAACAATCAAACCGCTATAACAAGCTCGCTCAGAAGTTGCCAGCCAACGATCTACCACCCTGAGATGGGGGAATTCCGCTAAGTGTCTTTCCCAACAGCACAACAAGTAAACTTGCTGACTTGTTCTTCAAACTGTCCCGTTAATGCTGAGCGTCAAGCAGAGAAGCTGTGAATACCAATTTCAAAGCCATTGGTTTGACCTGATTGATCCGACTTGGAATCAAACCCGAGTCTACAGCTTAAGAGTCATGCGCTCTTACAGCGTAATAACAAAACAAATGTCACCACCGTTATTATTCTCAACACAATCACAAACCTTGTCAGTTACACGTGAAGTTCGATCAATGAGATAGGAACAATTTATTTTGTGAATGATTCCCACGCTGTGTAAGTGCTGAGCTAACTCTGGTTCCGTCTCAACAAAATTCTTAGGTTCAAAGTTTTTTACTGTTGTATCGTATTCATCCGCCATTATAACCGTAGCTACTTCATCAAGGATGTAAACTCTTCAAAACAACGTGAATAGCCAGTCAGTCGAAGTTTAACGCCTTATCCATCATGATTTTTTGTTGGAATTGGAACCGGTAGTTATTCAGCAACTAAACTGAAATTGACCTTTTCCGTTGAATGTTGCTGCCTTGTTTCTTCAAGCTCCAACAGAAACTATCAACTGCAAACGCTAGAAACTGTTTGGCTAAAGTTTGAACGAAAAGTTTTATTAGGCATAATTTTGCTGATAAATAACTTACATGAAGCTTCATTACTCAACCCATTGAAAACATTACTTATTACCTGTTAGAAGTTATGCTAACAATGGAGACCACTGAAAAGCAACAAAATATACTACATAAAGACAACAACATTTGTGCGAGTGGTCAAAAAATTGTTCTGTGTTTAGCGCCTTTGCCAAGTTTTCGTGATAAGAGAATAAACAATAAATATTAGCTAAATATTTTTGTTTTCTCTGAAAATGGTCTAAAGGAGGGGTTCTCAACCGTGGCCCTTGGCCCCAGAGGGACCACGGAGTGCTCTCTAAGGAGCCACGAGCGTAGGCCTCACAAATGAAAACCAGGGGTGCATTCTACAGAGGTTGAAAGTGTTCAGCGCACACCCTGCAATATGACCAGGCAAATGCGCTAACTGCAGTACTTTCTCTTCTTAATCTATGGGGCGCCGTTTGGAAAAAAATTGTTTAATTTGCGACACAAGTTTTTTCAGCTTATTTAGTCTAAAACATGTCCGCTTTGTACCAAAGAACACCAACAAAATAATTCGAAATTTTTCGATATCGGAAATCACGATGGTATCAATGCGGTTGTGCTTAGGTGCTTAACATTTTCGAAAATTCGGCGGTCGATGCATACATTTTAAAGTTGTAGTCAAATATGTTGAGAAGAGTGGAATTAAGTGTTGACAATATAATTAAAAAGCTAATTTTCTAGCATAAACTATGATGGAAAATTGGAAGTAGTATCACAGCTTTATCATTTACTTTTATTTCTAGATCAGCAGGACTGTTCAAATTAGCCTATACTCAGGGGGCCACCATCTTTCACAGTCACAGTCAAAGGGGCCACGCGACTCAAAAAAGGTTGAAAACCATCGGCCCAAAGAATGGCTCGAAAGGGTTTAGAAATTGAATAAACATGCTAAAAATTTTGAATTTGCTGGCAATAGCTACTTTACAATTAAATAAAAGCCTGAAAATAAAACACAACCGTCTTCACTAACCTGCAATCACACGAATATGCTTGAGACACTATTTTCTTGATTAGGGCAAAAATCATCACCAGATTAAGGTTCATTCCTACCACACCAAACACTTGTTCTGCACCAAATTCACCTCTTATGCCGCTGAAAATTGTTACAACAAAATCAAATCTTTACTGCAGTTGTAGTATCACGCCGAAGCGTGTAACGAATTGCGAGATCCATCTTCGCGGCTTAGCATCTGGGCTATACAGATACAAAGAAACATCGCAGTGGTGGCGAGCCATTGGCGAAACTGTGTCCAATTTGACCAACTCGGGAATTGAACTCCAGGCCTTTCCACCGTTAGAGGTTTTTCTAAATCCTTTATGACATACCGTGGTTTCTTGAATAAAAGCCGCGGCCACTATTTTTATTTTTCAACATTTTGTGCGGCTTTTGAAGGCGACCTAAATTTTTTTACATGAACGTTTTCGTCTTCAACATGGTGTCTAGTGAGCATTCAAGTTAATCTGCATAAGTGACAGAAAAACGGAAACGCTAAATCGGCTGCAATTTCATTGTCTCATTTGTGCAACACTCATAAGTAGGCCATCACCTGCTACCCTATCGTTAATCCATCAGTTGCTATTCCTGTTGCGTCTGTGCAAAGCACTCAGCCAAACCAAACGGAGGAAGTGTTAATTACTAGGTAGCAACAAAAATAGAATTCCCTTGAATGATAACAGTATTATTGATAACGGTGAAAAAGACCATAGATTAAGTTTTGAAATAAAATAAACAATGTTTGAGTTGTTTTTGCTGCGTGTTGTTAGATTTGTTTGTTTTGTCCGTTGCGGCTTCTATTCGAGAAAATACGGTGTACTAAGTATTAGATCATGCAGTAGGTCATTCAAATAATTCAACAGTTCTTTACAGCGCATTTATGCTATACAATATTTAAACGAAACAGTACAACGGCAACAGTAAAAAAACTTCACGTATTTACCTGTTTAATGTTTTTTTGTACAATGTCTTCATTAGAGAAACACTTGGTTCTGAAAGGTAATCCCTTGCATAAGGAATTGAAAATACGTAAGTGTTGTTGAAAATTGATGATGCTTGATACCTTTTCATAAATTAGATACTGAAAATTTCACCAAAGAAAAAATTCAACACTTCAAGAAATATGCACTAATTTTGAAGCGGTTGCAAACCCACTGAGCAGCAAGCTAAAGAAGTCAGAAACAAAAATGAAACGGAAAACACGGAAACAAAAGCAATCCCTGAGCGAGTCAGGATACATCCTGTCTATAGCGCCTCCGTCGCTCTCGTGACAGGAAGCTAAAATGAAGAAATCAATCCATCAGTCCACACTCGTACCAAACAGTGGCGTAATTAGCCCATCGGTCGAATACATATCCTGGTATGAGGCAGAGCGCTAAACTTCTATAATGATATGTTGTATGAAGCACACGATAATAGTTATCGATATGAAAGATGTGATGCTACAAATAAACATAAAGATTTTCATTATACTTGTAGTGTTACGTCAAAACGTGTAACAGATGGCGGAGCGGGTCCATCTCCACGGCATAGCGCCTGGGCAACACAGCTCCGAAAAAACATTGCAGCACTGGCGCAGCGTTGGCGATACTGTCCCATTTAACCAGCCAGGGAATCGAACCCAAGACCTTTCGCAACGATAGCGATGTCTTTAATCACTACGCCACCAAAAACAACTCATTGATAATAATTGAAATCATCTCACGCAAAGAATATTATCACACCTACCAATAAGTTTCTCTGGGAACGAATTGCAGCGAGGAAGCGTGGCCGGGAATTGCGCGATACACCCCCTCATTCGTGCCAACAAAAATCCTGCGAATGCGAGTAGGATCCCAAGTTGTTGCTTTCCATAATTTGTCAAGTTTATTCGTGATCAATACATCAGCTAATGCTTCATCCTGATTGAAAATTTACGCAATGTAACGATTTTAAAATTTACGAAATGTTACAATTCAAAATTTACAAAATGTACCGGTTGTAAAATTTACAAAATAAAACGATTTAAAAATTCACAAATTGTAACGATTTAATAATTTAAAAAGGTATGCTACAATGTTCAAATTTAAAAAATGCATCGATTTTAAAATTTACGAAATTTAACGATTTTGAAATTTACAGATTGTAACAGTTTTAAAATGTACAAAATGCAATGATTTTGAAATGTAAAAAATGCAACGATTTTAAAATTTACAAAATGTAACGATTTTAAAATTTACAGACTGTAACAATTTCAATATGTACAAAATGCAACGATTTTAAAATTTACTAAATGTAACAATTTTAAAATTTACAGATTGTAACGATTTTAACAAGTACAAAATGCAACGATTTTGAAATGTACAAAATGTAACCATTTTAAAAATTAATGCAATCGCAAATTTACAAAATTTAACAATTTTGAAATTTACAAAATGTAACAATTTTAAAACGTACAAAATGTAACAATTTTGAAATGTACAAAATGCAACGATTTCAAAATTTACAAAAAGCAATGATTTTAAAGTCTAGCCTACAGATTGTAACGATTTAAGATGTAAAAAATGTAACGATTTTAAAAGTTGCGTAATGTAACGATTTCAAAATTTACAAAATGTAACGATTTTCAAATGTATAAAATGTAACGATTTTACAATTTACAAAATGTAACGATTTCAAAATTTACCAAACATAACGACGTTAAAATCAAATTTTCAAAATGTAACGACTTTAAAATTTACGACATAAAACAATTTGAAACTTACAAAATGTAACGATTTTAAAATTACAAAACGTAACAATAAAATTTTGAAGTAACTTATTAATATGGCTTTGCTTCCTCATTTCTAACATCACCAAAGTCATTTTACTCCAATGCCTATCTACTAAACAGTTTTTTGTTTTCTGATTGAGAGCTGATATTATTTGATTTAATAGCTCACATATTAATTTTTTGTGAACCAAAAACACGCCAGTTTTCTACATAAAACTTTTAAAAAATGATCAAATCTTCATTATACTCGCGGTATTAGAGTCTTGGTGGCGGGGTCCATCTCCGCGGCATAGCGCATGTGCAACTCAACCACGAAGGAACATCGCAGCGGTGGAAAGCTTTTGGCGATACTGTGTCCGATTCGACCGGCTCGATAATAAAACCCAAGACTTCTCGCACCAATAACAACGTCTTTCATAAAAAAAACATTCCAAGTCGACGGTTTGTCATTCACGAAAAACGACATGGTAAGGCCAGAATTGCTTCAAACGTAATAAGTAACGTGTGCAGTTGTGCACTGAGCAGCTTGTACTGGCCAGTTAACGAAGTAAGCTGTAGAAGACATCGTCAACGGCGTGGAGGTCATGAGTTTGATTCCAGGGCAGATCAAATTGGACACAGTGTTGCCAACGACTCGTCATGGTTGCGACGTTTCTTCGAAGCTGCGTTTCCAAGGTGCTGAGCAAGAGATGGCCCCGTCATTCGTGGCGTGGCGTAATAGCGCAAATACAGTGAAGATTTGGTTTTAATCAACTTGTATCAAAGTAACTTATAATTTATATTGGTCTGATATTACTTTTATGTTGACGATGTTTGGACCTTTTCCTTCCAAATAATTGACAATACTTTTCACATATTTTTGTGTGAAATTTGCATGTAGAAATTCCACTGGTTCCTCAAGACATCGCGGAGAAAGATAAACTGTCGTTTGATCTGTGAAGCACATCATAAAAATGAAATAATAGTTAATGATTGTTATTAAACACACACCTTGATAATGATCACTATTTTGACACAGAAAATATTTCAAATGAAGCAGTCAGTTTCGCTGTAATTATTTTTGCGCAGTCAACCAGTCAGACTAAGCTAGCATGATTACACAAATGAAATCGGAGTTGTCAACGGGCCAACAATGTTGAGCCTGACCCGAACCCGATTTTTCAAGCCCAAACCCGACTCGAATTCTAATTTATCAGCCAGTCTGAGCCCGATTTTAATCCGAAATCAAAAACATAAATTGAAATTTTGAAAAAAAGAGTTTCACTCATCCACAGTCACACCAGTTACAAACAGCAATTTTATACAAGGTAATTATGTTCTTGGTTCTAGCTTCTAATTAATTTTTTAATTATGACGACAAAAAATTGATTATGATGCAGAAACTAGAACCAAGAGCCACGGGCCTAAATCCCACGAAAATTGGACATGCGGACAGGGTGACTGTGTCCGATTTGATCAGCGCCGACCTTACTTACTTTTTTCACTTATAGAGTTCAAATGTTGACAAGCATCGAAGGATTGATTCAGATCAAGTCGGTGATACAAAATCGAATCGTTTGATTTCACTTGAAGAGAATCAAGCTTTAAATATCGACCGTTGTCAAACATGACAAAACAAATTGAAAACCCACTTTCTGCAATCTGAAGCATTTGCACTTTTAATCACAACAGTAATAAAAATCTATGGTAGTCAACAAGTATAGGAATAATAGAATATGGGACGAAAACAGCGCAAGGAGGAAACATAAAGCCACAGTAGTTCTTGAAACTGAACGTTTCGACAAAATAAATTCAACTGTCATCATCCACAGCATCGCTTATACTGCTGGTGATGACAGCTGATTCTATGGTGTCAAAATGTCCAGTTTTAACGATTACTGTGTCTTTTTCCTTAAAATACATGTTGATTGTGGATTTTCAGTAAAAACACAACTAACTTGAGGTTAGTATGAAGAAAATTGTCACTAATAGGTCTACCTGATCATTTACAATAATATAAGCATCACAAGACATTCAACATAAAATACAACATGAGCACAAAATACCGGTACATGTTTTTGAGTTGTACCTGCTTCCAAATGTATGTTACTGAAAGTTGAACAGGGATTTTTGGCGTTAATTCTCCGCTGTTGTTTCTGATAAAAAAATCGAAATTCGATGTTTGACTTCCATTTTCTTTTCTAAATGTAAAAATGAAGCAACTCAAGTATGTTTCACAAGATCAATAAACACTTTATGTTTATAAAAGTGCATTTACTGATACGCGACGAGCGTCACGCGACAACGATTTTCAAAATCAAATCTTCATTGTACAAGCGATAATACGCCGAAACGTGTAACGAGTGGTAGGATCATTTCCGCGGTTTAGCGCCTGGACAACACAGCTTCGAAGAAACGTCGCAGCGGTGGCGAGCCGTTGGCGACACTGTGTAACATTTCATCCGCTCGGAATCGAACCCAAAACCCTCAACACCGATAGCGATGTCTTTAATTACAACGTCAAACTGTGGGTACAAAACTATACCTCTTTACTGATGCAAATACGGATGAAAAGTTTGTGCGGCGTTCGATCGATGAAGCATGGGCAAAACCAAAATCATGCAGAATGTTGCTGAAAAACGGATGATGGAGTAAAAAACCTGAAAACACAGAGCTTGAGGTTTTGAATTGAGCCTAAGGCATTCTTTTGCATTGCGAGCAATGATACTTGCAAAACCGCAGATATTCGTCAATCTTTAAACAAAAAATCGCTGCTTCTACGACCAAAAAGATCGAAAGTGCGCTTAAACATGTCACATGTAACACCAATGTCCAAGGAAAGGACAGCCAAAAGCTGTGTGTTCAAATTTTGCTAGTCAATGGATTATGGCATGATTACGTTGGTCTCGTCGTGGCCTTCCACCAAAGCATCTACCCTTCGTTGCAGAGAATTGAGATGTTTGGAAACTCTAACTCAAACAACTGCCCCGCAATATCCAAGGTATAAGCAGGTCTTGAATAGCAATTATTTACCAAAAATATTCAAAATCTTACCAACGTCGTCCATGACAAAAGCGTAAGAGAATTGATTCGGTCGAAAATTAATAACCTGTAAAAAGATTTGACTTGAGTTTTACGTACACTGACACGTTGGCGTAGAGGAAGCCTTGGCTATGGACGAGGGAAGTCATGGGTTCGATTCCCGGGTCAGTCAAATTGGACACAGTATCGCCACCGCCGCGACGTTTCTTCGGAGCTGTGTAGCCCAGGCGTTAAGTCGCGGAGATGGGTCCTGCCACTCGTTACACATTTCGAAGTAATACCGCAAATATAACAACAATTTGATTTCTTTTATTTAAACTTTATTTACAGTATGGGATAAAAAGCAATATTAATTGAGGCTTTTTTACCTTTGAAAATATATATTCAAATTCAACATCAACAGCCACTGCACCCATCAACCTTCCATTTATCGCCACAGGAAGACTAACTGTGTGGGGAAAACCTGTTGAAAAAGACGAACTTCAAACAAAAAACAACCTGTTTATTATCAATAGATGATTGTTAAAAGAAGAGTTTCTACGGCATTTAAAATTTGTTATAAAAAAATAAAGACCTTGACCAAAATGACCATGTACCAACAGTAAATCAGTAGTACTCCCAGGATTTGGCAAAACGTGCACAACTGGGGGTCTGGTGGCGGAACGGATTCTTGGGTTTCACTTGAAAAACACTTATTTACGATCACTTTTTAATTGAAAAAGATTACCGCTTGGCACTCGCATCTTATGGCTGGATTTCTGGTGCCCAGAAGCAGGACAGAAATAAAAAGTTGTTTACAAAGCGTTTGTTTACAAAGTTGTTACAAGGTGGGGGGCATGACACAGTGCCTCCACCCTGCGTGCACCCAAGACCTGGGCAGAGTTACTACAGTCAGATGACCGAGTGGTAAGAATGTTCGTTTTTGGAGCAGTACAACCGGTTTGATTCAGAGATGTCCGGAGTCGCTTTTTTGAGACTCCGACTCCAATCCTGTTCCAAAATTACAGAATCCTACTCCAATCCTGCTCCTGTTTACGCCAAAAATCAAAACTCCAACTCCTGTTACTCGGAGTAGTTTTGCAAACTTAACAATCACAATGTTATCCAAACTTTAGGCCTATATTAAACTTCATGCAAGTAAGATTACTGGTGTTTAGAGACTGTGCGCGAACCGATGCCTCACAACGAGCATAACTTTTGTCAATGTTCAGTTTACATTACAATAATAACTTTAAAAAATGGTTACTCCGGCTCCAACTCCTACTCCAGTTTTGACGTTAAACTTAATTCCGAGTCCAATCCGGCTCCGAAAAAATTTGCTTAACTCCGGCTCCTGCTCCGGCTCCGACTCCTGCACATCTCTGGTTTGATTACGAGTCGGGTCAAACCAGTGATTGTAAAATTGCTATTCGCAGCTTTCCTGCTTGACGCTCAGCATTAGAATGAGTGTGCAAGTTTACTTGTTGTGGTAGACAGATGGCCGGCATTTCCAAAGCAAGCTCGATCGTTTTGCTCGCTTTTTCGGTATAGGATGATAAATATACTACTAAACTAAAGTAATATGTCGTTAACTTATTTACAAAATAAACAAACTAACTTTTGAACGGTAAAAACCAATGAGGCTGGTAGTCATTAATGTCCGTTGGTGGAGAAACATGCTTGAAAAAGTTGGGCATTTCGTGGAGTAATTGAGACGGGTCGTTTGCCAAGTGATGGAATTTTCCGTGCTGAGAAGTAACTTGTCGTAAATAAACTTACAAACCGGCAGGTTTCTAAGTGGTTAACGAAAACACTCTCGGTACAGGAGGTCTTGCAGTTCGATTCCAGGCCTGTCTCATTAGACACAATGTACCAACGGTTTGCCACCGAAGCGACGCTTCTTTGCAGCTGTGTTGCGCAGGTGCTCAGTCGCGGAGAAGGACTCCAACACTCGTCACACGCTTTGGCGTAATACCGCGAGTATAATGACGATTTAATTGTTTTGATTTATTTTGATTATTTAAATAATAATTGGTGATTTTTTAAAAAGTCAAATTAGTAACAATGCATAAAGAAATATTCCAACACGAAGAAATCGTATATCCACCAATTTGTACACTGCGAGGCTACAAACTTACCAATAAGAACGTAGAAAAAATTGTTTATATAAAACGAAAAGGATTTTATTAAAAATCAAAACTTTCAACAAAAACAATGTCATTTTTAATACCTTTTCTTGTTTTGGGTTTAATGTCACCAGTACTTTTAAAATCTCGCCTGAATCTAAAAACGAAAACAGCTAAAACACCAATATTCGTGGACTAGCGCTTAGATTTGCCCAAGCCTGAAAAATAAGATTGCAGAACCACATGTTTTTGTGTCGAATTCCCCATTTAATGATCCTACAATTACAACGAAAAAATCACAATAGCAGCGTGGCGTAGTGGTTTGTAGCGTCGTTTTTACGACGGCCGTAATCGCAAGGTTAATGATTTCACTCCCACCCAAGCCCTGTTGCAACGTCCATCGACAAGATGCTTTACGACAATTATCTCTGCTTGGTAGAATCTAACAAGCAGAAAATTAAAGAAGCCAGAAGCAAAACTAAACCGGAAAACTCGGAAACAAAGACAACTTCTAAGCGAGTCTGGATTCGAGTATGCATAAGCGCCTCTGTCGCTTCCTCGTGACATAGATATATAGTTTATTTATTTGCCATACACAAAGAACAAAAAATACGCCCGTCACGAAACATGAAAATACATATGCATAATTGCATATAAATAAAAAAGAAATCGTACAATTATAGGTTACGTAATTTCACAAGATATGAAAAGGTGGCAAGGACTCCCAAGGAGCATAAAAAGAAACAAAAACAAAATCAAAATGTTATAAAGTCAAGGTGCTCTTTACGACAGAAGAATAAAAATGAAGAAATTGTCATCAATTACTTACAAGTTTGCCTAAAACGAAGAGTAGGAAAACCCATACGGTAAGTGAAAATCACCACAGAGTTATTTAAAGCATTTAATTCCTTGGTAACAGATCGTATAAATGGAGCATCAGGATCTACCTTGTCAGCATTAGAAATTAAGAAAATGGCGCGGAAAATTTCATCAGTAGATGATGCATTATTCTCTGAAAAATTTAAAAATTAAATATCAAGCGGTAAACGTTGCCAAGGTCGCAAGAGAACAGGCCACGTATGAATTATTTTGTGCCGTATTATATTTAGTTGCATGTTTATTCTCCTATCAGTGAAAACAATCAAAACGCTGTCACAAGCTCGCTTAGGAGTTGCCGACCATTTGTGTACCAGTCTAAAATGGGGAATTCCGTTAAGTGCTTTTTCCAACGGTACAACAAGTAAACTTGCCAACTTGTTTTCCACACTGTCTCCTCCAATACTGAGCATCAAGCAGGAAAGCTGTGAATACCAATCTGATAGTTATTGATCTGACCCTACTCGGGATTAAACCCGGGGGTGCAAGCCGTTGGGCGGACGCTATATCTACTCGGCCATCTGAGCTGTTAAAAAAGCACTAAGCGGGATTCCCCCATCTTGGTGTGGTAGACGGATGGCCTGCAACTTCTAAGCGAGCTCGTATAGCGAATTGATCGCTTTCTCGTAACAGCACAGCGGTTCTCAACCTTTTTTGCCCATGGACTATTTCCAAGCTAGCCTGAATATATGGTATGGTTTATTTCATTTCAAGACCATGAGAACAAAAGTTTATAGCACAGATATTAAAAAGCTGGTCAAGAAAAAGGTTGAAACGACAAAAAAACGATGCACGTTGAGAGGCATGCAGAAAATTAGACAAATTAAATTTAAAAATAATGTTGGACTGCATGGTCGTTTCACCTAAGAATAACACAGATACAAAAAAAAAAAGACAACAGAGTAATGGTAATGGCGATGCAAAACACGATAAAATTGTTAACACTATTCGCATTCATAACAACAATTTGATGTCAATGCGTGCAATTCTTCCAGAGTCCAAAACTTTGGTGTAAACTGTTTGCTGTGAGTGTAAAAATCCTTAAATAAACTCGAGAATGTTTTTTACAAAACTTTTTAAACTAAGTGTTTTTTTGAGATGTAGGAAATTTGTTCCATACAACAGGTCCTTTGTATTCAAGGGGCTGTTTGGTAATCGATAACCCGCAAAATTTTGGGACCAAGTTGCTATTACTTCTTGTTTTCATAGGAGAATTATTTTGAAACTTCAACTATGTGTTTTGAAACATGCTTAAGAAAGGAGGAGGAAGTGAATTTGTACAGAGTTTAAACATGAGTACGGCTATTTCCTTAAACTGTAGTTGTTTTATATACAATAAATTGTGAGATTTCGCCATTTCTGATACATCATCTTTTTTGTTTAAATTAAACTTCATGCGAACAAATTTATTTATTGACCTCTGTAGATTATCAACCATAATTTTGTCTCCATGGCACCATATTCCAATGCAATGATCAATGTGGCTCCTGACCAAGCTGAACAAGGTGTGACATGTGGACTAAAGTCACTCATAGATATGAAAACAAAAGTGCTTGATAACTTTCTGCCGAAAACAAGGCATTATTTTATAGGGATGTGCCGAGTCGAGTCCGAGTATTCGGCCGAGTATTAAGGCATTTTCATTACTCGGACTCGGCCGAGAATTAATTGATACTCGACCGCAGGGCCGGCACTAAGGGAAGCCAGGGGGCTTTTTTATAATTTTTTTACTAGAACCCAAGTTACCACCTCAATGGTAGTAATTTACTGTACAGCACAAAACACGACTGTCAATTCATGAACATTACTGTCTTTTTTGCTTGATAAGGTACCTATGGGGTACATTGTCATTATTGCATTGTCACTGTATTGCCCAGGTGTTGCCATTCAGTTGTAAGCTCAGTATACCTAAACCAAATACCATTGACACTGATTGACCCAATGATTCTAAGGCAGCTAAATGCAGGATAACCAAAAAGGCAAAAGCGTACTTCCCGTCACGCGAGACATCATAGATACTCGGACTCGCCGAGTAATGTCGTAAATACTCGTTACTCGGCGAGTCCGAGTAATTTTCTTTGAGGCACATCCCTATTATTTTATTCTTAACTAAGGGAGATCGATGCAGCAGACAAAAATGCATACACTGTTTTTCCACAAACTTATAAAATAAAGGGGTTCGAAGAGCGGTGTTACTAAAATTCCTGCATCACTGCAGCAATCTACAGCTGTCATTTCCCGCATTACTTTGTTTATGTTATGCTCTTCAGCATTTTTCTTCATGGTTTTCATCACAAGCGTCTCACAAAGCTTTAACTTTTCTGCATGTCTTCAAGAATTTAACAATGTCCTCTCCAGATCCTTTTAAAACTTGCCACTTTGCCATATCCTTTTTTGTAACATCCGATATATTGTTTTTTTAACTCGTAAATGCTGATAATAAACTCGCGAATGCGTAGTCGTAGTCAGACGGAACGATTGCACGCTGCGATTGGCTACGTGGTCGTAAGTTGGTTTTTTAACCCTGTAACTTACTACAGCATTTGTAAGTGTCGCGAACTCATGTGAGTCCGCGGACTCGAGGTTGAGAAACACTGTGATAGGAGGATGAATATGCAACAAAATGCAAAAAATGCATGTAGGCCTATACAAGTTTTTGCAGAAAAACAATATGTATAGTCAGGGGCGGATCCAGAAAGTTTTGGTGGGGAGGGTGTGATTTTAAATTAGGTTAAATGTTAACTAAATACAAAGACGTTTGGACCCGGAAACGGGCGTAAATAATCCCTTTCAAAATGTTTCATGTCAGGGGCGTATTCAGAATTTTTTTCAGGGAGAGGGCATCAAATTTCGTCACTTTTTCAAGATCAGTTTTTTCCCGGCAGAGTTAATTTTAAGCAACTTAAGTAACAAAAACGACTCTAGGGGGGTCCAGGGGCATGCTCCCCCGAAAATGTTTTGAAAATTTGCATACTGTAATTGTCATTTTAGCGCTTTTCGAACAATTTTCAGGCAAAGTTTGTTCATATTTTTGGCCCCTAACTTTGAGTCCTTCATCAAATATGATGCATTTTGTAAGCACAGTTTCGATTATGCGTGCTTAAGGCGACTAAGGTTTATCGTTATGAACAGGGGTGCAAATCTATGTTAAGCATTGGGGGAGATGATTTAGTAAAATTGACCATTTTTCGATATTGGGGGGGATCATTTAGCAAAATTGACACGTCTGCAGATGCCCAATTTTTTTCCCAAAATGAAGTGAAAACCCCCCAAAAAAAGGTCATAACGTTTCCAGATGTCCAATTTTCTGCCCAAAACGAAGTGAAAACCAAAAAAAAGGTCATAACGTTCCCAGATGCCCAATTTTTTGCCCAAAATGAAGTGAAGACCAAAAAAAAGGTCATCACGTTCGCTGATGCCCAGTTTTGGGACATGAAAACATTGGGGGGATGCTACCGGATTGTTGGGGGGGGGATACATCCCTCCAAGGATTTGCACCCATGGTTATGAAGAGGTTCGAAATTATAAAAAAACTATATTTATCCAAAGCATTGTTGAAAATGGCTGATGGGGGAGATGCATCCTCCACACCCCCTCCCCTGGATCCGCCCCTGTATATAGTCTAACACAGTGATTTACAACTTTTTATGGCTTGTGGCCCCCTTCTTGATGCTTTCTTGCGTTCATGCTTTCTCATACCTAGTCTTCTAAGCTCATCTTCATGCTCCAGCCTATGAAACGCTCTTTGAAAAGCACGAATAAAATTTGATTGACCTGAAAATGTGATAGCAATGACAGTAGTGGTTAGGAAAACATTAAAAAAAGAAGATTGCAAAATAACAAGCTATAGTGTTTTTGCGAACTACATGGAGGTCTATGTTTCGCGTAAACTTTATCACACCATAATAAATCTTGGATGTCAAATCACTTTTTAACTAAAAATCAAATCAAGTCTTCATTATACTCGCAGTATTACGCCGAAGCGTGTAACGAGTGGCAGGGTCCATCTCCGCGGCTTAGCGCCTGGGCAACGCAGTTCCGAAGAAGCCTCGCAGCGGTGGCGAGCCGTAGGCAACACTGAGTCCGATTTGACGGGCCCGAAAATAGAACCCAATGCCTCCCTCACCGATAGCTATCTCTTTAATCACTCAACCAACTGGCCTGTTGATGAATAAATACATAAATAATAGACTAGACAGAGCAATGTACAAAAAGCAAGCTTTTCTAATGGAATGCAAAAGTGTGACTTACAATTTATTTAACCCTGGAATATTGTAACTCGCTCTTAGCTACATGTCCGGAAACTCTTGTTTTCTGATTGCCAGCAAATATCTCAGTCAGTGTGATACAAACATGAAGCAATTCAAAAACAATTATATAATCAAAACAAATACCACAGAGCAATTAATTCGAATATGTGAATTTCTTTCTGAGTCAAGTATCAACTTCATCGCATCAAGAAACGGCTGAGTTCTGCGGGCATAAACCTGCTACACATCCTACATACTGCGAAGAGATGCGGCCCTATTGATTTTTAATGTGGCCGGCATCAGATTTTTGCTGGTTTAATTTTTCTTCGAGACTGTAGCACATTGAACTATCTTTCGATAAACGCTACCTAAAAACGACCTAGCAGTCTCTGATTTTGCAGCAAAACATGTTTTTCTATGATTACTAGATGATTTGCGAAGCAATTATGCGTTTTTTATGCGCAATTCAAAAAATATAAAGTTAATTTGCCTGCTGAAAATGTTATGCAGTGGATGTGGTCCACAGCACTTTGCAGATTCCCCACATTTGATCACAAATATGCCTAGACGAATTTCCAGTTTACGCATTTAACTACTTTTCTTGCCCGATCATAAAATTTACTACAAAAGAAATGGCTTCTAGAAAAATTCGAATGGAAAGTTATACAATTCTTACTTTTAGGTGTTGCTTTTTGCAAAGCAGAAATCATTTCCTTAATGTTCAAAGATGTGGCCGCGGCCAATCTATCCAAACTACAAGCTTGAGGATCACGAGTGAAAAGTAAGTTATAGACATGATCACCAAATTGTATCACTGTAAACTGAATAAACTAAAAATCATTCATTATACTTGTAGTATTACTCCGAAGCGTGTAACGAAGGGCGGGGCCTTCTCCGCGGCTTAGCGCCTGGACAACACAGCTCCAAAGAAACGTCGCAGCGGTGGCGAGCTGTTGGCGACACTGCGTCCGGATTAACCGGCCTGAGAATCGAGCCCAAGGCCTGTCGCGCCAATAACCATGTCCTTAACAGTACAAAAATATTGTCATAACTGCAGTCTAATACAAAGATGTATAAAGTTTCTTTTACAAAACAATTGAATGAGAATTTTTTCCATTTTTTGCACGAAAAAGCGACAATGGAATTCTCTGCGTAAGGTATCATATGGGAGAAGTTCATTTACTGAAGACCAAAACAATCAAACTTATGTACAACGTGACATTACCGCGCATTTGGTTTCATTTTTTGCCAACTTTCAAGCATTAATTGACCGAGAACGCTTTCATTGGAATACACCCAAGCAAGGTACTTAACCACAAACTGAAATATTTATGTGCATCCAAAGACCTAAATATGCACATTCGCACCCTCTTTGAGTAGCCTCGTCAGACATTACGTCTGCGATCAGACACCTCTGTAAGAAACCATAAGGTTTACGGTTGTGCCTTGAGAGGCTACTCAAAGAAAGTACGATTGCGCATATTCACGTCTTTAAATGCACACAGGTATTGCAGAATGTTGCAACGTACCTTGTTGTGTATATTTCAATAAAAATGTTTCGGGTTTACTATTAAAAAATCCTACATGAAGATAACATGTTTCATGCATTTCTTGGTGGTAATTTTTGTGATTATGCTTTTTTTAAAGTAAAAATAGCTATCACGTACCAAAACGTCTCGTTTCACATTGCTTGTTTTGTGCAGACTCTTCAAAGTTTTATGAAACACATTATTTAGAATGATAAAATTATTTTCTCGATCTGAACACGCACAGTAGGGGAACGCGTTCACACACAGCGGTTTTCGCAACCAGGCGCGAAGCTTCTTTTTGTTATTGTGAACTCAATTTTAAAGATTTTTAAATTTCTTTCCGTAATTTGGAAACGTAAACAAAGTTGGTTTTTGAATCGCTGAAACAAATTTCAAAAATTTGAAAAATGCGTTCACAAAAGCAAAATAAAGTTTGGTGTCTAGTGGCGAAAACCGCTATGTGTGAACGCGCCCTGATAACAGTAATAATAAGCCTGGTGTATAGAGCGTCTCACCCTGAAGCTGTAGACTCGGGTTTGATTCCGAGTCGGGTTAAACCAATGACTTTAAAATAGGCATTCACAGCTTTCCTTCTTGACGCTCAGCATTAAACTGGCAAGTTTACACCTAATGCGTTGAAGAGACACCTAGCGGAATTCTCCATCTCGGTGCGGTAAACAAATCTTCATTATACTCGCCCACGCGTTGTTGTACGCTTTTTTGACATGAGGCAACCTAAGCTCTGCTTTGACGAGAGCAGATTGATTAATTAATTGTGTTCAGCAGCTCAGATAGCCGAGTGGTAAGAGCGTCTGCCTCTGGAGCTGTAGGCTTGGGCATAATTGCTAGTCGGGTCAAACCAATGACTTTATAAGTGATATCACCAGCGCCATGGCCTAATGGTTAGAGCGTTCGCCTTGGAAGCTGGTAGACTGGGCTCTATTCTCAGTCGGGTCAAACCAAAGACTTTAAAACTGGCATCTGCTGTTACACTTGCTAAATGCTGAGCAATTAAGTGGAGCGCGGAGGATGAAATGACCAGAGAATAAAATACGTCAGTGAAATCTTGACAAAACTTAGTCCTGGCGCTAAAGGTCCTCAGTAGTTATAAAGCGACGTAAAACCACACAACATTTCATTTCATAAGTGATATCACAGCTTTCGTGCTTGATGCACAGAAACGGACAGTGGGGAGAACAAGCCGGCAAGATTACTTGTTGTGCCGTTAGGGAAGGCACTTAGCGGGACTCCACTATCTTGGAGCATAGTAGACAGATAGCCGGCAATTCCTAAGCGAGCTTGGTATCGCGTTTTAATCGCTTTCTTGCCATAAGAGGATAAACATGCACTAAAAAAATGAAAATAAATGATAAAACAGTATGATGTTACCGGCGAACTTTACTTCAGTAAATTGTTTGCCCAAACGCAATGCACTTGCAGCACATTATGTCAGTATAATGCAATATTAGTTGATACTTTGGTGTTTATTGTCACATAAGCGTGCGGAACAACAAGTGACAATTACATCACAAGGAGATCACTTTGCTTTCATCAGACGGCGATGACTCCATTTCATTAACATTGGCTGAACTCGAGCATTTTGTTGTGTCTTGATTTATGCTGTGCTCATTTTCATCTGAACTGCCTGTCATTGCAAAGAAATTTTTATTCACTTTTCATAGCTTTTTGATTTCAATGATGCTTCGAGAAATCTGGAAGGTTGGTGGAGAGCTTAAAGACATCACTAGAGGTGCGGTAGGCCTGGGGTTTGATTTCGCGTTCATTCAAATCGCACAAAGTGTCGCCAACGGCGCGTCATTGCTGCGATGTTTGTTCGGGTTTGGGTTGGCCAGACGCTAAGTCGCGGAGACGGTCCCCGCTACTCGCTTCAGCGCACTACCGCGAGCAAGTTGAAGATTTTTTTTATGTTTTACATCAAAATCAGGTTAAATTTTGAACTGTACGACTCACCAAATTGTGCTCTAAGCCGTTGATCAGGATAGTTCGAAGTGATAGCCGACGCTGATAACTGCTCAACTGAACGAGATGAGTTTCCGTAGTTAGTATGCAGACCCGTAAAACTTCGGGCTACGTAAGCGCGACTAATCACTTTTTGAAATACGTCAGAAATTAATGAAGATACACGCCTCGCAAAAATTGACCGAGGCGAGAGAAAGCTACTTTGATTTGACGTCAGTAGTTGGTTTGAACTATTGACAGATGAGCCCGGATCTATACATTGCGTGCTATCTGCCAAATCACGGGAGTTCAAAGATGCTTCTCTTCTAGTTTCTTTTACTTTTTTCTCTGGAATTTTTTTCTCAATTACAGCATAGTTTTTTTGAAGCTTTTCATACTGCAGTTTTTTATCACCATTTTGAGACGCCACGTCAAAATTCGCGTGCAGCTCTTGCGAATTGTCGGTTTGATTTCGAGAGTTTGAATCATCAATATCAGATTCAGCAACAACATCAATTTTTGGAACAAATATGTCATCAACTTGAGGAACACTGTCCATAAGTTTGGTATTGACCCACGAACTCGCCTTGCCTGCAAATATATTTCTATCTTGACGAGATGACGCGTTTAATTTCTTGGAACCTCCAACAAAAGGGAAAGAATTGAACATCTGCCTTATCTTTTGAGGAACAGAACTAAATGATCTCGTATCCACGCGAGATTCAGAACTACTGACCGTGAAATCATCCCTTGCGGCTGCAAGCTTCCAAATATTTTTTCGTTTCAACCGATCGATCTCTTCGGTACCATCACTGGACAAGGATCTATAAGATGGTCGGCCACTACGACGAATCGAGGTAAATTTCCAGTCTCTTTGTGCAGTGGAAGATTCGCAGTTAAAAGCATAATCTTGAAAATCTGTGATATTTTCTTGAGCAACAGATCCAATTATATCGGCAGCGTTTGAAGATGATGCAAACTTTCTAAGATCATCTTGGAAGGAGGGGCTAAGTTTCTTATCATCATCCACTGTGCTGTAAGACAAAGAACTGATTTCATGGCTAAACCTTGATATTTTTGCATCATTTTCAGCCAAAGAAATAAGAGTCTTGTCATTGTTTAGAAAGACAGGATCAAAGTTCTTATGAGAATCTTCGTGGGCAAAATCATTTTTCGTCGCATTTTTTTGATAATCTTTGTAGTTAGTGCTTCTAGTTTTTGTGATAGAACCATATTTCACAGCATCGTCAGGACTTAAACGGGGTCTTCTAGAGGAATCTGGAGATAAAAAGTTAAATATTTTGAAAACATTATCAACAGCAGAACGCATTCTGCTTCGTTGATCATCAGGTTCAGAATATCTTTTCGCACCATGTCCAAGTTCGGAGGAAGCATTTTTTATATCATTCTGAGATAAAGATCTAAAGTGTTTGGACCGCAGTATTGGAACTGTTAAATTCTTTTGACATTGCCAGTCAGGTTTCGAGTTTTCACCACTCACAACAGAATCTAGTTTCTCAGTAACTCCATGATTTCTTTCCGCGCTGTGGGAGCTAGGAGTAGTTTTTTCATTATGGCGTAGCGAATGAGTTTTTGGAGATGAACCATTGCTGTCGTCAATCGTGTGTTTACGTGAAGAGCTTGGAGTTTTTTTGGACGCAGCTTCACTTCGAATCAGTTTTGCGTTGTCAGCTAAGTACTCTTTTCCCAGCATTGTTATTATGTTCCGAATTTTTTCTTTTCGTTGGTCTTCACTGCCTTCAAACCGATGAGCCACTGATGAGTTAACTTCGTCAATGAAAGTGTTCATATCTAATATTCCAGTTGAATTTTCCATGCGAGAAAGCACATGGCTAAAAATAGCTTTGTTTTCTTCCAAAGGGTTTTTTTCTACTTTAACTGTTTTATGTTTTTTCTTTGGTTTCCGTTTTTTCTCTTTCGCTCGTTTCAGAATCTCATTAAATAACTCTAAATTTCGGGCTTCGACAATCGAAGTTCTCGCGACACGTCTCTCCCCGTATTCTTGCTGGATCAAAGTCGCTGCAGCCATGCTGATTATCTTCGATTTGGAGCTATGCTCTCTCATTTCTAATGCTTTCAGCAAATCTTCAACTGAAAAGTCAGACTGTCTTTCCTAAAAATAACACGAAAAAACTTAATTCAACATCTGAGAGAGCAATCAACTCATAGGCTATATTTGTCTACTAAGAGCGAACTTTGCTTCTCTATAAAATAAATATGGGACGAAAACAGCTTAAAGAGGAAACATTTAGCTACAGCTAACCTCAAAACTGGACGTTTCGACAACATAGGTTCAGCTGTTATCTTCAGCAGGGCAAGCAGGCATTACAAAACTGCTGATGATGGCAGAGGAGTCTATTTTGTCGACACGTCGAGTTATAAAAATTACTGAGGCTACATTTTCTCCTTTCTTTCTCTAAATGTTCGCTGAAGTTAGGCTAAAATTTATTACAGATAATGTTCAAAATTACGAGTTAAACGATAGGAGTTAAATGCTCAAAAAACGAGTTAAATGAGAGATAATAAAGAATCAGTGGAGGCATTACCAAGAAGATTACATTACAAAGACCAGTGGATTGTTAAATCCAACCCACTTATGTGGGGAAGGTTTGCACTTCCGCAGTCATTTGGATTCTGAAGCGCCTAACTTCAGCAGTTTATTTTAATATTATTCACCAACTAATCTTTTTTTCATTGGTGAATAATATTAATAATAGTGTGGCAGATGATGAGTTATAAATAGTACTTCTGTATTCTTAAGCAGTCGCCCAAGCATGTATATGATTGGGCGCTGCATGTATATGCTTGGGACTTAACTAGTCTCATCACCTTCATCAAGCTGAGAAGTGCCTCCAAGCAGCGTCACATGGGCAACAGTCTCGACTTACTGGCTAAACTATTTCAACAACAGCCTTGTAGGGTATGCCTATTGAGGCGAAGGCTAGGCCCACCGCCGAAAACTGTGGTTGGTGTCAGCAAGGTCATGCAACCGTAAAACTTTGCTCCAAAAAAAAAAATCTTATGGAAGTTAAGTTGAAAATAACCCCTAGTCTCCGGCGGTCCTTAGATGGCAAGGGGTGCGAAGAATCTCCGGAATGACACAGGTCCGTTGGTCTCGGCAGTCTTTAAATGGACAAGGGGTGCATAAAATTCCCAAGAAATTAAGATCAAAAAAGCCCAACATAGGGCTCAATGTTCGAGGGAGAAGTTGGAATCTGGGCAGTATTAGTGGAAGTGCGCGAACAAATAGAAGATGGAAGGTGGATATGTGTTGTCTACAAGAAGTGAGGTGGAGAGGCCAGGAAACTCGTTTTATGGGAGTAAAGAGAGGAAGGTACAAGTTTTGGTGATCAGGAAATGATGAGGGGACTGGAGGAGTAGGAAGAACGGTAAAAGAGGAATTGTGCGAAAAAGTTGTAGAAGTTCGAGGAAAAAGTGACAGAGTTATGGTGCTGGTGTTAGCTTTCGAAGGTGAGCTAGTAAGATTGATTTGTGCATATGGACCACAAAGTGGTAGAGCCTTGGTGGAGAAAGATCAATTCTATGATGAAATGAAAGATGCATGGAGTATAAAAAGTAATGATAAATTAGTCTTGGGTTTAGGGGATTTCAACGGACATGTTCGAAAAGAAATAGTGGGGTTTGAAGATGTTTATGGAGGATAAAGAATAGGTGAGCGAAATGCAGAAGGAAGAATGCTGTTTTAGTTCCTTGACAAAAAAAAAATTGTGCCAGGCCAATACCTGGTTTCAGAAGAAACAAAACAGGAAAGTCACGTTTAAAGCAGGGGAATTTGCCACTGAAATTGATTTTGTCCTGATTGGAAAAAAACGAAGAAAATATCTAAAAGACATCAAAACCATTCCTTGGGAATTGCAGCACAGATTGGATGTCAGTGATGTCGAAAAGAAAAAACTGAAAGAAGTTGTGAAAATGAAAGGAGTCGTCAGAAGAAGGCTATGGAAATTTAAGGAAGATATAATAAGAGAAAGGTACGAAAGGAGGGTTTTAGAGTTAGTTGATGTAAATGCACAGAACTTATGGAAATCTTTTAAGGATGGACTTTTAAAAGCATGTGATAAATTGTGTGGGAAAAAGTTGGTCAGACAAGATGGAGGTAATACGTGGTGGTGGAGTGAAAAAGTGAAAGATGCTGTAGCGAAAAAGAAAAAAGCTTTTAAAGATCTCTGTAAAGATGGATGTAAAGCCAACAAGCCGCTATACAAGAAAATTAGGAACACAACTAAGAAAGTGGTGGCAAGTGCAATGAGAAAAGAAGCTGAGAAAGAAACAAAGGATTTGCGAGAAAAGCCGAACCATGCTTTCAACTTGGTAAAGTAGATGAAAAGAGATGGGAAAGATGTCATAGGCGGTAGATGCATGAAAGGAAAAGATGGCGATTTAGCTTTTACGGAACAACATAGGAAAATCATATTTACGGAACAAGATAGAAAAAATCATATGGAGAGGGTCATGAATAAAGAAAATAAATGGGACCAAATAACATACGTGGATGTAGTAGAGGGACCTACAGAAAAAGTTACTGTTGAGAAAGTGATGACTGCGTAGAGAAAAATGAAGTCAGGGAAAGCCACCGGACCATCAGAGGTAGATTCCCAAATGATAATTGCATCTGGTGATACAGGGATTTAAGTGATGGTGGAACTTTGCCAACGAGTGTTAGATGGTAGAGGCATCCCACAAGAATGGAAGACCAGTGTGGTTGTAGCTATTTTTGAAGGGAAGGGATACGTAATGAATTTTGGTGCATATAGAGGAGTGTAGTTGCTAGAACATGCAATGAAGATCGTGGAAAGAGTTCTGGAAAATAGAATCCGATGCTTAGTAAACATGAACAAGTTGCAATTTGGTTTTATGCCTGGAAGAGCGACAATGAATGCTCTGCTTATTCTTCGTAGCATGCAAGAGGAATGTCAAGGTAAAGGAAAAAAGTCGTATATGGAAAAAGCATTTGGAGAAAGCATTTGATCGAGTTCCGAAAAAAGTTATGGAATGGGCGATGAGGAAGAAGAACGTTTCAGAGGTAATGGTGAAAGCAGTGATGAATCTGTATGACGGAGTAAAGAGAAAAGCCAAGGTTGGATCAGATTTATCTGATGAATTTTCTGTAAATGTTGGTGTACATCAAGGATCAGTGTTGTCACCACTGCTGTTTGCGATTGTGGTTGATGCAGTGACTGAGAGAGTGAGGGACAGTTCAATCAATGAAATTTTATACGCAGATGACTTGGTTTTGGTGGCGAGACCATGAAAGATTCAAGGGATAAAGTCTGGCGATGGAAAAAAGCGTTTAAAGGAAAGGGAATGAGAGTAAATCTTACTAAGACGAAAAGATGGTGAGTGGGTTGGAAGAAAGAGTTACAGCAAGCAAGATTGATCCGTGTGATGTATGCGGAAGAAGGGTAAAAGTCAACGTCAAGGCAGTCTTTTGTACAAACTGCGCGAGGTGGGTTCACGGAAGGTGTGCATCCATGAAAAGGGTCACCCCTGGCCTGGCCAAGAATTTTGTTTGCACATCATGTACAACTTTAGATGAGGATGGCATGGAACCAATAGAGAATTTATGCCATGGAGTGGAAACAGTGAATGAGTTTTGTTATTTGGGAGACAAGTTGATAACTAGTGGAGGATGTGAGGCTGCAGTTACAGCAAGAATGAGAATTGGATGCATTAAATTTAGAGAATGTAGTGAGTTATTGCTTGGAAAAAGATTTTCGTTAAAGATCAAAGCAAGAGTTTTTCAGAGTTGTGTCCGGTCGGCAATGTTGTATGGTAGTGAAACGTGGTGTTTGAGAGAAAAAGAAATGGGTACCTTAAGAAAAACAAAAAGAGCAATGGTGAGAGCAATGTGTGGTGTCAAACTAACGGACAGGAAAAATACAAAAGATATGATGGATATGTTGGGTTTAAAACAAACCATACATAAAATGGCCAAAGCAAGTGGAGAGAGATGGTTGGGGCATGTTTTGAGAAAAAAGGCTGGTGATGTTGTAAGGAATGGTTTAGAAGTTAATGTTTAGGGACGATGAAAGAGAGGACGACTGAAAGGAACGTGGAGAAAGCAAGTAGAAGAAGAGCGATTGAAGGCTGGTCTGAATTTGAAGGATACCCACAACAGAACTAAATGGGAGAGAGAGAGTGCGTGCCATTTCCATGAGGTCAATTCGACCACCTCCATTAAATGGGGACAACACCGGACAATGGCATCATCATCATCAATAATTTTTTTGATGATTAAGCGTGAAAGTAACACAAAACATGTGACTACTGAAAACAAAGCGAATGTACAACAATTGATAGGTGGCACAGAATTTAAGAATAGCCTTGAAAAAAGCTGTTTCTCCCAGAAGCACTCGTCAAACGAGTGCATCACGAAAAGCTTCTGGGACAAACCGCTTTCAAGCTATTCCGAATGTACAACCAAGCTGACCGTATTTTTGAACACAGTTTTCAACCGCTTTGAACACCGCTTTCAAGCTATTCCGAATGTACAACCAAGCTGACCGTATTTTTGAACACAGTACTTAAGGCTGGTTGGTGTAGGGGTTAAAGACATCGCCGGTGGTGTTGGAGGTCTAGGTCTACTAAAAAAGCTTTTCCAGTTTTGACTGCCTTGCTTGTACTGCCGTTTATGACAGCTGAATCTATGTTGTCGAAACGTCCGGTTTCAATAGCTACTGCGGCTAAATTTTTTTCTTAATATCGCTTTTGTTGCTTTTACCTGAGACTCGTCATGATTGTAAGAAGAAAAACGAGCAAAAAAGGTATGTTTTCGCAGTCGAGGATATGCTGCTCCAAACGCTATTGTTCCTATCAGGATGAGAATCGCAAAGACGTACAGGAAATAACGAGCTGAAAGAAACAACAAACCATACAATAGTCTAAATCAAATGATTTAAATCATTAATTTAAATCATGATTAAAATTAACCAATAAAAATCAAAAAATCTTTCGCAAATTTTTTTGGAATATTTCGCATTTTTGCGTTATGATTTAATCTGCAAATGCAAGTTTGTTGATCTGTTACGCGTGTAATGCTACTGTGTGGTTTCTTGCAGTAACTCCAGAAAAGATTTACCGGCATTTAACATTACTGCAAAAACAAAGATCACACTTTTGATTGCAAAATTTGGGTTATTGCATCACAATAAAATTTTTAATTTTACAAACATGCACTGCTCAAAAATTTTACTTGTCTGGTCCTGCGACGCAATAACCAAAAAACAATTCAAAATGACGGCAGAAATAATCATTTCAGCAGATAATAGGTGAAAAGTGAGCATCCCCCTACCCCCTATCAGCAGATATTATACTAAAAGTTTGTTATGTTTAAAAAAATCCCATTTACATCAAAAAAATCCGATTTAAATAAAAAAAATCCGACTTAAATCAAAAAATTCCGATTTATATCAAAAAAATCCAATTTTTTTGATTTTTTTCAAAAAAATTACAATTTTTTCCAACCCTGGTCTAAGCAAATAATTGATAGCAATTCAGTTTTTTCACTGGGTTCTCGTTTTTCGGATATACGTTCAGCGTGCCCTCAGTGACACACACATCAAGACATTGTCACTTACTTGAAAATTTTTGTTTATTCGAGAGTAGTCTTACAGAAATAATAAAAATTCAACAGCTCAGATGGCAGCTAAAGTGGTAAGAGCGTCCACCCCTACATGGAGGTGTTGACTCGGGTTTAATTCCGAATCGGTTCAAACCAATGATTGTGAAATTGGTGTCCACAGCTTCCCTGCTTGACGCCAAGCATTAAAGGAAGTTCAGAGACTGTATGGAGAACAAGGTGGCAAGTTTACTTGTTGTGCCGTTGGGAAAGACAGTAAGACACTTAGCGGGATTTCCCATTTTAGGGAGGTAAACAGATGGCCGGCAATTTCTAAGCGAGCTCGTTACAGTGCTTTGATCACTTTTTCGTGATGGGAGGATAAAAATGCAACTGAAGGAAATAATGCGAGATGCTACTTTGAACGTGTTCAGCACATCAAGGTGATGCATTTTTCTTTCTAAACATATTGCTTCCTTTTTCAACTTTTATTCATGTCTTACCATTTCCACTTTGATCTAGTTCTATCGCTTTCTCAAAACATGCAGCGAGAGGATTAGCTGGTGATACTCGTATGAAACTCGGCGTGGTATCTACCCCAATCAATGTACAAGGAGCCAGATAATTACGACTGAAAGAATTTAACGCAAAGTCAGTTTGCTTGTTTGTAAAATTTTATTTGTAAGAACTGGTGCTTGTCATAGCACATGCCATAAATGGCTGGGACGTACAAGGGGGGGAGCGATAAGGACCCCGGTCATGGCGTGACAAACCTAAAAAAAGCATGTAATTGGCGTCTTTTAAAAAAGGTGAGATGCTAACGTCACAATCAGGTTTGCAAAAAGAGAGCGGCTCCCCAACAATTTAGCCTCGTGGTCATCCAAAGTCTCACATGACTCTGACAATTACGCTCACAGCAGCATTCTGTCGCACTTTCTAAGCGTCCAAATAAAGTTATCAAACTTTGAGCAACTTGAAAAAGCTCCATCAGAAAAGATATCCGATTATTCTACATGCACATTTTGAGTATAACTAAACATTTTTGGTTACATCGTATCAACAATTTCACACAAAATAATCACCAGAACATGAAGAGAACTCGTTTTAGAATGCATAAAATATCACGAAAGTTCAAAAAAACAAAACAAAATCAAACCTTTATAGCGTTCGCGTTATTACTATGGATGTGCCTCAAGGAAAATTACTCGGGACTCGCCGAGTAACGAGTATTCACGACATTACTCGGCCGAGTATCTACGACGTCAAGATATGAACTCAAAATCAGGTGAAGAGCAAAATCAAATAATACTCAGCCGAGTCCGAGTAATGCCTTAATTCTCGGCCGAGTACATCCCTAATTATTACGTCGAAGTGTGTAACGGGTGGCGGGTCCGGCGCCACGGCTTAACGCCTGGACAACACAGCTCCGAAGAAAGGTCACAGCCAGTGCAAACTGCATGCCCGATTTGGCTGGCCTGGGAATCGAACCCCAGACTTTCTGCACTGTCAGCGATGTCTTTAACTGCTACGCCATCCGTATTGTTAAGCAATAAGTCAAAAAAAGTCTGTTCAAATTACGGCAAAAGTTTCAAAAAATCTTGAAGTTAATGTAAAATTACGAATTTCCAACGAGTTAAAACTACTTTGCATCTATTAGTTGTGTAGCTTTTTAACTTTGCAAACGGTTCATATCCTTGCCACTAAAGCTTACTTTGTAGAGTTTTCCCATTTGTAAGCATTTTCGCATGGACTGTATTGATAATCCGCAGCAATGCACGGACATTCATCGTCATTGTCAAAGTCGCATAAAAACTACGCAAATGCGAAAACAAAATGTAAGCGCCATATAGCAAAAACACTTTTATATCTGTTATTTTTGTTTTGTTCGTTTCAGTTTCAAACTGCACTAACTGATGTTATTGCTCAAAGTGAAATCAAATCTTCATTTAACTTGCAGTATTACGACGAAGCGTGTGACAAGCGGCAGGATCCATCTCTGCAGCTAAACGCCTGGGCAACACAGCTCCGAAAAAACATCGCAGCGGTGGCGAGCCGTTGACGACACTGTGTCCGATTTAAATGGCCTGGGAATCGAATTTAAAACCTCTAGAACCGTTAGCGGTGTTTTTGACCACAGCGCAAATCCGCTGATTTACATAAAAGTCTCCTGGTTATTCATTGTGTGGGATTTTTTTAGCCTTCCGTGACTAAGCGATGCAATTAGGTCAGAGTTGCAACGCCTAGCGGGTTGCATTATAGCTGAACATCAAACGATAACTGCATTTTAATAACCAACCTGTTTGTCACATGGCAAGGAAGCGTTTTTTACAACTCGAACTTCGCATATGGTTGTAGAACTGTGGAAAGCTACAACAAATATATTGGTGAAAGGAACGGAAAAATACACCAATTTATGACACTGCCGCTTTCTCAATAAATGTACTTCGTAACTTGTAACCTTCCGAGATATCTATTGCATAATAAAGAAGCAAAGATTAATAATAGAAATTATATGAGTTTAGTGGTGAAAGACCGGCAAACATAACTATTAACTAGTTACCAGCATATCATAGCAAATACTATTTGTAGTTCGTGTATATTTATCTTCCTATCACGAAAAACAATCAAACCGCTATAACAAGCTCGCTCAGAAGTTGCCAGCCAACGGTTTACCACCCTGAGATGGGGGAATTCCGCTAAGTGCCTTTCCCAACGGCACAACAAGTAAACTTGCTGACTTGTTCTTCAAACTGTCCTGTTAACGCTGAGCGTCAAAAAGAGAAGCTGTGAATACCAATTTCAAAGCCATTGGTTTGACCCGATTGATCCGACTTGGAATCAAACCCGAGTTTACAGTTTAAGAGTCATGCGCTCTTACAGCGTAATAACAAAACAAATGTCACCACCGTTATTATTCTCAACACAATCACAAACCTTGTCAGTTATACGTGAAGTTCGATCAATGAGATAGGAACAATTTATTTTGTGAATGATTCCCACGCTGTGTAAGTGCTGAGCTAACTCTGGTTCCATCTCAACAAAATTCTTAGGTTCAAAGTTTTTAACTGTTGTATCGTATTCATCCGCCATTATAACCGTAGCTACTTCATCAAGGATGTAAACTCTTCAAAACAATGTGAATAGCCAGTCAGTCGAAGTTTAAGGCCTAATCCATCATGATTTTTTGTTGGAATTGGAACCGGTAGTTATTCAGCAACTAAACTGAAATTGACCTTTTCCGTTGAATGTTGCTGCCTTGTTTCTTCAAGCTCCAACAGAAACTATCAACTGCAAACGCTAGAAACTGTTTGGTTAAAGTTTGAACGAAAAGTTTTATTA
This sequence comes from Trididemnum miniatum, assembly GCA_964006365.1. Taxonomy (NCBI): domain Eukaryota; kingdom Metazoa; phylum Chordata; class Ascidiacea; order Aplousobranchia; family Didemnidae; genus Trididemnum; species Trididemnum miniatum. Next base: position 1,749,618 of record OZ023244.1, read on the forward strand.
GGCATAATTTTGCTGATAAATAACTTACATGAAGCTTCATTACTCAACCCATTGAAAACATTACTTATTACCTGTTAGAAGTTATGCTAACAATGGAGGCCACTGAAAAGCAACAAAATATACTACATAAAGACAACAACATTTGTGCGAGTGGTCAAAAAATTGTTCTGTGTTTAGCGCCTTTGCCAAGTTTTCGTGATAAAAGAATAAACAATAAATATTAGCTAAATATTTTTGTTTTCTCTGAAAATGGTCTAAAGGAGGGGTTCTCAACCGTGGCCCTTGGCCCCAGAGGGACCACGGAGTGCTCTCTAAGGAGCCACGAGCGTAGGCCTCACAAATGAAAACCAGGGGTGCATTCTACAGAGGTTGAAAGTGTTCAGCGCACACCCTGCAATATGACCAGGCAAATGCGCTAACTGCAGTACTTTCTCTTCTTAATCTATGGGGCGCCGTTTGGAAAAAAATTGTTTAATTTGCGACACATGTTTTTTCAGCTTATTTAGTCTAAAACATGTCCGCTTTGTACCAAAGAACACCAACAAAATAATTCGAAATTTTTCGATATCGGAAATCACGATGGTATCAATGCGGTTGTGCTTAGGTGCTTAACATTTTCGAAAATTCGGCGGTCGATGCATACATTTTAAAGTTGTAGTCAAATATGTTGAGAAGAGTGGAATTAAGTATTGACAATATAATTAAAAAGCTAATTTTCTAGCATAAACTATGATGGAAAATTGGAAATAGTATCACAGCTTTATCATTCACTTTTATTTCTAGATCAGCAGGACTGTTCAAATTAGCCTATACTCAGGGGGCCATCGTCTTTCACAGTCACAGTCAAAGGGGCCACGCGACTCAAAAAAGGTTGAAAACCATCGGCCCAAAGAATGGCTCGAAAGGGTTTAAAAATTGAATAAATATGCTAAAAATTTTGAATTTGCTGGCAATAGCTACTTTACAATTAAATAAAAGCCTGAAAATAAAACACAACCGTCTTCACTAACCTGCAATCACACGAATATGCTTGAGACACTATTTTCTTGATTAGGGCAAAAATTACCACCAGATTAAGGTTCATTCCTACCACACCAAACACTTGTTCTGCACCAAATTCACCTCTTATGCCGCTGAAAATTGTTACAACAAAATCAAATCTTTACTGCAGTTGTAGTATCACGCCGAAGCGTGTAACGAATTGCGAGATCTATCTTCGCGGCTTAGCATCTGGGCTATACAGATACAAAGAAACATCGCAGTGGTGGCGAGCCGTTGGCGAAACTGTGTCCAATTTGACCAACTCGGGAATTGAACTCCAGGCCTTTCCACCGTTAGAGGTTTTTCTAAATCCTTTATGACATACCGTGGTTTCTTGAATAAAAGCCGCGGCCACTATTTTTATTTTTCAACATTTTGTGCGGCTTTTGAAGGCGACCTAAATTTTTTTACATGAACGTTTTCGTCTTCAACATGGTGTCTAGTGAGCATTCAAGTTAATCTGCATAAGTGACAGAAAAACGGAAACGCTAAATCGGCTGCAATTTCATTGTCTCATTTGTGCAACATTCATAAGTAGGCCATCACCTGCTACCCTACCGTTAATCCATCAGTTGCTATTCCTGTTGCGTCTGTGCAAAGCACTCAGCCAAACCAAACGGAGGAAGTGTTAATTACTAGGTAGCAACAAAAATAGAATTCCCTCGAATGATAACAGTATTATTGATAACGGTGAAAAAGACCATGGATCAAGTATTTGAAATAAAATAAACAATGTTTGAGTTGTTTTTGTTGCGTGTTGTTAGATTTTTTTGTTTTGTCCGTTGCGGCTTCTATTCGAGAAAATACGGTGTACTAAGTATTAGATCATGCAGTAGGTCATTCAAATAATTCAACAGTTCTTTACAGCGCATTTATGCTATACAATATTTAAACGAAACAGTACAACGGCAACAGTAAAAAAAACTTCACGTATTTACCTGTTTAATGTTTTTTTGTACAATGTCTTCATTAGAGAAACACTTGGTTCTGAAAGGTAATCCCTTGCATAAGGAATTGAAAATACGTAAGTGTTGTTGAAAATTGATGATGCTTGATACCTTTTTATAAATTAGATACTGAAAATTTCACCAAAGAAAAAATTCAACACTTCAAGAAATATGCACTAATTTTGAAGCGGTTGCAAACCCACTGAGCAGCAAGCTAAAGAAGTCAGAAACAAAAATGAAACGGAAAACACGGGAACAAAAGCAATTCCTGAGCGAGTCAGGATACATCCTGTCTATAGCGCCTCCGTCGCTCTCGTGACAGGAAGCTAAAATGAAGAAATCAATCCATCAGTCCACACTCGTAACAAACAGTGGCGTAATTAGCCCATCGGCCGAATACATATCCTGATATGAGGCAGAGCGCTAAACTTCTATAATGATATGTTGTATGAAGCACACGATAATAGTTATCGACATGAAAGATGTGATCCTACAAATAAACATAAAGATTTTCATTATACTTGCAGTGTTACGTCAAAACGTGTAACGGATGGCGAAGCGGGTCCATCTCCACGGCATAGCGCCTGGGCAACACAGCTCCAAAAAAACATTGCAGCAGTGGCGCAGCGTTGGCGATACTGTCCCATTTAACCAGCCAGGGAATCGAACCCAAGACCTTTCGCAACGATAGCGATGTCTTTAATCACTACGCCACCTAAAACAACTCATCGATAATAATTGAAATCATCTCACGCAAAGAATATTATCACACCTACCAATAAGTTTCTCTGGGAACGAATTGCAGCGAGGAAGCGTGGCCGGGAATTGCGCGATACACCCCCTCATTCGTGCCAACAAAAATCCTGCGAATGCGAGTAGGATCCCAAGTTGTTGCTTTCCATAATTTGTCAAGTTTATTCGTGATCAATACATCAGCCAATGCTTCATCCTGATTGAAAATTTACACAATGTAACGATTTTAAAATTTACGAAATGTTACAATTCAAAATTTACAAAATGTACCGGTTGTAAAATTTACAAAATAAAACGATTTAAAAATTCACAAATTGTAACGATTTAATAATTTAAAAAGGTATGCTACAATGTTCAAATTTAAAAAATGCATCGATTTTAAAATTTACGAAATTTAACGATTTTGAAATTTACAGATTGTAACAGTTTTAAAATGTACAAAATGCAACGATTTTGAAATATAAAAAATGCAACGATTTTAAAATTTACAAAATGTAACGATTTTAAAATTTACAGACTGTAACAATTTCAATATGTACAAAATGCAACGATTTTAAAATTTACTAAATGTAACAATTTTAAAATTTACAGATTGTAACGATTTTAACAAGTACAAAATGCAACGATTTTGAAATGTACAAAATGTAACCATTTTAAAATTATAAAAATTAATGCAATCGCAAATTTACAAAATTTAACAATTTTGAAATTTACAAAATGTAACAATTTTAAAATGTACAAAATGTAACAATTTTGAAATGTACAAAATGCAACGGTTTTAAAATTTACAAAAAGCAATGATTTTAAAATCTAGCCTACAGATTGTAACGATTCACGATGTAGAAAATGTAACGATTTTAAAAGTTGCGTAATGTAACGATTTCAAAATTTACAAAATGTAACGATTTTCAAGTGTATAAAATGTAACGATTTTACAATTTACAAAATGTAACGATTTCAAAATTTACCAAACATAACGACGTTAAAATCAAATTTTCAAAATGTAACGACTTTAAAATTTACGACATAAAACAATTTGAAATTTACAAAATGTAACGAATTTAAAATTACAAAACGTAACAATAAAATTTTGAAGTAACTTATTAATATGGCTTTGCTTCCTCATTTCTAACATCACCAAAGTCATTTTACTCCAATGCCTATCTACTAAACAGTTTTTTGTTTTCTGATTGAGAGCTGATATTATTTGATTTATTAGCTCACATACTAATTTTTTGTGAACCAAAAACAAGCCAGTTTTCTACATAAAACTTTTAAAAAATGATTAAATCTTCATTATACTCGCGGTATTAGAGTCTTGGTGGCGGGGTCCATCTCCGCGGCATAGCGCATGGGCAACTCAACCACGAAGGAACATCGCAGCGGTGGAAAGCTTTTTGCGATACTGTGTCCGATTCGACCGGCTCGATAATAAAACCCAAGACTTCTTGCACCAATAACAACGTCTTTCATAAAAAAAACATTCCAAGTCGACGGTTTGTCATTCACGAAAAACGACATGGTAAGGCCAGAATTGCTTCAAACGTAATAAGTAACGTGTGCAGTTGTGCACTGAGCAGCTTGTACTGGCCAGTTAACGAAGTAAGCTGTAGAAGACATCGTCAACGGCGTGGAGGTCATGAGTTTGATTCCAGGGCAGATCAAATTGGACACAGTGTTGCCAACGACTCGTCACGGTTGCGACGTTTCTTCGAAGCTGCGTTTCCAAGGTGCTGAGCAAGAGATGGCCCCGTCATTCGTGGCGTGGCGTAATAGCGCAAATACAGTGAAGATTTGGTTTTAATCAACTTGTATCAAAGTAACTTATAATTCATATTGGTCTGATATTACTTTTATGTTGACGATGTTTGGACCTTTTCCTTCCAAATAATTGACAATACTTATCACATATTTTTGTGTGAAATTTGCATGTAGAAATTCCACTGGTTCCTCAAGACATCGCGGAGAAAGATAAACTGTCGTTTGATCTGTGAAGCACATCATAAAAATGAAATAATAGTTAATGATTGTTATTAAACACACACCTTGATAATGATCACTATTTTGACACAGAAAATATTTCAAATGAAGCAGTCAGTTTCGCTATAATTATTTTTGCGCAGTCAACCAGTCAGACTAAGCTAGCATGATTACACAAATTAAATCGGAGTTGTCAACGGGCCAACAATGTTGAGCCTGACCCGAACCCGATTTTTCAAGCCCAAACCCGACTCGAATTCTAATTCATCAGCCAGTCTGAGCCCGATTTTAATCCGAAATCAAAAACATAAATTGAAATTTTGAAAAAAAGAGTTTCACTCATCCACAGTCACACCAGTTACAAACAGCAATTTTATACAAGGTAATTATGTTCTTGGTTCTAGCTTCTGCATCATAATTAATTTTTTAATTATAACGACAAAAAATTGATTATGATGCAGAAACTAGAACCAAGAGCCACGGGCCTAAATCCCACGAAAATTGGACATGCGGACAGGGTGACTGTGTCCGATTTGATCAACGCCGACCTTACTTACTTTTTTCACTTATAGAGTTCAAATGTTGACAAGCATCGAAGGATTGATTCAGATCAAGTCGGTGATACAAAATCGAATCGTTTGATTTCACTTGAAGAGAATCAAGCTTTAAATATCGACCGTTGTCAAACATGACAAAACAAATTGAAAACCCACTTTCTGCAATCTGAAGCATTTGCACTTTTAATCACAACAGTAATAAAAACCTATGGTAGTCAACAAGTACACGTAGGAATACAATGATCATGGGACGAAAACAGCGCAAGGAGGAAACATAAAGCCACAGTAGTTCTTAAAACTGAACGTTTCGACAAAATAAATTCAACTGTCATCATCCACAGCATCGCTTATACTGCTGGTGATGACAGCTGAATCTATGATGTCAAAATGTCCAGTTTTAATAATTACTGTGTCTTTTTCCTTAAAATACATGTTGATTGTGGATTTTCAGTAAAAACACAACTAACTTGAAATTAGTATGAAGAAAATTGTCACTAATAGGTCTACCTGATCATTTACAATAATAGAAGCATCACAAGACATTCAGCGTAAAATACAACATGAGCACAAAATACCGGTACATGTTTTTGAGTTATACCTGCTTCCAAATGTATGTTACTGAAAGTTGAACAGGAATTTTTGGCGTTAATTCTCCGCTGTTATTTCTGATAAAAAAATTGAAATTCGATGTTTGACTTCCATTTTCTTTTCTAAAAGTAAAATTGAAGCAACTAAGTATGTTTCACAGATCAATAAACGCTTTATGTTTATAAAAGTGCATTTACCGATACGAGACGAGCGTCACGCGACAACGATTTTCAAAATCAAACCTTCATTGTACAAGCGATAATACGCCGAAACGTGTAACGAGTGGTAGGATCATTTCCGCGGTTTAGCGCCTGGACAACACAGCTTCGAAGAAACGTCGCAGCGGTGGCGAGCCGTTGGCGACACTGCGTAACATTTCATCCGCTCGGAATCGAACCCAGAACCCTCAACACCGATAGCGATGTCTTTAATTACAACGTCAACCTGTGGGTACAAAACTATACCTCTTTACTGATGCAAATACGGATGAAAAGTTTGTGCGGCGTTCGATCGATGAAGCATGGGCAAAACCAAAATCATGCAGAATGTTGCTGAAAAACGGATGATGGAGTAAAAAACCTGAAAACACAGAGCTTGAGGTTTTGAATTGAGCCTAAGGCATTCTTTTGCATTGCGAGCAATGATACTTGTAAAACCGCAGATATTCGTCAATCTTTAAACAAAAAATCGCTGCTTCTACGACCAAAAAGATCGAAAGTGCGCTTAAACATGTCACATGTAACACCAATGTCCAAGCAAAAGACAGCCAAAAGCTGTGTGTTCAAATTTTGCTAGTCAATGGATTATGGCATGATTACGTTGGTCTCGTCGTGGCCTTCCACCAAAGCATCTACCCTTCGTTGCAGAGAATTGAGATGTTTGGAAACTCTAACTCAAACAACTGCCCCGCAATATCCAAGGTATAAGCAAGTCTTGAATAGCAATTATTTACCAAAAATATTCAAAATCTTACCAACGTCGTCCATGACAAAAGCGTAAGAGAATTGATTCGGTCGAAAATTAATAACCTGTAAAAAGATTTGACTTGAGTTTTACGTACACTGACACGTTGGCGTAGAGGAAGCCTTGGCTATGGACGAGGGAAGTCATGGGTTCGATTCCCGGGTCAGTCAAATTGGACACAGTATCGCCACCGCCGCGACGTTTCTTCGGAGCTGTGTAGCCCAGGCGTTAAGTCGCGGAGATGGGTCCTGCCACTCGTTACACATTTCGAAGTAATACCGCAAATATAACAACGATTTGATTTCTTTTATTTAAACTTTATTTACAGTATGGGATAAAAAGCAATATTAATTGAGGCTTTTTTACCTTTGAAAATATATATTCAAATTCAACATCAACAGCCACTGCACCCATCAACCTTCCATTTATCGCCACAGGAAGACTAACTGTGTGGGGAAAACCTGTTGAAAAAGACGAACTTCAAACAAAAAACAACCTGTTTATTATCAATAGATGATTGTTAAAAGAAGAGTTTCTACGGCATTTAAAATTTGTTATATTGCCATAAAAAAATAAAGACCTTGACCAAAATGACCATGTACCAACAGTAAATCAGTAGTACTCCCAGGATTTGGCAAAACGTGCACAACTGGGGGTCTGGTGGAGGAATGGATTTTCGGGTTTCACTTGAAAAACACTTATTTACGATCACTTTTTAATTGAAAAAGATTACCGCTTGGCACTCGCATCTTATGGCTGAATTTCTGGTGCCCAGAAGCAGGACAGAAATAAAAAGTTGTTTACAAAGCGTTTGTTTACAAAGTTTTTGTATTGTATTGTATTTTTATTCGGCGTCAGTCATAACAAATACGACAGTCAAAAATAAAATAAAATGTGACGCCACAGAGTTAGTGAGAAGCCCAAGGGTGGCTTTTACTTGATAGCTCCACCTGGAACTTACAAGAGAAACTATCAATTCACAAACTCTGTGCAAAGGAATCAAAAAATAAACAAACGTATAAATATACAAAATTACAATTCAACATGGAAGAGAAAGAAGGAAAAACAATATTACTATTGGAGCGGCTTACAGGCGTAATACGTTTAAAGGTACACAGTTGATTAAGGTGGTAAAACTGAGGGACTCAAGAGTGCTTGAGTGTTATGGGTTGAAGAATTCACTTATAGAAGAGGTGCAATAATTTAGTAACTATTTAGAAGGTATTGCTTTAATGTCTTTTTAAATTGTGCCAAATTTTTTGATAATTTGATTTCATTGGGTAGTTCATTCCATAATTTGACCCCAATGAATTTAAGAGACTGTTTGCAGACGCTTTTTTTGAAAAGAGGATGCAGATTATTGGATTGCCTAGTTCGGCGAGAATGAACTTCATCGTTTCTCTGGAAAAAATTATTAAAACAGCGAGGTAGCATTTGATGAAGAAATTTGTAAACTAAGCAGCAAATTTCAAATTTAAACTTATCTCTAATTTTCAGCAAGGCATGTTTTTTATAAATATCATCGATGTTATCATGAGAATGACGTCGGAAAATTAATCGTAGAATTCTATTGCACAAGCTTTGGAGTTGGGATATTTTTGAAAAATTTGTATTACACCACGTGGTGATGCAGTAGTTGAGATGAGTTGAGGCAAGGGAGTGGAAAATGGACATCAGACAGCTTATGTTTAAATGATCGCGAGCTTTATAAATAATCCCCAGACCAGTGCGAAGTTTGCTGCGGATGGATTCGATATGGGATTTCCAGCTGAGGTTATTAGAAAAAATAGTGCCTAAGAATCGAAAGCTGTTTACCTCAGAAATGGGAACGTTATTGACAGAAATTACATGATAAGGATTTCGAACCAAGCGATGGGGTTGTGGAGTTAATACCATGAATTTAGTCTTAGAAACGTTTAAAGTTAATTTGTTGATAAGAAGGTTATTGTGAACTTCATTTAAGGAATCATTAGCTGCACTAAAAAGATTGGAGAGTGATTTAGAATGTATAAGGATCGTTGCATCGTCAGCATATAGAATGGTTTCATATCTAAGGTCTTGGAAGATATCGTTAATATAGATTAAAAATAAGAGGGGCCGAGGGTCGAACCTTGGGGTACGCCATATAAAATAGGCTTAAAATTTGAATATTTATCGTTACTTCTAACTTTTTGTTGGCGATCACATAGATAGCTGCGAAACCAATCATTAACAACACCACGAAATCCATAGTTACTAAGTTTAGATAGCAAGATGTCATGGTCCAAAGTATCGAAAGCTTTTGTTAAATCTAAAAAGATTGCTAAAACTAAGAGGTTATTATTGAAAAGATCAGAGATTTTGGAGGATAAGTAAGAGCAGGCTAGCTGGGTTGAAAAGGTAGGTCTAAAGCCAAATTGCAGTTTGGATAGGATATTATTCTGATCAAGGAAGGATAGGATACGCTTATGAATCAACTTTTCTAAAATTTTGGAAAAGGCACTAAGCACACTTATTGGACGGTAATTTGAAACAACTTGAGCATTTCCGTTTTTGTAAACTGGTGTAACCTTTGCAACTTTGAAAACCGAGATATACTTCCCAGTAGAAAGGGATAGGTTGAATAAGTGAGCCAGTAAGTCAAGGGTTGAATTTGGTAAATACCGCAGAAGTTTAGTTGGGAATTCGTCCAGGCCACAACTACTTTTAGGTTTAATAATTGAGATCATCATTTTAACTTCATTGGGAGTTGTAGGTGTGAAGAAAAAAGAAGAGGAAATTTTTGAAGATATAGATTTAGATTTTAAATGCGTGGAACTGTGAGAAATGTCTAGTTTGGCTCTTAATTTACTAGCTATGGATGAAAAGTGGTCATTAAACGACTCAGCCATTTCTAGCGGGTCGGTAAGCAGCTTGTCGTTGGTTTTTACGCAATTTGGCGAAATAGAAATTTTTTTACCTATAATGTCATTGATCACACCCCAAGTGCGCTTTAAATCGTTTCGAGAAGAATCGAGGCGTTTTTGAAAATAATGGGATTTCTTAGTTTTAATGACTCTTTCGTAATGATTCCTAATCTTATGATAAGCCAATTGCGATTCAGAATCTTTGTTGCGCAAAAAACGTAAGTAAGCGCTTCGCTTTGCTTTTTGCAGAGAGCCAAGTTCAGCATCAAACCAGCCGTTAATTTTAGATTTTAGTATAGTGCGTGAAATAATTGGAAAGGTTTCATTAAATGTAAATTGCAGCTTTTGCAAAAACAACCTGAAGGCAGGGTCGGGATCATTTTGGGCGTATACATCGTCCCAGCTATGATCGTCCAAAATATCGTGAAAACGACGGAGGTTATTCTCGTTAAAAATTCTAACTTTTTCAGTATTTATGATACGGTAAGGAGAGATAGGAAGCGCAGTGCATTGGAAAACAGCAAAATGATCGGAAATAGGATCAGTAAAAATAGCGCTTTTGGATGGATGCGTATAATTATTGGTCCAAATATTATCAAGTAAGGTAGCGGTAGTGGAGATACGCGTCGGTTTATCAATTAATGGAAATAGACCCCTTGAAAACATTTCGTCTAAAAAGAAATCAGTTTGTAAATCTGGATCGAGCAAGTTACGGTTAAAATCACCCATAAAGAAGACAAGTTTTTTTTCTCGTTTCAGTTTGTCTAGAACAAGAGAAAGGATTTCAAGAAATTTGTGGTTTAGGGCGTTGTCATTAAAGGGTGGCCTATACACGTTACCACAAATAATGTTAAATTTACCCAGGTTAATTTCAATAAATATTGATTCAAAACAGCCTTCATCAAACATTGATAAATCGTCACGTAGCCAATGTGTCAAGTTTTTACGAACGAAAAGTCCTACACCTCCCCCTTTAGATTTTGATCTGCATTTGGAGGAAAATGTATAATTAGATAATTCGGTGCAGGGATCTCGAGAATTTTCTTTTAGCCAGGTTTCGGTAATGCCAATAACTGTAGGGTATGAACTCATAGACTCAAGGACACATTTCAGATTATCAAGGTTTTTTGAGTTGCAAAGGGAACGTAAGTTTAAGCAAAACGTAGAAAAAATATAGGCATTATTGGTTGTAGGAAAGATTTTAAAGTTTTCGGCGGAAGAGTATTTGCAATCGGTTTTAGTCAAAGGGTCATCGGAATAATTAGAAATCGAGAATGAATCATTGTCATTTAAAGGTTCATTCACTGCAAATAAATCATTGAGCACACTCGGGTCTCGAACAGCGGAAGAAAAATTGCCAGGACTAATCATTAGCGAATTCGGCAGGCAGGTGCAGTGAGCTGATGTAAAGAAGCACGATTAAATCGAATTGACGCAAGCAAGTTATCAACAGATCAAGCTAGAAATATGACGTAAATGTGAGAAGTCAGTGAAATGCAATTACATAAAAATTAACTTATAGAGGATTCAAACAAGTTGAATTCTTGCAGCGTCACTTACAGCTGCATACACCACAGAATTGCAAACGTGCACGCTACTGTGGGGGTTAAGTTAAAAGAGGGAGAAAAAACAATAATTAACGCAGTAGGCTTACACGTGTGCATAAATTGAATTACAGAACTACACAAACTATAGAGCATTGTGAAAGACACGCTTCAAGCAGCAGATCGCATAAACATCAGTAATTAGACTTTGGTGTTGTTGATATAGAGATTGTAGGATCCATCTTCTATGCGCCAGTATGGTTTTTGATTTTTTGCTCGAGCTGCTTTAAATTGGGGATAGAGCTTTTTCTTTTGAAGCACAAATTCTCTGGGTAAATGGTCCGATATATAAACAGATTTATTGTCGTGTAGGAGTGTCGAATTTCGGGTTTCGTTAAAAACTTTCAGATTCTTTACATGAGCAAATATAGTATTTCTATCTAAGATGGTGTTTAGCTTCACAATAAGAGGACGGCAAACACGCTTACCGTCATGAAATTTCGGTCGCTGGGGTATTCGATGAACGTCAACGATTGTGATTGCATCAGGATCTTCTATTTGCAAACCATCTTTCATAAACTTTTGAAATAACGCTCGGCTTTCTTCTCTTTTCTCCCAGGGTGATTCGGCTTCACGTAAACCATGCACCATGATGTTAAGTCGCTTTTCGTAACTTTCTTTCATTAATGCGTTTTTTTTTAAGCCTGAGTAGAAAACGTCAAGTTCACCTTCTAAAGACGAAATTTTATCTTGTAGCTCGTTACAAAGCGCGATGGAAGCTTTAGACTGAAGTTCATTATCAACTAGAGCAAGTTTTTTGTTCATTCTTTCTTCAAAGTTATCCATTTTCTTTGTTAGGTTTTCAACTTTTGTATCTAATGCTTCGAACTTTTCATTCAAATTGGTAACTAATGCTATTACTTGATCCAATTTTGCTTCCATTTTTGTACTCTATTAGTTTAGAACCAGAAATTGCTTCTTTCGCAGCTGTACTGACACCTTACTCTGCAACAGCTAATCTACGTCCGCACGCCAGCTTTACAATTTTAGAAGTTGTTACAAGGTGGGGGGCATGGCACAGTGCCTCCACCCTGCGTGCGCCCAAGACCTGGGCAGAGTTACTACAGTCAGATGACCGAGTGGTAAGAATGTTCGTTTTTGGAGCAGTACAACCGGTTTGATTCAGAGATGTCCGGAGTCGCTTTTTTGAGACTCCGACCCAATCCTGCTCCAAAATTACAGAATCCTACTCCAATCTTGCTCCTGTTTACGTCAAAAATCAAAACTCCAACTCCTGTTACTCGGAGTAGTTTTGCAAACTTAACAATCACAATGTTATCCAAACTTTAGGCCTATATTAAACTTCATGCAAGTAAGATTACTGGTGTTTAGAGACTGTGCGCGAACCGATGCCTCACAACGAGCATAACTTTTGTCAATGTTCAGTTTACATTACAATAATAACTTTAAAAAATGGTTACTCCGGCTCCAACTCCTACTCGAGTTTTGACGTTAAACTTAACTCCGAGTCCAATCCGGCTCCGAAAAAATTTGCTTAACTCCGGCTCCTGCTCCGACTCCTGTACATCTCTGGTTTGATTACGAGTCGGGTCAAACCAGTGATTGTAAAATTGCTATTCGCAGCTTTCCTGCTTGACGCTCAGCATTAGAATGAGTGTGCAAGTTTACTTGTTGTGGTAGACAGATGGCCGGCATTTCCAAAGCAAGCTCGATCGTTTTGCTCGCTTTTTCGGTATAGGATGATAAATATACTAGTAAACTAAAGTAATATGTCGTTAACTTATTTACAAAATAAACAAACTAACTTTTGAACGGTAAAAACCAATGAGGCTGGTAGTCATTAATGTCCGTTGGTGGAGAAACATGCTTGAAAAAGTTGGGCATTTCGTGGAGTAATTGAGACGGGTCGTTTGCCAAGTTATGGAATTTTCCGTGCTGAGAAGTAACTTGTCGTAAATAAACTTACAAACCGGCAGGTTTTTGAGTGGTTAACGAAAACACTCTCGGTACAGGAGGTCTTGCAGTTCGATTCCAGGCCTGTCACATTAGACACAATGTACCAACGGTTTGCCACCGAAGCGACGCTTCTTGGCAGCTGTGTTGCGCAGGTGCTCAGTCGCGGAGAAGGACTCCAACACTCGTCACACGCTTTGGCGTAATACCGCGAGTATAATGACGATTTAATTGTTTTGATTTATTTTGATTATTTAAATAATAATTGGTGATTTTTTAAAAAGTCAAATTAGTAACAATGCATAAAAAAATATTCCAAAACGAAGAAATCGTATATCCACCAATTTGTACACTGCGAGGCTACAAAGTTACCAATAAGAACGTAGAAAAAATTGTTTATATAAAACGAAAAGGATTTTATTAAAAATCAAAACTTTCAACAAAAACAATGTTATTTTTAATACCTTTTCTCGTTTTGGGTTTAATGTCACCAGTACTTCTAAAATATCGTCTGAATCTAAAAACGAAAACAGCTAAAACACCAATATTCGTGGACTAGCGCTTAAATTTGCCCTAGCCTGAAAAATAAGATTGCAGAACCACATGTTTTTGTGTCAAATTCCCCATTTAATGATCCTACAATTACAACGAAAAAATCACAATAGCAGCGTGGCGTAGTGGTTTGTAGCGTCGTTTTTACGACGGCCGTAATCGCAAGGTTAATGATTTAACTCCCACCCAAGCCCTGTCGCAACGTCCATCGACAAGATGCTTTACGACAATTATCTCTGCTTGGTAGAATCTAACAAGCAGAAAATTAAAGAAGCCAGAAGCAAAACTAAACCGGAAAACTCGGAAACAAAGACAACTTCTAAGCGAGTCTGGATTCGAGTATGCATAAGCGCCTCTGTCGCTTCCTCGTGACATAGATATATAGTTTATTTATTTGCCATACACAAAGAACAAAAAATACGCCCGTCACGAAACATGAAAATACATATGCATAATTGCATATAAATAAAAAAGAAATCGTACAATTATAGGTTACGTAATTTCACAAGATATGAAAAGGTAGCAAGGACTCCCAAGGAGCATAAAAAGAAACAAAAACAAAATCAAAATGTTATAAAGTCAAGGTGCTCTTTACGACAGAAGAATAAAAATGAAGAAATTGTCATCAATTACTTACAAGTTTGCCTAAAACGAAGAGTAGGAAAACCCATACGGTAAGTGAAAATCACCACAGAGTTATTTAAAGCATTTAATTCCTTGGTAACAGATCGTATAAATGGAGCATCAGGATCTACCTTGTCAGCATTAGAAATTAAGAAAATGGCGCGGAAAATTTCATCAGTAGATGATGCATTATTCTCTGAAAAATTTAAAAATTAAATATCAAGCGGTAAACGTTGCCAAGGTCGCAAGAGAACAGGCCACGTATGAATTATTTTGTGCCGTATTATATTTAGTTGCATGTTTATTCTCCTATCAGTGAAAACAATCAAAACGCTGTCACAAGCTCGCTTAGGAGTTGCCGACCATTTGTGTACCAGTCTAAAATGGGGAATTCCGTTAAGTGCTTTTTCCAACGGTACAACAAGTAAACTTGCCAACTTGTTTTCCACACTGTCACGGTACAACAAGTAAACTTGCCAACTTGTTTTCCACACTGTCTCCTCCAATACTGAGCATCAAGCAGGAAAGCTGTGAATACCAATCTGATAGCTATTGATCTGACCCTACTCGGGATTAAACCCGGGGGTGCAGGCCGTTGGGCGGACGCTATATCTACTCGGCCATCTGAGCTGTTAAAAAAGCACTAAGCGGGATTCCCCCATCTTGGTGTGGTAGACGGATGGCCTGCAACTCCTAAGCGAGCTCGTATAGCGAATTGATCGCTTTCTCGTAACAGCACAGCGGTTCTCAACCTTTTTTGCCCATGGACTATTTCCAAGCTAGCCTGAATATATGGTATGGTTTATTTCATTTCAAGACCATGAGAACAAAAGTTTATAGCACAGATATTAAAAAGCTGGTCAAGAAAAAGGTTGAAACGACAAAAAAACGATGCACGTTGAGAGGCATGCAGAAAATTAGACAAATTAAATTTAAAAATAATGTTGGACTGCATGGTCGTTTCACCTAAGAATAACACAGATACAAAAAAAAAAGACAACAGAGTAATGGTAATGGCGATGCAAAACACGATAAAATTGTTAACACTATTCGCATTCATAACAACAATTTGATGTCAATGCGTGCAATTCTTCCAGAGTCCAAAACTTTGGTGTAAACTGTTTGCTGTGAGTGTAAAAATCCTTAAATAAACTCGAGAATGTTTTTTACAAAACTTTTTAAACTAAGTGTTTTTTTGAGATGTAGGAAATTTGTTCCATACAACAGGTCCTTTGTATTCAAGGGGCTGTTTGGTAATCGATAACCCGCAAAATTTTGGGACCAAGTTGCTATTACTTCTTGTTTTCATAGGAGAATTATTTTGAAACTTCAACTATGTGTTTTGAAACATGCTTAAGAAAGGATGAGGAAGTGAATTTGTACAGAGTTTAAACATGAGTACGGCTATTTCCTTAAACTGTAGTTGTTTTATATACAATAAATTGTGAGATTTCGCCATTTCTGATACATCATCTTTTTTGTTTAAATTAAACATCATGCGAACAAATTTATTTATTGACCTCTGTAGATTATCAACCATAATTTTGTCTCCATGGCACCATATTCCAATGCAATGATCAATGTGGCTCCTGACCAAGCTGAACAAGGTGTGACATGTGGACTAAAGTCACTCATAGATATGAAAACAAAAGTGCTTGATAACTTTCTGCCGAAAACAAAGCATTATTTTATAGGGATGTGCCGAGTCGAGTCCGAGTATTCGGCCGAGTATTAAAGCATTTTCATTACTCGGACTCGGCCGAGAATTAATTGATACTCGACCGCAGGGCCGGCACTAAGGGAAGCCAGGGGGCTTTTTTATAATTTTTTTACTAGAACCCAAGTTACCACCTCAATGGTAGTAATTTACTGTACAGCACAAAACACGACTGTCAATTCATGAACATTACTGTCTTTTTTGCTTGATAAGGTACCTATGGGGTACATTGTCATTATTGCATTGTCATTGTATTGCCCAGGTGTTGCCATTCAGCTGTAAGCTCAGTATACCTAAACCAAATACCATTGACACTGATTGACCCAATGATTCTAAGGCAGCTAAATGCAGGATAACCAAAAAGGCAAAAGCGTACTTCCCGTCACGCGAGACATCATAGATACTCGAACTCGCCGAGTAATGTCGTAAATACTCGTTACTCGGCGAGTCCGAGTAATTTTCTTTGAGGCACATCCCTATTATTTTATTCTTAACTAAGGGAGATCGATGCAGCAGACAAAAATGCATACACTGTTTTTCCACAAACTTATAAAATAAAGGGGTTCGAAGAGCGGTGTTACTAAAATTCCTGCATCACTGCAGCAATCTACAGCTGTCATTTCCCGCATTACTTTGTTTATGTTATGCTCTTCAGCATTTTTCTTCATAGCTTTCATCACAAGCGTCTCACAAAGCTTTAACTTTTCTGCATGTCTTCAAGAATTTAACAATGTCCTCTCCAGATCCTTTTAAAACTTGCCACTTTGCCATATCCTTTTTTGTAACATCCGATATATTGTTTTTTTTAACTCGTAAATGCTGATAATAAACTCGCGAATGCGTAGTCGTAGTCAGACGGAACGATTGCACGCTGCGATTGGCCACGTGGTCGTAAATTAGTTTTTTAACCCTGTAACTTACTACAGCACCTGTAAGTGTCGCGGACTCATGTGAGACCGCGGACTCGAGGTTGAGAAACACTGTGATAGGAGGATGAATATGCAACAAAATGCAAAAAATGCATGTAGGCCTATACAAGTTTTTGCAGAAAAACGATATACATAGTCAGGGGCGTATCCAGAAAGTTTTGGTGGGGGGGATGTGATTTTAAATTAGGTTAAATGTTAACTAAATACAAAGACATTTAGACCCGGAAACGGGCGTAAATAAGCCCTTTCAAAATGTTTCATGTCAGAGGCGTATTCAGAATTTTTTTCAGGGAGAGGGCACCAAATTTCGTCACTTTTTCAAGCTCAGTTTTTTCCCGGCAGAGTTAATTTTAAGCAACTTAAGTAACAAAAACGACTCTAGGGGGGTCCGGGGGCATGCTACCCCGAGAAAATTTTGAAAATTTGCATACTGTAATGGTCATTTTAGCGTTTTTCGAACAATTTTTAGGCAAAGTTTGTTCATATTTTTGGCCCCTAACTTTGAGTCCTTCATCAAATATGATGCATTTTGTAAGCACAGTTTCGATTATGCGTGCTTAAGGCGACTAAGGTTTACTGTTATGAACAAGGGTGCAACTCTAAGTTAAGCATTGGGGGAGATGATTTAGCAAAATCGACCATTTTTTGATATTGGTGGGGATAATTTAGCAAAATTGACACGTCTGCAGATGTCCAATTTTTTGCCCAAAATGAAGTGAAGACTAAACAAAAAGGTCATAACGTTCCCAGATGCCCAATTTTTTTGCCCAAAATGAAGTGAAGACCAAAAAAAAGGTCATCACGTTCGCTGATGCCCAGTTTTGGGGCATGAAAATATTGGGGGGGATGCTACCGGATTATTGGGGGGATACATCCCTCCATGGATTTGCACCCATGGTTATGAAGACGTTCGAAATTATAGAAAAACTTTATCTATCCAAAGCATTGTTGAAAATGGCTGATAGGGGGGGGATGCATCCCCCACCTGGATCCGCCTTTGTATATAGTCTAACACAGTGATTTACAACTTTTTATGGCTTGTGGCCCTCTTCTTGATGCTTTCAACTTGTATTTATTTTGTGTTCATGCTTTCTCATACCTAGTCTTCTAAGCTCATCTTCATGCTCCAGCCTATGAAACGCTCTTTGAAAAGCACGAATAAAATTTGATTGACCTGAAAATGTCATAGCAATGACAGTAGTGGTTAGGAAAACATTAAAAAAAGAAGATTGCAAAATAACGAGCTATTATGGGGTGCCGTTTGTAAAATTCATGTTGCATGCACTTTACGGACAAATTAACGTCTTTTGCAATTCTAAGACGAAATGGTAAAGTAAAAAATTAGACTCATTCTGCGGACTGTAAAATAACAATGGAACGACAAAGGATTTTGTTGAAGGCTTGTTAATGAAGTGCCATTTGTAAAATTGATATTGCACGCGCTCGTCGGACAAATCAGCGCTTTCGTCCAGTGTAGGACAAAATCGTAATGAAAAAAGTTTTAACGTTTTGCGGACTGTAAAGTAAGCAGTAGTTTAACTCCACGACGAGATAGTCTTACGGTCAAGACCAGTTTCGGCGGCCAGTAAAATAGTGCAGTTTGTAAAATAGCGCTGATCGTAACATCCATTCGGAAACAATCGGAAACCTTACGTCATTTAGTAACATCTGTAGTTAACTGTTGTACTGTACCTAACTTTCCCGCCAGTGACCGAAAAAACATGACGTAAGGTTTCCGATTGTTTCCGAATGGATGTTACGATCAGCGCTATTTTACAAACTGCACTATTTTACTGGCCGCCGAAACTGGCCTTGAACGTAAGACTATCTCGTCGTGCAGTTAAACTACTGCTTACTTTACAGTCCGCAAAACGTTAAAACTTTTTTCATTACGATTTTGTCCTACACTGGACGAAAGCGTTGATTTGTCCGACGAGCGCGTGCAATATCAATTTTACAAATGGCACTTCATTAACAAGCCTTCAACAAAATCCTTTGTCGTTCCATTGTTATTTTACAGTCCGCAGAATGAGTCTAATTTTTTACTTTACCATTTCGTCTTAGAATTGCAAAAGACGTTAATTTGTCCGTAAAGTACATGCAACATGAATTTTACTAACGGCACCCCGTAAGCTATAGTGTTTTTGCGAACTACATGGAGGTCTATGTTTCGCGTAGGCTTTATCACACCATAATTAATCTTGGATGTCAAATCACTTTTTCAACTAAAAATCAAAATCAAGTCTTCATTATACTCGCAGTATTACGCCGAAGCGTGTAACGAGTGGCGGGGTCCATATCCGCGGCTTAGCGCCTGGGCAACGCAGTTCCGAAGAAGCCTCGCAGCGGTGGCGAGCCGTAGGCAACACTGAGTCCGATTTGACGGGCCCGAAAATAGAACCCAATGCCTCCCTCACCGATAGTTATCTCTTTAATCACTCAACCAACTGGCCTGTTGATGAATAAATACATAAATAATAGACTAGACAGAGCAATGTACAAAAAGCAAGCTTTTCTAATGGAATGCAAAAGTGTGACTTACAATTTATTTAACCCTGGAATATTGTAACTCGCTCTTAGCTACATGTCCGGAAACTCTTGTTTTCTGATTGCCAGCAAATATCTCAGTCAGTGTGATACAAACATGAAGCAATTCAAAAACAATTATATAATCAAAACAAATACCACAGAGCAATTAATTCGAATATGTGAATTTCTTTCTGAGTCAAGTATCAACTTCATCGCATCAAGAAACGGCTGAGTTCTGCGGGCATAAACCTGCTACACATCCTACATACTGCGAAGAGATGCGGCCCTATTGATTTTTAATGTGGCCGGCATCAGATTTTTGCTGGTTTAATTTTTCTTCGAGACTGTAGCACATTGAACTATCTTTCGATAAACGCTACCTAAAAACGACCTAGCAGTCTCTGATTTTGCAGCAAAAGATGTTTTTCTATGATTACTAGATGATTTGCGAAGCAATTATGCGTTTTTTATGCGCAATTCAAAAAATATAAAGTTAATTTGCCTGCTGAAAATGTTATGCAGTGGATGTGGTCCACAGCACTTTGCAGATTCCCCACATTTGATCACAAATATGCCTAGACGAATTTCCAGCTTACGCATTTAACTACTTTTCTTGCCCGATCATAAAATTTACTAGAAAAGAAATGGCTTCTAGAAAAATTCGAATAGAAAGTTATACAATTCTTACTTTTAGGTGTTGCTTTTTGCAAAGCAGAAATCATTTCCTTAATGTTCAAAGATGTGGCCGCGGCCAATCTATCCAAACTACAAGCTTGAGGATCACGAGTGAAAAGTAAGTTATAGACATGATCACCAAATTGTATCACTGTAAACTGAATAAACTAAAAATCATTCATTATACTTGTAGTATTACTCCGAAGCGTGTAACGAAGGGCGGGGCCTTCTCCGCGGCTTAGCGCCTGGACAACACAGCTCCAAAGAAACGTCGCAGCGGTGGCGAGCTGTTGGCGACACTGCGTCCGGATTAACCGGCCTGAGAATCGAGCCCAAGGCCTGTCGCGCCAATAACCATGTCTTTAACAGTACAAAAATATTGTCATAACTGCAGTCTAATACAAAGATGTATAAAGTTTCTTTTACAAAACAATTGAATGAGAATTTTTTTCCATTTTTTGCACGAAAAAGCGACAATGGAATTCTCTGCGTAAGGTATCATATTGGAGAAGTTCATTTACTGAAGACCAAAACAATCAAACTTATGTACAACGTGGCATTACCGCGCATTTGGTTTCATTTTTTGCCAACTTTCAAGCATTAATTGACCGAGAACGCTTTCATTGGAATACACCCAAGCAAGGTACTTAACCACAAACTGAAATATTTATGTGCATCCAAAGACCTAAATATGCACATTCGCACCCTCTTTGAGTAGCCTCGTCAGACGTTACGTCTGCGATCAGACACCTCTGTAAGAAACCATAAGGTTTACGGTTGTGCCTTGAGAGGCTACTCAAAGAAAGTACGATTGCGCATATTCAAGTCTATAAATGCACAGAGGTATTGCAGAATGTTGCAACGTACCTTGTTGGGTATATTTCAATAAAAATGTTTCTAGTTTACTATTAAAAAATCCTACATGAAGTTAATTTCTTAGTGATAATTTTTGTGATTATGCTTTTTTTAAAGTAAAAATAGCTATCACGTACCAAAACGTATCGTTTCACATTGCTTGTTTTGTGCAGACTCTTCAAAGTTTTATGAAACACATTATTGAGAATGATAAAACTATTTTCCCGATCTGAACATGCACAGTAGGGGAGCGCGTTCACACAGAGCGGTTTTCGCAACCAGGCGCGAAGTTTCTTTTTGTTATTGTGAACTCAATTTTGAAGATTTTTTAATTTCTTTCAGTAATTTGGAAACGTAAACAAAGTTGGTTTTTGAATCGCTGAAACAAATTTCAAAATTTTGAAAAATGCGTTCACAAAAGCAAAATAAAGTTTGGTGTCTAGTGGCGAAAACCGCTATGTGTGAACGCGCCCAGATGACAGTAATAATAAGCCTGGTGTATAGAGCGTCTCTTCCTGAAGCTGTAGACTCGGGTTTGATTCCGAGTCGGGTTAAACCAATGACTTTAAAATAGGCATTCACAGCTTTCCTTCTTGACGCTCAGCATTAAACTGGCAAGTTTACACCTAATGCGTTGAAGAGACACTTAGCGGAATTCTCCATCTCGGTGCAGTAAACAATTAATGGCCAAAAACAAAAGCAAGCTGGTTGTAGCGCTTTGATCGCTTTCTCGTGGTAGAATGGCAAATATGCAATCAAACGCAAAAAAATACTACTAATATCTTTACCTTGTCCCGTGCTGTTAAAAGTTCCAGGAGATGAGCTGTTGCTGTTTTTGCATATTCCAGTAGACTGTCACTCATTGCCAAATCAATCAGAATTACAATTTCTTTTGGTTGAGGAATGTAAAAATCAATCAAAAAATGACTTGGCATGAAAATGCAAAAAAAAAAAGAAAAATTGCACAGTTATAAATTCTGAATGTTTACAAACAATCTATCTTTGTCAGCCAAACAGTCAAAAGATGGTGTCCTCAAGTTTTACATTTGTGGCCTTGAAAACAGCTACTGGACTTGTAGCTGTAGCTGTGCTATCACTTAACTACTGTGCATTGCTGTGCTATTCCATCACTTAACTACGCGGATACAGCAGATAAAAATTGGCACGTAATCTTAAACAAGACATTACTATGGCACATTTCATGCCAATTTTTACAGTTTCTACCTTCTACAATACAGTATATCTTGTAAAAAGTATTTACACTATAATCTTTGACAGTTTTTTTGCATAATTTAAAGCAAAGTAAAGGTGCAATACTGACAAATCATAAATATCTTTCAAGCAGCTGATTTCAGAGCTGGGTTAGGGGGGCTATGGCCCTGGGGGCTCCTCGAAAATTCGCGAGCTTTAAAAAGATATCTGCTGCTCTACTGCTAACGTCACAATTAGGTCTGCAAAAAAGAATGGGGATCCCCCAAAATCGCATTAAGATATGGGATATCCCCATTATTAATGCGTAACTAGCTTTGCCAAGTCTACAACAGCTCATAAATGGCCAAAGGGTTAGAGCGTCCGCCTCTAGAGTTGTAAATTTGGGCTTGATTCCGAGTCGGGTCAAACCAATGACTTTATAGCTTTCGTGCTTGACGCTCAGCATTAAGGGGACAGTGTGGAGCAAAAACCGGCAAGTTCACTCGCTGTACCGTTGGGAAAAGACATTCAGCGGGATTCCCCCATCTTGGTGTGGTAGACAGATGGCTGGCAACTCCTAAGCGAGCTCGTTATAGCGGTTTTCTAGCTTTCTCGTGATAGGAGGATAAATATGCAACTAAACTTTCATTGCAAATAAACTTGAATATTTCACACGGCCACCATTTGATCAAATACCAACAAGTACACGATTTGAATAACTGAGTGGTGGTACAGAACTTAAGAAGAGCTTTGAAAAAAGCTGTTTTCGTGTTAGGTTTCAGTGAAACGCGCTGTCGTAACGATTTTTAATCTAACTCTACTTACTTGAGCCTAGGAAGCATGCACATTTCGGTGGAGCTGGGATAAATTAGTCCAAAATCCGTCAAATTTGAAGAACGGCTAATATAACGTTGCCAGCCAAGTCTTGAATCAACCTTCAAATTTTCTTTCGCAGCCATCGTAAAGTGTTTCAAAGATGGAAATAAGCTGGAATATTGCGACGGAGTCCGTGTCAAACAACTATTTGCGAGATTAACCTGAAAAACAAACAAGAGCAGTAACTTATTGCGAGAAGAGAAATTAACTGTTGGTTGTGGACATCAGGAAATCACTCTCGTCAATTCATCACGTCGACATAGGAAAAGTTAATTGACCTGCTTCAATTATGCAATGCATAAAGGCAGAGCTGCAGCAAA
Organism: Trididemnum miniatum; assembly: GCA_964006365.1. Classification (NCBI taxonomy): domain Eukaryota; kingdom Metazoa; phylum Chordata; class Ascidiacea; order Aplousobranchia; family Didemnidae; genus Trididemnum; species Trididemnum miniatum. The sequence continues at coordinate 1,773,118 of OZ023244.1, forward strand.
CGGAAAATTCATGGGAATGAAAATCCATCCATAAACTCGAACTCGCTGAATCCACTTTGTTTTGCCGCACTCGAATAACAAAAGTCTCTGATCTCGAACTTGAACTCGAGAAATGTTGACTGACTTTTGAACTTATCTAAACTTGACAAAAATTGCTTGAATTAAACCTGAACCCGATCAAGAACTATTTGAACTGAGCATGAAATTGGAAAAATCACTTAACTCGAACTTGGATAAGGTGCTGCTGAGCTTGCAGCTCTGGTTCAAATAGGTCCGTTTATGATTGGAGCAGAAACCGTCCGTTTTTTCATACTTCTTGTTCGCGCACGTATACAATGTGGCTTAAAACGCAGGTGAAAATCGACTTACGGTATATTTATCCTGAGACCAAATTGCTCAACCAAATACATGCAATTATGCAACGACTTCTTATAATTCAAAGATGTAAATTGTTATAAATCTAATTTGACGTAATGAATTTCGAAGAGTAAGATTTATCTTGATTGGTTTATTATTTGTTATTATTGAGATAGCAGGATCACCGTTGGAGCAGATGGCCGTCATACAACTCACACAGTAATCGGTTTCCTGCTACTTCCCAGCTTTGACCAGCCGGTTAGTTCAGCTGTTAAGCGCCACTCCATCGGTGCCGTAGGTCGAAGGTTTGATTCCCATGCGAGTCAAATCCAACACAGCGTCGCCAACAACTTACCACCGTTTCTTCGGAACAGTGTAGCACATCCGCTAAGTCGCGGAAATGGGCACCGCCACTCGTTACACGCTTCGACGTAATGACGCGAGCATAATGAAGATTTGATTTTGACTTCCCAGCTTTGCCATAAGCTAATCTACACCACGTTCACTACACACTAAAGCAGGGCTTCCCAATTAAACGCTGGTTCCGCACCCCTTGGGTGTGTGATGCAGAATTCAGGAGTTGCGAAGGGCATTCAGTTTTTTGTTTTGTATAGAGTGCTCTCGTTTTCGCTTGATTTTTTATCAATTGTATGCGCACTGTTTTATTGCATAATTATACATATTGCAAGGGGTGCGAGAATATCTTAAAATATTTTGAAGGCGTAGTACATTAAAACCACTGCACTGAAATATAACATGCAAATGTCTAACCAGAGATTTATACTTGTTGCTGTACGAGAGAATATTTGTTGTACAACACGAAGCAGCAGAATATTCTCCTTCCGTTGCCATCTTGTGGTTATTTTCCACTGCTGTCCTTAAACGTTCAACAGCTTGGTTGGTTCGAATCACTTTTGTTGTTATGTCGGCAGTAACCTAAAAATTAAAAAAATATAGCAATTAAAATGGCGGAAAAAGCAGTGTTTTGTTCGAATTAGCTTTGATTTGTGTCGAAGAATAAGGCAATGACATAATTTTTAAACAACTGTTGCGGTACATGATGCAAAACCGTTGCATTTTTTTGGGTGTACCACACATTTCTTGACATTATAAGCAAGGGTTTACCTCTTCTATGAACTTTCCATCAACAAATTTTTCAGTGAAATTTAAAGTGTCCAAGTAGCTCTGCAACAAAAAAAATCGTGGTGGTTAAAAACGTCGCTATAAGTAGGTCTGGCTTCCATTCCTGGATCGGTCAATCGCACACACTGTCGTCGATGGTTCGCCACTGATGCAACGTTTCTTTGGAGCAGTGTTGTCGAGGCGCTAAGCCGCGGAGACGGATCCCGCCACTCGTCACACGATTCGGCGTAATACCGCGAGTATAATGAAGATTTGATTTTTGAATTGTAAATTTTCTAACGTACATTTTGTCTTTCAAATCAAATCTTCAATGTGCTCGAGGTATTACGCCGAAGCGTGTAACGATTGGTGGGTACATCACCGCAGCTGAACAACACAACTCCGAAGAAACGTCGCAGCGGTGGCGATACTACGTCTGATTGACCGGCCCGGTAATCGAACCAATGACTTCCCGCACCGATTTATAGCGATGTCATTAACAATTGAATTTTTTGTAAAAAAAATTGTACGATGGATTTTTTGGAATGAAAAAAATAAATAAGGTTATTTTCAACTTTTGAAGAGAAAATTCAACAGCAGATGAGGGGGACTGCGCAGTGAGCTTGCGCTCTTCAAGTCAGCAGTCACCTGAATTATATAAGAAATGCAAAGAATTTCAGCAGGAAATTGAACCCGTGGCAAGCGATCTAACACTGACGCGCAGTGGTGCAAGTCTATGTACTAACCTGCATTTCATTCGCCTTTGTAGCGCTTTCAAATAAACCTTCAATGAAACTTGATACAATTTTCGCAACATCTTCATCATTTTCCGAATTCGTTTCTCCGTGAAATAAAAGTGGAAACAAAATAAATAGAAACAAAAACTGCTGCATTACCTGAGAAAGAGAGAGAAAAGTTTAGTCATGTATTTGCAAAAGTGAAAACTGTGCTAGGCGAAGGACATCCCTATAAACCGGAAGGTATTGAGGTTGACACCCGAAATGGTCAAATCGAACACAGCGTCCCTAACGGTTCACCAAAGCCGTGATTTTCCTTCGGAGCTAAAAAGCCGCGTAGGTCGACCCCGTCTCTCGTTACAGACTTTGGTGTAATACGACAGCGCAATAAATTCTACTAAATGATGCACTTTGCTAGTTATTTAATATTTCACCGGCATTTTGTTAACTAAAGGTCAACTTACCTCCGATGAGCTTATAAAAAGTTTGATACCCCAGAGCGCAAAGTGTCACATTTCGTTTCTTCGCAGCATCTTTTAAAGTACAATAATTCTAGACCCACGTTTCAACCATATTTTACTTCTATGAAATATCTTCGTTTTGACATTTCCATTTTTCGGACAAAAATAACGAATATCTCTTTTATGATACCACAACTCAATACAATGTGATTATGAAGTAATCAACGTGAAACAAATACACATTTATTACACAACTATCAACTCATTTTGCCCAATCGTTGGCATTATAAAAAAGATGGTAGGAAAATAGCTTAAAGAGGAAAAATAAAAGTCACAGCGGCGACAGTAATTCTAAAAACTGCACAGCAAAGATAATAGTTTTCATCATCATCAGTGTAAGCAAAGCAAACCAAAACTAAAGTACAAACTACTTTGCGTACATTGCTGATGATGATAGCTAAATCTACGGTGTCGAAAGGTCCAGTTGTAAATATTACGGTACTGTGGCTATGGTTTTACTCCTTAATGTACGTCCAGGGCCGCAACCAAGGGGGAGGGGCGCGGGGGGGCTGAGCCCCCCCTAAAAAAAATTTCGCCACCCTCCAAAAAATTGGTTACTATAATACATGATACCGGTATAGGTAATTCGGCCCCCCAAAAATATTTTTCGCCCCCCTAAGCATTTGCTTTTAGTTGCGGGTTTGAGTACGTCTTCTTAAAAGCGAATCAAATGTTGTTCAAAATAACATTTCTATAAAAATAAATCAACAGAAGACTCAGCGCTGGCATCGTTGCTGGTAAATATTTCAATATTTCAAAAATTTTGTTGCATATTTATCCTTCTATCACGAGAAAGCGATTAATGCACTGTACGAGCTCGCTTACGAGTTGCCGGTCATCTGTATACCATGCCAAGATGGGGGAATCCCGCTAAGTGCCTTTCCCAACGGCACAACAAGTAAACTTGCCGGCATGTCCTTCAAATTGTCCGGTTAATGCTGAACGTCAAGCAGGGAAGCTGTGATTGCGAATGCCAATCTTAAAGTCATTGGTTTGACCCGACTTGGAAACAAACCCAAGTCTACATCTCCCAAAGCACACGCTGTTCCCACTGGGCCATCTGAGATGTTCGATTACATTGCAGACGCTGAGTTATACAACAGACGCAGAAGTCGGAAGTGTGACGCAGTGATTCGAAGCATCGTTTTTACGACGATCATGATCGCATGGTTAATGGTTCAACTACCAACCTAGTCTCCTTGTTGCGTCCTCAGATAAGATGCTTCACGATGATTATCTCTGCTTGGTGGAATTTGGCAAGCAGCAAATTGAAAAAGTCACTGGAAACGCAATTGGAAAACTTGAAAACAAAGACAACTTCTAAGGGAGTCTGGGTTTGTCCTATGCATAGCGCCTCCGCCGCTTTTTCATGATAAGAAATCAATCAATTAACAAAAGGTTTTTCATGAAACGGCGCGTTTAAAGAGGCACCAACCTCTAAGCTATGAAAGAGTAAGCAAAGCGTCAAATTTCTTGATATCAATATTGTTGATGCTTTTGCAGCGCTCACAAATGTCCTATAATTACCGTGTACACATGTTCAATTTTCGTGGACTTTAGGTTCGCAATTCTTAATTCTAATCAAAAAATCAAATCTTCATTATACTCGCGGTATTACGCCGAAGCGTGTAACGAGTTGCGGGGCCCATCTTCGCGGCTTAGCGCCTGGGCTACACAGCTCCGAAGAAACGTCGTAACGGTGGCGAGTCGTTGGCGACACTGTGTCGATTTGACCGGTCCGGGAATCGAACCCCAGACCTCCCGCACCGATAGCGTGCTCTTAGCAACTGAGCTAACTAGTTTCTCTAATTATGACTAATGACATCAAAAAGTTGATTATGATGCAGAAACTAAAACCAAATAATGCGGGCATAAAACCAACAAAAATTGAACCCGGGGACAAAAACAACAAACTGTGGACTTACCATATGCTCAAGGATTAATTTCGGTCGGTTTGCTCGGATCAAAACTAGTCATAATGATACTTCCTCGAGCAAATACAACCGAGCGCGACTTGTAATTTTGCTTTATCTTGTCCACAATCCACATGTCCAATTTTTATGAACGTAAGGTCCTTGGGTTTTAGTTTCTGCATCTTAATGGCATTCAAAAATTGATTATGATGCAAAATTAGATGAAAAACTGCAGGCCTCAACCTCACGAAAACTGGCGTTTGCGCAGGGTACGTTCGACCCAACACAAGAGTTTTCAAACTTTTATGCTCATTGACCCATTTCGAACAATAACATTTTATCCGACCTTTATGTGTACTTACAGTACATGTCCAAAACCATCCTAACAATGTAACAATTTAACAGAAACATTTTGAGACCCCAAATTTCGTGCGATAACCCCAAAAGAGGCGCATCCCATAGTTTAAAAAACGCTAATTCAGCACATATTAACTTTTAAAACGGTAAAATCGTAGCACATTTCGTGCCGACTGTTTCGCTTTGGTAAACATGCAGCCAGATTAACTAAAGACATCTTTTGCTTACTTGATGTTTCAAGATGTTACCCATCTCACTGTTAAAAGCAAAAAGCAGTTGATGCGACCCCATATGTTTTTTACTTTTGGTCCGTAAACTATTTTTTACAGTTTTTTCCCATGTACAGTACACGCTTTGTGGTCAACGACATCGTTATTTGTCGGGAAGGTCTGAAGTTCGATTTCCGAGTCGGTCAAAGCAGGCACAGTGTCGTCAATGACTCGCCACCGCTACAACTTTTCTTCTGAGTTGTGTTGCCCAGGTGTTAGGCCGCGGAGATGGACCCCGCTACATGATACACGCTTCGGCGTAATACCGCTAGTAAAATAAAGATTTGATTTTTTTTTTGGTTTTGGTTTCACCAAAATGACGTCATGTATTTTGTATGTTTATTGCAATGAGTTTATAAATCATTCAAGTTCAATTCTTTGTTTTGTAAATCTGGATTTTCGCTTTCTTCTTCGGAATTTACAACAGCGTACAAGGAGAATGCTTCGTGAATCATTTCGTCGCTAAAGAACTTGGAAGATTCTTCATCAAGTACTATCTCCAGGAACGGAACGCAACTTTCTTCGGAACTTCCATTTTCTTGCGAAGATTCTTGCATTATTACTTCACAGGGGAAGATTACATCATCAATTCTAGAAATCGAGGAAGACACGGTTTCTTTTTGAGCGCTACTGCTTGGACGTTTCATCTGTTTCTGCATTGCTATGTGTTCCATCTTTAAATTTTCAAGTTGTTCCAGTACATGACTGGTGTTTTCATCAATCACACTCAACGTAAGTGTCGGTATCATTGTGTCTTTTGCTATCATTTTCATCTAAAAAGATAAGTTTAATTACAGAAATCGGTTTCCAGAAGCATGGTTGTAAGTGCATCTGCCTCTGGAGCTGTAGACTCTGGTTTAATTCCGAGTCGAACCAATGGATTTGAAATTGGCATTCACAGCTTTCTACTAGACGCTCAGCATTAAAGGAACAGTGTGAAGAACAAGCCTTCAAGTTTACTCGTTGTGCTGCTGGGAAAGACACTCAACAGGATTCCTTCATCTTAAATTGGTAGACCGGTGGCCGGAAACTCCTAAGTGAGCTTGTTATAGCGCTTTCATCGCTTTTTCGTGATAGGAGGACGAATATGCCACTAAATTAAACAAATAAACATTCGTACGAAAGAACTTCTTCGGTAATGTCTCTTGAATTTTTTCTCAAATTTTGGCCTTCTGTTACTCCTGATAGTTTCGGTTAACGATTTTCTTCTTTCTTTTTCCTAAACAGGTGAAACTTTATCATCTTATATAAATATACCGGCCGATCAGTTCAGTAGTTACGCATTGCTCCTGGTGCGGGAGGTCTGGGGTTCGATTTCCAAGTCTGCCAAATTGGACGCAGTGTCGCCAACGGCTCGCCACGTTTCTTCCGAGCTGTGTTGTTCAGCGCAAAGTCGCGGAGATCGACCCAGCCACTCGTCACAAGCTTTAGTGCAATACAGCGAGTGCAGCATATTGAGATGTGATTTGATCGAAAAAATGTGATTGCCAATAAAAAACAGACTACAACCTGCCGCACTTACCGCTCGCAATCTCAAAATCCCCCTCAATATCACACTTTTTTGCCTCTGATGCAATCTTTGCCGCCGTACCAACATTCGACAAAGAAAATAGCCTAAAAAACTCAATGACAAAAGAACAACAATAATTGCAAAGATGATGACAACTTTCAGGTGAAGTGGGTTCACTTTTTCGGCTGAAATAAAAACCAAAATTTGCACAGTGTCCAACAATAAGGCCTAAAAAGAACTAAACTCTGAGCGAAGAAACCTGCGGCCCGCATTATTTTTTAATTACCCTTTTAGTTAATTGACATATTTATGTCTTGAAAAGCAATAAACGGTCTTTGACTTTGCAGTATAATAAGATTTTGTCATAAACAGTTGATGAATTTACAACGTATCTATGAGTACTTTATGTGGATTTGAAAATATAGAAATGTTTCGGCCCGCTCAAAATACTATGCTATTAATCTGGCCCACATTACTACGCCAGTTTCTCTGATCCAGATTTCTCTATTCGTCACCGTAACGATGAAAAAGAATTGCAGGTAATTAAACACATACCGGAATAATGATACATCAGTTTTTTTAGTAGTTACTGCATAATAAATACCAGACCAAATCGAAGAAAATATTACAAAGAAAAAATATCAGGTTATCTTACGAGACAGCAACGGGGTGACTGCGAAGACACAGCGGGTCAAGCAGCGACCCTACGAGTCACTCACTGCTGCTTTAAACGAGAGGATGTACAACTTACCGCATGGCACAAACATATGATAACAAACTGGAAGATTATTTGTTCCTGAGCTCTCGGCCTCTTCAGCGGCAGTATGGAAACGTTTTTGTTCCAGTTGATAAAAGTAAGAATTGTTAACGTCTCTTCTTCTTATTCCAAACAAACTTGACGTAATGCAGAGATTAGGTATTTCGCTTCACAACAAAAATATTATTAAAATCAAATCTTCATTGTGCTAGCGTTCATACGGCGAAGCGTGCAAAGAGTGGAATGGTTCATCTCCGCATCTTAGCGTCAGGGCAACGCTGCTCTGAAGAAAGGTCGCAGCGGCGGAGAGCCGTTGACGATACCGTGTCCGATTTGACCAGGCCAAGAAACAAACCCAAGACTTCGTGCACCGGAAGGGATATCTGAGGGATGCCTTCAACATAACGCCAAACCAAGTTTCAATTCATGAAACTGCAACTCGTTCATTTAAGTGGTGGCTTCACAGGAAACATTCCAAAAAATATTGAAAGACGCTATGAAAAGTTAATGGTGAAGCATTAGCTGACTCCAACATTACTTTCTGTCTTTTTTAAAATAAACATGTATGATTTTCACCTTGTATTCTTCACAGTATAAATTCCCCTACAAGCATCGAAATAATTGTTGATTGAAGAGCATGGACACTGGCACCCCATTTTCGCCGAACTTTTTAAACAAAACTAAACAAATAATTACCTTGAACAGGAACATTATACAAATAAACAATGATTTCACAATTATTCAAACAAACTTTTTAATGTCGACTTTTTCAAGTTTAAATTGTCAGCGTGGTGTAATGGTTCTGAGAGTCGTTAAACAATGATTTCACAATTATTCAAACAAACTTTTTAATATCGACTTTTTCAAGTTTAAATTGTCAGCGTGGTGTAATGGTTCTGAGAGTCGTTTTAAAGACAATCACGATCGCAAGGTCAATGAATGATGATTCAACTCCCACTCAAGCCTTGTTTTTGCGTCTTTGGATAAGACGCTTTACGATAATTATTATCCGAGCTAGGTGAAAACTAACAAGCAGCAAATTAAAAATTCAGAAACAAAACTCAACCGTAAAACTCGGAAACAAAGAAAGCAACTAGTAAGCGAGTCAGGATTCGTCGCACGTATACTAGCGCCTCCTTCGCTTCTCGTGACAGAAACATTAAACTGAAAAATCAATCATATACGTTACAATTCATTTCATTTTAAAAATTGTTACAAGAAGGTCTTTCGGTGTGAAAGAACGGACTGAATGCTCATAGAACTAAAGCAGTGCATGATTACCGAATTCGGTTATGAAATCTAGGGTTTTACAAATGTTTTGAGGGGAAGCAGGAGCTACTAGATAGCTGTTAAGTTAGAATCAACATGACTAAAACTTCTCACTTGTCCTGAGCTTACACTGAAAGGAACTGTAAACTCTCGTATGATTGCACCCTGTATTTTCTGATCTTGTAATTCTTTTTTGTGAAAATTATAAATCATTTATTTTGAGTGTTTTATGAGCTAAAACGTTCGGAAATCATTGGCGTTGAATGACAAAAAAAAATAGAACACTTTTGGAAAAGGAGAAAAAATTGCCAAAGATAATTACAAAGTTTGTGCGTTTACAAAGTATAACCAATAAAATTTTAAAACTAGTTTTCAATGCTTTTTGACGCAACATCATCTCTTACCTTTTCCATCTCACATTCACAGCGTACATTGGTCATATTGCAAGAGGTTTTTTTCAAGCTCTTAACAAGCACCAACGCAGTTGTTTTAGGAATACGTTGCAAAAAAAACGAGTAACATTCTGAACGGTTTAGGGTTGAAAATTGTCCTTCGTACACATTGTCTAAAGCTATCTAAACATAAACAAAAACATTATCGCTCCACGCTAAACCAGCATTGCTTTGAGTACTTCTGCAAAAATGTATGGCGCAAACAATGCAGCTCAGATGGCCGAGCGGTAAGAGCGTCTATAGACTTGGGTTTGATTCCGAGTCGGGTTTAACCAACAATTTTAAAACTTTATTTATTTCAAATAGGCGGAGGATGAAAATTTTAAAACTGATGCACAAAGCTTCCTTGCTTGACGCTCAGCATTAGAAGGACAGTGTGGAGAACAAACCGGCAAGTTTACTTGTGTCGTCAGGAAAAGCACAGAACGGGATTCTCCAATCTTGGTGTGGTAGACACTATAGACAGGTAGCCGGCAACTTCTAAGCGAGTTCGAATAGGGCTTTGATTGCTTTCTCATGATAGGAGGATAAATATATTTCATGATAGGAGGATAGGAAGTACATTTCACATAATAGGAGGATAAATATGCAACTAAACAGCCTTACAAACAATTGACCCTTGATTACGGTTGAATTTTGCATGAAATTATAAAGCTGGATAGGTTCATACAGTTTGTCTAAAGCAACAGTTAAATCTCAACCTATTCAACATCAAACCGCTTAAGTAATTAGAAAATGGCGTAACGTAGAAACTCATTTCCCAAAGCTTTATTTCAAATAGGCGGAGGATGAAAAGCTTGGGAAAACGAACATTTCTAATTCCACAACACCAAACGTCTGTTCTAATCTAAAAACATCTTTTTTCACAATATTTTCTTTTAAAACTACTGAAATGATACTTGCGGTAATACGCCGAAGCTCGTAACAAGTGACGGGGCCCATCTCTGTGGCTTAGCGATTGAGCAACACAGAAACGTCACAGCGGTGGCGAGTCGTTGGCGACATTGTGTCCGATTGACCGGGCTGGGAACGAACTGAAGACCTCGAGCGCGATACGAAATAACTCATCAGGGTCCTTTAAATCATTAGTGTCTTGTTTACTCCACTTACTGAATATTCATTTTCAATTACAAATGTTCGAAAGTTTGAGCATTGATATCTTCTTGCAATACCAGCTTGTACCAGGCTCGCAAACAAATATGGTTCCAGCTCCGACAAGTGCCTTTGTTTGATCGATGATACATCGTTCCCAGAACAATCATATGAAAAAACATAACCTCCAACTTCCAAAAAGTAAAATCTACAATAATAGAATAAAAAAATCGAATCTTCGTTATACTCGCGGTACTACACCGAAGGGTGTAAGGAATGGCGGAGTTCACCAGAATTCGCAAAAGTGACGGGGCTGAAACATTGTTGCGGTGGCAAGCCGTTGGCATCACTGCGTCAGATTTGAAGAGCCTGAGAATCGAAACCCGGAACTCTGTATAAGTCCTCAACCAGTACAACGTTAAATTGTTGCACAGCTACTTGGACACTTAAAATTTTACTGAAAATTTTATGAATGGACGATTAATAGAAGAGGTAAAAGCTTTCTCATAAAAGTCTGACAAAGTTTTGCTTATTACCGCCGGGTTTATTCAAAGCAACACCAACGGCTTTGTAGCATCCGAATATCGCGTCAGACGTTTGAAAATGATCTTATTTCTTTCTGCTTTGACACAAATTCGCAAGTTTTCAACAGCTCAGATGGCCGAGTGGTGAGAACGTTTGCCTCTGAAGTGTAGACTCGGGTTTCATTCCGAGTTGGGTCAAACCAATGACTTTAAAATTGATATTCACAGCTTCCATGCTTGTGCTCTGCAATAAAGAGACAGTGTGGAGAACAAGCCGGAAAACTAACTTTTGCTGCTGGGAAAGTCACTTAGCCGGATTCCCCCATTTTAGTGACAGAATGATGCAGCATCAAAAAAAAAAAAATGAATTACTGCAACATTTCATCGATAACAAACAACATTCATTTTTTTCACAAACAAGGCGATGAATAGTACAGTATACAAAAAACAATCATAGCCTGCATGCAATAAGCTTATGGTGTTTACAAAGATTCTAGATTAAACAGTAAAATTGAATAGCCGACATATATTTGAACCAGTTTAACAGCTCAGATGGCCGAGTGGTAAGGTCGTCCGCCTCGGGAGCTGCACAATACGGCTTGATTCCTAGTCGAGTCAAACCAATCACTTTAAAATTGATATTCACATCTACCCTGCTTGACGCTTAGCATTAAAGAGACAGTATGGAGAACAAGCCGACAAGTTTACTTGCTCTGCCGTTGGTAAAGGCACTTAGCGGGATTCCCTCATCTTGGTGTAGTCCACAGTTGGCCGGCAACTCCTGCTGAGCGAGCTCGTGTAGTGCATTCATCGCTTTCTCATTGCAGGAGGATAAATATGCAACTAAATGCAAATGCTACTACTTACTCAGTGCAGTTTAAAGCACGAAGAAACAGCCCACAGTTCTCACCAAGACCTCTCCTCGTAAAAGCTGTTTCGTCCAATGAAACTCATCAGACGAGTCACGAGGCCGCGGAAAGAATTGTACGGAGTAAATAACGTCCACTGTTCAATTTCACTGTTTAATGTGGAATCGTTGTACTGTATATTCATTTCCACCTATTTTATGTTTGTACTATGATATTTACTCGTGGTCAACCAAAGATCCGGAAAAGGCTTGTTTTGTATCATAAAAAGGAAAAATAAATTGTAATCCAGCGACTCCATATGCTTCGTTTGAAATACTGCCGTTCTCATTAGTTCTGTATAAAGTTTTAAAAATGTTAGTGTCGTGGACGAGCAAGCGAAAAGGAGGTTAAAAAAAACGAAAAATTTTAAAAAAGGACAAGGTATTTTTGCACTTCCTGAAAAAGTGTAAGTACAAAGAGTTTGTCAATGAAATTCAACGTCACAGTAGTAATACGCTTCCCGACTTTTTCTTCAAACATACTTGCCAGCCATTTAGTTGCCTGTTTAACACTCTAAGATAGTGGAATCCCGTCAAGCGCATTTCGTAACGGCACAACTAGTAAACTTCTCGGCTTGTTCTCCACACTGTCCTTCTTTAATGCTAAGCGTCCAGCATGAAAGCTGTGAATACTAATTTCAAAATCATTGATTTGACTTGGTTCGGCATTAAACCCCCGTGTATAACGCCAGAGTCAGACGCTCAACCCACTCGCCATCTGTGAGTGGAAAAAATGAATACATTACATTAATACATCATAAATGCCGCTCACATGGCCGAGCGGTGTAACAGCGTCTGCCTCTGGGGCTGTAGACTCGGGTTTGATTCCGAGTCGGGTCAAACCAATGATTTCAAATTGATATTAACGGGACAGTGCGGAGAGCAAGCCGACAAGTTTACTTGTTGTGCCGTTGGAAAAGGCACTGAACGGGATTCCCCCATGTTGGTGTGGTAAACAAATGACCGGCAACTCCAAAGCGAGCTCGTAATAGCGCTTTGATCGCTTTTTCGTGAATGGAGAATAAATATGCAACTAAATACGAATACAGTACAACTCCACACATTACTTTAAAAAACAATACCGTTTCACATGCAGAGTTTTAAAGACAGTTATAACAGGCAGATTGAGGGCTGGTTCTATGTACGGAACACCAAATACGTAGCTGTCGCGTTCGAGAAGAGCTTTGTTGTACCTGCATTTAAATACGTTATGGTTTTTAAAGCAAAATAAAAATTTTAAACTTTCTTCTACAGCAAAGATTTTGCAATAAGCAATCAAATTTGTTTCGTAACATAATGATGTAGTTGACTCTCAAAGAACCAAACATGCCACCCAGTGACGTAACTGGTCTGACGAACCCCAATATGCTTAAAATATCACAGTATTTAACCCAGTGGCGTAGCGAGAAACTTTAAAAGAGGAGGCATAGACCGCAAGTCATCAAACGAGTCTGGTATGGCTGAGTGACTTGGCAACATTTGATCTTTTTTCACTAAAAGGTGAAGTCAAAGGGAGACATGGCGCAATGCATCCCCTACCTACACACACTCCTGCTTTGGCCCAATTTAATTTGCCTCCCTAAATTTTCCGCAGGTTACGCTCTGATGTTCCCGATATACCAGTGATTTTTAACCTTTCGTGAGTCGTGGCCCCCTTGACTGTAACACTAAATGACCGTAGCCCTTTAAGAGTAATTTCAAAAGTCCCGGTCTAGAAATAAAAATGTATTTATTCCAACGCTCGTGCCCCTACCCTCATAGAACACTCTAACCCTGTCCACGTGTCCAATTAAGACCAAAAGCCCTCGAGCTTTCTACATCATAATCAAATAATTGGAAAGAGTGATTATGACATCAAATATTTGATTATGATGTACAAAGCCCGTGGGCTTTTGGTCTTAATTGGACGCGTGGACAGGGTATCTATGGCCCTCTGAAAGGCCGAGGTCATGTTTGAGAAGCCCTGCTACATAGCATAGTGCCACGTAATACAGACTTCCTTAGGGTTTAAATAGTAAATTGTTTGGTGGCCGCTGACATATTTCGGAATGGTGGCATAGAAAATTTCCACTTTCCTCTCCAGCGATGTGTTTGGCAAGAGCATTTGCAAGAAGAACACGCAGTTCTCGCCATTCAAATTCAATGAAGCAGAACTTCTCAGTTTATTTTTGATTACTCGCAGGTCCTAGTCAATCACATCGCTGGATAGCAAAGTGGAAATTTTCTCTGCCACCATTCCGAAATATGCGCCAGGATGGCGTAATGGGTAAAAACACCGTTAGCGGTGCGGAAGGTCTGGGGTTTTATTCCCGGATCGGTCAAATCCAATGCAGCGTCGCTAACGGCTCGTTACCGCTGCGACCTTTCTTCGAAGCTGCGTTGCCCAGGCCCTGAACCGCAGACCTGGCTACTCGTTGCACGTTTTGGCGTAATGCCGTGAGAATAGTGAAATTTCGAATTTATCGGCCTATGCTTACATCATACTGTCAGTTAATCTTTGGTAACTATACATCGATATGCCGGGAAATAAGCGAATAACACCGTGGTGAGTGATGACGAATCTCCAAGCCACTCGGGTCAGATTGTAGTTGTACTCTCTGTTCAGATTCCACATCTTGTTCAACTGGTTTGTTATTAAAATGTCCTCTCTTACTTCTGGCTATAAAGATTAAAAAACTTTTATTAATAAAAACAACTTCGTGTTTCTGGATGCTGTTAGTATACACAGTCTTTGTCACAAATTAAAAAAACTGCATGATGCCAGTCACGTCAATAATAATCCTTCAGTTTGGAGTTTACGCTGGAACTGGCTCAAAGATAGATCGTCAGACTATTAAAGAGCGTAGTTTTACTTGCTCTACCCTTTTTTATTTTACTTTTACCTTGTTTTTTTTTTGGTTAAATTGAACTCTGCTTGCTGTTGCACTAGCACTTGTTGTTTTGACTGACTAGAGCCCTGTTTTTACGTTGTTCTTGTGAAACCTGTCTACATGTTCACTTTCAGTTGACCAAAATCCCACGGGCACTCTAATAATAATAGGCCTAATGCATTTCCATAACGCTTTTTCCTGACATCACAAGTTACAGCGCTCTTTTCTACATCACAATAAAGTTTTGATATTCACTTTTCAATTATGACATCAAAAAATTGATTACGATGCAGAAAATTTTTGGCTCACTGAGATTAAACATACGGACAGGGTAAAGGCTTACCACAATCCTGTTTTTTGGTTTTGCCTTAATTGCTCTTCTTTTGGTTTTCCACTATCCTATTCTTTTGTTTTACGGGTATTCTGTGTTTTTTTTCGTTTATTAATACCTTGTTTGTTCGTTTCACTATTACCCTACGCGGGCCTAGAACACACGAAAATTGGTTATGAGGACTGGATAAATAAATGAGATAAGCCATTCCGCCGCTATTGGTGGCATATTTATCAATGGCGAATTGTTGCGTCATAACGAAAATTAACAGCAAAATAATCTGGAAATGCATTATATGTTACAAGGGCGATTGTTACAAAATAATTTGCTGCTGGTTGCATTACAAATTTCTACCTATACACTGCCTCCTAAGCTCAGTCATTGTGAAGAAAAACTCATTGTAGGGAATACGGCGTATCAGGGGCGTGCCCAGAAATTTGAAGGGGGGGAGGCAATTTAAAGCCGTCCGTTCTCCGTTCAAAGACAAGTAAAGAGCAAAAAAAGTCATCACGCCTTCAGATTGTCTTTTACAGGTATATCACTTTTACATCACGAAAGTTTTGTGCATTTGTCTGCGGATACGCCTCTGCATATGCTGTATATATGGGACAAAAGCTACAGTAATTCTTAAAACTGGACGTTTCAATAACACAGATTCAGCTCTCATCATCATCAGTGTAAGCAAAGCAGTACAAAACTGAACGATAACAACTGAATCTTTGTTGTGAAAATGTTCAGTTCTAAAAATTACCGGGGCTTTATTTTTCCTTCTTCAAGTCATGTATTTTTTTATTTCAACATTTTGCTGTTTTTTGAAACCTCAGCAACGTGATTAAAGCTATAGAATTCGTGATCTCATTTGCAATTTTTTATTCAGTTAATATCAATCTAAATCAGTGGTGTAAAAAGTATTTTGAAACTGTACGTAAGTAAAAGTATTGTTACTGATGGCAAAACCACTTAAAGTAGAGTAGAAAGTATTGACTATAAAAAGCACTTAAGTAAAACAGTCATTTAAAAACTACTCAAGTAAAAGCATAGCCGTAGGAGACTAAAACATTTTGGGGGGGCGAACATGAAATTGCCCGAATATTTGTTTGCTTGCCCAAATATTATGCGAAGTAAGTGAGTTTATTGGAACCAATTTAGTAATGTATCCTTTTTTGCGAGTCAACCCTTTTTGTGACATTTGACAAAATAAAGTGTTTTGATTCAATTTTTAGCGAATCAATAATGGTATTAAATAAATTATATCAGTACTTGTTAAACAAAACTGTGGTAAATGCAGTTGGTACCGCACAAAAAAACTGCTAAATATGAAAGAATATTCAGATAATGACTAATTTTTAACCAGAAATACAAATTAAGAGTTACATTGTAGCCAGGTAGCAAGAGTTATCCTAGCAACCTAAATTGCAATGTCAAGTAATGAGCATTCGGACACCAATCTAATGAAGAGTCTGGTTTGGCTACTGCTATCGACTGATCATTAATTTGCTAATAATAAATAAAAACATGACAGCAACAATGCTCAGTTACTCACCAACATCCGCTGGAGGCAAAATGTCACTATATTTTTTAAGCAAAACAAAATCATAAGTTGCGGGTTAACAAGTCATTCGGTTTGATCTGTTTTATCTCAAAGTGTGTGCCCGAATAAAAAAACTATTTGCCCGAATTTTCGATGTTTTGACCAAAATGGGGGTGGGCGACGGCCCCCCCAGCTTCCCCGCCTCCTACGGCTATGAGTAAAAGTATAGCCTTCTCAAACGTTGAAGAGTTAACTGCACACTTGCCCATGTCGATTTCCCCGCAGATTTTTGTTTTGAGTGTGTGTGTGACTGAAGAATGATTGTGGAATGATTGTTTGTTGTGTGGTCTATGACGTTATAATGCGTGGTGTTTACCTGGCTTGCTTTTGGTTAGTTGTACGCAACTGCGAACATAGTTGCCACTACTGATGTTTTTACATCAGATCTCATGTTTTGGACAAAATTTCTGATATCTGATGTTTTGACCTACTAATCTGATGTTGAAACATTTTTTAAACAGGTTAGTTAAAAATAAAAATTTTTAAATTTCTTGTGACTATTTTTTTGCTTTCGAAAGTGTGTATTGTGCTACTGACTATTTTTCCTACCAAATTCCTTAATCAAGCTCCTTTCCTGGAAAGAAAAAAAAAACACTTCATGCATAACTGAGCCATAGGTAGAAAAACCAAAAATAGCCCAATGCCCATAACGAATCACAATCTGAGTTCTGGGTTAAAAAGAAAATTGCCCATCACAAAATAACTTGTCTGTAACACCATCTTAATGTTATCTGTTATAAGCCTTGTTATATGTTATACTGTTGAAATTTTTACTGTTATAACCCTCGTAATATTTAAAAGTGATATTCCTATAATATGACCAAATTACTGCAGAGTTCTGCAGCTTTACTGAGAGCATTTTGCTAAGTGTTAGTTGAAGTTAATTGCCTTTTATTGTGAGCATAATTTGCAAATTTCAATGATAGCAAGGTATATAATATCTGGCTAATTTAATGAGGTGTTACTTCGAATTGTTTGGATGTGCATCAGCCAATACTTCAATGTTGCTTGTTGAACCCTGTAGTGTCAAAATGTAGCAAAAAATATGTACCGTAGAGCTGTTATTAGCCTCCGACCCAACAAGAGGAAGTCGTCATGACTTCCCGCCAGTAGGCCAGGAAGGACATTGCTTTTTTACTTAAAAAAATATGTAGGTAGTCATTAATTGAGTTTGAAGATTAAGTGCAGTAAATTTGTAGAATACAGCAAGCTAATTTTACCAGCGGTCACTCTCTCTTTTTATGTGATAATAGCCAAGCTGTAGAGTTATAAGCAATCCTGTTTTAGTCATGTGTCATTAATTTATTAAGGTGTTGTATGCCCACGTGTTACAGTATTGAACATGCAAATTGTTGCTTGAGATATAACTCCTGCAGGTTTATGGAACCATCTTAACTATTTTTTACATTTCTTGTAGGAATATTAAAACGAAATGTGTTTAGTTTGTAGCAAAACTGTAGCGTAAAAATCTAATGTCGAAGGTTTACAAAATCTGATGTTATTTGCACTTTCCTCAGTGGCAACACTGACTGCGAACTTCTCAGGGATAGGTTAGACTAGTTAAATTTGAGTTTTTTTTACTAGTTGGGTAGCTCAGGCAAAACGGCAAATTTAGGGGATAGGATAGGGCCGTGATATGAGGCATAGTTTGGTACTCTTCTCACCTTTTGAGTATTTTGTTCAGAATCAGGGACCGTAGTGCTGTGGTAGTTGCACACTGCATTACACAGGCTAGCGCTGTAGTGGCCTGTAGAACAGAATTTTGAGCTCTAGTGTTGAGCTACCGGTAGTTTTTGTGTTGGATGCAAGATTTCCGGTTTGGCGAAGAATTTTTTGCTCGTTCCTGGATCCAGAGCCGGTAGGCTACGGTTTTCGTTCTTTCCTTTTTTTGTGTGTGTGACGTACTGACCTGTGTGCCGCAGTGCTGGTATAGTTTCAGTGCTTGCAAATGTAATCAACGTTTTTTGCGTTTGACCTATGATCGGTGTGGTGGCTAATATTTTGGCTTTGTTTACGCAGAAACCGCCGCCACCCGCAGCTGTCATCGACTTTCTGTGCAAGACGCGTATTCAAAATTTTCAAATAAATTCAATTTCTGTTAGAAGAGCGGTGGAGTGTGATTGCCAAACCCGCGCGTGCTCAGATCTAACAGCCCATGATGACTTGCTTTGAAGGTGGCTAAATGGTAAACCAAAAGAAATTAGGCTAATACCGCCCAAATGGCCGAGTGAACAGTACGTCTGCTTCTGGAACGGTAGACTCGGGGTTCGATTCAGAGTATAGAGCTGAACCAATGACTTAAAAGTTGGTATTTATAGCTTCCCTGCACGACGCATAGCATCAAAGGCGACAACGTGGAAAACAAGTCAGCAAGTTCATAGTTTGTTGTGTGGTTCGGATCCACACTTAGCGAGATTTCCCCCATATCGTAGTGGCAGACAGGTGGCTCAAAACTCCTGAGCGAGCTCATCATAGCGCTTCTATCGCAAAGAAGAATGAACATATGAAATGAAATGTTGTGTGGTTTTATGGCGCTTTATAACTGCTGAGGTCCTTTAGCGCCAGGACTAAGTTTTGTCAAGAATTCACTGACGTATTTTATTCTCTGTTTATTTCATCATCCGCGCTCCACTTAATTGCTGAGCGTTTAGCAAGTGTAACAGCAAATACCAGTTTTTAAAGTCTTTGGCTGGATGAACAAATATGCATGAAGTCAGATGCGGAAATCGATTTATTTCTGTTATATTTTTGTTGTATTTAGTTGCATATTTATCCTACCATCACAAGAATGCGATCAATGCGCTGTACGAGCTCACTTAGGAGTTGCCAGCCATCTGTCTACCTCACCAAAATTGGGAAATCCCGCTAAATGCCTTTCCCAACGGCACAACAAGTAAACTTGTTTGCTTGTTCTTCACACTGTCCCATTACTGCTGAGTGTCAAGCACGGAAAGTTGTGAATACCAGTTTTGAAGTCATGGGTTTGACTCGACTCGGAATCAAACCCTAGTCTACAGCTTCAGAGGCGGACGCTTTTGCCACTCGGCCATTGGCAGGGGCTGTTAAGGTTAAAAGTATAACACTTTAGTTTCAGCTTTGCAATTCGTTTTTTTCATAATTAAGGTTGAAAGAGAAATACGAGAAGTTTTACTGCTGGGCGTACTCCAGGTTAGTGGAATGAATATATTACTGTGAACATATTAAGCATTTTCTGTAATTTGCGGTCATGCGGTTACGGTCATGCAGTAATTACAAACAGCAGTGGCATATATTGCATGCGATGCAACTTTGCAACGCAAAATTTTAGATGCATCGAGGGATTTCAAGTGAGACTGTACGTAACTAAAGGACCACTTTGTACTGTTCTTAAATAAAATCATCTCAAGTAGAGTTACTTCATACTAAAATTACTTAAGTAAAAGTAGCTCAAAAAATACACAAAAAAGTACTCGTTAACGAAAAAAACTACTGAAGTAATCTACTCAAGTAAAAGTATTTCGTTACTTTACACCACTGGTCCAAATGTGGAAGTGAAATGTACGTTACAGTCACTATTAGGGCTAAGTATGAAGCTTTTAGAGCTCAAATGGCCGAGTAGTAAGTTGGGAGCCCTGGACTTGTAGACTTGGGTTTGATTTCATGTCGGGTCAGACCAATGACTTCAAAATTGGTATTCACAGCTTCCCTGCTTGACGCTCGGCATTAAAAGGACAGTGTGCTGAACAAGCCGGCAAGTTTACATGTTGTGCTGTTTGGAAAAGCTTCGTGATAGGAAAAATATGCTTCCAGATACGTGTAAAACACACTCCAATTGAATAAATAGTAAACGATTGCACTAAATTGCTATAAAAATCCAAATAATAACAACGTTTATATTAAAATCTCACCAAGTAAAACAGGACCTACAGAAATTACGTCGGACGCATCATCAAGCAGATGCAAATTTCAAGTATCAAAATCGAGTTTGATGCGATAAGTAATTAGTGTAAACCTACTTTTACTCCAAGTTTGTTTTCTCCTGATCCATCGATCCATTTTGCCAGATCTTCAACATCCGATGCAGTAAGATGACCGCCGGCGTGTGACGCAGGATCGTAGAAACCTTTAGGTTCAATAAATACCGTCGTCGATTCTGTAAAAAGCTGAGAAATAAGCAGCAGAATAAATGAAATCCATCAAGGTTGCCATTGTGTAGCTCATAAAGCGAAATTGAAGCATTATACTCGCCTTATTACACCGAAGCGTGTAACGAATAGGGGATCCATCTTTACTGCTTAGCACCTATAGGTATCACAGCTACAAAGAAATATTCAGTGGTGGCGAGCCGTTGGCGACAGACGTGTCATATTGGACCAACCCAGGAACCGAGCTCTATAACTTTTTGCACCGATAACTTTTTCTGACTCTCAACCAATTCATAACTCTTTTAGTAAGCTTGTTTTTGTCTTTTACCTGTAGAACTCAAAATATTTCGGTGAGAACAAGCTGATTTGGGCGGAACAAGATCCAATCTGTGGAACAGGAAACCATCTTTTTTAAGTGTTAGGTTTGTCTTGAATCGTGTACGTTTGAAAACCCCGCTAAATACTTTGCATAAATGGTAAGGAGTGTGCTCTATCTAAACAATAAAGCTAAATCATAATGATGAAAGGTAACCGACTGCTAACTAATTTATCAGCTTTTTTAGACATAAAGAATCCTTGTAAGCACAACATAGCAGCTGCTCGTATAGTCCTTTACGTCAGTGGTCGGCAAACACCGGGCCGCGGCCCGGTGCCGATCCGTGCGAGGTTTATTATCGGTCCGTATTTGTTTTCAGAATAAACGCTTCGAATTCAAAACATATTTATAACGTCAGACGCAATTTTCGGACGTTTGCAAATGTACACTTGATGGCGCGATTCTAGTGACCAAGTATGGCAAATTTATTCAAAATCATAAAATTATCAAATTATGTTCGTAAATCTTTTAATTTAACAGCAAACATTTGACTACGCAGTCATGTTATCATAAATCAATAGCGCTAGGCTATACAAACTATGATCAAGAGAGAGAATAACGTCAGAAATCTGATGTGAGAAGCTACAGGGTGGCCCACTAAAACGTAGCCCAGAAAGTTCGTGACACAAGGTGGCCCACTTATAAGTAGCCTTTTTCTTTTTTGAATATTTTTTTACTTTTTGGTACACGCTGACATGTTGTTCGTATCACGAATCACAAACAATATGCCAGCGTGTACCAAAAAGTAAAGAAATATTCAAAAAAGAAAAAGGCTACTTTTAAGTGGGCCACCTTGCATCACGAACTTTCTGGGCTGCTTTTAAGAGGACCACCCTGTACTATAAAAAATCAAGCAAAGCTACTGCATCAACGTTTAGCTAGTTTAATACTTTAGTCAGGGTAAAACAAGATCGAGATTTTCAGTTCCGAATAAATACAAAACTAGTGTTTTATTGCTAAAACATTTTTGATATTTTAAAGGCCGGGCCGCGAAAAAAACTTGTTTCAAACCGGTCCGCTATGCGAATAAGGTTGCCGACCTCTGCTTTACGTAACAGTTTCCATCTTTATTGCAAACAATACAGCCGAGAAACAGCTAAAATACTAAGGCGAAGTATTTTTAGCTGTATTATATGTAATAAAATTGCTAACGAAGTCCCAACTGTACCAGCATTTGCCTAAATTTTCATCTGTTTATCGATACATATCAGATAATCAAAGCAAGAAATGAGAGCTTTTAGCATTCGTGCCAATTCTTCATTACCAAGGGTTCGCACACGTTTTTGCATTTTAATCAATTTCGATTTTTTGACATCAAAAAATTAGTCGTGATGCAAAAGCATGTAAGCCTTTGGAAACACATAAATGGGCGTGTGGAATGGTAAAAAATTAAATCTTCATTATACTGGCGTTATTACGCCGAAACGTGTGGCGGGATCCATCTCCGCAACTCAGCACCCTGAGCGACACTGTGCCGATTTGACCGGCTCGGGAATCAAACTCTAAACCTCCCGCGCAGATAGTCTGTGCACTCAACAACTGAGCTAATCTACGGTGGGTTGCGGACAGGGTCATTGAAGCGTATTCAAACGAACAAAGATTCCACAAAAAAGCTTACAATCGCAGCGCACGAAATAGCCTAATAACGTAGGCCTACTAGATAGACGTTTCTTATTCATATAACAGCTCAGATGGCCGAGTGGTATAGAGCGTCTGTCTCTTGAGCTGTAGACTCGGGCTTGATTCCGAGTCGGGTCAAACCAATGACTTCAAAATTGGTATTCACAGCTTCCCTGCTTGACGCTCAGCATCAAAGGGACAGTGTGGAGAGCAAGCCGGCAAGTTTACTTGCTGTGCCGATGGGAAAGGCACTTAGCGGAATTCCCCCATCTCGGTGTGGTAGACAGATGGCTGGCAACCCCTAAGCGGGCTCATATAGCGCATTGATCGCTTTCTCGTGATAGGAGGATAAATATGCAAGTAACTAACCAACTATTTTAATGGTATGTGAATGCAACGCAATGTAGTTCATGTTGGTAGTGGTCGCTTGAAGAGTCCAAATTAACTGAACAGCTCAGATGACCATAGCTGTAGACTTGGGTGTGATTCCGAGTCGGGTCAAACCAATGACTCCAAGCTTGTTATTAACAGCTTCCTTCTTGATAATCAGCATTAAAGGAACTACGTGAAGAACAAGCCGGCAAGTTTACTTGTTGTGTCTATGAAAAAGGCACTTAACGGGATTCCCCCATCTTGGTGTAGTAGACAGATGGCTCGCAACTTTTTAGGCAGGATGTCTACTGAAAAACGATGCGATAACGACAGGGAAATCCCCAAGTAGCGCACGATGCGCAAAAAACACTCTGATACGACAACAATCTTCTAAGGATTGGTAAATGTCCACCGCGAACGACCTTAGCGTAGCTATGGAAACAGGAATACGCTGGGCTTGCCTGAGATGCTTTTGAAGTCAAGTAGTTTGGCAGTTTAATTCACCCAAACACTTTTCTATGGAAATTTCATGCTCTAATGAAAAACATTAGGCCTACTGTATAGTAGGTCTAGTTAAATGTTTAAATGACTGATCTAATCAGTTTATTTGCAATGCTCACTAATCAAGACTGTGATGTCGTGATATGACTTTACTAGGCCTAAACACATTAAACTATAAAATACTGGGTACCGGTAAGTGAGATCAAAACATTTGGATAAGACGTGGCCTAAACAAGGTACCCGTACTGATAGTACGGGGTTAGTTGATTAAAACTAACTAGGCTAACTAGTCATAGGCTACCGGTAAGTTCAGTTTATTTTTTGGCAGAGGCTAAGGTTACGCGACCGTAACATTTGTCTCTTTGGTTTATTTTATTATCCCTTCACGCTTTCCTGGTAGCACCAGAGCGTGACAAAGTAATAAAATAAACCGAAGAGGCATATATTACGGTCACGTAACTTTAGCCACTTCCTTATTTTTTACCAAGCAAAAAAGGCGCTGGTTGCTTGGCAAGGAGGCAGCAAAAAGACACTGTAGTCATCAGGTCATTAAGTCAGCAGGCACCATACCAAGAACTATAAGCAGCTATATTATAGTAGCCTATAGTAGCACTGAATAACTTTAAAACAGTATAATGCATATATGCAGTAGATTTGAGAAAGACGGCTTTCATTTTCTACAGTAGCTACCCGGTACTGGTGCATAGTACTGTATGTAGGTAGGCTACTTTACTTACATAAAAATACTGTTTGACCTACTTGTTGTAGCTAAAGTAAATAGCTATTTTTTAAGCTTATATAAATCTTTTCAATACCGGTAACTGTACAGACCAGGGGTGGGCAATTATTTTACACGAAGGGCCAGATTTGGAAAAACTGTTGAAGCCGCGGGCCGCACGCTGATTTAAAAACAAGGTGAAGACCTTTTTTTTGGAGATCACGGTCCACGTACGAATGTGATCTCCAACATAAGAGGTTTTCACCTCGTTTTTTATTTCAATTTTGCACCGTTGAGGCTTATTTTTTTAAAAATCACTGCCATCCATGATCTCTAAAGGAAAAAAAGGTCTTCCGCTAAACTTACGGTGAGAATTTAAGTTTGAGTAAGTGTCGACGGGCCAGAATAAAAGGACCTACGGGCCGGACTTGGCCTGCGGGCCGTAGTTTGCCCATGTCTGGTATAGACAGACTTGCTCTAGCCTAGTCGACCAGTTAGTTAGGTACCGGTACTTATTAGTTCAGGTAGCGATGGCGGAAGCATTTTTAAAGTGGGGAGGTGGCCCAGAACCAATGACTAGATTTTTTCACCTGCAACCAAGGGCGGGGCATCATAATTACCACTTTTTTTTTCAGCGTCTTTTTTTCGGCAGAACTAATTTGAAGCTGATTAAGAGACAAGATAAGCTTTAGGGGGGTCCGGGGCATACTGCCCCGGAAAATTTTTGAAAATTTACATGCTGTAATGGCTAGTTTAGTGATTTTTAAATAATTTTCAGGCAAATTGTGTTCAAATTTTTTGACCCTAATTGTGAGTGCTTCGCCAAATATGATACACTTCGTTCGCACATTTTTAATTATGCGTGCTGACAGCTATCGAAGAGGTTCGAAATTATAGAAAAAGTGTATGCATCAAAAACATTATTGAAAATGGCTGGTGGGAGAATGCATACTCCTCATCCTACCCTTCTGGATTCGCTCTGGCCATAAGCTAAAGAAACCATTAAAAGAATTTGGCATATTTCAGTCACTTGGCACCATTAGTATTGTTTTTTTACTAAAAGGCAGAGTCAAAGAGGGAGGAGGGGCATGGCATTACGGCTCCGCCCCTAAATACGCTCCTGAAAGCCGGATTTAGACAATGAGAGACCCTAGGCTATTTGATCACACTGATCGGAAGAGGCAAAAAGAGGACTTTGATCACGTCCTCAGATATTTTATTTTCACTGAAAATATTGGTATAGTGAAGAACAAAAAAGTTATACTTGTCCTCGGATGAACTGTTCTTCACTGAAAGTATCGATGAAGAGAAAAAAAGTCTTCATTGTTCGTGATGAGGTCCCCCATTTTTTCCGAGACTCTAGGTTTCAGGCTGCTTACCCTATACGTAAATCCGGCCCTATGCTTACAATCCATGTTTAGCCTGTCCACAAGTGACGTGTCCAATTTATGTGGGCTTCAGACCCACGGTTCTTGCTTCCACATTCTGTTCCCCCACCCCACAAACAAAATTTTAAAGAAGACATCTCTGGATTTAAGTTCTTTCCTTGATTTTAATTTCGATGGTAGGCCTATTGAGTTTTACAAACATTCATGCAGAGGCAATACTGTAGAAATGAACGCGTAAATTAGGCCCCCCCACTACCCCTCTGAAAAAAAAGTGGGGGGTCCAGGGCCCCCCGGTTCCGCCACCTATGAGTTCAGGCTGTAACGTAACCTCTAAGTTGATAATTCAAACTATTTAATTATATGTTAAGTTTATACTCTTAAAATAACCTACTATAGGCTTTTACAAAATCTAACCTAATCCAGTCCTTTTAAACGATGAGCTAACGACGCCCGACAGAGTAGAAAGGTTTTTACTCCGTCGTTAGACACGGTTCTTCGCGTCGTTCCGTCGTGTGAAAATGGTCGTTATCGTGGTCAGAGCAACGGTGGGCATTGAACGTCGTAAATAGGCGTCAGCGTCGCGTCGTAATGTGTTAACGACGCAATAACGACGGCATTGGACATCCCGCTTTAGCGAGCTCGTTATAGCGCTTCGATCGCATTCTCGTGACAGGAGGATAAATATGCAACTATAAACGCAAAGAGGATAAATATGCAACTATAAATGCAAATGTAAACATTGGGACTCTCATGGGGATTGGCAGTAAGCTTAACAAGTGATCACCAAAGACGTATAATTGAAAGACAGAGATAATTGCACTAGTAGAGCCTTTTTTAAGGGAAAATTAAGCATTATTACCTTTTTCCACATGTAAACAGATGTCTTTTCAACAAGCTTGCTCCTAAGATTGCTGGAGCTGTCAAAAGGCAAGTATTTTTTTGATCGACAAGTTTTATTTCCATTTTCACCTCTGTGGTAAATTATTAAAAAAGCAGTAAGCATGATTGCAAACATTAACAATCATATTTAATAAACATATGTGATGTTCCGTTTGTTTTTCCTTGAAGAACTTTTGAAGCGATGGAGACCGCGTTTTGTGGCACCCATCCATTTGGTCTCAGTGTCCCACACTTCCACGAACTAATCAATTACCAACTTGGTAAGTTTAAAAAAATTAAATCTTCATCATGCGCCGAAGCGTCTAACAAGTAGCGGGATTCATCTCCGCGACTTAGTGTGTGGACAACACAGCTCCGAAGAAACGTCACAACGGTAGCAAGCCGCTGGCGATACTATGTCCAAGTTGACGGCCCACGAACCGAACCCCTAACCCAGTTCTTTAATTATGCAGAAACATTTAAAATAACCTCATAATTGATTGCAACACTTCAGTGAAGTTTTCATCTGTTTCGACTACAGAAGCTAAAACTGATCCATCAAATTGCCCAAAAGGTAAAGCGGGATGGTGAAGTAAAAGGCCTGTCGAAAACAACAATGCACGGATAAAAGCCTGTCAAAAACAACAATGTACGGATGAAAACAAACTATATGTCACAGACATTTTAATGAGAATACGGTAGCAAAATAACATTTACCTAATGCTCACTTGGCTATTTTTCACTGAAATTTTGAACACAAAATTTACAAAAACAAGAAAACTTTTACCGATGGCATAAAGCAAAAGATTAATTTTCCCAAAGCTTTTCATCTGACACTCTTCAGGGGAAATTGTCAGAACGAAGAATGTGTGTACCGAACTGATTCATAAGACAAATGAAAGCGTTTTGATTGGTTGAGAGAGAGAAGGGCTCTGATTGGTCAGAAGGAGAGGGTATTCAAGAATTCAGAAAGAATCGCACATTCTTCATTCTGACGATTTCCCCTGAAGAGTGTCAGATGAAAAGCTTTGGGAAAATGAATCTTTTGCTTCATGCATTAAATTCTGTACCACCAAACGCCAGTCCAAAACATTAACTCTGTCCAAATGTACAATTTCAGTCGGCTTTAGGCCCGCGGTACTTGCTACTAGTTTCTGCATCATAATCAATTTTTGATGTCTTTTATGACATCAAAAAGCTGATTATGATGCAGAAATTATAGGAAGCTTAGAACCGCGGGCCTACAGCCTACTAAAATCGAACATGTGAATAGGGTAGTTATGTACGCTAAACAAAACTTTTTTAAAAAATGCAGTCACAAAAACATGCTATTCGCTAAAAATGCATACCTGCGTCATTGACCACAAAGGCATAGGAGAATTGGTTGGGTCGAAACACCACTGATTCCAAAAGTACATCGCGAAACAAGATGTCAATAGCAGCCACACCGACAAATTCCTCACCAGCATAAACCGGTAAACTCGTGGTAAAAATCTCGCCTAAAGTAACAATTGAAAAGATTTTATTACCAGTAATTTGCTTTTTATTTTATGTTTTATGGGTAACTGACTGAATCAATGTTCTCAGAATTGTTCAATGCTTCTAAAAGCAGAAAACCCTTGATTGGTAACAAAATAAATTTTAAGAAACAACAACGTATAAAATGCTCAACGTCAAGCAAAAATGTCTGAAATTTGTATTATGTTGTAGTTACTCGTATTTAATGGCATATTTATCTTCCTATCACGAGAAAGCGATCGAAGCGCAATAACGAGCTTGCGTAGTAGTTGCCAGCCATCTCTCTACGACTCTACGATGGAGAATCCCGTTGAGTGTCTTTCCCGACGACACAAGTAAACTTGCCGGCTTGTTCTTCACACCATCTCTATAATGCTGAGCGTCAAGCAGGAAAGCTGTGAACACCAATTTTAAAGTCATTGGTTTGACCAGACTTGGAGTCGTCTACATGTCCAGAAGCAGATATTCTTACTGGCCATCTGGTCCATTATTGAAAATCTATCGTCCTTCCACTAACACAGTGGTTTTCAACCTGGGCGTCGCGACCCGTATTGGGGTCATCAGGCATTTTTCTAGGGGTCGCGAAAGGTATTTAGTATTTGTTTGAAACCCTTTTGTCGCGGACTTAGACGTTGTTAACGTGTTTAGCGGAATTGATGACACTCAAAAGGAATTTATAGCCCTGAAAAATGACTCGACAGCGGAGGATGCCTTGAAAGAGATGTTTTTGCCTGCATGTTGGTCAGGCGTGGTAGCTTCGTATTCTAGAGTGGCAAGCACAACGATTCAACTTGTGATGCCTTTTTCATCAACCTGGCTGTGTGAGGCATGCTTCTCAGCATTACTGGGAATAAAGAACTAGGCCAGGAATAAACTAATAGCTAGATTGGAGATATCTAATCCCATCCTATCCAATCCCGCAGTGGTTCTCAGAGTGGGCGATATCGCCCCTTGGGGGCGAAAAGGGGGCGAAAGCGGCGACGACTCATAACACGTGTAAGACCTTTCTTTTCTTTTTTTGGTCATCACCTGATTTGGGCGGAAGTTTGGACGTCTGCGGATGTATAGACCTTTGAACATTTGGCAACACTGCTCGCTCTCACGAGTTTTATTATAGAACACAAGCTTATTAGGGCGAGGGGGCGATGTTGATAAGCAGAGTACCGTAAGAGGGGTATGGCACAAAAAAGCTTTAAAACCACTGCACTACCGAATCACGCATTGACAAGCTTGTTACCGAAACGCAACATCAGCCATCTCATCAGTGCAGCTGCCATGATTCTTTCTTTCAACAGGGTGATACTACAACACTTACCGGTATACGTTAGTCAGTTTTATTGCTGCTATGCATGCGCAACTGCATTGCCATGTGTTTATAACTCATAATTTTGGAAGGGGGTCATTTGGTTATGTTGGAATGTAAAGTGGGTCGCTAAAAATAAAAAGTTGAACACCACTGCACTAACAGATAAACGACAGAAGCAAAAGCTTGTTTGGAAAGTCACGCAATACCGCCAAGACTTTGTAAACTGTAAAGGAGCTCATTTGCAACAAGGTAACTTGGAGTTTGCAAAACGAAAAGCACTTGTTACATTTTCATCCATCAGTGAGCTGTGCACACTTTTGTTCAGCAGAAAAAGCACGCCTGTTGCAAAAATGCAACAGAAAAGAACAGCTAGACATCACATGACTTAACAACTCAATGGTCAAGAGCTTGGAAATCAACTAGAATTTGTGGGCAAAATACTAGGCCTACTAGATGACCCTGCCTTGAGGTGCCTTTAAACATTCTTCTTCCTCACTTGATAAAAATGATATAAAGTTAAAAAATCTCAACCTGATTTGTAGCTTCTTTCCAACAAAGCTTGATTCGGTGTTGAGATGAATAAAAATATGAAAAGTAGACACAACCTATCACTGCTTTTATGAAATTCAGACTCACCTAAATTCAACAAGTCATTATAACTTGACCAAAAAGGTTCTCGAGCTCGTAGTTCAGTGAGGTTTGTAGAAAACAAAGTTTTAAAAAATTCCACAATTTGGATGTTCAAGCCTTCAAATTGTTTGACATGTTGAAAACCTTTTTTCTGTAACAAAAGACAAATTTTTTTATCTCTATTTCTCTTCCCCTATAATTTGTTTGGACAAAAGAGTCTCGAATAGCAATGAGTTTTGCACCTAAGTTAAGATCGACCGGTGATGGCAGATGCCCAGTATTTAACGCGGAGATGACCCACCCACATTCGTTTCATGCCTAGGCGTAATACCGCGAGTATGATGAAGATTTGATTTCTGCTTGTGGTGCCGTTGTAAAAGGCACTTGACGGGGTTTCTCAGTATAACAGATGGCCTGCTAGAATAAAAACTACATGTACAAAGCTTTTAACGACGCGAAATCGCTGTAGCGTTCTATGATTGTTGCTGTGTTGCCCAGCAACTAATGGTAAAAATGTTACCGACCAAGTGAGCGCACTGCGCGATGAGGCCATCCAATATGTGTGCTGTGGCCGCTCAATCTGAATGAAGACCCGCAAACTCAGCTTACTATATCAACTGATTTTATCAAGTGCACGTTAAGAAGCATTAGCAAAACGTGTTAGTCAAGAATTTTATCCAGACGTAAGTAAAATACAGCCACAGCAAATCTTAAAATGGGACGTTTCGAAAACACAGATTCAGCTGTCATCGTCAGCGGTGTAAGCAAGGCAGCACAAAACTGGAAGGAACAAAGTTTGAAGAAATTACGCAGTTTGAGTGTTCAAAGCCTTGCTTACACTGCTGATGATGACAGCTGAATCTATGTTGTCAAAACATCCACTGTCAAGAACTACTGCGGTTTTATTTTTCCTCATTAAGCTATTTTTGCCTTGATTTATTGTAAGCTATTCGAAGTTTATCAAAAGCGCAATTACGTTGGAGCAAGAAAACAACTTATCTTACGCCGATAATTTCCGAAGGAAGCTTTCCCAAGAGGTCGAATTCTACAAAAAAAAATTGGAACGTTTTTATTGTGTACCACCTGCAACATTATCTTGCATTTAACATGTTTAGTTTGATGATCTATCGGCCCGTTATAGTAGCTGTGGTAGCAACATCGCTAGTGATGTGGGAGATGTGAGGTTTGATTCCCTGGTCGGTAACACTGCCATGTTTCGTTGGAGCTGTGTTGCCCAAGCGCTAAACCGCGGAAATGGATCCCGCCACTCGTATTAGGCCTATATTGGGTAATTTTTTGCATTACGAGTATAATGCCTCGAGTATGATAAAGATTTGACTATTTTTTACATTACAAACTAACTAGAAACCAGTAAATATCACTTATGCAAAGTATTCAAGAGAAAAAAACTTAAATTTTCCAACGAGATTCACTTACCACCAACACCGATTCCGAATGCAAAAATTCGAGCTTCAAAGTTTAACTTATCATTGATCTTCTTGAAACAGTCTGCAACAGTGTCGCTGGATTCGTCATGTAGGGCTGTGACTATTTCGTCGGATACCAAAATGATGCGGCGAAATGTTGATTCAGCTAAAACAAAGTATCAAACGATAACTTTAGACATTAAAATATATCTGCTGTTTGCACTAAGCAAAACCAGACCACATTAAAACTAAATAACAATCACATCTTCATGATACTTGCCGTAGTACGCCAAAGCGCATAACAAATGGCGGGGCCCTTCCCCAAGGATTAGAAATGGGCAACACAGCTCCGAAAAGACATCAGAGCGTTGCCGGTGAATGCGGACACTGTGTTCGAATTCACAGGCACTGGAATTGAACTCCAGACCCCCGCACCGTTAGCAATGTTTTTAACCAAAACGGTCGAAACGTTACAACAGTAAACTTGCCGGCTAGTTCTACTCACTGTCCATTTAATGCTGAACGTCAAGCAGGGAAGCTGTGAATCCCAATTATAAAGTCATTGGCTTAACCCGACTCGGAATCAAACCACAGCCTACAGCTCCCTAGGAGAAAGACAACACGGCCATTGGAGCTATTTAAACTTCTTAAAATCAACGATCACGGAGGCATTTTGACTCAGTCATTACGATAGAAAAATCTATCTTGTTCTGACAATGCAATAGGCTACTTACCGCTTGTACTTGCATTAGTATTTCGAAAATACACAAAAGCTCTCATCAAAACTCTGCAATATTTTTCGTCCCCTCCTAAACACATTCTATGCTATCAAAAAATCAGATTTTCATTATACTCGAGGTATTACTCCGAAGCGTGTAACGCGTGGCGGAATCCATCTCCGCGGCTTAACGCCTGGACAACTCTGTTCCGAAGAAACATCGCAGCTCAGATGTTTAACGTCTCAGATGGCCGAGTGGCAAGAGCATACGCTTCTGAAGTTGTAAACTCGGGTTTGATTCCGAGTCGAGTCAAACATACAGACTTTTAAATTGGTATTTACGGCTTTCCTGCTTGCCGTTCAATATTAAAGGAACAGTGAGGAGAATAAGCCGGCAAGTTTATTTGTTGTGTTGTAGGGAAAGGCACTCAGCGGGATTCCCTCATCTTGGCGTGGTAGACAGATGGCGGCCAACTCCTATTCGAGCTGGTTTCAGCGCATTGATCGCTTTCTCGTGATGAAAAAGGATCAATATGCAACCAAATACAAATATTATGTCCGATTTGAAAGGCCCGGAAATCAAACCCCCGACCTCCCGCATCTTTAGCGAAGCGCCGTCCTTAACTATTACGCTAAGCGGTCAGATTTTTAGCGAAGCGCCGTCTTTAACTATTACGCTAAGCGGTCAGGTTTTTACGAAAGAAAATTAGTCAACAATTCAAGAAGATTACCCCTAGGTTTCAATCCATCAAGAAAATCATAAGCAGCATTCTTGTTGAGTGAAGTTGCTCTCACCAAAGTACGAAAAAAACAAGTGTCGTCCAATCCCCTGGGATTAATGTCATATGTGTTTCTACTGTTGAAAGCCAGCACAGTAAACTGAAACCATCCAATGTTTTAGTTACAGAACAAATTGATAAATATTGCTTTGAATTTAGCATACCGTATTTATCCTTCGATCACCAGAAAGCGATCACATCGCTACAACGAGCTCACTTAGGAGTTGCCATCCATCTGTCTACCACACCAAAACGAGGGAAGCCCGTTAAGTGCCTTTCCCAACGGCACAACAAGTAAACTTGCCGGCTTGTTCAGCACGAAGTCCATTTAATGCTGAGCGTCATGCACGGAAGCTGTGAATAGAAATTTTGAAGTCATGGGTTTGACCAGACTCAGAATCAAACCCAAATTTACAGCTCCAGTGGAAGACGTTATTACCACTGGCCGTCTGAGCTGTTAAAATATCATATTACCTTATCACGATAGGTTAATCCAAATATCAGTTTCTTGGCGATGTATATGGCTATCTCGAGCTTAGTTTGTTTCTGTCTTTCAAACCTTTGGCTCATTGAATAGCTTATATCAATTGCAATGACTAGTTGAAGGGGCTTTAAGATGGCTGCTTGCGCGTACCATGGCCTGAAACGAACAAACCGTTTTGTGCACTCAACTAGAAGATAATTTTTACCCAGTTCACATGTTCAATTTTCGTGGAGTGTAGGTCCGGGCTCCTTGGTTCTAGTTTCAGCATCAAAACCA
Source organism: Trididemnum miniatum (assembly GCA_964006365.1). Classification (NCBI taxonomy): domain Eukaryota; kingdom Metazoa; phylum Chordata; class Ascidiacea; order Aplousobranchia; family Didemnidae; genus Trididemnum; species Trididemnum miniatum. The sequence goes on from OZ023244.1 coordinate 1,806,813, forward strand.
ATCTTTTGATGTCATATGATGCAGAGATTAAAATCAAGAAACGCGGGCCCTAATCCCACAATATTGGGTCTGTGCACAGAGCAGCTGCTTCCTACACTAAATTCGAACTCTGTAAAAATATATTTGTTAACTTCGAACCACAACAGGCAGATAGATTGGCATTGGTGGGCAATCCATCTAAAGATTATCACATTTCCTTCGGAATACAAAAAATATGGGACGAAAATAGCTCAAGAAGGAACAATAAAGCCACAGTAATACTTAACACTGTCAGGCTTTATTTTTCCATCTTAACATTTTTCCTTGGATCTTTTTTAGTCAGACAGTACTGTTTTGACTTTGTGATTGTTCTAAGTTTAATTCAATGGAAGGCTTTCTGAACGAAAAACCTCGACTTTGATTTACAAAACGTATTCTTGATTTTGCTTCTACGTAATAAACCAGTGGTTTTCAACCAAATTCCGCCAGTGCAATGTAGGGGCTTCCGCAAGTTTACATTCAAACCCGAGTATCTATATTATTATTTTAAGCACCCTCTAGTTTTTGCGTAGAGTCCGTAGTGGTGTAATCCATTGCGCAAAGTCTTAATGTTTTTTATGGTTAATTTATCTAAACTCGAGTATTTCAGTTTATTTTATCAACCCAATGCTTTGTTTGCATAAAACACTTATATTATGGCGGCTCAGGGGCAGTTGCGAAGCGAAAATTTTTGAAAGGGGTGGGGATGAGGTGACGTAAACAGCGAGGACATCAGCGAGTGTGCTTTTTTTCAATTACCTAGAGACAAAGTCAAAAGAGGGAGGTATGGCACAATGCCCTCTCCCTGAATACGATCCTGCTGAGGGGTTCTTTAGCCTCTGAAATGTTTTGTTAGAGTCCCGCTCCATCAAAATAGTTGAAAACCACTGCAATAAACTAATGTAAACATGAAATTTATTTACGCTCTTGAGCAATCTTACGATATTACTGCTTCAAGTGCGTTTGTCCAACAAAATTGAAGGGCGGGAAATACGAGGAAAAGGCCTTCTGGAGGAAACAGATCAACATACTGCCATTTTGCTAAAGGAATTTCTCTTGAAGAATTGATCATTGTGGCAATCGTTCGAGACGCACTGTGATTTGAATTTGCCTTCATAAAATAACAGCTTCTACTTCGGTCAACCTAAAACAAGAACAAACTTTCGTGGCGTATTTGTGGGACCAGATTCGCTAAAACACATTTCAAAAATCAAATCAAATTTTAATTATACTCGCGACAAAGAGTGGCGGGGCTCATCTCCATGGCTTAGCGCCTGGGCAACATGGTCCGAAGAAACGTCGCAGCGGTGGCAAGACACTGTGTCCGATTTGACCGGCCCGGGAATCGAACCTCAGACCTCACGAGACGATAATGTTTGTAACCACACCTCCAGGGGTTCTTAACCGGGGGTAAATTTCGCCTACCGAGGGGGTAATTTTTCTGAAGTAGGCTATAAACTAAAACTTTCCGTATTAAATAGGTAAAAGCGCTACACTGAGGATAAGTTATACTTTTTTCAATCGGCAAGGGGTAAAGAATACAAAAAAAGGTAAAAAACCGTTGAACTACACCAACCGGTCGGTCGGTTATTTCCTGCCCAATGCGCAATTAAGAGCGGTACCGGTAAAATATACTCAATGAAACAAACTATCAACTAAACTAAAGCGAATAATACGAAGTCATTTAATAGAATTAGCATCCAATGCAGGGCCAGATTTAGGGGGGGAGACAAGGGGCGCGGGCCCCGGGGCCCCCACCATCTACCACAAGTTACTTGTACATGTGTACAGCGTTGGGCAAGATAATAATATTGTCTCGTAACAAACTGAATAGGTCAGGACGCATTGTTACTCAAAAAGCCAGGAGTGGGTGGGCATGAGATAATTTCGCAATCAGCTTGACATAAAAATAATGTTTTGTAATGATTTTACTTTCTGTTTATGGTAGCTCAATTTGTTCGTTTATAGGCCAACAATATAAAGGTGAATAATCAGTGTTTTAAAAGATTTATCGTAGTTAGTTTTGAAGGCAGATTGCTGCCAATTTGGCAGGATAAAATCACAGTAATGTTAGTTATCATATAAGATGGCCCATATAAGATCTGCCGATCAGATGGTCGAGTGGTGTAGAGCGTCTGCTTTTGGATCGGTAGACTTGGGGTTCGATTCCGAGTCGGGTCAAACCAATGACTTAAAAATTGGCATTCACAGCTTCCCTACTTGACGTTCAGCATTTAAGGGACAGTGTGGAGAACAAGCCGGCAAGTTTACTTGTTGTGCCGTTAGGAAAGGCACTTTACGGAATTTCCCCATCTTAGTGTGGTAGACAGATGGCCGGCAACTCCTAAGCGAGCTCGTATAGCGCATTGATCGCTTTCTCGTGATAGGAGGATACACATGCCAATTATAAAAAAAAAAAAATAAGGAAAAAAGGGGTAGTCGTATTAGTCATGTATTAGGAAATTGTTCAGTTTGCTTAAGTATTGAATTTGTTTAATTATTTCAAGATGAGCATCAAGGCAGCGAATGCAGTTTGGAAATGTTCTTGTATCGGTCAATAAAAAAAAAGAGGTGGACAATACTTTTCCAAATGAGGAAACAGCATTGCGAATATATTTTGTTTTAATGATCTCCAACTGCACTGGAGAACGCTCCTTTTCCAAGTTAAAAAGAATTGAAAATAGATTACGCACATCTACGACTCAAAGCAGACTTGTTCACTTAAGTGTCATGAGCATGGAGTTTGATATTCTATGAGAGCTAGATTTTACAGCCGTCATCCAAAACTTTGCAGCGAAAAAAGTACCTGTTTGAAAGTTTTCTGTAATGACTGTTTTAGCTTTTCATTCGTTTAGGTAAGGGCGCAAAGTTTCGGGATGCACTTGACTCATACTAAATAAGTAAACAAAGAGGCCAATAAATTTCTTTTATCTAATGTGACAGAGCCCTTTTTCAATAAATCTAATGCGGCAGAGCCCTTCTGTAACCTAGGCGATAGGAATTTAAATTTTGCTTTGGGTTAGTTGATAAATGATTTTTATTGATAATTTTTAGTTAATGCTTTTGTTGTAGCTTAGCATAGTGTGTGAGCGTGCTATTCCCCCCGCAGTATTTATTCTGAGCTAAAGTGCACGTCAAAAGAGTGTAAATTGTTACTCTAGGTGCACCGATGTAGTTAATCCTTTGATAATAGTTTTCTTTTGCTGCTTTTACTGACGACTAGCCTGAACTTTGAAGGACTTTGTTGAAATAAACAATTTAATTATTACACCTTTAAAAAATGGGGCCTATTGGTGCACGCAGGGGAGGCCACGGTGCCATGCCCCCATTTCGGCCCTGTAATAAGGTCTATGATTTCTCAAACTAATAATGGTTACAGGCTCCTTGCTTTTATTTTAGCCAAACTTCTGCTTTTAGACATACCTTCGGAAAGCTGCAAAAATATTTTTGCATTGTAAAAATATTTAGCGGGATTAAGCTGAGGGGCTGGTGCCAGAACGTTGCGCATAGCTAGCTTGGCCTTGATCCACTCTGCTGCAGAGTGCTGTGCTCCTGTTTGGAGTCAAAGTGCTCACACGCGCCTCATTGACAAGCCCATCAACGACGCTTTGCGCTTGGTGATTGGATGCTTGCGTCCCACCCTGAAGTACAACCTATTTGTTCTACCATGCATCACACCGACTGAACTTCGTCGAAAGAGAACCACACTGTCTTTAGCTTGTCGTGCCCAGGAGCCTGGTCATCTACTCTATGATCGGCTCACGTCCCATCCTTATGGAGAGCATTGACAACTTAAGTCAAGACACCCCTTTGTGCCTGCTGCTCTGAAACTGCTTAGAGATGCAAGCGAACTGGGCACCAATGCAGCAAGATGGGTGAAACACAGGTGGAGCATTGGGTGGCGGGAGAGCACTTCTCGTCTGCATTCATTTTTTGATGATGTGGACGCCCTTCCACGTGGGATGGGGCTTCCCAGACCCGCCTGGGCTCGGCTGAACCGTCTCCGGATTGGAGTTGACCTCTTTCGGTCATTAATGCATAAATGGGGCATGGCTTCCACGGCATCGTGTGAATGTGGTGCAGCAGTTTGAAGTTTATTTGTTTTACCATAACGCACAAGAAGCACAGGTAGGAAACAGCGAAAAGACCATTACTCGGTCATCTAAGCCAACTGCATCTTTTGCCCTATCTTTCTCTGACGTTGGTTGGTAAAAAGTAAACGCAAACACACGCACATACAAAATAATAATAAAAGGTTGAGCAGGTTGTCAGTGACGGAATAACTTTACGAAAATCAGAAAGGGGAGTTTTGCTTGGGATTCAAAGCTAATATAAGCAGTGTTTAAAAAATACGCTAAAAAAATAATAACTAAAATTCCAACATCCTACAATACTTCAGAAAACATAAATTACAACTTCAGAAAACAACATGTACACAAAGCACAAGAAAACAGAAACTTTGGATTTGGAGAGGGTAAAAATACATTTAAAGGGATACAGATATCAATTATTTAGTTGCAGTATCAATTGGAGTGGTGACATCTGTATAAGATTGATAATCTACGAAAGGAAAGATAAAACACTGTGTGACAAGGTGATTTTATACATATTTGGAGATGGCAGAAGATTTAACGTATTTTTTGAAAGAAGAAAAGGAGCAGTGCTTAAATTTTTCGGGAATGTTCTTTCATATTTTCAGGCCAATGTGTTAAAGAGATTTTTTGCCAGTTTCCGAAGCGGTAAAAGGTTGAAAAAACTCAGAAGTTACTTTTTGTCAAGTGTTATAATGATGTGTAACATCAAGTTTCGTGAAATAATTGTTGAAAGAGGGTGGTAACAGACGGTTATTATGTTTAAACATAAATTTAGCGAACTCTATTTTAATCATGTCAGTAAGCATAAGTGCATTAAACTTAAAGTAAAGAAAGTTTATCGGTTTTTCTTTCGCACGAAAAAGACTTGCTCGTATGAACTTGATTTAGAGAATTATCAATTTCAGTAAGTGAAAAGAAGCGGCTCTACCCCAGTTTAATAAGGAATACTGAAGATGAGAGTGAAAAAAACTGTAACAGACTAACTTGAGTGAGGATAGGGGAACGTAGTGTCTTAGTTTGTAAACCATACCGCAAGCTCTGGAAAGTTTTTTCGATAGTTTATCAATATGTATTTTCCATGACAGACGATCGTCTAAAAATACTCCAAGATACTTGACATGATCAGATTTTACAATGAGATTGCCACTAATACTAACGTTAAATTCGTATGTGTCAATTTTCTTTTTGTTACCCGAGATAATCATGTAGCAGCTTTTATTGTAATTGATAGTTAATTTGTTGCTGGTAACCCAATTTTCAATTTTATCAATTTCCTCCTTCACTTGTTGCTGAAGTATGTTGAAATCATGATGTGCTAAATGCAAAGTTGTATCATCGGCAAAAAGCGTCATTTCGAATTTGAACACGTTGGGAAGGTCATTTACGCATAGAAGAAGAACAGACTTACATGTATATGCAGACGTATTATTCGTAAACTGACGTATAGGCAGAGGAACCGACCGCAGACCATATTATCACATCCTGTCCTATAGACCGCCATCCAAATGGAGTTTCGGGGTCTGCTCACTGTAAACGAGAGCTGGGCACGGTGGCTGTCTGATACGTGCCCAGCCATTTAGAGTGCTACTTCCCGATGCAACATTGCACCCACACGAAGAAGACGTTCCCTACCCACAAGCCCGGTTCTTGGTTCTAGTTTCTGCATTATAATGAATTTGTTGATGTCATAATCACCTTTTTAAAATCAAGCCATAAAGTTGATTGAGATGCAGAGACTAGAGCCAAGAGCGGCGGACTTATGTAAAGCTCACGATATCGGGCATGTAGAAAAATATGCACTCATTGTAAAGGTATGATCACGCTACCTGATACGTTGAGGCCTTTGAGACATTGTGAAGGTTTATTTTAATGTGACATCACATCCGCACAAAGTCATTGAGATATGATGTCATAATAAGATAAACCTGCAAAATGTCTCAAAGGTCTAAATTACTGTGATCGCACCTTGACTTGTAAACAGGGCGTATTCCCCAGAGGTTCAAGGTGTTCAGAGCACACCCTGCAATACCATAGACACACACGTTGATTACATTTACTGAAATTCTTGGAATTTTTCGTCTTTGATTTTTGTAATATCAGCGTATGTCTGAGTTCTTTTTTTCGGTGAACGACAAATTGCTCTTTTTTAACGCCGACCAATGACGCAACAATCATTCTCTCGTATGATAGGTTCACATACAGATTTGGTAGGACCTTTTTCATCGCATCGTAAATCGTATTACTGTATTGCGGAGAGTGGCTTTTTCTCTTTCAACACGATTGAAATGCTGCTAGAAGTGTTCAATTTTAAAGTTAAACCCAGATGCAACGTCACAATGCATGACCAATGACACGACACGAGTAGCACCGTAGTTGTATCAAGGAGGTTGTGGGTAGTTAGTTGCTTGTCATTTTCCAAAGTTTGGCGGTCGATGTATACATTTTTAAGTTGTAGTCAAATTTGTTGAGAGGAATGGAATTAAGTGTAGAGACAATATGACTAAAAAGCCATTTTCTAGCTGAACTTATGATGGAAAATTGGAAATATATCAACAGCTAGTTAGAAAGTCCATACTCCATACCCTTATGCTAGCAGATTTGCCCAGTCGGTATCGTTACACAAATGCAAAAGCGCTAGCATGTATGTAGAACTGTAGACAGTGAACACTGTTTCGACTATTCGGTCTCATCAGTGCAGTTGGTGTGACCGACTGCACTGATGAAACCTGATAGGTTAACGTATTTAAATAAAACAGCTTACCTTCCTTTCAAATCCAATATCATATTGATCGACCTGCTGAATAGTACAACAAGCTTCCACGGTTTCATCTTCTTTGGCTAGTTGAGTTAAATCGTCTTCAATGGCGTCCCGCAAACGTATCGTGGCTTCGACAAGATCTGTGGCAATCTTCTGAAATGCCTAAACAAATCAAAACTTGTAAAACGAAGGCAGCACTGCGATATTGGATATAACAATTGCGATGTTGGATATGATGTAAAATTCTTGCGTAACCTAATATAGTGATAGTCAGGGCTACGAACTCGATCGATATTTTTATTGAGTTCGAGTTCAGCTTATTTTACAAGTTTGAGTTCAAGTTCAATGAAATTTTATCAAGTTCTTTCGAGATTAGAAAAAAAAGTGATTCTTGAGCATGGCGCAAGTCGTTTTGAGTAAAAATAAGTGATTGATGAGTAAAATATTTTTGAGTTCGAATTCAAGTTCTCAGGCCAGAAGATTTACGGGTTCGAATTTCAGTTCGAGTTCTCGGCTCAGACTTTTTCCGAGTTCAAGTTTGAGTTTGGCAAAAAAATCGAGTTCTTTCGAGTTCGCAGCCCTGGTAGTAGTAGCAGTAGTGTCTTTTATTTCTGCACCGTCAAATAAATATAACACAACAATATAAGAATTCAACTGCAAACGCACACAGAAAAGGAAAGAAGCAACAAAACGGTTAACGTTGTAACAAGCAAGAAAAAATGAAAAGTGAAGGTATGAGGCATAGCTGCGGTGCAGTAGTTAAACACAATGCCATCGGCGCTTCAGGTCGTAGGTTCGATTCCCAGGTCGCTCAAATCGGACACGTTGTTGCCAGCGGGCCAACAGCTCACCACAGCCGCGATGTCTCGTGGCACCTGTGTTGCCCAGGTTTAAGTCGTGAAGATGGACCTCGTCACTCGTCAGACGCTTAGGCGTAATACCGCGAGTACAATGAAGGTTTGATGTAGCAACTGATAACAAAACATTTTTTGCTTGTTGCGGACCCCAGTTTTCGTTTCAACTATAAAGGTTGTGAGTGATGATGCAAAGAGCGTAAATTGACGCTATTAACATTTCAAATCTTTTGCCCACTTCGGATGCGTAACATCGACTGAACAGCAGCAATTGCTTAAAATTCAAAAGTAAAAAACATATCTTCATTATACGCTGCTCGCGGTATTACGCCGAAGCGTGTAACGAGTGGCGGGTCGCTTAGCGCTTGGGCAGCACAGCTCCGAAAAAACGTCGCAGCAGTGGCGACACTGGAGTCGATTTAACCGGCCCGGGAATCGAACCCCGGACCTTCCGCGCCGATAGCGATGTCCTGAACACCACCACTACCGGCAAGTACTTAAAATTCAACTGTACAAAAATGATTTACTTTAAGTGACAGTTCTTTGGATGGTATTTCCTCCACTCCTGGATTAAATGAGTCCAGGTGATGCTGAAAAAATGAATGCAATGAAACAGCTGATCGGGAAAATGATGTGCAGAACACAAACCTGAAACTTATTAGCTTGCAACAAATCTTCAACAAAATCTTCTATTCGTTTCGACACCTCGTTCACATCAATGATCTCGCGCAAATTCGCATCACAAAAGCAATCAGGATAGATAATAAACAAAGACAAAAGAGATCCAATCACATGCTTTAATTTAATCATCTGAAACCGACCTCAATAAAAAGTAACGTCGGAATACAATAAGTGTAAGACGAAAATAGCTTAAAAAAGAAAGTATTCTTAAAACTGGACGTTTTGACAACATAGATTCAGCTGTCATCATCAGCAGTGTAAGCAAGGCAGTTCAAATGATGATGACAGCTCAGTGTGTATTGTCAAGACGTCCAGTAATTTAAGATTTATGGTCGTTTTATTTTTCCTTGAAGAAACGCAATGAGCATTGCATCCCATCGTAATCCATTATTTCATCAAAACTACTACAGTTTGGGACACATTGGCTAGCAAAACTAATGCAGTATTTGGACCATTTCATAACTCTACGCAAATTGACAACTGCAGTTTTGAGCTGGGTAGTGGTATCATTACAGCAAGGTATACTTACTATTTTTTTCTGAACTAATTCATTAATTATATCGCTAATAACTTTTGATATCTAGGTCTATCTTCATGCTTCATGTAGCAAATCAGCATGTCTTTAATCTCGTTTTTCTTGCCCCAGATGAATGCAAAATCTTCAACAGATTTCAAAACGTTTGATATTTGGATACAACAATTCAACGTTTTTCATCACAGCCAACCAAGAAGTTAATGCAAAGTGGCCTATTGTTACGAAACTGTGGGCCATTATTGCCCATTGTTTCTTCTAAATATGATTCATTGGAAAGAATTAGATCCACTCATAATGAAGCTATAAAATTAAAATTGTTGATACAGCAAACGAAGTAAAGTTGCTATATTATTTGGTAAAAAATCCATTTAACGTTTGGACACTGTTGAGTCTTGGAAATTTTTTAAAACTTGGTCTTTTCGCAGCCTCTCTCGTAGAAACAATAATGCACTTTGTTGATTATTATTATCACTTTGTGTTTAATGTTTTGCGCAATACCTTCTAGAATAAAAAACAAATATTAATTATAATTCTTCAACGTTTCTACAGCCTTTTGTAGGAGCCTCAACATAGCCTACTAGCATAAAATCAAAACATGCAAAAAGTAATCATTAAAGCAAGGTTTTAGATTGTTCAATTTTCTTTGCATTTCGGAATATAATAAATATCGAACGAAAACAGATCAAGGAGAAAAATGAAGTCAAACCAGTTCCGAAAGTTGGATGTTCCGACAACATGAATGCAACCGTCATCAGCAGTGTAAGCAAGGCAACAAGGCAGTACATACTTGTTACATTTTTGCGCAAAACTATCAAAACTTGGATGTAAGTCCAATAGTAGAATGAAAACGAGAACGCAATTTATAGGAAAAAAAAAGGCAAGCAGCTTGTAGTTATCAGCGCAGGTGCTTGATGGCAAGTCAAAGTTCCTCCAGGCAGTAACTAAAACGCGAGAGGCAACTAATCAGATTAAGCAGAGTTCAATAGTTTAACACGCAAGATAAAATGTGATTTAGACTAAAAACTAACAAAAATAGTAGCACCTTGTTTAAGTGAACTCGTTTAAGAAAATTGTTCCTTTGCATATATCTGGGCCTACACATTTACCAACAAAATATAGACCGATATCCGTTCTGTCTCTTTTTGCCAAAATATTTGAGCAATAAATTTATGATAAACTAGATATTTTTTTCACAAAAAATAATATTATTTCATCACAATATGGTTTTCGAAAAAATCACTTCATCAGTTTGGCTGTTCTAGACTTACAGAAGGCTACTCAGCGTTCTTCAACAAAATAAAGATAAGGGAAAAATAAGCTGTTGCATATTCCTTGACATATCAAAGGCATTTGATATAGTAAATCACAACATTCTGTTACAAAAACTAAACAGGTATGGTATAAGAGGTGAAACGCATAATCTCTTAAAAGATTACTTGACTGGTAGAAAACGGTTCACCACCTACAAAAATGCAAAATCAGATGATACAAAAATTGTAAGTGACATTCCACAAGAGTCAACTCTAGGGCCACTCTTCTTTTCCATTTATTTAAACGACTTGCCTCTTGTTACTAACTCACACATAAAGTTATTTGCAGATGATACAGCTATCATACTAAAAGGTATCAACCTTATTCAACTGCAAGATAAAGTGTCAAAAGAACTAACAACTATAGACAATTGGATGAAACACAACAGATTATCCTTAAACTATTCAAAAACAACTTATTTTGTAATCAGTAAAAACAATTTAAATAACAGTAATTTCCTAGTACAGATTGATAAACATGTAATACCTACTTCAGAAGTAGTTAAATATCTAGGTATCAAATTGAAAAACAAACTAAAATGGGATAATCATGCAGAATTAGTTCTGAAAAAATTAAATAGAGCTGCAGGAATTATCTCAAAAATCAGACATTATGTGAAAAGAAAAACACTTATTAATCTTTATTACAGCTTTATGTATCCTCACCTTGTCTATGGAGTTTTTATCTGGGGTAACGCTGGTGTATCTGCACTACGCAAAATAGAAGTAAAGGTAAAGGTACGGGACAGCGGGTGCAAGCACACATTGTTTAGGCCATTTTCAATTGTCGGCCCATTACAATTTCAATCACGAATGATTGAACGCTGTTAAGGGACATACATACATGACGAACAACACATACACAAAACCCTTCGCACTTCCGCTTGTGCCGAACGCCTGGCGCGAAAGCTGCGAATACTATTGTTAAAGTCTTTAGTATGACCCGACTGGGAATAAAACCCCAGTCTACCGGCTACTAAGTGGACGCTCTTAACCGATACACCAAGCGTCGGTTAAAATAGAAGTAAGTCAAAATACAATTTTAAGACTCATCACTTTTACTCAGCTAAAAGATCATGTGCGTGTCAACACTCTATACAAAAAGTTGGTAATACTAAAAATACAAGATATCTATATAAAAGAAGTTTGCAGCTTATGCATCTCTTTAATGACAATAAACTACCTACTGCATACGAAGCATATTTTCGACCAGTAAGACAGCAGCATATATGGTACGAGATCAGCGAGTAATCAAACTTATTCTTTCCTATATGCAATACTACTGTGGGCTTAAAATCAACACAAGTAATTGGAGCGAAACACTTGAACACAATTCCAGAAGTTATTAAAAAGCTGCCCTTAAACAAATTCACAAAACATTAAGTAAGTGATGTTCTTAATAAATACTTGGAAATATGAAATTTTTACGACCTATTGAACAACCTTTTTCCAGAATGTACTTTTTTCCTTTTTTACATTTTGCAGATTGTACTTTTTTCCAGCTTCCCTGTAGGGGTATAGATACTATTCAAATTTGGATTGTACTTTTTTCCTGCTTTCCTGTTGGGGTATATACTATTTAAATTTAGAATTATCCTCCCCAAAAATTAGGTGCTATGTCCTTATATGTACCGTACGTCTATGGGTTTTGTTCTAATATCTATACACGTTAGAGAAGATTCTGAAATAGGAATTAAGTCCTTTTAATGTTAACTGGTCACTGCTTTTTATACTTACTTTCGTTATTGCTTCTTGCTTTGTATTTTTTTTTGTGTGTTTTTTTTGATTTTGTAGCCTATGTGTGTGTTCTGTTTAAAGTGCAGCATTTACGTATCTCAATTCAAATCATTTGGGGCGGTTGACTAGAGGTAGCCAAAACTGGCTTTTCACTTTCCCAATCAGTGCTACAACTGATTTCTGATTGCAAATTTATCACTAGACTAAACATTGTATTTTAAAACCAATCACGTGTGGTGTAGAAAAAATAAACTGCTCTGTTCTAAACTGTGAGTTGGAGACCTACTTTGAACTAAGAGTGCATAACAACATAAGTGAAAGATAAATTTATACCAATTTTGTGAATTTGATTTAACCCGAATTGCAAACCTTTTTTCTTCTACAACCAGTTCTCCTTGTGGTGTAGCCAGAAATTTTAAAAGGGGGAAATAAGCTGGAAAATTTATCAAAAGAGTCAAGTATATTTCAGTCACTTAGATACGCTTGACCTTTTTTACCGAAAGGCAAAGTCAAAAGAAGGGGGCATGACGCAATGCTCCCCTAAATATGATCCTGTGTACTCCTTCAGATCCAAAAAAAAAAAAAAACACGCAGCGTTTGTATTAACTAAAAAATCATGAAGCCATAGCGTAGCCAGGAGGGACACAGTCCCTTCTTTTTGACGAATTCTCCATTCGCATAAACTACAGCAATATCGGAATCTCAAGCATATTGTAATTGTCCCCACCTAGTTATTTCGCTGGTTATGCTCTTGGGGTAAGGTGGTTCCCAGGGCCGGATATACCAATAGGTCTTTCGGGCTGGAGCGTAGGCCCCTCGGAGAATAAGAGGTTTCGTCACGGCAGACGGAAAACCTTTATTTATTCAGAGATGAGTCCATTGATCATTAGCTGCAAAAGTTTAAATAAAAACAGCTTAGGCCCTACCATTGCCTAATTCCCACCCTGATGGTTCCATGATGGCCCACCACACGAAAGGTTCGGTCATTCCCTGATTTCTTCTCTAGACTAAATAAGTCAAGTTTTGCTCACGAAGTTTCGTTTGAGCGAACTATTTTTTCAAATTCAGTAATTTTTCAGAATAGCTCGAGAGGAAAGAATTTGAAAAAAAATAAAGTCTTCATTATACTCGCGGTATTACGCCTCGCGGTATCACGCCTCGCGGTATCACGCCTCGCTGTATCACGCCGAAGAGTGTGAATGGTGGTGGGGTCCATCTCCGCGGCTAAGCGAATGGGCAACGCAGCTTCGAAGAATCGTCGTAGCGGTCGAACCTCAGACCTCCCGCTCCGATAGTGCGTGCTTATCAACAGAGCTAACAGGAGCAAAGAATTTTCTGTTCAAAATTACCGATTGAACTCTATTTGTGCATGGCCTTGCAACTTGTCTATTTAAATTTTCAGCGAACCTACTAACATTAACATATAAAAAGCCTTATTGTCTTTATCAATGAAAAGACTTGGCAGCCATAAAGCATCCCACAAGTTCTCAAAATTTCGCGTGAAACGCAAATCAATATTTGCGCGAAAGATTAAAAATATACCGTAGGCTTCAACTGTATCTTTTAGAAGTAAAAGTATATTACAGTGAAATTGAACAAGAAAAATATGCTTATAGGCCTACAATTTCCAATTCTTTTTCTCTTCCTACGATTTTTGTTTCTCTTCAGGATTAAAATCGGTTGCATTGTAAACTGCTGCTGATACTTCCAATATCCCTTGGTTGGAAGTTTTGGAAATCTTTTTTTCAAATGATTCTTCATCCAAAATGTTAGGATTTTTTTGTAAACTTGTTTCATTTTTCTTCAAAATTTTGTCGAAATTTATCTTAACATTTGAGGGGTTAGGGTAACCATCATAATTCAAACTTGTAAGATAGTGCAGCTTTTCACAAGTACTAGTTTGTCCAGATGATTGACTATGTGACAAAGTACGGCTGCTGGTTCTTAAGCTTGTCACATCTTTGTCTGCTCCACTAAGTCTAGATGGAAAAGCTACAAATACATTGCTGCAGTTTTTTGAGTTCTTTCCGAGAGCAAATTTGGGATCAGAGGGCTCTGGAAAATCGTGAATCATCTCTTTGTATGAATTCTGATTGATTTCAGTTACAATTCCTCCACTCATTCGATGAAACGTTTCATCGAAAACTGCTTCTGCACTACTTGAAACATTTTTGCTATCAATACCCAATGTATCCAAATTAGATGAAACATAACAGCTTTCTTCCTTAATGCTACTGGAAGTTGTGCCATACTGCAGGGAACGGCTGCTGCTTTCTCCAAAATTCATAACTGCCATAAGATTCCCTACGTTTTTCTCCACGTCACTCAATCCCAATGTTACAGGAGCAATGTCCAAGTTTCTTAAACGTTTCGCTTTTCCTGTTAAATCATCGTCAGAACATTTTCTTTGTTCTTTCATCTCTTTTTTGTAACGTTTAGATTTTTTTCTGTAAGTTGTTTCATTCGTTCGAACTTCATTCAGATTTGTCCGAATAAAAGAAAGGCTGTCATCATACGGTGCCTCAACATTGTAACCAAACTGCGACTGATCGAGGTCAATGGTGTTTCGCTCCTGCAGCAAAATGCTCTTTCGCGATGATCTTAAATCCGCTAAATATCTTTCCAATAAAAAATTTCCCTTCGTCTCATCGCATGCTCCAAAGGCCGTCGATGAGAGTAAAATTGAATCTCTTGAAATTATATTTTTCTAAAAGTGAAATAGCAGGCTGGTTAGTTCCGTTATTAAGACATATCTATCCGTGCAGGAGGTGTGGGGTTCAATAACCGGGTGGGTCAAACCGGACACAGTGTCGCCAGCTGCTCGCCATCGCTGCGACGTTACTTCATAGCAGTGTTGTCCAGGCGCTATGCCACGGAGATGGGCTCCGTCACTCGTTACACGCTTCAGCGTAATAACGCGAGTGCAATAGAGATTTGATTTTGAAATGCTACATAGTTAACAAGAACAGGTGAACTCCTGCCATTACCACCGTTGTACAACCTACTATGGCCCAACGAAGTAGTTACAATGATACGTAGTACAAGACAAAATTATTCATTTTTTAAATCATGAAACATGAGACGAAAATAGCATAAGGAGGAAAAAGCCTCAGTAATTTTTGAACTGGAAGCTTCGACAACCCATACATTTGGCTGTAATCATCAGCAGTATAAGCAAGACAGCACAACACTGAAAGTCTTAGTTTTAAGATTTACTGTGGTTCTATTTTTGCTCCTACACCATCTTTGTTCTCAGTGATTACCACCTTTGAAATAGTGATGACAAACCTATATTAATTGTTCCTCATGCGAAAATTCAAGATTTTGTTGCACCTTTTCATCGGCCTGTTATGAGAAGCAGTTGCTTCCAAGTTTCCAGTGAAACTTGACTTAGCTAAATCGTAAACCAAACTCTTTTTATGTTAAAAATCAAAGATTTGGGCCCAAAAACTAATTAACTTAAATCGAACACGCTTCGCAACTCACAAATCTTCATCGTCTTATATCTTGAGCAGCCTTGAACTTAACATACACAATACTTACTAAAAAAACTAAACCAAGAGCATACTTACATAAGGTTTTGACTCTTTGAAAATTCTTAAGGGTTTCCTTTGCACAAAATCCAAAGGTTTTCTGCCTGAAGATCTTCTTTCTTTTTCCTAAACAAAAACTTCTGTAAACGTGGATAACTATGACCTCGTTGCATAGAACAGAAATTATACTGAATATTTAGTGCATTTGTATTGTATTGTATTTTGTAATTCAGTCGCATATTTTTCCCACTTATCACGAGAAAGCGATCAAAGCGCGATAACGAGCTCGCTTAGGCTTAGGAGTTGCCGGCCACCTGCCTACCACTACAAGATGGGGGAATCCCGCTAAGTGCCTTTTCCAACGGCACAACAAGTGAACTTGCCGTTTGTTCTCCACACTGTCCATTTATACTGTGATGTTGAGCGTCAAGCAAAAAAGCTGTAAATACCAATTTTACAGTCATTGGATTGACTTGACTCAGATTCAAACCCGAGTTTACAAATTACACATAACTACGCAATAACTTACCGCACGAAGTTTTAAAATACGCTTTTTTTTCACTTTTTGTTGCTTGCTAAGCAAATTGTAGCGTTTCAAAACCTTTCCAAAACCGACAATGAAAAATGCAAGCGAAAATGATACGCCCAATACACCAAAAAATATTGCTTCATTGGATTGCAGCTTTGCATTTAAAGTCGTTTCATCTACAAAAAACTATTTGACCGAGGAAGCAAAAGTAGTTGAAATGTTTAAAAATCATAAAATCTTCCACTCATTTAGACAACATGCCAAAAAGTATGGAACAATCTTAAGTTATGCAGATATTCAACTCAATTCACAGACGTGTACTTCATCAAAAATTGACGTAAACGGTAGGTACGTGTCAGCCAAAGTGCCTCAAAAACAAAAAAGTCAAACCTTCATTACAGCATACTCGCGGTATTACGCCAAACCGAGCGTAACGAGAGGAGGGGTTTATCTCAGCAGCTTAGTGCCTAACCCTAGACAATACGGTTCCGAAGAAACATCGCAGCGATGACGAGCCGTTGGCGATATTGCCTCCGATTTGACCGGCCCGAGAATCGAACCACTGACCTCCCTCGCCGATAGCGTTGTCTTTAACCACTGCAACCAACCAATAATATGGCTTGAATAATCAAATAAAATGTCATTGAAAATCTAATCCATAATTGGGTAATTTATTTTGTGATTTAGTAGCATATTTATTCCACCATCACAAGGAAGCGATCAATGCGCAATAATGAGCTCGCTCAGGAGTTACCGGCCATCTGTTTACCACACCAAGATGGAGTATTCCCGCTGCTGTGAATACCAATTTTAAGGTGATTGGTCAGAGCCGATTCGGAATCAAATCTGAGTCTACTGCTCCAGAGGCGGACGCTCTTACCACTCGGTCATCTGAGCAAAATTTAGTGTTTCTTGTACTTACCAGAATTTGTAGAAGCAAGATGATAGCAAACTGGTAAGCATCTTCCACCATGGCAATCGCCACTCGTTGATTGAGCATCAATACCATGAAATGGGTAAGTGGCTTCATCATCAACGAACAATTTCTCCACTCGAAGCGCACTTGAAGTTATGCATGGTTCGACGAAGCTTTTTAACGAAATTAACACAAGTTTTAAGTAGGAGGAAGTTGTTATAGGCTACCCTAAAAATCTTTTATAATTCAGAACATGTATGAGTTTTTATCTATCCTGTAGTCATGTCCAAATCTTCGTGGGCTATAAACGAGCGATTCTTAATTCCAGTTACTGCGTCATGAGTGAAGCCATATGACATCAAAAATTTGATCACGATGCAGAAATTAGAACTTACGAGCGACTAGTCTTAAGGTGTGTTTACCGATACGCGGCACGCGGCAATGCAATTACCTTTACAAATTATACTGGCCTGCGTTAACGAGATATAAAATTAGCTAGCCTGCGTCAAGCAAGATAATTGTTCAATGATGTCGCAAAAATCGCACGTGCATTGTCTCATTTCTGTCGTCAAGGTTACTTCAAACATTTTTCAGTACCGGACGATGAAGCGGTAAAAATTGTACAGGTTCAATTCCTTCATATGGCGCGGTTTTTATCGCGTTGCCGCACCAGCAGTTCAACGTCAAAATGAAATAAACAAAAAAATTAGGTAATCGCATTGCCGCTTGCCGCGTATAGGTAAACACACCTTTATAGCCCACGACAATTGGACCTGTGGACAGGTTCAGTGGTGCCGATCCATGATGAGCATTGGGGGGGGATGATTTGCTTATTTTACCTATTTTTTGTCAATTTTGAACATTGGGGGGGATGCTGCTCGAAGTACATTTGCGAGTTTTGTAAGTTATGTCAGACTGCCACTTGCCAACTCCAATCTTCACCAGCACTCGACGGCATTAGACTACTGATGTAATAACACTTTAATGAGCACTACGGCCGACGCCAAATGTTGGGGGGGATGCAGCCGAAATGTTGGGGGGATGCATCCCCTCATCCCCCCCAGGATCGGCACCACTGGACAGGTTAAGTCAACGGTTCTCAAACTTTTTTTGCCGTGACGCCTCTGGAAAAGTTTGCCAGGCACCATTGATAACGAAATCCACCATTGATAACGAAATTTTAAATGAGAAAATTTAAACTTTTTTAAACAACGCTTTATAAACGAATTTACTATCACAGCATCTTCAAACGTAATTTCCTGCTTGTTGTTTGCATTAGAGATGGCTCGGGCTGACTTTTTTGAGGCCCAGACCGCCCACGGCCCGGAACCTCTAGCCCAGTAACCGTAACCGGCCCGGCAACTCATATTAAAAATAAATCCCAGCCCGCCCAAAGCCCATTCTTTTTACGAACCTTTCATCACATTATTCAAACTTAAAGAGATTTTAAAAAGTGCTAGCGGCTCGTTAGCGGCCCAGGAATAAACAAAGATAGAACGGGGCCGTTAGCGGACCAGTAAAAAGACCGGTTAACGGCTGGTTGGCGGGTCTCTTAGCGGCCCGTGCCATCTCTTGTTTGCATCCATTTTACTTTTTGAATTGACTGCTGCATTTTCCATTTACGCGCGCAAAATGAACATTGTGCAATGCTTTTATCAGCAATCAGTTACTACTGTTACTTAACAATACATTGAAATACAAAAAAACGTGTTTAAAAATTTATTGTTCAATCATAATTAAATGGACCGATTGTGATAATACGACACAGAAATATGGTAACTTTTACTTGCAATAATTAAGTACCGTATGGCTAGAAATGGAATTTGTCTTTATGTCCAAACAAGGTGAACCAAAAGCCCGCGAGCTTTCTGCATCATAATCAAATATTTGATGTCATAATCACTTCTTCCAATTATCACATCAAATCTTTGATTATGCTGCGGAAACTTTTGCTCCACTTCATTCTGACACGTGGACAGGGTAAAGGTGAAAATGAAACCGGTTCAAATCAAATTTCAATTCATGACGTCATTAAGAAGCCGGTAGCATAGTGAGTAGCTACAGGCACCGCTATCGCCGCGGTGAATCTAGAGTCGATCCGGGCCGGTCAAATCAGACAGTGTCGCCAACGGCGCGCCCTGCCGTAGTTTTCCTTCGGAGCTGTGTTAGCCATGTGCTGAGCCTCAGAGATAAACCCCGAAACTCGTTACACGCTTCGGCGTCATACCAGCACGAGAAGATTTGATTTGTTCATCATTTTGTTAAATTGCAACGTCAGAAGCTTTGATTATACGCAGAATGTACATGAGTTACCGTCCACAGAACACGTGAACATAGGAGTATTGGTTATATCACCTTCCGTTTTTCACCAAAAAATTTCCAGCGCAGAGAGAAAATCCATTGATATATTCCGAACATGGACACTGGCAGGTAAATTCGCTCTCACTTTCTCGGCATCTCTATAAAAATGTTTCTATTTTGGTCAACATCATATCAATTTCACATCTACTTTTCCGCAAACTCTCAGTTATATGACAAACTGCACCATAATGTAAGTTTAATACAACTTGGCAAACAATACAAAACGTTTAAGAGACTAGACATTACACAATGCCATGTAACAACATCTTACCAGTAAAACAACCAAGAAAAATAGAAACATACCAAAAGAACAAGAATACAACTGTCAATCTTATTCAAATGGATTCAATGCTACAATCATTATCGAATTTATTTGAAGAAAGGAGAATTCCGTTAAGTGTCTTTTTTCAACGGCACAGCAAGTTAACTTGACGACTTGTTTTCCGCAGTGCTAAGCATCAAGCAGGAAAGCTATTGAAGTCATTAGTTTGACCTGACTTAGAATCAACCCAGAGTCTAACAGCTCCAGAGGTACACGCTCTATCTGATCGGCCATCTGAGCTTTTACATTATTGCATTGTTAAAGCTCACCCCTTACCCACCTTACCATTGCATTTACAAGAATCATGATGCCTTGTATTTGGACTGCAAGCAGTTCTTCTCCAACTTCGAACGAGCAACCATAGAGTTGTTTTAGGAACACGTTGCAAGAGAAACGAATAACACGATCGATTGAAATCGGAAAATTGTCCCTCGTACTTGAGCTCGCTCGTGTTCAAAACAATCTAAAAAAAAAAAAAAAAAACTTCATGAACAATACTGTAAATCGTCAACAAAATTCTGAAAGTACTGCCAGTGCAAAACTGAAAGAATTGAACTTCTTTCAGTTTTGCACTGCCTTGCATGACAGCTGAATCTAGGTTGTCGAAACGTCCAGTTTTGAGATCTGCTGCGGCAATATTTTTCCTTCCGAAGCGCTTCAGTTTTTCAACTAATGATCTATTTACCGCATTGAGAATTCGAGGGGTCCCAAATCTAAATTTCCGGGGGGCAGCTTTTTCAAACCAGATTTTCACGTCAGCAACAGATCCTTTCATTAGAAGACGCAATTTTAACTTATTTTAAGTGCGGCACGCTCCTGGCCGGAGGGTTCCCCGATAACCTCTCCCCATAATTTTTTTTCATTGAACTCAACTCTCTTACCAAATATTCTACGTGAAGTGAAAATGTTTGCAAGTCGGTGCATTTTTCTTTCCTCGCAATCCCAGCTCGTACAAGGCTTGCAAAAAGATGTGGTTCCACAACAGACAGATGACGAGTGTTGATACCATCTTTACGCTCAACATGATCATACATTATATACCCTCCATCATCTAGTAAGTACGATCTACATAAAAACAAAATCTTCATTGTACTCGCGAAAGTACGTAGACGTTTATAACGAGTTACGGGGTCCGTTTCCGCGGCTTAGCGCCTGGGCATTGGGCAATACAGCTGCGAAAAAAAAGTCGCAGCTACCTTGCCCATTGATGCTATTTGCTGCACCTGTATAGCCTTTCTTTTATTCAGCTAGACTAAATAAAAACAACAAAACAGTCAACCGGTACCAAAGCTATAATGCTCTTAACTGATCCAATTAGCGCAGATAACCGACTTATAGGGGACAAAATCTTACCTATGTAGAGTCGAATGATGAAAAAATTTGCTGACTTCTGCGTTAAAAAAATCTAAAAACAAATCCACTCCAGCAACCCCAAACACGTCCTCAGATTTATTACCGTGAACGTCGGATCTGTTGAAAAATAAAGAAAAATCAATATCACTAATGACTGCTTTCTATCGTGCTAAACAGTTGTTATTTTCTTAGAAAACATTCTTTCTATCTTGGTAAGCATAATAAATGATATAACCAAATCGGTAATCGAACCCGTAGCCTTCCGCACGAAACGGGTTGTGTTTAACTACTATGCTAACCAGCCAAACACATCGTAACATCTCATAGTACAAATAAGTGAACACAATTACCGATTGATATGAAGAGTTTTAAGGACTGTCACAACTGGAAGCTTCAGTGTAGGTTCATTGTATGGAAAAAGAAACGCAAAGTTTTGATCGCAGGCAAGAGCTTTTCTGTAACTAAAAATTGAATTGCGTAATAGCAAATGCACACTCCGACACCTGAATAAACGCTTCTCCGCCACTTGGCAGTTTAAACAGATCAGATGGCCTAGTAGTAAGAGCGTACGCCTCTGCAGCTGTAGACATGGGTTTGATTCCGAGTCGGGTCAAACCAATCACCTTAAAATTGGTATTCACAGCTTCCCTGCTCCTCAGCATTAAATGAACAGAGGGAGAACAAGCCAGCAAGTTTACTTGTTGTGCCGCTGAATAAGGCATTTAGCGAGATTCCCTTATTTTGGTGTGGTAGACAGATGTCCGACAACTCTTAAGCCTAAGCGAGCTCGTTATAGCGCTTTGATCGCTTTCTCATGATAGGAGGATAAATATGCAACTAATCACAAAAAAATTCATTCATCAGTATTTTGTGGAAATTAAATCACAGGTTTTATTTCGCGATAAGAATGTTGTAAGAGTTTGCAAGCAGAATTTTAAATTACTATAAAACCCAAAGAATCAAACCTTCATCATACTTGCGGTCTTACACTCGCGGTCTTACCTTAAAGCGTGCAACGAGTGGCGGCTTAGCGCCTGGGCAAAACAGCTCTGAAAAACATCGCAGCGGTTGCGAGACGTTGGCGACACTGTGACCAATTTGAAAGATCCGGGAATCAAACCCCAAACATTTCGCGCTGAAAGCGAACTCTCTAATCACTACGCCCATTGCCCGGTCTGAATTCACCATAGCATAACTACTGTATGTTGCTGTATACACTGAGAGCGCAATACTTAAATAATCAACACTAAAATGACATAAGCTATGGAAGACACTTTTATAGAAACTATTGCGCTTACAGTATGCTGTCAGATGGTGCTTGAAACTCGCGCAATGAAATACCAGGAAACAAGCGAGTCACACCGCTGTCAGTAATGACGAATCTCCATGCTACATAATCCAGAGAATACTTGTAATGATTCTGCAATCCCCACAGCTCATTCAATAAACTTGTGATTAGAATATCATTTCTCGCCTCCGGCTGTAATCAATAAAAATATCATATTACAATATCCAGTAGGGGAGCCAGGGAGGAGTTATGAACAGACCACGCAAACTGAGGCCTAGGGCAAGGGTGAGCAACCTTTTTCGGTCTGGATGCCCAAATCAGCTAAAATTAATGGCCAAAAATTTTCCGCGAGCCGACCAACAGTTCGTGTCTTCCGCTGAAAATATCGTTGAAGAGCAAAAAATAAAAAAACCGTGTGTTGATCTGTGGGACTTCTGCTGCTGCTTTACCGTTGACTCGTTTCCGTGGCCTCGCTCGCGTGCCAGAAAAACGATCTCGCGTGCCTAGTTCGGTACAGGTGCCAGGGGCTGTCCATCCTTGCCCTAGGGCCTCGAAAGAAATAAGGATTTTGTCACGAACAAAATGGCTCGACACAATGACGGAACACCATTTTTTTTTTTGAGACCAATCATGAAGACCTTTTTTCATTTAGAGTCCGAGCATCCATCACTAGCGGCAAACATGAAATCAAACCAGCCTAGGCGTCTCATCGCCTCATTCCGGTCCTGGGCCTAGGCAACCAGAAACTTTTACAACAGGAACATAATTCATGGTCGATATCCAAATTGAAAGTTTTTTACTGGACCATTGTGTAAAATATTTCACCCGTTCTTAGGCAATATTTGACGCCAATTCCAATATTAACACAAGTAATTGAACTATTTTATGGGGGGAACCGTCTCCTTTGTTTGATCCCCTGAATACACCAAAGCACGCTGTTAGTCAGATAATTTTGTTGCGCAAGCATTGCTGCAAAAATTCAGGCCGGCGTTGACAATATCGATTGTTCAAACTAAGTTTTAAAGTTACTTCAAGAATGCAATTTAAAAAAAATTAAATCTTCATTATACTCGCGGTATTACGCCGAAGCGTATAACCAGCGACGGGATCAATGTACGCAGCTTGGCACCATGGCAACACAGCTTCAAAGAAGCATTGCAGCGGTGGCAACGTTCGATTTGAAGGGCTCCGGAATAGAACCCACGACCTCACGCTTCGATAGCGATATCTTAAACCACTATGCTAACTCTCTGATAGCTTCTCCACCACATTAACTTTCTTATTTTCGGTTGTCTCACTTTTACTCGACGTCCATACGGTCCTGATCCATTCAAGTCTTTTGCAAATGCTTTCACATCAGAGGCAGTGTCAAAACGACTTGCAATTTCCGCAGGATTGCTAAAACCCTTAGGTTCAATGTATACCGTCGTCCTTTCTGAAAGAAATAACTCGCCGGTTGGAGCAGTGCATAAAGATATCGATATCGGTGACAGAGATCTGGGGTTCAATTCCAGGCTGGTTAAATTGAGCACAGCGTCACCAAAGGCTCGCCACCGCTGCGATGTTTTTTTGAAGCAGTGTTGCCAGGCGCTAAGTTGCGGAGATGATTCTCGTCACTACTGTAGTTACACGCTTCGGCGTAATACCACGAGTATAATGAAGATTGATTTTTTTTACCTGCAGAACTCGAAATATTTCGATGAAAACAAGCTGATTTGGGCGGAACAAGATCTAATCGGTGAAATAGAAAATCATCTTTGTTGTATAATATGCTCGTCTTTAATCGTGTACGAGATAGCTTGCCGTCCAATACTGCGCATAAATAGTAAGGACTCTGCTCCACCTATATGTAAAGTTATTGAGATAATGAAAAGTATACTATTTTAGTATTGGCAGCATATATTTATCCTCCTATCAGGAGAAAGCAATCAAAGACTATAACGAGCTCGCTTAGGAGACGCGGGCCATCTGTCTACCTCATCAAGAAAAGATGGGGGAATCTTGCTAGGAGTATTTTTGCCAAGCTGGGAAGCTGTGAATACCAATTTTAAAGTGAAACTGGAGCGCAGAATTATTTTTTCCTAAAGGTGTCAAAAAATACAACAAATTCAAAACTGACAGTAAAAGTTTTTAAATGTACCGGAATTTAGTTAACTAAAATTAAGCGTGTAAACTTTGAGGTGACAACGTACTGAGGCTTTGTTCACGCATCGAGACATGCATAGTTAAAGCTGTACCGTTCCTCAACCAAATTCGCTTCAGCTGATCGGAGGTCAAACGTTTTTACTCAACCTTCACTGCATCATCAGTACGAGGGCGTTTGACCTATGATCAGTCAAAGCGTGTTTGGTGCACGAACATTACAGCCGTAACTCTTACACGCCTCGATGCGAGAATAAAATCTAAGCTCGTGATCACCTCAAACTTTGCACGCCAATTTTCGCTGTAAATTTAAAATTTTTTAAGTCAGTAGGCTACACCTTATTAGCTATTCTCACCAGGGCATCGAACCGCTTGGAATATCGCTTTGGTTTAGGTTCCGCAAAATTTATTTTTAGCGGTTTAGCTACGGTTCAGGTTTTTTGTCGTTTAATTTTGCAGGTTTAGTTTCGGTTAAAATTAAAAGTACTTTTAAGTGATCGGGTTCAGGTTCGCAGTAGTAAAAATTTAAAGGTTCAGATTCGGTTTGGGTTCAAGAATTCGAAACCGTCAATTCGACTTACGTTCTGGTACACAGCAGGCGCATTTTTTTCAAAAAAATTTACTGTACTATTGAAGCTAACCGTACTTTTTCAGAAACTTCTGTCGCTCATAAACGATGTCCTCAGCGGCAGAAATAACTTCAGATTAACTTCAGATGTCCTTAACCGCTGTTATAGCTACCAAATCTTAAGAACACACACGATTTAACGCAGCGAATGCTTATTTGGTTCAAAATTGATAGCGCAGTCCGAAAAAGGCGTTTCGGTTTGGGTTTAGGTAACACAAAAATTATTTTAACGGTTCACATCCGGTTAAGTTCAAAATTTTGATGACCTTGGGTTCAGGTTCAGGTTCGGTTCACGCCTATTATATTATAACGGTTACGGTTCGGTTTGGGTTCAATGAAAGAAAGCGGTTAATACGGGTTTTCGGTTTACGTTGCGGTTCGGTTCGACGCCCTGATTCTCACACTAAGAAATTTTTTAGAAAAATTGCTTGTTCCTCTCGTCAAAGAACAGGTTTCGGTTTTCTCAATAATTCAAGATACAAGAAGCATTGATAATAAAACGCCAAAATCCAAAATTTAACAGGCAGTTATACGCGAACGGGGCTTCAACTTTGTTAAATTTACTAATATGGTTTTGTTTTGTATTTCTTTTTCGCATTGAGTTTTAGTTTTGTTTTTTACGTCATGTTCTAGTTTATGAACTCACATTCACGTCATCGCAGTTTTAATTTTCTAAATTTTTTCCTTAGTGTGAGAATAATAGCTTACCAAAAGTACTAAGAGTTAAAAGTTTAGTAAGTTTTTTACTAATATTTTAAACATTCCTTGAGTACTAGTTCAACGTAGGACTTAATTTTCTTCGCATATTGCAGTATGTAGTCTAAATCTTGACGAGGGCGTAAAGTAAACACGGTAAACATTGGAATAGCCAGCATGATAAACCTCGTGGTGCTGCTAACCCTAACTACGCTATGAATGATAAAATGCACCTCTCTGCCATTGATTGTATTAAATAATTTTACGCTTCAGTTCCTTTGAACTTGTTAATCACCTTTGTCCAAAAATACAGGCGAGACCCCGATCGCCACGTAGCTTCGCTGATGTTAAAGCCATCCACACGAGCGTAATTTTTAAAATGAAATTTCTCGCTTCCGTTTCCGCCTCTGAAGAAAAATTGTCAATCAAAATCATGCATCGATAGTTAGCGCACAGACTGCAAAAATTAGTTAGCCAAGAAAAACTGTAATTGCAATGTAAGCTCACACTTATAGCTGTCAAAAAGCCGAAAAAAAAAATAATAATAATAATAATCATGATGTCATATTGGGTGGTTTACAAACCCAAAATGAGTTTAAGAAATAGAAACATTAAAGTTTTTTACAAAAGTGTAAAAAACTATAATAGTTTAAAGAACGATGTGTAAAACGATATTTATAAAACATTTGAATATTTACAAGCCAATCAGGATTCACGGTAAAAAAAAACACTGTAAAAAATTTCACGAAGCAGCGAAGCCGCGATAGATGAAGCGCCATAGAGCGAGAGATCACTGTAATTCAAATGTGCTTGAAATGTTGCAAGCCTTACAGCTTGGAAATCAGCATTACTGATTGTTACATTTTGTGCCGAAAAGTAGTTGATGATACCACCTTAAAATTGCTGGCATCATTTTGTCAAAACCGTCGTCTGTCTCTACGGCAAAAGCTGAAACAGATTCAACTTGTTCACCGAACGGCAAAGCTGGATGATGAAGCAAAAATCCTGCAACAAAATCAAACTGAAAATTAATTCTCATAACGATTTCATCACATCATTTTGATCAGCGGATTATGCGTCAATTGCCTGTAAACTTCAATCAAAATCGATTCGCGTCGGGGCAAGACATTCAAGACAACCACCGGTGTATACTCATCATGTGGTATTTACAGCTTCCCTGTTCGACGTTCAACATTACAAAAACAAGCCGGTAAAATTACATGTTGTGCCTTTGCAAAGACGCTTAAAAGGATTTCCCTACCATGAGTACTGTATTACGCCGAAGCGTATAACGAGTGGCGGAGTCCATCTCCACGGCTTAGCGCCTGGACAAAACAGCTGTGAAGAAACATCGCAGCGGTGGCGAGCCGTTGGCGACATTGCGTCCAATTTGACGGACCCGGGAATCGAACCCACACCTACCGCTTTGATAACGATGTTTTAAACCATCATGACTATTGGCCGGTTGAATACGTAAACAGGTTGCGATACAGTCAGGGCAACCATATCGTGCTTATTTCTTAGATTTGTGCTTATTTTCAAGAGCATGGTCTCACAAAATGTAAATGTGTATATTTTTAAAAAACGTGCTTATTTTTAAATTCCATGCTTAAATTTTAAATTTTGTGCTGAAAATGTCTTAGTTGAAATGCTTTTTTACATAACTGAACGAAAAATGTTCATGCTTGTTTTTCGGTATAAAATGTTCAAGAAATGTTCCTTTATATTACAAACAATGCAGCTAAGAATCAGCTAAAACTTATAACTTCTGTCTCAATTTTTTTTATTTTTTGCATCATAGCTTAAGATCAGTTTAGCGTTGACAATGACACCAGATGTGAGCCAAAGCGTTCGCCCGAGTATTTTTAGCTGTTTCTTGACTGTGTTGTTTAATTAATTAATTTTAGCAATTTGAAATTTGTTGATCGCTACCTCTACTTGATACAAAGCACAACCAAAGTACCAATATGATTTTGGAACACAATTAATACAAGTTTTAACTACTTTAATTACAAAAATAAAAGCCAATAATATTGGAAACATTTGAATTTTTCGAGACATTTCGATTTACACTAAAATCATTGTCACCCTTATTCAAATAGAATCGATTTGATAAGAATTCTATTTGAATAAGACTGACAATCGTTTAAGTATAAATCGAATTGTTTCAAAAAATTGAAATGTTTTCAATATTAATGGCTTCTATTTTTGTATAGTCAGAGATGGGCATTTGTCGAGATAATTTATCGGCGATAGTTATCGGCGATAATTTATTACCGATTATAGTTATCGCTCTAAATAGTTTGGATTTATCGATGGACATTTATCGAGATAATTTATCGGCGATAATTATTACCAATTATCGTTATCGCTCAAAATAGTTTGGATTTATCGATTACCGATATCGCTTTTTATAATATATTTTGTTATCGCAGATAAATTATCGCGATAAGCGATTCTTTATGCACACAGTGTTCAGAGCTAGTTAGTTGGAGCTATGAAAAAAATACACGGTGTCGATAAAGTGTTGTTACAATTTAAAAAATCTTTTTTTGTTTGTTTGATGCCACGGTAGAGTCCGTGAACTGCTCTCTTTTCTTGAAAAATCCATAAAAACATTTTTGCTATTTGACTTATAACAAAAAACTTCGTCAAAAACATTTAAAGTTTACCGCAAGACTTATTGGAAAAATTTATCGGGGATAATTTATCGATGACCGATATCGCCGTAAAAAAGTGAGATTTATCGATTATCGGTATCGCCCAGAGCTTTTTTGCAATTATCGACTATCGCTATCGCTTTAGTACAGGAAGGTTTACCATGACCATCACTGTGTATAGTTAAAGTACGATTTTGCAATAAAGAGTTTTTGAGGAATGGTAACTAACAGTGGCGGCTCGTACATAAGAGTTGCAGCACCTAACTTTTTTTTATGCACTTAATTTTTTTTTTTTATTACCTTTTGAAGTTCTATCGCCAAATTTTAAAAATTTCTTAATTCTTTCCACGTTTTGATCATACATGAATATAGATTTTTAAATGGAATCCCTATTTCATCTGCAGCTAAAGTTTTTCGTGCGCAAATGAGCTATGCGGTGACGCGACAAAGGCTATTGATGACGTTTATGGACTCGCCGTTCAATTTTTGTATGAGCTGCTTTGTTGACAGATCAAAGGGAATTCCGACCAGCTCATGGTATAACGGGTCTGGTTTTTAGCCCCGCTAGGCTGCTACATCTGATCGATTTAGTTTGTGTAAGAGCTCTATGATAGTTGGTACTTGATGTAGGTTTAGACTGGGCAGGCTTTCCATTTTAGACTAGGCAGGCAGATATCAGTAGCCTAACTGTAGGCTAATAATCAGTAATGGTAGGCTACTGGTACCAGTATGTGTAGCCTAGACAGTTTACACCACCGCCAGACAGTTTTGTGATAAGATTAGGCTAAAGTTGATTGATGGTTGCAGAAACATGTAGTGGTAACTGGATCAAGGAAGCTATGGTTTGCTCGACCAAGTGTAGGTTTTTCAGGTAAGATTTTAGTTGCATTAAAAAAACTATTTTCCTCTACAATTTTCCCTGATTATAGGTATATGCAAACCGGTACCTGGTTTATGTATACTATATATATTTGGGGATCCATGCCAGGTCTCTATAATATCTTTAAAAAAAACTTGAGTTTTTGGGTAATAGCCCTCAATCTACCCTGATGTGTGTAGTGTGATTTGTAATGTAAAAAACAAGCGAGAAAATGTGTAGCGCTTTAATCAATTCCACTGGTACGGCTCTGTGTTGTATTACCACAGAGCGAGATAGCACTGTTTCAAACCATTAGCCCTCATCAGTCGCCCTCAGGCTTAAGATGCACTCATACTTCCAAGTGTGTGACTATGATCAGCCAAGCACCCTTCCGGATTTGTATATCTTAATAGAATTTAACCTTTGTGGTACCTAACATCATGTTAGATAGCCACTCAAGTTAACTTGCCTATGTGGCCAAGCTACAACAGTGAGACACAACGTCGTCCTACCTAGCCTGCTGAATGGGGAGTCAGAACGACTTCCACGTGTTGGGTCAGAGGACAAACCATCACCAACCGTTGCAAGAGCAACTCCAACCATGGTTACCGTAGAGCGAGACAGCGCTGTTTCGGGCTATTAGCTCTAATCAGCTGCCCTCAGGCTTAAGGTGCACTCATCGTTCCAAGTCGTTCTGACTTCCTCTTTTCATTCATTCATTCATTTATTGACGTACCAGTATCAAGTCAGTACAAAATTTCAACAATGCCAAAAAAAAATCATTGTAGCGTAAAAGTTGATACAAAGACACGCTAGGAGACCATAAAAGAGCAAAAGCTCACCGAGTCATGGCCACCCATTATTATTCTACCACATTGGTCTGACTCTCGCAAATTAAAATAAAAAAGTAAAACAAAACAAAAAACAAAACGAACGGCAACGAAAACCTAAGCTTATTAACAATAATAATAATAAATAACAATGATGATGATAATAATCCTACGGCACAAGTAATAGGCTACAGTGTTTTGTTCAGTAGGTATGGTAATCAAACAAGAAAAATTTAAATAAACCTAACCGGTGACCAGAGATAAAATAATTAAGTTCTATTCGTTTCAGTGCTAGTATTTCGAAATTAAATGATCTTTCATAAATCGCTTGAATTTGAAAAAGGGAAATTCTTCCATTCTGGTAACAAACTGTTCCAAATCTGTACGCCATTAAATTGTATTGCGTTCTTTCCTGCATTACTGTTAATTGAACTCAAATAGAGGTTATCGTGGCTTGTGCTTCTAGTGTTGTAATTGTGAATTGATGCTGTTGGGGTAAAATAAAAATTACACAAATTTGGTAACTTGTTGTGTTGATGTTGGTGCATAAATTTGGAAACTTCAAGCTGATACATATCTTTAATTTTTGGTATTTTTAATTGCTTGTATAGGGAATTATTAGTAATGTACTCATTTGTTTTAACGTTAGAAATAATTCTTATGATTTTATTTTGTAGAACTTGTAAGGGGTGAAGAACAGTGTTGTTTGTGGAACCCCACGTTAATATACCATACAGTAAATGAGATCCTACAAAACCACTGTATAACATGAGCAGGGTATTCTGGCGAACATAATGACGAAGATAGCAAAACAGTCCGCAGATTTGAGATACCTTCTTGCAAAGATGCTTTATGTGGTCACTCCATTTTAAATTTTCATTGACATGAATACCCAAATATTTAGCTACACTTGTTTTATTAACACTTTTGTTATGCATATTTAGAGCAAAGTTGTGTAATTTTTTTTTTTTTGAGGAGCAAATAGCATGAAGTTGGTTTTGTCATGGTTTAGTGTTAGTTTGTTTGACGACAGCCAACTTTCAGTTTTCTAACTTCTGCATGAGCAGTTTTGTTCAGATTTTGTAAATCCCTGTCACTCATTATTAAGACAGTATCGTCGGCAAACAATCGAACATTGAATTCAGATATTTTAGGTAGATTGTTGACATACAGCGAAAATGTCTTAAAATAGAACCTTTGAGGGACACCACACTTTACTTCTAGTTTATTAGAAGTAGAGTCATTGACATATACATATTGAAATCTTTGGGTTAAACAACTTTGAAATAGATCTAAGACATTACCCCTGATACCATACCTATCTATAGTTTATATAATAGTAGCTCATGATCAACGGTATCGAATGCCCTTTTTAGATCTAGCAACAATACGCAAGTATACCTGCTGCGGTCAATATTATTACTGATTTGAGAGAAAATATCAGTTATTGCATGAGTTGTAGAATGTGATTTGCGAAAGCCCAATTGTTCGTCAACTAAAATCTTTTGCTCTTCCAAAAACTTGTTTAATCGTTTAGATATTAAAATTTCAAATATTTTGCTGATTGGTGATAGCAAGGATATCGGCCTATAATTATTGGGAGAGCAATGATCTTCACCTTTATAAATTGGGATAACTTTTGCCAATTTGAGAGCGCTAGGACAAAATCCAGTTTGTACACAGGCATTAAACAATTCACAAAGAAAGACTGAGAAGCATTCGTTAGCGTCTTTGTAGAATTGAACAGGGATACCTTCAGGACCTTCTGCTTTTTTTGAATTTAGATTATGGATTTCCCGATAAACTTTCATGGGCACTATAGGTAGGAAGAAGACGTTGTGTTCCATTCAGCAGGCCAGGTAGGACGACGTTGTGTCTCAGTGTTGTAGCTTGGCCACACAGGGAAGTTAACTTGAGTGGCTATCTAACATGATGTTAGGTACCACAAAGGTTAAATTCTATTAAGATATACAAATCCGGAAGGGTGCTTGGCTGATCAAGGTCAACCACTTGGGACGATAAGGGTGCCTACAGAATGAGGACGGCTGATGAGGGCTAACAGTTCGCAACAGTGCTATCTCGTTCTACCGCAACTATAGCTGTAGTTGTTATTGCTACTATTGGTGACGGGGGTGATTTGTCCTCTAACCCCACAAGTGGAAATTGCTCTGACTTCCCATTCAGCAGGCCAGGTAGGACGACACTGTGTCTCACGCTGTGTTACCTATCGCAGCCTTACCTGATCATCAGTATCAAGGTATTACTAGCTTGGTAACTCTTTCTATGGTGTTAGTATGAAATCATTCCTGTAAGTTGTGATATATCAGAGAGTTTCTGTAATAGGTGTTGGGATTACCTCAGTTAAGCAGGCTTGTCAAAATTTGTCGCTTGCAGCACCTCTCGTTTTTTTGGCCACGAGCCGCCACTGGTTACTAATAACCCACCACGTCATCGCCACGGCAGCGTGCTTATATCCTGGCGTACACCGATGGTAACCCTGGATATAGTATATTTAAAGCATTGCGATACAACACATCATTTTATCTGATGACCTCATACCTTCGTCATTGACCACAAAAGCGTAAGAGAAGCCATTCGGGCGAAAAGTAAATGAATCAATGAAGAGGTCGTTGAACAAGATATCTACACCAACAATACCGAAGTAACTACCGCGGAAATACACTGGCAAGCTGGCAGTGACGATCAAACCTGCAAAAATTCGTGGTGCTGAACATTGAGACATATTTACCTTGCACGCGTGTTCAATTTTTGTGAACTTCTATGGTTTCTGGATCACAATCAATTTGTTCATAAACACTTTTTCTTAACTATGAAACCATTATGACGTAGAAAACTTAAAACCAAAAACCCTCGAAAACTGGACAAGTGCTCAAGGTAATAATTCCATAGCAACAAGCAATTTCACCGCTTTGTTCACATGAACTCATCAGGTAGGAATTTCATGTGAGATTGTTGGAATTTTTTTCTTGATCATAATATATTGCAAAAAAATTAAATCTACATTATAGTCGCGTTATTATGCCGAAGCGTGTAACGAGTGGTGGGCTCCATCTTCGCGGCTCAGTGCCTTGAACGCATCTTTGAAGAAACGTCGCAACGGTGATGACGCTGTCCGATTTCAAAGGCCCGGGAGTCGAACTCAGGCCCTACCTCATCGATAGCAATGTCCTTAACCACTGCGCCACCGGCAGATGTGGGAATAAAAATCAATAAAAAGATGGCGACTCAACCAAACAAGAGATCACAGTACACTTTTCAAATTTACCTAAACCAAGCCAATCTTCATAGAGTGACCACTGTGGGGCGCGAGAATACTGTTCAGTGATGTTGGTCGAATAAAGACTCAGAAAAAAATTAAAAATTTTATCGTCCAGAGTGACTAAACTTCTGATTGCTTCGAAACCACTTTGCTGGAAAAATGAAAACCAAAAGATTTTTTAAGGAAAAGTATAGCTACAATAATTCTTAAAACTGGACGTTTCGACAACATAGATTCAGCTGTCATCATCAACAGCTCTGTACTGCCTTGCTTACACTGCTGATGATGACAGCTGAATCTATGTTGACAAAACTTCCAATTTCAAGAATTATTGTGGCATTATTTTTTCTCCCCAAGCTGACTTCGTCCCATATTTATAGCTTTCTGAATTTTTTCCTTAATAGTCACCCGATACACGAAGGCTGTTACGTATTAGCGATTTGCTCAAACTTCAGAATGTTTCCCCTTGAAGGATTTTTTTCAATCCAAAATTTACAACCGAGCGAAGCTGGAAGAGAAAAATCTGATGTTATTTTCAAATAATATTGAACAGAAAACTCAAGAGTAATTGAAGGAAATTGCGAAGTGAGTTTGCGTTCTTCGAGTCAGCAGCCGCCCGGTATATACGTCAAATGCGATCGGTTTTAACCATGAATCGAACCCGTCACATAGGAATCTGTGAATCTGTCACCTGCGCGGTACCGTTGCGATGTCGCAGACAAACAGTGCGTGACCCGCAAAATAATCACGAGTAAGTATGACCTGTACTTTTTGAATGGTAAAAATGGCTGTATGGTTAGTATCACTTAAAGAGAAAACGTACGTGGGTCACATTTACCCTGTCCACATGTCCAAAGTTTCGTGGGCCTTAGGCCCGCAATTCTTGGTTTTAGTTTCTACATCATGATCCATTTTTTGATGTCACAATCAAATAATGATTACAAAATCAAACAATTGGTTATGATGCAGAAGCTAGAAGCAAGCACCGCGGGTCTAACCAAGAATCGCGGGTCTAAAATTGGTCAAGTGGACAGGGTGTGAAAGGGAGCATCTGTAGTGATAATGGCCACATACCGTTGGCTGATATCTACAGTATTGTCATACATACTTCTCTGTTTACAGCCGAAAACATTTGCATGACATGAAAACCTGAAAAGAGATATTAAAAGTGCAATTACTCAACCTTATTGTAAGTTTTGAAACAGATTGTTTACCAACAAGTAAAAAATGTCGAACAAAGCAATCATATTTCGATGTTTGCTTGAAATAAGATTCTTAGACTATACAGAATCAAATAATTACTTTACTCTATTTTTTTATTCATTA
Organism: Trididemnum miniatum; assembly: GCA_964006365.1. NCBI lineage: Eukaryota > Metazoa > Chordata > Ascidiacea > Aplousobranchia > Didemnidae > Trididemnum > Trididemnum miniatum. The sequence continues at coordinate 1,841,523 of OZ023244.1, forward strand.
GTTGTATCAATTTCGACAAAATGCCATATCATCACTACAACTTTCAGGGAGGCAAATGTCTCAATTGCCTCTCGCTGAATTCGCTCCTGGTTCATTGGTGGTCGATTATGTTTTAACTGACACTCAATGAAAGACAGATTTCAACACAAGAACATGACAACAATTTTAAAGGAAAATGCAGTGCATAATATTTCTTCACTAAATGTGTTTCAAACTACCTCAAGAATTCAAAACTGACGGTAAGAATTTTTAAATGTATTTGGTTAACCAAAAATAAGCGTTCAAAGTTTAAGCCGATGACGTATTATTATTATTATTAAGGGGCGGTGGTGCCAGAGAAACTAGGTTCAACCCTCTCAGGCACATTGTGTAGGCCATTATTTAGGCCTTTCACCGCTTTCACTTTTAATATACTACTGGCCGTATTCAGCAAGTTTTTCGGCCTGCTGCAACTTAGCCAGTAGGTTTATATTCAGTTTTCCGACTACTGACTTTACGGTGTTTTTTTCTTTACCAAAAACCTTCATTCGTAGAGCTTGGTAATACGAGCATTCTCCAACATGGTGATTTGGAGTTTCTTCTTCGAAGTTACATTTAGGACATGTCGATGATACGTCATGTCCCATGGTACTCCTGCATTTCTGTAAGTTGCAGTGACATGTAAGGACTTGCAACGTTTCATTTAATCTAGGTCTTTTGAGCCTCAAAAGTCGTTGAGTTAAATGGGGCGAAGCCCACTCTACATTTTCTTTTGTTCTCAAGCAGTCCTTTCGTTCTATCCAAGGTGTTCTCCATCTTTTGACGCTCCAATCCTTTATTGCTGCACGACAACTAGCATATGGGATTGAAATAAAAGGTTCAGGCCCCAAGCAATTTAATGCTGATCCTGCTTTAGCTAAGATATCCGCCTTCTCATTACCTTGGATGCCGGTATGACCCGGCGTCCAGGCAATAGTGACATCATTGTCCTTACCCAATATATTTAGGTTTTTGATGCACGTTAATACTGTGTGAGATTTCACAATATTATTTTGGATTGCCAGAATTGCTGCTTGGCTTTCTACTAAAATTATTAATTTTTCATTTAGAATTTTTTCCATAATCAGTTTCTTCGCTGCTTCAGCTATAGCAAAAACTTTTGCCTGGAAGACCGTGCTATATTTTCCAGGATGGAAAAAATTTTCATCTGTTTGAGAGCCTGATGCGTATGCTATGTAAAAACTCGCACCGGCTCTTCCATTTACCTTGGATCCGTCAGTGTAGCATCTGATTATGCTTGGCTCTAACGCATTCTCATACTGCACTGCGTCCTTGCGTTCCATAACAAGGCATTTGTACTGTTTTCCAAACACTTTTGTTTTAGTTATTAAATCAGCTGGCACACTCAGCAACGGCAAGTTTTCCTTTGCTTCATTGCACATGTTTATATGTCTTTTTGTCTTTCTTATTGAACCAATTGTCTTGGCAGGCCAAAATTTCACCCGGGATATCTGGTATGAACCCTTAACTGCCTTTGACACAATGAATTCATTAATTGGCATGATATTCAGCAGCATCTCTAAAGCTCCTGTGGGGGTGCTAGGAAATGCTGAAGAAATCATAAGACACGCTAGTCTTTGTACTTTTGAAAGTTTTTTGCAAGACATTTTTTATTTACTCCACCAACCCAGGATACACACGCATGTGTAATGACAGGTCGTATCATTGCAGTGTATATCCATCGCATGTTAGTTGGATTCAGCCCCCACGCTTTGCCCACTATTTGTCTGCATTGTAACAACACAACTGTTGCCTTGCGAGCAATTCGTGTTATATGAAGTTTCCAAGTAAGTTTGCTATCTAGGGTTACACCTAGTAATGTTGCTTCTTTGGAAATTTCTAGCTGACGTCCGTTTAAACGCAAGGTTCCAAACGCAGGCTTCCTTTTGTTAGTAAACAGAACTATTTCAGTCTTTTTACTGCTGAATTGCAGCTCTTGGTTGAGAGCCCAATTACTTGCAATATTTAGCGCTTTTTGAGCCCTACCTTTGATCCACAGCATGTTGGTGCCAGTGATCAAAATTGCTACATCATCGGCTAGGCTTGAACATGAAAACCCCTATTGCGTAGATCCACCAGCAAGGAGTTTAAAACACAGTTCCATAGAAAAGGGAACAAGATACCACCTTGGGGGTTCCCCTTTACTACTTCTCTTTTAACCTTCTCACCATTTAGCCCTACTTAAACTGTGCGGTGTCTCAATAAGCTCTCAATTCAGCGAACGGGAAGAGGCGACACTTCCAGTTCAGGCAGTGCATCGGCAATGCCTTTATGGGTGATATTATCAAAAGCACCAACAATATCTAGAAATATTCCTAGTGCTGTTCTTTTCTTTGCTAAGCTTAGTTCTATGCGTCGCACAAATTCCTGCAGTGCAGTTTCAGTCGAAACTCCTGCTCTGAATCCATATTGGAACGTAGAAAACCTTGCCTGCAAATTAGAATCTTCATTAAAATGATAAAGTAACAACCTCTCCAACCATTTAAGTTGAAAAGAAGTTAAAGTGATCATTCGAAAAGACTTAACTTCATGATAGTTTTCTTTATACCGGGTTTAGGGATAAAGATACTAGTCCCTTCCTTCCATGTTTTTGGCACATAAGTGTACTTCAAGCACGTCTGGAAAATGTTGCTTCCAACCTTTTTGCAAAAGCACCGGGTGAATACCGTCTGGTTCTGGCGTCTTAAAAGGCAGAAATTCGTTTATTGCTTTTTCCATCTTTTCAAGTGAACAGATGGAATTAACAATTTCGTCGTCCATTGTTAACACAATGTTTTCATCTGTTTCTTCTGCTGCGTGATTACATCTTTCCTCTCGACTTCCCGGTGCTGGAGTGTCCAAGAGGCAATTTATAGTCTCAGCAGTTGACTTGGTGTATTCACCATTGGGCCTTCAAACGTTACTTACTCGTACCGTTTCGTTTCGACGCATTATTTTAGCCAGCCAAGCGGTTGCACAGTGACTATTCATCGATTCCGCAAAGAGACGCCAGGAATCTCTCTTGGCTTTTCTTACGGCATTTTTAAAACACAATTGGGCCTGCTTAAAAGCTTCCCAATCCTTTTCCAGTTTATATTTAATGGCTTTACGTTGAGCTTTATGAGCCTCCCTGCGGAGGCCGGCTTACCTTTACTCCACCAAATATTTTCCGTGTTACGTCTAATCTTACGCATTGGACAAGCCAAATTGTAAGACTTCAATATCTCTGATTGAACTGTTGATGCCAGTACTTCTATATCAGGGATGGAGGTATCGAGACAAGTCTTGGTCTCGAGACCTGCCTCGAGACCTAAATTTTAAGGTCCCGGTCTCGAGACTGAATGAAAAATTCGGATCTCGGTCTCGAAGCAACTGGATCTCAGTCTCGAAGCAGAAATTGCGTCTCGAGACTTCTTTTATTGATACCGCACTTTAGTTGTTTGCAATGCATCTTGTCAGCGAAGAAGTCGCGCTTTCATGTTGATTACAGAATCAAAGTCAATCTCACTATTGCGTCATTTTCTATCCGATGCTGACCCGTGAAAATGTTTTCAATAAGATGTTTGCCAGAAGTACATGCACTTATTTGATTTTAACTATTCTTCTAATGATTAAATCTTGTCAAAATCTGCTTGGTTTCAAGGTGTTGAGACTTGAAAATAGCGATAAAAAAGTTTAATTCATTTTATAAACTGCTGGCGTAAGAAAATTAACTTGTGTATCTGCCTTGTGCCCTAATTACGCAGCTGTGAAATTGTTTAATAGCGCTTTACTTAATTTAATTAATTGGATTATGTACGGTACGTCAGTACACAGTTTCGTCTCTGACTGCCACTGTAATGAGTCACCACTGCCCTAAACTATTTTCCAGCATTAATTAATTGGATTGTTTACGTCTGTACTATAGAGTTGGATTGAATTTGAATTTTGAATCCGCTCATCATTCATTGATAATTTTGAATTTCGGTTTTCTATTTTTGTTTTGAATTTTGGTTCCCTGTTTATTGGGATAATATAGTCGTGTTAAGCAACAAAGATCTTCTAGCGAACCTTTATCGCCCAGAAGGCAGCTGACACAATACTTGGAAGAAGTTGTCGAGTTAAACAAGGCACCAGAAAACGTTTTCAAGTTTTGGAAAGAGCATGCAATTCTGTATCCCAAACTTTCAGTTTTAGCGTTTTGTGTTTTGTGTGTGCCGGCCACTTCTGCATCGGTAGAACGACTTTTTAGACAAAGTGGTTTGCTTTTTCGGCCACATCGGGCCACGCTATCATCCAATTTGCTCTCAATGTCAGTTTATTTAAAGTGCAACAAAAACTCTGTTTAATTGTAATTTTTGCGTTTAGTGTTTACTGTTCAATAAAAAATTTTAATTTCAAAAATTTTTTTTGTTTTCGATTAGGTTTCGAATCTCGGTCTCGCAACTGTATCGTCTCGGTCTCGACTAAAAGGTCTCGAAATTTTCGGGTCTCGGTCTTGAAAACATAAAAAGGTCTCGGTCTCGGACTAAGCAGTCTCGACTATATCCCTGTTCTATATCATCAATTGACGATATGTTGACTGGTAATCTATTCAATTCACATAATCTCTGTTCAAGTTCACTGACATATTTATTCCAGGAAGTACGTCTAATGTTCCTGATTATTTTTGTTCTTTTGGTATTACTTTGAACTGTAAACCTAATGTACATGTGATCTGAAAAGGAAGGCACATCACTGACATGCCAATTTCTTATACAGTTCCATGCATTTCGGTTAATTAGTGTCAAATCTAGCACCTCTTCTCTTATTTTAGTTCTGAAAGTGGGTTTGTTGCCCACATTGCAGAAATATAGATTCGCACTTGCGCAGTACATGAGTAGTTCCAAACCTCTTGGATTAAGGTTGGTGAAACCCCATACTGTGTGATGTGCGTTTGCGTCAGTTCCTATCACTAAAGGAATTTTTTCTTTATCACTGAAAGCCACCAGCTCTTTCAGAGTTTCTGGTGGAGCTGGTTCTTCCTGAGCCATGTAAGTCGATGCAAAGATAAAGCTATCTCCTTCTCTTCTTACACTTCGGGCTCTCACTGCTACCACATCTTTGTTAGAAAATTGTGGCATGAGAGAGCATGTAATATCAGGAATAATATAAATGCCTGCTCGGGGACGTTTATCTTTGGTATTACCTTGAAAGAGTTTCCATCCCCTGAGTTTACTTCTGATTGAGCCTCCATACGTCCAGATTTCCTGAATTAGGATTATTCCTGACGTAATGTTTTTTGTTACTTCACATAAGTTATAGCTTGCTGCCCTACATCTGTGAAGGTTAATTTGCCATCATTCAAGACCAAACGACTTGGTGTTGTGTGCTGGGTTTTGTTTTTGTTTAGGGTAAATGTCTGTTGTAAGTTTATTATTCATACGATAAGAATTTTTAAATGTATTTGGTTGACTAAAAATAAGCGTTCAAAGTTTAAGCTGATGACGTAGGCCTACTTCGGTTTTATTTACGCACTTAGACGAGCAACAGTTACAGATGCAATGCTCGTCAACCCAATTCGCTGTCACTGATCAAAGGTCAAACGCCTTTCTCCTTTGTAATAAATGTAGCAAAGGCGTTTGACTTTGATCAGTGAAAGCGAATTGGGTTGACAAGCATAGCCGCTGTAACTCTTGCACGCTTCATTGCGTAAATAAAACCGAAGTACGTCATCGGCTTAAAGTTTGAACGCCTATTTTTGGTTAACCAAGCACATTTACACATTTTTACCATCAGTTTTCAACTCTTCGTAGTTTTTAACACATTTAGTGAAAAAAATCTACACTTCAGTTCCCCTTTAAAGGAATCCCAACGCCTTTAAAGATGAACTGAAGTACAAAATTATTTTTTCACTAAAGGTATTAATAAATATACAACGAACTCAAACATGGCAATAAAAGTTTTTCAATGCATTTAGTCAACGAAAAATCGGCGTTTAAAATTTAATATGATGACATTATGAGTGTACGTTTCACGCATTGACGCATGCGAAAGTTACAGCTGCAATATTCGACCTTTGGTCAGACAAAGACATTTTGGTTGACAAACATTGGAGCTAAAAGTACACTTATGTCATCGTCTTATAACTTAGAACGCCGATTTTTTGTGAACTAAAAGCGTTCAAAAAACTTTCAATGCCATTTTTGAATTCGTTGTATTTTTTAATATATTTATTCATTCATGTTTATTCAGTATATTCATTCATTCATTATATTTTTAATAACCTATATTTATTCATTATTCATTAGATGTTCTGCTGTGATGCCAAGGCGAGACCAACTAAGATCTTCTACGTAACCTACGCAATTTTTTAATACCTTCCGTGAAAAAATAATTTTGTACTTCAGTTTCCTTTAAAGCAGTTTTTCATCTTCCATCCATACGAAACCGCAACCAACTAGTAAAGTGGTCTGAAAAACTTTCGAAAATTGGAGGTCGGGAAAGTCTGAAAACCAGGCAAACTACTCACAACCAACCCAAATAACAACCTTTCGGGAAACCCCAAACCACGCTTCCTACCCCTCTTGCGAATCACTGCTGGGAGAATCAAAATTCTTATTACACCAGCAGCTCGTAGTCTATACCTAGTAAGAAGTTAGTTTGGGTTGTAAAGGCGGCAAAACTTCTATGCTTCGTTGCTTCAGTTAAACATTTGGTCTTAGAACCAAGAGTTTTTGAGTTAAGAATCATAATTTTATTTAAGTTTTACTGACGTCCTGCGCCGATTCCAAACGAAAAAATTCCGATCGAGTACTTTACCAAATCCTCCTCTAATGTTTGCAATTGTTCAGCAGTTGGTAAACCAACGTTTGAATACAATGGTTGAGGAGTTCCATCAGAAATCAAAACAATTCGTCGAAATATGGAACCATCTACGATAAAACTTCAAACTAAATTAAATCAAATACTTGCGGTATTACGTCGAAGCGTGTAACGAGTGGCGGGCAGCGCCGTATTAAGGTCTAGGAGAGCCCCGGGGCTAATTTTCCGGGAGGCCTCCATGCTTTTTTGTAGACCTGATTTTGACGTTAGTACCAGAACGTTTTTAGAGGACGCCATTTAACAACGGTGACTTGCAAAATTGCCGAGCTACAGAAGTCACCGAGCTATAGACGATTAATATTACTCTCGCAAATAATGGAATTTATAAACCCACGCTTTGTCGGAAAAAAGCAAGGTTCTATTGGTGCTGGGTACATTCATTGGTAGGCTACCTCTTATAAAAATGCTGACGGGACGCTGTGGAGAACAAGCTGGCAAGCTCACTTGCGCCGTTAGGAAAAAATAATTACGGAATTTCTCTACTTCAGATAGGTAACTGGCAACTCAGTATCAGCTCTTCATAGCGCATCGATAGCTTTCTTGTGATTAGAAGACAGCAATGCTACTATTACTCATATAATAAACTGCACTTACCACTTGCATTGGTATTCAAAGCACGAAATATACGGACGGATTTTTTCAATACGTTACTGTATCTTCCTCCGCCACCTAAAAATTCCATTTTTTGTGATGAACATCATCAAAAACGTGAAGCTAAGAGCCGCTTGATGTAGTGATCAACGACATCGCTACTGACGCGGAAGGTTTGGGGTTCGATTCCAAACTCCGTCAAATCTTACACAGTCACGCCAACAACTCGCCACCTCTGCGATGTTTCTTTGGAGCAGCTGCCCAGGCGCTAAGTCGCGGAGATGGATCCCGTCACTCGTTACACGCTTCGGCGTAATATTGACAGTATAACGAAGATTTGAAAACGTGAAGCTTACGTTGTACTTTTAATCCACCCAGAAATTCATAAGCAATTTCTTTGTTTGAAGCGGTCGCTCTAGCTAGATCGCGAGAAAAGCAATCTTCACTAAGGTCTGAAGGTTCTATGCCTTCTGTGTTATCCGTAAAAGCGAATACGTTGAACTAAAAAAAAAGGAACTCGTTTCAGTAAGTACGCAGAGGTTACAAACTACTAATGGATTAGTTTTTATTCAATTTTACAGTTTTTAATTAATTCAATAAGATTCCGAGTCGGCTCAAATCAACGTCTGTAAATTTGGTATTCACAGCTTCCCTGTTTGACGCTCAGCACTAAAGGGCCAGCGTGAAAAACAAGCCGGCAAGTTAATTGCTGTGCCGTTGGGAAAGCGGGATTTCCCATCTTGGAGCGGCAGGCAGGTGGCTGGCGACTCCTAAGCGAGCTCGAAATTGGGCTTTGGTCGTTTTCTAGTGATAGGAGGATAAATATACAATTAAACAATTTAGTCATTTCTACCTTATCACTGTAATCCAAACCAATCAAGATATTTCGTACGATGTACATGGCAGTTTTCAATTTAGTTTGTCCTTCAAACAGGTCACTCATTGAATAACTGATATCAACTGCAATGATAATTTCAATCGGTTTTAAGATTGTCGTTCGTAAACTCCATGGTCTGAAACAAAAACATTTACCTGGTCCACATTTCCAGTGTAAGTGGGCCGAACGCCTAAGGCCTTTCTGCATCAAAACAAAATCCATGATGTTGTATTGTGACCAGGGACGGCAATCGCATCGAAGAGGTTCTGCGATATTTGCAATGACTGTCAAACTGTGATGCGATGTGATACTTCATTTTAACTGCGGATGCGTTTTTTGTTTCGATTATCTAAATTTTTTCGATGTGAATCTTTGTGCTTGCATTTGCGATTGTTTGTGCAATTTTTAACTATTTCGATTTTTTGAGCAATTTTGGACTCTCACATCTTACAAAACTTTTTACAAACGGTTAGTATCATCAAGCAAGTTTTATTTGACAACGTAAATCATAAAGAGGACATGCAGAAAATACAAGTTGCTCTATCTTAAATATTAGTACGAAGAACCAGAATGGCATCAACTGCATCATCCCCCAAACGCATCCTTAACATGAAGAACATATTTCATGCTCGAAAAGACTCTCTCGACAGAACTTGTGTCAGTGGCAATTTAGTGGCACAGGAACAGGAGTGGCAGCGAACTTGCAAAAATTGCACTTGGTGCGCATCGTCGTCCCTTTATTTTCAATTTTAAAATACCGGTGCAACTCTTTATCGACAGTTGGCATGACTTAATTAGAGTAGAAAAGTACTGAAAAAATTAAAAACATATCGGTACACAAATAAATTCACTGGGGTGATGGGGCTTTAAAAATTTGCAATGCATTGCATATACTTTTACGTCAAATGCTTGCCAGAAAGCTGTTGCTTGCTAACACTACTTACTTAATCAAAAGTCGAAAGGGACTCTACCTACTGTACCTAGAATAAAACCGCAGTATGTGCGACGCATAGCAAACCTTGCAAGCTATGAGCATCTTAAGTTAACTGATGTAGGAAATATTTTTTAACTAATCAATCGTCTTGCTGAACCCTTTTTTTACGTCTTGAGAATAATTTTTTCAGATCTTATCTAATTCATAAACCCAATTCTGGTGGAGAAAGTTTCTATTTTAGTTGACACATTTTTGTAAATCTGCAGACTGCAGAACCTCAAAAAATTTGACATAAGTCACTTGCTCATGTCCATAGTCAGGGTTACCACCGGACCATACCAAAACACAAGCACGCTGCAGTTAGGTTACCCAAAACTCAAAAGCTCTTTATTGTGAAACCACTAAAAGTCGGTGAAGACCCCTCCCCCCAAAAAAAAAGATCTTCACGTCCACAGAGTCCTGTTTTTTCACTAAAAATCGGTGAAAACCAAAAAAGTCTTCACGTCCACAGAGTGCTGTTTTTTCACTGAAAATCGATCAAGACCAAGAAAAAAGTTTTCACGTCCACTGAGTTCTGTTTTTTTCGCTAGAAATCGGTGCAGACCAAAAAAAAGTCTTTACGTCCGCAAAATTCTATTTTTTCCGCTAAAATTTCAAAAATAAGCACGTTTCATAGGAATAAGCACTTCACGTTTTCTAAAACACTGTCCTTGAAAATAAGCACAAATCTCATAGAAATAAGCACGAAATGGTAACCCTGTCTACAGTAAATAATAGCTATCATCAATTACACTATCCGATCCCAACGAAGGTTTTGAGCATTACATCTTGTTGGAAAACGGGTTTAGTTAATTTCACTTGAGAATGAAAACCTGAACCATGAAAAAAAATATCAAAGCAGCTTTGAGTCCCATCTCTTCGCGCTGCGTGAGTTTACACTTCAAAAGTACTCGTTTGCATTAAATCTACCCGCAATTAAAACAAAGCAATATCGAAGGAGTAAAATAAAAATCGCCGCCGAAATGAAACTAATTGGGCAAAATATCAAAGGCATAAAAGTTCTTTCGCCAGAAGCCGCAGGACGCCACCAGGTTTTAAAACTAGTATTTTGTTTAATAGACAGCTCGTTTTAGTGACGAAGTGGATTAAATTTCACTGCCACAAAATGACAAAATAGTATGTGGTGCCGTCTTAAAAAAAACGATTTAGTTAATTTTTTAACGAATTTTCTGCAACATTTACACAGTTTCACAGCTATTTACTTAAGGTGAGGTAAACTGCAGCTGAAACGCTTCGAAAAACACAATAACAGCCAAAGTGTAACGACATTTAATTAATAGCAGCGATATTTAATAAATGGCGGCGATATTTGATAAATAATGCGACATTTATGAAATAGCGACGATATTTAATAAGCAGCAGCAACATTTAATAAATAGCAGCGATATTTAATAAACAGCAGCGACATTCAATACATAGCACCGACGTTTAATAAATAGCAGCGACATTCAATAAATAGCAGCGACGTTTAGCTAAAGTGCAGCGATAAATTGAAGTGCTGCGGGAATTATGCTAATGAGATCAGCAGAGTTTCCATTTCTTCATTTTTCGTAACATCAAATCGCGGTTGTCTCTACTCCACGGTGCACATAAAATTCTTTCAGTGGACCCACTCAACAAAGAAGCATTGTTACGTATGTCCACAAAAACGCTATACTTTTTAAGAGGTTTAGATGTTGTGTTGCCATTTTTATTTTGCAAGACTAAATTTGGCAATAAATGAGCAAAGTGAAAAATTTTGGTATTGAATTAGTGATAAAGCAAGTATGGGGGAGTATGGAAAAGAATCCGGGGAGAATAGAGAATTTGGAAGAGTATGGATGGTGGGGGAATTGGAGAATTTCTGGTAGCTTGAGGAGTTGGGTCAAGTATGGGGGGAATGTGGATGGAGTGGAAAAATGTGGGGGAGGAATGGGGAAGTGTGTTGGGGTGTAATAGGTGTCGGAAATGTGGGGAAGTAGCCCATAGGGTAGGTGTGAAAGAGAGTGTGGAGGTTGCGGAAAATCGAGGATAAGTGTGTTGGGATGTGGGAAAAAGCGAGAAAAAGCGAGTGGAAAATTGTGGGGGAACCCACAAACTCTGCTACACCTCTCCCACACCCTCCACACTCACCCAACACCTCTTCCCACACCCCCACACTCACCTGACACGTCTCTCCACACTTTCCTCACTCACCTTAGACCTTTCTTCACCTTCCCCCACACTCACCTCACCTGTCACCTTCCCCTCATTTTCCCAACACTTCCTCACAACCCCCACGCCTCCTCTAACCCTTCCCATACTTCCCACACTTTATCATTTATCTCATACCAAAATTTCTCACTTTTCTCATTTATTGCCGAATTAGTTTAACAATAAAGTAGACTAGACACTCCTTGTAAATTTCATAAAAAAATTTGAAAACAAAAATTTAAAATGGCAACACAACATCTAAGCTCTGATTTTCGTTCCAAACACTGAGCACAGAAAGTGGTTCCACTATTAGTAATATGTATACAATATGCCGATAGTAATTCAAATTTGGATAAATTAAACTTTTTAAAACCGATTTCAAGATTACACTAAATGGATACACTGTCGATCTCATTACCATATTGCCGCAGCACTTTAATTTTTCGCTGCATTTTAGCTAAACGTCGCTGCTATTTATTAAAAGTCGCTGCTATTTATTGAACGTCGCTGCTGTTTCTTAAATATCGCTGCTATTTATTAAATGTTGCTGCTATTTATTAAATATCGCTGCTATTTCATAAATGTCGCGTTATTTATTAAATATCGCTGCTATCTATTAAATATCGCTGCTATTAATTAAATGTCGTTACACTTTGGCTGTTATCGTATTTTTTGAAGCATTTTAGCTGCAGTTTCCTTTACGTTAACTAAATAGCTGTGAAACTGTGTAAATGTTACTGAAAATTCGCACGAAATCAGCTGAATCGTTTTTTTCACAACGGCGCCCCATAAAATATAGTTACTTCACTCTCAAAAAGAAATAGAGCTGGAAACAATGGGACGTATTTTACGGCCTACAAAAATCGCAGATTTTTCTCATCATTTATGCAATGCGATTATCATTGATGTGATTTTTTTTTTATGCGTTTCGATGCGATTCTAGGATGCGATATTTTTGGGAAAAAAACGTTCGATTCGATGCGATTGCCATCCCTGATTGTGACGAAAAAAGCCTGGGTTTTTAGTCCCATTTGAACGGGACATGTGAACAGGGTGGCTGTCTAGGTTTAAGCTGTTCGAATTGTTTTCAATATTTCGAGATTAACTATCAGCAAATAACAGATAAACAAAATTCAGTAAACAGTTTGGTTACGTATTTAACGAAGCATGAGGCGTCTTGTGATCTGCTTTACCTCAGTCGCCCAATACACAGCAGGGCAATCTACTGCACTCGCAATTAAAACAAAGCAATACCGAGATTAACAAATGAAAATCGCTGCCGAAATGAAGCTAATAGAGCAAAATATCAAAGGCGTGAAAATTCTTTCGGCATAAAGTATTTCGCTTGATGGACAGCTCGTTTTAGTGATGAAGCAAGGCCACTAGGTGGCCTTGAATGAAGTCGATTAAATTTCACTACCACAAAATGACGAAGTAGTTACTTCACTCTTAAAAAGAAATAGAGCTGGAAACAATGGGAAGCATTTTACGACCTACAAAAATCGCAGAAAATTGTTTTCATCATTTATGTTATGTGATTATTATTGATGTGATTCTTTTTATGCGTTTGGATGCGATATTTTTGGGAAAAAAATGTTCGATTCGATGCGATTGTCATCCCTGATTGTGATGAAGAAAACCAGGGTTTTTAGTTCCGTTTAAACGGGACATGTAATTGTGAACAGGGTGACTGTCCAGCTTAAAACTGTTCGAATTTTGGGGTTAGCATTAAGGACACTGCTCATGCGCGGGAGGTCTTGGGTTTGATTCCTGTGCTGGTCAAATAAGACGCAGTGTCGCAAACGGCTCGCTATCGCTGCGATGTTTCTTCGGAGCTGTGTCGTCCAAGAGCTAAGCTGGGAAGATGGACCTCACCATGCACTCGTAGCACACTTCGGCGTAATACTGCGGGTATAATGAAGATTTGATTTTTTACACAGTGTTCCATGTTACAAGTGTATACGTGCAGGCAATTATCAAGCGTGAACAGTGGCGTAGCGAGAAATTTTAAAAGGGGGGGAGGGCAAAATTTCTGCATTTTTTTTTTCAAACGTATTTTTGTCGGCAGAACAAAGTTGAAGCTGATTGAGCAGCAAGAAAGACGCTAGGGGGATCCGGGGACATGCTCCTCCGGAAAAAAATTGAAAATTCACATGCTGTAATGTCATATTATTTCAATGCGTTTTGAATAATTTTTAGGCAAAATTTGATAAAATTTTTTGACCCTTTAATTCTGTGCGCTTTGCCAAATATGATACATTTTGTTCGCACATTTTCGATTACGCGTGCTCAAGGCGTATGGCTTATCGCTATGGAAGAGGTTTGAAATTATGTAACAATAATACATCAAAAGCATTTTTGAAAATGGCTGGTAGAAGATGCATACTCCTCATCCTACCCCCCCCCCCCTAGTCATAAGCTACAGAAACCATCAAAAGAGTCTGGCATATTTTAGTCACTTGGAACCATTAGCTTGTTTTTTTTACTAAAAGACGGAGTCAAAAGGGGGAGGGCATGGTCCAATGCCCCCCCCCTAAATATGCTATTGAGCGTGAGCTTGTAGATTCAACTTATTTCTAAAGTTTTACACGCAGAAATCTCACGATAATTTTCTTAAAGCTCTTTCGACAGGGTTGCAAAGTATTGCGGCGGGATAGGCGAGAAAAAATTTTTCTTCGGTGAACGTAATATATTGCCATTTCGTAGCTGGAACTCGTCTATGGGTATCAATCATCGTGGCGGTAGTTTTCGAGAAAAGTGAAAAACTTTTTGCGTCGGACTGTGCACAACTTGTGCGTTTGTTAACCTAAAAACAATAAAGTCAAGTTATAAAACCCTCAAAACTAAAAAAATAAACAAATCTTCATGATACTCGCGGTATTACACTGAAGCGCGTAACGAATGGCGGGGCCCGTCTCCGCGACTTAGCGCCTGGACAACACAGCTCCGAAGCAATGTTGCAGCGGTGGGAGCCGTTGGCGAAACTGTGCGGATTTGACCGGTCCGGGAATCGAACTCCATACTTCTTACACCGATAACGATGTGCGTAGCAACTGAGCTAACTGGCTCGTTTCACTTCACATTAAAAGGCTTAATTTGACACAAAATTACCCAAGGACATGGACAAATTGGACATGTGGGGAAAGTCAATATAAAGTAACAATTAACACACGAACGCTTATTCACAACTTACAAATTTGATTAATTTCAATAGCCTGTGTGTAAGCAACTCGTTTAGAGTTTACTAAAAAGATTATAACCAGTGTGTTTGTAATCATTTTACAAACGTCACAAGATCACAAAAATCAACCTCTCTTCCAAAATTGTACATTTTACAAACGCTTCAGCAAAAATCCATACCATCATCAGTGAAAAACTGCGTAAGCACTAGGCTAAAACAAGCAAAAAAGAATACACCTACCGGTCTGCGAAATTGGGGGTCATACTCATACTGACTGGTTGGTGGCGAACAACAAAACATGGGGGAATTTCGATCTGGATGAGCTAAATCGTAATCCACTGCCTTCTGTAAACGATGCACTGCATCGGAAACACCAGCGACTGTCTTCACGAAAGTCTAAACCGATAAAAATTGTTAGAACGAACAAGCAAACCTAGTCTAAATAGTCATCCGATTTCAGGGCCAGTTAACTGAAGTTATTTTCAAAACACAATGAACAAAAAATTTAAAGTAATTGAGGGAAACTGCGAAGTGAACTTGAGCTCTTCGAGTCAGCAGCCATCCGGTATACATGTCAAATGCGATCGGCTCCAGCCGTGAATCGAACCCGTCATGTAGAATCTCTCACCCATCTGCCGTTGACGATCTTTAGCATTTCCTTTCTCTAGCTCGAACTTACGTTGAGCAGGTTCGCTCGCTGGAGGATCCAGGAAAGGGAGTAGGAACTAAGAAAGTGCAAGCTTCCCAAATTTTTAGCAATTCATACCGTATCAATGCATTAATACTTCAACGTTTCTAGACCCATTTTTCATGAACCCTTTCTTAAAAGCATTTTTGTGTTCTTCCTATTAATCTTACTTCAAGAGACAATTCTTGGGGTGAAATTCGCTCAACATTCACTTCAAGTAAATTGAGGAATTTCTGAAAGAACATAAAGTTTAACGCGATGCGGATATGTGCGACTGCTCCAGAACTCAGATGGTCGAGTGGTAAGAGCGTCCGCCTACAAAGCCGTAGACTCGGGTTTGATTCCGAGTCTGGTCAAACCAATGACTTTAAAATTGGTATTCACAGCTTCCCTGCTTGACGCTCAGCATTAATGGGACAGTGTGAAGAACAAGCCGGCAAGTCTACTTGTTGTGCCGTTGGGAAAGACATTTGCCGAGATTGCCCCATCTTGTGTATTAGATAGATGGCTGGCAACTCCGAAGTTAGATGGTTATAGCGCTTCTATTGATCGCTTTCTCGTGGCAATAGAATAAATATGCAATATATAAAAGAAATAAAAAACACAAACCTGGAAATTATTCACTTGCAACGAATCTTCAACTAAATCTTGCAGCTTTGCAGACAAAGCACTTACATTAAAGGCTTCGCGCAAATCCGAGTCAGCCACACAGTTGCATAATGCGACGAATAGAGGAAGAAGCCGAATAGCATTTCCACAAATAGTCATCTGAAAAATAAATTTGATAAAATAAAACTGGACGTTTCGACAAAACAGATTCAGCTGTCATCATCAGCAGTGTAAGCAAGGCAGTGCAAAACGAAAAGTCTAATAAATTCCCAAAAATTTACGACCGAGGCGATGTTGCATTTTTTGAGAACTTAAGGTATACAGTCGATTTAACAACAAAAAACTCACACAGTTATATACTTACTATTATCATTCTCAAATTATTGTGGATCAACTCCAGATTGCGCCATTAGTTCTGCCGCCTCCTCCAACAGAAAATTCATCTAATTGCGGCAAAATTTGATGCAAGGGTCTTCAAAAGATACAGAAATTATGTCGTATTACGGATAAGGCTAAGTGTAGTTATCCACTGCTTAATAATTCGTTTCCCCAACCTTATCATAAACAGCGGACAAATTACATAAAAAATAAAGCATCACCAAAAAATACGAAATTGCAGTAGCTAGTAGCTTTAGATATTCATATTCCATGACTGATATTTGTCTCATTGTTGCCGCATAAGCACTGCAACTGCACAATGGTATTGAACGAAAATAGCTTAAGAGGGAAATGAAAGCCACAGTAGTTCTTACAACTGGACGTTTCGACATCATAGATTCAGCTGTCATCATCTGCAGTGTAAGCAAGGCAGTACATAACTGCTGATGAGATGACAGCTGAATCTATGTTGTCGAAACGTCTAATAATGGCATTTATTAATCAACGGTAAAATCAGTTAAAATCATATTTTTTTGCTCAGGTGATCAATCAACACGAAAGCGCAATACAAACAGACAAGTATCGGAAAAAGCTGAAACCAGTGCCATGGCCGAGTGGTTAAGAGCGTTTGCCTTGGAAGCTGGTAGACTGGGTTCTATTCTCAGTCGGGTCAAACCAAAGACTTGAAAATTGGTATCTGCTGTTACACTTGCTAAACGCTCAGCAATTAAGTGTAGCGCGGAGGATGAAATGAACAGAGAATAAAATACGTCAGTGAATTCTTGACAAAACTTAGTCCTGGCGCTAAAGGACCTTTGTAGTTAAAAAGCGCCATAAAATCACACATTTCATTTCATTTCAAGTCAAATTTGAAGACCTTTTTTTTTCTTTTAGAGGTCACAGATGGCAGTGATTTTCAATAAAATAAGCCTTAAAGGTGCAAAATTGAAATGAAAAACGAGTTGAAAACCTTTTATTTTGGAGATCACATTCGTACGTGGAGCTGTGATCTCCAAAACAAAAATAAAAGGTCTTCACCTTGTTTTCCAATCAGCCTGCGGCCCGCGGCTTCAACAGTTTTCCAAATTTGGCCCTTCGTGTGAAAAGTACCATTAGTTTTGTTCTTTTTTACTGAAAGGCCGAGACAAAAGAGGGGGTCATGGCACAATGCCCCCCTAAATACGCTCTTGATTTTGCTGCATAAACTTTACGAACAAAAGCCTGCCTTTTCTAAGGTGTATAAACTTGCTGTATCTGTAGCCACTTTTGGGTGCAGTGTCGCAATTTGTGAGTGTATTTGTTTTTGCTTTGTCGCGTATATTGACACTCCTCTCAGGCGTTTAACGACTCACGGGCGGCAGTGCAATCTTGTACAGCTTGATTTTGAGAAATCAAAAACTAAGAAAATAGACCCTTTGCACTGCATCTTACTGCGCATGCGCGACAAAGCGATGTCTGGGCGAGTTGCCATAAAGCGATCAAGTTACTATAGAAACGAATGGCAAACAACAAGAAAAGCTTCGTTTTTTCGAATAACAACGGCAAAATTTTTTACATAAGTGAGTGTACTGCTTAGTAAATGTGTGATAGAACATAAATATAATTTTAAACCAAAAGTATTTGCTACGTAAGGTATATTTTTGTTGAGTTTGCTGTTTACCGTGACGGCTACGTAGGCATTTTGCAACTGTTAAACTGCGACATCATTCAAATAATTATAATAAATGAGTTTCAACTTAGTTGCAGAGCACACTATTTAAGCTTTATGATTCGTTTAGGTTCAGGACAAAACACAAACTTAATAATTAAACACTCTGCAATCTGCATTGTCAGAAATGTAATTTGTAAACAATTTAACCATACAGAACATGAAAGCGACCTGTGAAATAACGCTGTCTTCAGCAAAGGTTTTGCACGGGTTACTCAGCAAAGCAATCTTAAATGCAAAATCAGGAAAAGTTTCAAGTCTGAATCTGAAAGAGCCAAGTTACGCGCTTCTTATGGTTAAGACAACCTAACGTAATTCCAGTTTACAAATACCAGAACCACCGGCGTCAAAAGCAATTTTCAAAAAAATTTCTGACTTTAACTGTTTTATAAAATATTAATAAATGAATATCTTTTGTTTTACAAAACAAAATAGCTTTCATTTCATCAAAAAAGACAACGCAAAAGAGCGATTTTACTATGGTTTACCATATGCAAGTTCTATGGGGCGCCGTGTGCAAAGCTACGCAATATAAAATTTTGCATCATTTTTGTGGTTAATTTTGGTTAAATTACATGCAATACCATATATTGTTGCAATTTATCTATATTGCTGCCATATGTGTTAAATTGTTGCAATTTATGTATATTGCTGCAATTTGTGTAAATTGTTGCAATTTACGTATATTGCAAAAAAAACTTTAAATCGCCTTTTAGTTGCCATGGTGATATGCTAACTAAAACAGTCAGTGTTGCCCTTTCCCCTTTACCATCAACTCATGTAGTGTACTGGCCTGAGGCGCTGTTGTACTGACTGTGCAGTGTGCGCTTATGCTGTATGGCTGAAACATGTCAGATTACAGTAACTTCTGTGATCTGTCCACAGAAAGCAGGTAGGCTACATCCTGACATCAGCAATCAGTACACCGATACATCAGTAGCCAGTTACATGCGGTAAACTGTAAAATTAAAAATGTCAAACTAGTCTACCGATATTTTGTAACTGAACGAACCCTAACTAAATTTAACCCTAACTGAACCTAATCCTAACCTAACCCAACTGGACCTGAGAGCTGATACTAGTTGTTACCCCTATACCGGTAGTCTAGTCTAGTCTAGCTGCTGGTATTCCAAAGAATACCGGTACCAGTAGCTTAACAGTAGTAGCTTAAATGATTCATTTAACCAGTAGTTTAAATGTTTCAGCCAAACCAATAAGCGCACACTGCACAGTCAGTACAACAGCGCCTCAGGCCAGTACACTACATGAGTTCATGGAAAAAGGGAAAGGGCAACACTGACTGTTTTAGTTAGCATATCACCATGGCAATTAAAAGGCGATTTAAAGTTTTTTTTGCAATATGCGTAAATTGCAACAATTTACACAAATTGCAGCAATATACATAAATTGCAACAATTTAACACATATTGCAGCAATATAGATAAATTGCAACAATACATGGTATTGCATGTAATTTAACCAAAATTAACCACAAAAATGATGCAAAATTTTATATTGCGTAGCTTTACACACGGCGCCCCATAAAACTCGCTTTGATGGCAACTTTTGCTGAAAGACTTCGTTACGCTTGATGGAGCGTTAGTGTGAGAAGCGTCAATTAATTTGGTTGAATTTGTCCTAAAATTTGGCAGAAAACACACACGATTGCCTTTATTGTAAACGGTTAAAAAATGTGACTTTTTTTAAAGCAATTTTGTTGTAATTTTTCAACGTACTAGCAGCCAGTTGTAATCTCTCCGCGTAAAACATTTTAGCTTTTCTCATGTATTCGTTGCAAATCAAAATCAAATCTTCATAATACTAGCCGTAGTACGCTCAAGCACGCAACCAGTTCAGAGCCCATCTCCGCAGCTTAGCGCCTGGATGACACAGCTTCGAACTCCAAAAAAATACCGCAGCGGTGGCGACTCTGTGTGTGTCTGATTTGACCGACACGGGAATCGAATCCTAAACTCCCGTACCGGAAGCGATATCGCTACCACTACGGCAACCGGCCACTGTTTTCAAATTCCAACTTCAAATTAATCGGTAATAATTTAGTTAGGCCATACCATAGGCGCACGCAGGAAAAGGCCACGGTGCCATGCCTCCCCCCTTTTAGCCCTGTAATAAGATGCTATAAAAAATCCATTTAACGTTTGGACGCTGTCACCAGTTGAGTCTTGGAAATTTTCTGAAACTTCTTCAACGTTTCTACAGCCTTTTATAGGAGCATCAACATACTAGCATAAAATCAAAACATGCAAAAAGTAAGAAATAAAAAAGGGTTTTAGATTGTTCAATTTTCTTTGCATTTCGGAATATAATAAATATCGAACGAAAACAGATCAAGGAGAAAAATGAAGCCGCACTAATTCCGAAAGCTGGATGTTCCGACAACATAACTTCAACCGTCATCAGCAGTGTAAGCAAGGCAACAAGGCAATACATACTTGTTATATTTTTGCACAAAACTATCAAAACTTGGATGTAAGTCCAATAAAACGAGAACGCAATTTGTAGCAAAGAAAAAGGCAAGCAGTATGTAGTTATCAGCGCAGGTGCTTGAAGGCAAGGCAATGTTCCTCTAGGCCAGGGATGGGGAACCTGAGGCCCGTGGGCCACATGCGGCTTGTTTAAGTTTTGAATGTGGCCCGCGTCAGAGTACAACAAACTGGTAGAATAGCAAACATCAAGATTTCTTAAAAACTGTTTCACACTCAACTACAACCTATATATTATTTGTGGCATAAAAAACACGCCAAAGTCTCTGATTTTGCGGTGAAAAAAAAAACTCACCATGAATGTTTCATAAATTTACGACGCAATGTTGTGCATTTTTACAAAATTTACAAATTGAAAGTAAATGTGGCCGCTGAAAATATTATGCAATCAATGTGGCTCGCTGTGCTTTGCCGGTTCCCCACCCCTGCTTTAGGCAGCAACTAAAACGCGAGAGGCAACCAATCAAATTAAGCAGAGTTCAATAGTTTAACATGCAAGATAAAATGTAAATTAGACTAAAAACTAAACTCCGAGTTCGAGACCTTCGAGACCTACTTTGAACTAAGAGTGCATAACAACATAGGCTAGGTGAAAGATAAATTTATACCAATTTTGTGAATTTGATTTGACCTGAATTGCAAACCTTTTTTCTTCTACAACCAGTTCTCACAGTGGTGTAGCCAGAAATTCTAAAAGAGGGAAATGAGCTGGAAAATTATCAAAAGAGTCAAGTATATTTCAGTCACTTAGATACGCTTGATCGTTTTTACCGAAAGGCAAAGTCAAAAGAGGGGGGACATGACGCAATGCTCTCTTAAATACGATCCTGTGTATTCCTAAAAATCCAAAAAAACATGCAGCGTTTGTATTAACTAAAAAATGATGAAGCCATAGCGTAGCTATAGAAGGGACACAGCTCCTTCTTTTTGACGAATTCTAATCGTTAAAACCATTCACATAAAGTATAGCAATATCGGAATCTCAAGCCTATTGCAATTGTCCCCTCCTAGTTTTTTTCGCTGGCCTTGCCCCTGGGGTAAGGTGGTTCCCAGGGTCGGATTCACCAATAGGTCTTGCTGTGTTTGTTTGCAGTATATTGTCTGACAAATAAACGTATCTCTCTCTCCCTCGGAGAAAAAGGGACCTCGTCACGGCAGATGGAAAACCTTTATTTATTCAGAGATGAGTCCATTGATCATTAGGCGCAAATGCAAAATCAAAACAACCTAGGCCCTCCCATTGCCTAATTCCCACCCTGATGGTTCCATGATGGCCCACCACACGAAAGGTTCGGTCATTTCCTGATTTCTTCTTTAGACTAAATAAGTCAAGTTTTGCTCACAAAGTTTCGTTTGAGCGAACTATATTTTCGAACTCAGAAATTTTTCAGAATAGCTCGAGAGGAAAGAATTTGAAAAAAGTAAATAAAGTCTTCATTATACCCGCGGTATTTTTACTTGGTTGCATATTTATCCTCCTATCACGAGAAAGCGATCAAAGCGCTATAACGAGCTCGCTTAGTAGTTGCCAGCCATCTGTCTACCATACCAAGATGGGGAAATCCCGCTAAGTGCCTTTCCCAACGGCTCAACAAGTAATCTTGCCGGCTTGTTCTCCACACTGTCCCTTAAATGCTGAACGTGAAGCAGGGAAGCTGTGAATACCAATTTTAAAGTCATTGGTTTGACCCGACCCGGAATCAAACCCGAGTCTAGAGCTCAAGAGACAAACGCTCTATACCACTCGGCCATCTGACCTGTATCACGCTGAAGCGTGTGAATGGTGGTGGGATCCATCTCCGCGCCTTAGCGCATGGGCAACACAGCTTCGAAGAAACGTCGCAGCGGTCGAACCTCAGACCTACCGTTCCGATAGCGCGAGCATATCAACAAAGCTAACAGGAGCAAAGAATTTTCATTTTAAAATTACCGATTGAAATCCATTTGTGCATGGCCTTGCAACTTGCCCATTTAAATTTTCGGCGAACCTACTAACATTAACATATAAAAAGCCTTATTGTCTTTATCAATGAAAAGACTTTGCAGCCATAAAGTATCCCACAAGTTCTCAAAATTTCGCATGAAACGCAAATCAATATTTGCACGAAAGATCAAAAATATGCTGTGGGCTTCAACTGTATCTTTTAGAAGTAAAAGTATATTACAGTGAAATTGAACAAGAAAAATCTGCTTATAGGCCTACAATTTCCAATTCTTTTTCTCTTCCTACGATTTTTCTTTCTCTTCAGGATTAAAATCGGTTGCATTGTAAACTGCTGCTGATACTTCCAATATCTCTTGGTTGGAAGTTTTGGAAATCTTTTTTTCAAATGATTCTTCATCCAAAATGTTAGGATTGTTTTGTGAACTTGTTTCATTTTTCTTCAAAGTTTTGTCGAAATGTATCTTAACATTTGAGGGGTTAGGGTAACCATCATAATTCAAACTTGTAAGATAGTGCAGCTTTTCACAAGTACTAGCTTGTCCAGATGATTGACTATGTGACAAAGTACGGCTGCTGGTTCTTAAGCTTGTCACATCTTTGTCTGCTCCACTAAGTCTAGATGGAGAAGCTACAAATACATTGCTGCAATTTTTTGAGTTCTTTCCGAGAGCAAATTTGGGATCAGAGGGTTCTGGAAAATCGTGAATCATCTCTTTGCATGAATTCTGATTGATTTCAGTTGCAATTCCTCCACTCATGCGATGAAACGTTTCATCGAAAACTGCCTCAGTGCTACTTGAAACGTTTTTGCTATCAATACCCAATGTATCCAAATTAGATGAAACATAACAGCTTTCTTCCTTAATGCTACTGGAAGTTGTGCCATACTGCAGGGAACGGCTGCTGCTTTCTCCAAAATTCATAACTGCCATAAGATTCCCCACGTTTTTCTCCACGTCACTCAATCCCAATGTTACAGGAGCAATGTCCAAGTTACTTAAACGTTTCGCTTTTCCTGTTAAATCATGGTCAGAACATTTTCGTTGTTCTTTCATCTCTTTTTTGTAACGTTTAGATTTTTTTCTGTAAGTTGTTTCATTCGTTCGAACTTCATTCAGATTTGTGCGATTAGAAGAAAGGCTGTCATCATACGGTGCCTCAACATTGCAACCCAACTGCGACTGATCGAGGTCAACGGTGTTTCGCTCCTGCAGCAAAATGCTCTTTCGCGATGATCTTAAATCCGCTAAATATCTCTCCAATAAAAAATTTCCCTTTGTCTCATCGCCTGCTCCAGATACCGTCGATGAGAGTAAAATTGAATCTTTCGAAATCATATTTTTCTAAAAGAAAAATAGTATAGTTAATACCACAGGCTGGTTAGTTCCGTTATTAAGATATTTCTATACGTGCAGGAGATCTGGGGTTCAATTACGGGGTGGGTCAAATCGGACACACCGTCGCCAACTGCTCGCCGCCGCTGCGACGTTACTTCATAGCTGTGTTGTCCAGGCGCTATGCCACGGAGATGAGCTCCGTTACTCGTTACACTCTTCAGCGTAATAACGCGAGTACAATAGAGATTTGATTTTGAAATGCTACATACGAGGTCTATTAAAAAAGTTCGTAGACTAAAGTCATAACACAAAATGTACTTTCTACAGCAGTTACAGGTCTAGGTCTCCTTTAAAGTACTCTCCTTTCCAACGCACACATTTTTCCCAGCGGTTTTTCCACTAGCGGAAGCACTGTAGGTACGCTTCTTTTTTAATGCCCTTAAGCTACTTCGTCGCATTTTCCTTAATTTCTGGAATGGTCTCAAATCTTCTTCCTTTCAAAGGTCTTTTGAGCAGGGGGAACAAAAAGAAATCACATGGAGCAAGATCAGGTAAGGGGGGTGGGGAAGAACAGTGATGGAATGTTTGGCCAAAAACTCACCAGTTCTGAGGGCTAAATGGGCTGGAGCGTTGTCATGATGGAAAAACCAGTCACCACTCCTCCACAATTCTGGCCTTTTTCGTCGGATGGCATCCTTCAGACGTTTCAAAACTTCAATGTAGTAGGTCTGGTTCATTGCGGAGCCTTCAGGAAGGTACTCGTGGTCGACAACTCCACTAGCATAAAAAAAATGTGAGCAGCACCATGATTTTGGATCGAACTTGGCGAGATTTTTTGGGTCTGGGGGATGTTTTGCTTGTCCACTCTAAAGATTGGACCATTGTTTCCACGTCATAACCGTGAACCCATGACTCATCAGTCATCACCTGTTGTGATTTTTGACAGGAATTCTTTATCATTTTCTGAGTGAGCAAGCAAATCCTGGCAAACTCGAACACGATAAGCTTGTTGATTACTTATCATCAGACGTGGCACGAATTTGCAGCAAAGCGATGCCTTTTTAATTCTTCCGTCAAACTGTAGTGACATGAACCTACCGAGATCCCACATTCTTCAGCAAGCTCTCTAACAGTAAGACGTCGATTCGCTCGCACTAGAGTGTTGATTTCATCAATGTGTGGGTCATCAGTTGATGTGGAAGGGCGTCCAAAACTCTCATCATCTTCAACAGACAACCGACCATTCTTGAAACGTTTATGCCACCTGAAACATGTCGCTCGCTTCATGGCAACATCACCGTAAGCCGTGTTAAGCTTGGCAAACGTTTCCGTAGTAGATTTTCCCAGCTTGGCACAAAATTTCACAGCAAATCGTTACTCTTTCAAGTTATTCATTTTGAAAAAAATTTGTAAAAACTCAAAATCCGACGAACTAAAAAACTAACCTTAACTTAACTGAACATAACCAGCACTAAAATAAAATTATTTGCCATCAGAAAATGGCGTCATAATCAGCTGATCTCTATGAACCCAGCAACACCAAGCGAATGCATCTTGAACAAATGAGAGCTGTGCAGTTCAAACAGTCTACGAACTTTTTGAACAGACCTCGTATTTAACCAGAACAGGTGAACTCCTGCCATTACCACCGTTGTATAACCTACAATGGCACCAACAAAGTAGTTACAATGATACGTAGTGCAAGACAAAATTATTCATTTTGAATACATCAAATATGAGACAAAAACACCATAAGGAGGAAAAAGCCACAGCAATTTTTGAACTGGAAGTTTTGACAACCCATATATTTGGCTGTAATCATCAGCAGTATAAGCAAAACAGCACAACACTGAAAGTCTTAGTTTTAAGATTTACTGTGGTTCTATTTTTGCTCCTACACCATCTTTGTTCTCAGTGATCACCACCTTTCAAATAGTGATGACGACCTTTATTAATTGTTCCTCATGCCAAAGTTCAAGATTTTGTTGTCCTTTTCATCGGCCTGCTATCAGAAGTAGTTGCTCCTATCACGCGAAATGACTTGATGTACAGAGTTAACAGTTTGGGCAGTCATAACTTATTATCGAAAGCATTATCCTGTCCCACTAACGCCAAACCATTCGTTTTAAGCCAAACAAGCTTCTAGTGAAACTTGACTTAGCAAAATCGTAAACCAAACTCTTTTTATGTTAAAAATCAAATTAAAACTAAGTAGCTTAAATCGAACACGCTTCGCAACTCACAAATCTTCATCGTCTTATATCTTGAGCAGCCTTGAACTTAACACACACAATACTTACCAACAAAATTAAACCAAGAGCATACTTACATAAGGTTTTGACTCTTTGAAAATTCTTAAGGGCTTCCTTTGCACAAAATCCAAAGGTTTTCTGCCTGAAGATCTTCTTTCTTTTTCCTAAACAAAAACCTCTGTAAACCTGGATAACTATGACCTCGTCGCATAGAACAGAAATTATACTGAATATTTAGTGCACGTGTATTGTATTGTATTTTGTAAATCAGTCGCATATTTTTCCTACTTATCACGAGAAAGCGATCAAAGCGCGATAACGAGCTCGCTTAGGCTTAGGAGTTGCCGGCCACCAGTCTACCACTACAAGATGGGGGAATCCCGCTAAGTGCCTTTTCGAACGGCACAACAAATAAACTTGCAGCTTGTTCTCCACACTGTCCATTTACTGTGATGTTGAGCGTCAAGCAAAAAAGCTGTAAATACCAATTCTACAGTCATTGGATTGACTTGACTCGGATTCAAACCCGAGTTTACAAATTACACATAACTACGCAATAACTTACCGCACGAAGTTTTAAAATACGCTTTTTTTTCACTTTTTGTTGCTTGCTAAGCAAATTGTAGCGTTTCAAAACCTTTCCAAAACCGACAATGAAAAATGCAAGCGAAAATGATACGCCCAATACACCAAAAAATATTGCTTCATTGAATTGCAGCTGTGCATTTGAAGCCGTTTCATCTACAAAAAACTACTTGACCGAGGAAGCAGAAGCAGTTGAAATGTTTAAAAATCATAAAATCTTCCACTCATTTAGACAACGTGGCAAAAACTAAGTAACAATCTTAAGTTATGCAGATATTCAACTCAATTCACAGATGTGTACTTCATCAAAAAATTGACGTAAGCGGTAGGTACGTGTCAGCTAAAGTGCCTCAAAAACAAAAAAGTCAAACCTTCATTACAGCATACTCGCGGTATTACGCCAAACCGAGCGTGACGAGAGGAGGGGTTTATCTCAGCAGCTTAGTGCCTAGCTCTAGACAATACGGCTACGAAGAAACATCGCAGCGGTGCCGAGCCGTTGGCGATATTGCCTCCGATTTGACCGACTCGGGAATCGAACCACTGACCTCCCGCGCCAATATTGATGTCTTTAACCACTGCAACCAACTAATAATATGGCTTGAATAATCAAACAAAATATCATTGAAAATCTAATCAATAATTGGGTTATTTATTTTGTGATTTAGTAGCATATTTATTCTACCATCACTAGAAAGCGATCAATGCGCGATAATGAGCTCGCTCAGGAGTTACCGGCCATCTGTTTACCACACCAAGATGGAGTATTCCCGCTAAGTGCCTTTTCCAACGGCACAATGCTGAGCGTCAAACATGGTAGCTGTGAATACCAATTTTAAGGTGATTGCTCTTACCACTCGGTCATCTGAGCAAAATTTAGTGTTTCTTGTACTTACCAGGATTTGTAGAAGCAAGATAATAGCAAACTGGTAAGCATCTTCCACCATGGCAATCACCACTCGTTGATTGAGCATCAATACCATGAAATGGGTAAGTGGCTTCATCATCAACGAACAATTTCTCCACTCGAAGCGCACTTGAAGTTATGCATGGTTCAGCGAAGCTTTTTAACGAGATTAACATAAGTCTTAGGTGGTAGGAAGCTGTTATAGGTTACCCTAAAAATCTTTTATAATTCAGAACATGTATGAGTTTTTATCTATCCTGTCGTCATGTCCAAATCTTCGTGGGCTATGAACGAGCGATTCTTGATTCCAGTTGCTGCGTCATACGTGAAGCCATATGACATCACAAATTTGATCATGATGCAGAAATTAGAACTCACGAGCCGCGAGTCTATAGCCCACGACCATTGGACCTGTAGACAGGTCAAGTCAGGGGTTCTCAAACTTTTTTTGCCGTGACGCCTCTGGAAAAGTTTGCTAGGATGCGATCCACCATTAATAACGAAATTTTAAATGAGAAAATTTAAACTTTATAAACAACGCTTTATAAACAAATTTAATCTTCAAACGTGATTTCACGCTTCTTGTTTGCATCCATTTTACTTTTTGAACTGACTGCTGCATCTTTCATTTACGCGCGCAAAATGAACATTGTGCAATGCTTTTATCAGCAATCAATTACTACTGTTACTTAACAATACATTGAAATACAAAAATCATCTCTAAAAATTTATTGTTCAATCATAATTAGATGGACAGATTGTGATAATACGACACAGAAACATGATGACTTTTACTTGCAATAATTAAAGTACCGTATTGCGAGTAATGGAATTTTTTATGCGACGCCCCTGGAAAAACAAAACGACGCACCAGGGCGTCGTTTTGTTTTTAATTGTCGCGACGCACAGTTTGAGAACCACTGGGTTATGTGTATATTGTTAACATTTTCGCTTTTGGTTCAACGAGCTCAAAAAATTAGTGATCGCTTTCTTCAACAAAACTCCATGATCTTTGCAAACCAACGAAGAAACTGTTTAAGCCAGTTTCTTAACAGCTTCTTCGTGGTTTGCCAAAATGATGGAGTTTTTGTTAGATTTTCTCGTCACAAGTTTACTGTCTTTATGTCCAAATAAGGTGAACCAAAAGCCTGCGAGCTTTCTGCATCATAATCAAATATTTGATGTCATAATCACTTCTTCCAATTATCACATCAAATCTTTGATTATGCTGTAGAAACTTTTGCTCCACTTCATTCTGACACGTGGACAGGGTAAAGGTGAAAATGAAACCGGTTCGAATCTAATTTCAATTCATGACGTCATTAAGAAGCCGGTAGCATAGTGAGTAGCTACAGGCACCGCTATCGCCGCGGTGAATCTAGAGTCGATCCGGGCGGGTCAAATCAGACAGTGTCGCCAACGGCGCGCCCTGCCGTAGTTTTCCTTCGGAGCAGTGTTAGCCATGTGCTGAGCCTCAGAGATAAACCCCGAAACTCGTTACACGCTTCGGCGTCATACCACGAGAAGATTTGATTTGTTCATCATTTTGTTAAATTGCAACGTCAGAAGCTTTGATTATACGCAGAATGTCCATGAGTTACCGTCCACAGAACACGTGAACATAGGAGTATTGATTATATCACCTTCCGTTTTTCACCAAAAAATTTCCAGCGCAGAGAGAAAATCCTTTGATATATTCCGAACATGGACATTGGCAGGTAAATTCGCTCTCACTTTCTCGGCATCTCTATAAAAATGTTTCTATTTTGGTCAACATCATGTCAATTTCACATCTACTTTTCCGCAAACTCTCAGTTATGACAAACTCTGCATCATAATGCAAGTTTAATACAACTTGGTAAACAATACAAAACGTTTAAGAAACTAGACATTACACAATGCCATGTAGCAACACACTTACCAGTAAAACAACCAAGAAAAATAGAAACATACCAAAGGAACAAGAATACAACTGTCAATCTTATTCAAATGGATTCAATGCTACAATCATTATCGAATTTATTTGAAGAAGAAAGGAGAATTCCGTTAAGTGTCTTTTTTCAACGGCACAGCAAGTTAACTTGGCGACTTGTTCTCCGCAGTGCTAAGCATCAAAAAGAAAAGCTATTGAAGTCATTAGTTTGACCTGACTCGGAATCAATCCAGAATCTACAGCTCCATAGGTACACGCTCTATCTGATCGCCCATCTGAGCTTTTACATTATTGCATTGTTAAAGCTCACCCCTTACCCACCTTACCATTGCATTTACAAGAATCATGATGCCTTGTATTAGGACTGCAAGCAGTTCTTCTCCAACTTCGAACGAGCAACCAGAGAGTTGTTTTAGGAACACGTTGCAAGAGAAACGAATAACACGATCGATTGAAATCGGAAAATTGTCCCTCGTACTTGAGCTCGCCCGTCTTCAAAACAATCTCAAAAAAAAAAAAAAAAAACTTCATGAACAATATTCTAAATCGTCAACAAAATTCTGAAAGTACTGCCAGTGCAAAACTGAAAGAACTGAACTTCTTTCAGTTTTGCACTGCCTTGCATGACAGCTGAATCTAGGTTGTCGAAACGTCCAGTTTTAATATCTGCTGCGGCAATATTTTTCCTTCCGAAGCGCTTCAGTTTTTCAACTAATGATCTATTTACCGTATTGAGAATTCGAGGGGTCCCAAATCTAAATTTCCGGGGGGGGCAGCTTTTTTCAAACCACATTTTCACGTCAGCAACAGATCCTTTCATTAGAAGACGCAATTTTAACTTGTTTTAAGTGCGGCACGCTCCCGACCGGGGGGTTCCCCAATAACTCCTCCCCATAATTTTTTTTCATTGAACTCAACTCTCTTACCAAATATTCCACGTGAAGTGAAAATGTTTGCAAGTCCGTACATTTTTCTTTCCTCGCAATCCCAGCTCGTACAAGGCTTGCAAATAAATGTGGTTCCAGCACAGACAGATGACGAGTGTTGATACCATCTTTACGCTCAACATGATCATACATTATATACCCTCCATCATCTAGTAAGTACGATCTACATAAAAACAAAATCTTCATTATACTCGCGATAGTACGTAGAAGTTTATAACGAGTTACGGGGTCCGTTTCCGCGGCTTAGCGCCTGGGCATTGGGCAATACAGCTGCGAAAAAAAAGTCGCAGCTACCTTGCCCATTGATGCTATTTGCTGCACCTGCATTGCCCTTTTTTTTTATTCAACTAGACTAAATAAGAACAACAAAACGTTCAACCGGTACCAAAGCTGTAATGCTCTTAACTGATCCAATTAGCGCAGATAACCAACTTATGGAGGACAAAATCTTACCTATGTAGAGTCGAATGATGAAAAAATTTGCCGACTTCTGCGTTAAAAAAATCTAAAAACAAATCCACTCCAGCAACCCCAAACACGTCCTCAGATTTATTACCGTGAACGTCGGATCTGTTTAAAAATGAAGAAAAATCAATATCACTAATGACTGCTTTCTACCGTGGTAAACAGTTGTTTTTGTCTTGGAAAACATTCTTTCTATCTTGGTAAGCATATAAATAATATAACCAACTCGGTAATCGAACCCGTAGCCTTCCGCACGAAACGGGTTGTGTTTAACTACTATGCTAACCAGCCAAACGCATCGTAACATTTCATAGTACAAATAAGTGAACACAATTACCGATTGATATGAAGAGTTTTAAGGACTGTCACAACTGGAAGCTTCAGTGTAGGTTCATTGTATGGAAAAAGAAACGCAAAGTTTTGATCGCAGGCAAGAGCTTTTCTGTAACTAAAAATTGAATTGCGTAATAGCAAATGCACACTCAGACACCTGAATAAACGCTTCTCCGCCACTTGGCAGTTTAAACAGCTCAGATGGCCTAGTGGTAACAGCGTCCGCCTCTGCAGCTGTAGACATGGGTTTGATTCCGAGTCGGGTCAAACCAATGACCTTAAAATTGGTATTCACAGCTTCCCTGCTCCTCAGCATTAAATGAACAGTGTGGAGAACAGGCCAGCAAGTTTAAGAAAACTTGCGGTCTTACACCAAAGATCATACTTGCGGTTTTACCTCAAAGCGTGCAACGAGTGGCGGCTTAGCGCCTGGGCAAAACAGCTCCGAAAAACATCGCAGCGGTTGCGAGCCGTTGGCGACACTGTGACCAATTTGAAAGATCCGGGAATCAAACCCCAGACATTTCGCGCTGAAAGCGAACTTTCTAATCACTACGCCCATTGGCCGGTCTGAATTCACCACAGCATAACTACTGTACATTGTTGTATGCACTGAGAGCGTAATTCCTAGATAGTCAACACTAAAATGACATAAGCTATGGAAGACACTTTTATAGAAACTATTGCGCTTACAGTATGCTGTCAGATGGAGCTTGAAACTCGCGCAATGAAATACCAGGAAACAAGCGAGTCACACCGCTGTCAGTGATGACGAATCTCCATGCTACATAATCCAAAGAATACTTGTAATGATTCTGCAATCCCCACAGCTCATTCAATAAACTTGTGATTAGAATATCATTTCTCGCCTCCGGCTGTAATCAATAAAAATATCATATTACAATATCCAGTAGGGTAACCAGAGAGGAGTTATAAATATGCCATGCAAACTGAGGCCTAGGGCAAGGGTGGGCAACCTTTTTTCGGTCTGGATGCCCAAATCAGCTAAAATTAATGACCAAAAATTTTTCCGCGAACCAGCCAACAATTCGTGTCTTCCGCTGAAAATATCGGTGAAGAGCAAAATAAAATAAAAAAACCGTGTGTTGATCAATCGGACTTCTGCTGCTGCTTTACCGTTGACTCGTTTTCGTGGCCTCGCTCGCGTGCCAGAAAAACGACCTCGCGTGCCTAGTTCGGTACACGTGCCAGGGCTGTCCATCCTTGCCCTAGGGCCTCGAAAGAAATAAAAATTTTGTCACGAACAAAATGGCTCGACACGATGACAGAACACCATTTTTTTTTTTGAGACCAATCATGAAGACCTTTTTTAATTTAGAGTCCGAGCATCCATCACTAGCGGCAAACATGAAATCAAACCAGCCTAGGCGTCTCATCGCCTCATTCCGGTCCTGGGCCTAGGAAGCCAGAAACTTTGGAGGGGGCAAAGTTTTTTTTTACAACAGGAACATAACTCGTGGTCGATATCCAAATTGAAAGGTTTTTACTGGACCATTGCGTAAAATATTTCAACCGTTCTTAGGCAATATTTGACGCAAATTCCAATATTAACGGGGGGACCGTCTCCTTTGTTTGATCCCCTGAATACACCAAAGCACGCTGTTAGTCAGATGATTTTGTTGCGCAAGCATTGCTACAAAAATTCAGGCCGGCGTTGACAATGTCGATTATTCATACTAAGTTTTAAAGTTACTTCAAGAATGCAATTTAAAAAAAATTAAATCTTCATTATACTCGCGGTATTACGCCGAAGCGTATAACCAGTGACGGGGTCAATATCCGCAGCTTAGCACCATGGCAACACAGCTTTGAAGAAGCATCGCAGCGGTGGCAACGTTCGATTTAAAGGGCTCCGGAATAGAACCCACGACCTCACGCTTCGACAGCGATATCTTAAACTACAATGCTAACTCTCTGATAGCTTCTCCACCACATTAACTTCTTATTTTCGGTTGTCTCACTTTTACTCGATGTCCAAACGGTCCTGATCCATTCAAGTCTTTTGCAAATGCTTTCACATCAGAGGCAGTGTCAAAACGACTTGCAATTTCCGCAGGATTGCTAAAACCCTTAGGTTCAATGTATACCGTCGTCCTTTCTGAAAAAAATAACTCGCCGGTTGGAGCAGTGCATAAAGATATCGGTATCGGTGACAGAGATCTGGGGTTCAATTCCAGGCTGGTTGAATTGGGCACAGCGTCACCAACGGCTCGCCACCGCTGCGATGTTTCTTTGAAGCAGTGTTGCCACGCGCTAAGTTGCGGAGATGAATCTCGTCAATACTGTAGTTACACGCTTCGGCGTAATACCACGAGTATAATGAAGATTGTTTTTTTTTACCTGCAGAACTCGAAGTATTTCGATGAAAACAAGCTGATTTGGGCGGAACAAGATCTAATCGGTGAAATAGAAAATCATCTTTGTTGTATAATATGCTCGTCTTTAATCGTGTACGAGATAGCTTGCCGTCCAATACTGCGCATAAATAGTAAGGACTCTGCTCCACCTATACGTAAAGTTACTGAAATAATGAAAAGTATACTATTTTAGTATTGGCAGCATATATTTATCCTCCTATCAGGAGAAAGCAATCAAAGACTATAACGAGCTCGCTTAGGAGACGCCGGCCATCTGTCTACTTCATCAAGAAAAGATGGGGAATCTTGCTAGGAGTATTTTTACCAAGCTGGGTAGCTGTGAATATCAAGTTTAAAGTGAAACTGGAGTGTAGAATTATTTTTTCGCTAAAGATGTTAAAAAATACAACGAATTCAAAACCGACAGTGAAAGTTTTTAAATGTACCGGAATTTAGTTAACTAAAATTAAGTGTGTAAACCTTGAGGTGACAACGTACTGAGGCTTTATTCACGCATCGAGACATGCATAGTTAAAGCTGTACCGTTCCTCAACCAAATTCGCTTCAGCTGATCAGAGGTCAAACGTTTCTACTCAACCTTCACTGCATCATCAGTATGAGGGTGTTTGACCTATGATCAGTCAAAGCGTGTTTGGTGCACGAACATTACAGCCGTAACTCTTACACGCCTCGATGCGAGAATAAAATCTAAGCTCGCGATCACCTCAAACTTTGAACGCCAATTTTCGCTCACTGAATAATCTTAAATTTTTTAGTCGGTAGGCTATACCTTATTAGCAATTCTCACCAGGGCATCGAACCGCTTGGAATATCGCTTTGGTTTAGGTTCCGCAAAATTTATTTTTAGCGGTTTAGCTACGGTTCAGGTTTTTTGTCGTTTAATTTTGCAGGTTTAGTTTCGGTTAAAATTAAAAGTACTTTTAAGTGATCGGGTTCAGGTTCGCAGAAGTAAAAGTTTAAAGGTTCAGATTCGGTTAGGGTTCAAGAATTCGAAACCGTCAATTCGACTTACGTTCTGGTACACAGCTATACAGGCGCATTTTTTTTTTAAATTTACTGTATTGAGGCTAACCGTACCTTTTCAGAAGCTTCTATAGCTCAAAGCGATGTCCTCAGCGGCAGAAATAACTTCAGACTTCAGATGTCCTTAACCGCTGTTATAGCAACCAAATCTTCTTAAGAACACACACGATTTAATGCAGCAAATCCCTATTTGGTTCAAAATTGATAGCGCAGTCCAAAAAAGGCTCTCCGGTTTGGGTTTAGGTAACACAAAAATTATTTTAACGGTTCACATCCGGTTAAGGTTCAAAATTTTGATGACCTTGGGTTCAGGTTCGGTTCACGCCTATTAAATTATAACGGTTACGGCTCGGTTTGGGTTCAATGAAAGAAAGCGGTTAATACGGGTTTTCGGTTTACGTTGCGGTTCGGTTCGACGCCCTGATTCTCACACTAAGAAAATTTTTAGAAAAAGTGCTTGTTCCTCTCGTCAAAACTCAGAACCGGTTTCGGTTTTCTCAATAATTCGGAAATGTAGAAAAGCCTTTGAAGCCAAGATACAAGAAGCATTGATAATAAAACGCCAAAATCCAAAATTAAACAGGCAGTTATACGCGAATGGGGCTTCAACTTTGTTAAATTTACTAATATGGTTTTGTTTTGTATTCCTTTTTCGCATTGAGTTTTAGTTTTGTTTTTTACGTCACTTTCTAGTTTATGAACTCATATTCACGTCATCGCAGTTTTAATTTTCTAAATTTTTTACTTAGGGTGAAATTAATAGCCTACTAAAAGTACTAAGAGTTAAAAGTTTAGTAAGTTTATTACTAATATTTTAAACGTTCCTTGAGTACTAGTTCAACGTAGGACTTAATTTTCTTCGTATATTGCAGTATATGTACTAGTCTAAATCTTGACGAGGGCGTAAAGAAAAAGCGGTAAACGTTGGAATAGCCAGCATGATAAATCTCGTGGTGCTGCTAACCAGAGGTGTAAGGAGTCGCCTTTTTTGAACTGGTTTTCGGACACTTGGGTCCCGGACAAATGGGTCCCAGACAAATGGGTGCCGGACATTTGGGCACCAGGACAATTGGGTCCCAGACAAACGGACCCTGGACAATTAAGGCCCGGACATTAGGGTCCCGGACAAATTGGTTCCGGAGAATGGGGTCCCGGACATTTGGGTCCCGGACAAATGGGTCCCAGACATATGGGTCCCGGAAAAATGGGCACCAGGACAAATGGGCACTAAGACATTTGGGTCTCGTACAAATGGGCCCCGGACAAATGGGTTCCGGACATTTGGGTCCCGGACAATGGGTCCCGAACAAATGGGTTCCGGACAAATGGGTCCCGAACAAATGGGTCCCGGGCAATTGGGTTCCGGACAAATGGATCCCGGACAAATGGGCACTAAGACATTTGGGTCCCGGACAATAGGGTCCTGGACAATTGGGTCTCAGATAAATCGGTCCCGGACAAATGGGTCCCGAACAAATGGGTCCCGGACAAATGGATCCTGAACAAATGGGTCCCGGACAAATGGGCCCTGGACAAATTATTGTTTAATTCTATAATGCTTTGTTCATTTAATTGTTGTTACGGCGAAATAGACGAACTTGTTATCAATCAGTTTGAAAAGTTTATTAGTGCTGTAATAGTAACTTTTGGCTGTAAAGTTATATGGTTTTGTAATACCGGTAACTAATTCTAGTCTAATTGTCAACGTGAATGAAAGTAAAACAAAACAAATTATTAGTTTTCATAAACCTCCGAAATTATTTTGTCTTTCGCGTCTTATCCAAAATATATTTGCATGGCAAATATTTAGATTTTTATTTGTCCGGGACCCATTCGTCCGAGACTAAATTGTCGGGACCCATTTGTCTGGGACCCATTTGTCCGGGACTCATTTGTCCGGGGCTCAATTGTCCGGGACCCATTTGCCCGGTATCCATTTGTCCAGGACCCATTTGTCCGGGACCTATTTGTCCGGGACCCAATTGTCCGGTACCCATTTGTCCGGTGCCCATTTGTCCGGGACCCTATTGTCCGGGACCTATTTGTTTTGGTGCCCATTTGTCCGGCACCCATTAGTCTGGGACCCAATTGTCCTGGTGCCCAATCGTCCCGGACCCATTTGTCCGGGACCCAATTGTTCGGGACCCATTTGTCCTGGACCTATTTGTTCTGGTGCCCATTTGTCCGTGACCCATTTGTCCGGGACCCAAAAGTCTTGGTGCCCTATTGTCCGGGACCCAATTGTCCTAGAATCTTTTGAACTCCTGCTCCTGTTTTGACCAACCAAACTCCTGATCCTGCTCCTGGTCAATGACTACTTTTTATACTCCTGCTTCTGTTCGACTCCTGTTTTTACGCAAAAGTGTCTGTTTAGGAAGGGAAATGGACAAATAGTTCAGAAGGCTATTTTACCGCAGCGCTGCAACTGCTCAGTGGTTTGTAACATTTCTGAGTACTTGGCGAGAAGCAGAAAAAAAAAACAATTGCTAATGCTCATGCCCTTCTGAAAGTCAGGCACTTTAGAGATACTCAAGTTGTATTTTCATATACTTAAATTTTCATGTTGGACATGTGAAACTGTTCAAATGAATTCAATTCAACTTTGATGCGTACCAATCGCTACATGAAAGTTGAAAAGCAATTTAAAATTGTAATGTACCAGTCATAATTAGTCGGTTAGATTAGGCCTGCCGCGTATGGTTTATCGTCTGGTTCTACCCGCATCTAGTTTATTTGCCAAGTGATTGCATTATGCTGCTAACATCAGAACTTGTTTTACTAAACTTGTTTTATTAAAAATTTGCAAGGGACAAATTAATGTTTCGACTATAACCAAAGTCTCGTCAGCCTTGCTACGCACAGCCAATCCAGGCTAAACTCATTCCAGACTGTAAAGACTCTTTTTTGCATTGTTTTACCTGGACGTCTCGACTTCACCTCTTTTCTAGGTTGTGCCCTATTTTTGGCAGGCGACTGGTCCCAAACAACGATACCCAATGAAAGAACATATAACCACTAACCCACAACTAACTTACCGGTAGCCTAGCTAGCCCACATCACTAGAAGCCCCCATGGCAACCCACTCATTTGCAGCTGCAGACGCGTTTCGACCTTATTATGGTCTCATCAGTGCAGCATAGCAACCTCCCACCTTCCTGAAAAAAAAAAAAATCCTAACCTTCAAAAGAATAACACACCCCAAATCTAAGCCTCTACTCGTTCTGCTCAAGGTAGAAAATTTGAAATAAAACCCTCAAGAAAATAATACAGACTGGATTATGATGTCACAGATTCCCTGTAAACAATCATTTCTATTTTTTTATTCTTCTTATCATTTCTTCTTATCGATTGTTTACATTTCTATTCTTATCGATTGTTTACAGGGAATCTGTGTCATCATAGCCTGTATTATTTTCTTGAAGGTTTTATTTCAAATTTTCTACCTTGAGCAGAACGAGTAGAGGCTTAGATTTGGGGTGTGTTGTTCTTTTGAAGGTTAGGATTTTTTTTTTTCAGGAAGGTGGGAGGTTGCTATGCTGCACTGATGAGACCATAATAAGGTCGAAACGCGTCTGCAGCTGCAAATGAGTGGGTTACCATGGGGGCTTCTAGTGATGTGGGCTAGTTGGGCTACCGGTAACTTAGTTGTGGGTTAGTGGTTATATGTTCTTTCATTGGGTATCGTTGTTTGGGACCAGTCGCCTGCCAAAAATAGGGCACAACCTAGAAAAGAGGTGAAGTCGAGATGTCCAGGTAAAGCAATGCAAAAAAGAGTCTTTACAGTCTGGAATGAGTTTAGCCTGGATTGGCTGTGCGTAGCAAGGCTGACGAGACTTTGGTTATAGTTTGAACTTGTTTTGTTTTTAGGTATACTATGGCTGCTCCGCAAGATGCAAAATATGGGCTGTAATTATCTATCAATACCGATATGTTGGTAGAATTAAACTGTACAAAACAAGCAAATTACCATAACCAAATAAGCGCAAATTTTGAAGAAATATCACAAGAATGCGGTAATTTTTCACTCCGGATCCTGCTCCTGCAACAATTGGAAACTTATGACTCCGGATCCGGCTCCGGCTGAAACATTGAAACTCCTGCCGGAGTCGACTCCGGGATTCCGGTTTGTGTAGGCTACATCTCTGCTGCTAACCCTAACTGCGCTATGAATGATAAAATGCACCTCTCTGCCACGATGGTATTAAATAATTTTACACTTCAGTTCCTTTGAACTTGTTAATCACCTTTGTCCAAAAATACAGGCGAGACCCCGATTGCCACGTAGCTTCGCTGATGTTGAAGCCATCCGCTCGAGCGTAGTTTTTAAAATGAAATTTCCCGCTTCCGTTTCCGCCTCTGAAGAAAAATTGTCAATCAAAATCATGCATCGATAGTTAGCGCACAAACTGCAAAAATTAGTTAGCCAAGAAAAACTGTAATTGCAATGTAAGCTCACACTTATACCTGTCAAACGAAAAGCCGAAAAAAAGATAATAATCATTATGGTTCTATATTAGGTGGTTTACAAACCCAAAATGAGTTTAAGAAATGAAAACATTAACGTTTTTTACAATAGTTTAAAAAACTATAATAGTTTAAAGAACGATTGGTAAAACAATATTTATAAAACATTTGACCTAGCGTCAGCGACATGGCATAGCGGTACCGCGCGCAGGTGACAGATCCTACGCGACGGGTTCGATTCGCGCCTGGAGCTGATCGCATGTGACATATTTAACGGGTGGCTGCTGACTCGAGGAGCGCAAGCTCACTTCGCAGTCTCCTTCAATTACTGTTGAATTTTCAGTTCAATATAATTTGAAAATAACCTCAGTAATTTATTTATTTATTATTTATTTGAATATTTACAAGCCAATCAGGATTCACGGTAAAAACAAACACTGTAAAAAATTTCACGAAGCA
Source organism: Trididemnum miniatum (assembly GCA_964006365.1). Lineage (NCBI taxonomy): Eukaryota > Metazoa > Chordata > Ascidiacea > Aplousobranchia > Didemnidae > Trididemnum > Trididemnum miniatum. Next base: position 1,881,135 of record OZ023244.1, read on the forward strand.
GCGAAGCCGCGATAGATGAAGCGCCATAGAGCGAGAGATCACTGTAATTCAAATGTGCTTGAAATGTTGCAAGCCTTACAGCTTGGAAATCAGCATTACTGATTGTTACATTTTGTGCCGAAAAGTAGTTGATGATACCACCTTAAAATTGCTGGCATCATTTCGTCAAAACCGTCGTCTGTCTCTACGGCAAAAGCTGAAACAGATTCAACTTGTTTACCGAACGGCAAAGCTGGATGATGAAGCAAAAATCCTGCAACAAAATCAAACTGAAAATTAATTCTCATAACGATTCCATCACATCATTTTGATCAGCGGATTATGCATCAATTGCCTGTAAACTTCAATCAAAATCGATTCGCGTCGGGACAAACCAACCATTGGTATACACTCATCATTTGGTATTTACAGCTTCCCTGTTCGACGTTCAACATTACAAAAACAAGCCGGTAAAATTACATGTTGTGCCTTTGCAAAAACACTTGAAAGGATTTCTCTACCATGAGTACTGTATTACGTCGAAGCGTATAACGAGTGGCGGAGTCCATCTCCACGGCTTAGCGCCTCGACAAAACAGCTGTGAAGAAACATCGCAGCGGTGGCGCGCCGTTGGCGACATTGCATCTAATTTGACGGACCCGGGAATCGAACCCACTCCTACCGCTTTGATAACGATGTTTTAAACCATCGTGACTATCGACCGGTTCAATACGTAAACAGGTTGCGATACAGTCAGAGCAACCATATCGTGCTTATTTCTTAGATTTGTGCTTATTTTCAAGAGCAAAGTCTCACAAAATGTAAATGTGTTTATTTTTAGAAAACGTGCTTATTTTTAAATTCTGTGCTTAAATTTTGTGCTAAAAATGTCTTAGTTGAAATGGTTTTTTATATAACTGAACGAAAAATGTTCATGCTTGTTTTTCGGTATAAAATGTTCAAGAAATGTTCCTTTTTTTTACAAACAATACAGCTACGAAGCAGCTAAAACTTTATAACTTCTGTCTTAGTTTTCTATATTTTTTGCAACATAGCTTAAGATCAGTTTAGCGTTGACAATGACACCACGTGTGAGCCAAAACGTTCGCCCAAGTATTTTTAGCTGTTTCTTGACTGTGTTGTTGGTACTAAAATTGCTAATAGACTTCGACCTGTACCGTTTACCATGCTCATTTTTGTTTAATTAATTAATTTTAGCAATTTGAAATTTGTTGATCGCTACCTCTACTTGATACAAAGCACTACCAAAGTACCAATATGATTTTGGAACATAATTAATACAAGTTTTGACTACTTTAAATACAAAAATAAAAGCCAATAATATTGGAAACATTTGAACTTTTCGAGACATTTCGATTTACACTAAAATCATTGTCACCCTTATTCAAATAGAATCGATTTGATAAGAATTCTATTTGAATAAGATTAACAATGGTTTAAGTATACATCGAATTGTGTCAAAAAATTCAAATGTTTTCAATATTAATAGCTTTTATTTTTGTATAGTCAGAGATGGGCATTTGTCGAGATAATTTATCGGCGATAGTTATCGGCGATAATTTATTACCGATTATCGTTATCGTTTTAAATAATTTATTACCGATTATCGTTATCGCTTGATAGTTATCGGTTTTAGTTTGGATTTATCGATTACCTATATCGCGATAAGCGATTCTTTATGCACACAGTGTTCAGAGCTAGCTAGCTGACGCTATAAAAAAAATACACGGTGTCCATAAAGTGTTGTTACAATTTAAAAAATCTTTTTTTGTTTGTTCGATGCCACGGTAGAGTCCGTGAACTGCTCTCTTTTCTTGAAAAATCCGTGAAAACATTTTTGCTTTTTGACTTACAACAAAATCTTCGTCAAAAGCAATGAAAGTTTACTATAAGATTTATCGGAAAAATTTATCCGGGATAATTTGTTGATGACCGATATCGCTTTGGGAAATTGAGATTTATCGATTATCGGTATCGCCCAGGTCTTTTTTGAAACCATCGACTATCGTTATCGCTTTAGTACAGGAAGGTTTATCGTGCCCATCACAGTGTATAGTTAAAGCACGATTTTGCAATAAAGAGTTTTCGAGGAGTGGTAACTAATAACCTACCACGTCATCGCCACAGCAGCGTGCTTAGTTTTTGGCGTACACCGATGGTAACCCTGGATATAGTATATTTAAAGCAATGCGGTACAACACATTATTTAATCTGATGACCTCGTACCTTCGTCATTGACCACAAAAGCATAAGAGAAGCCATTCGGGCGAAAAGTAAATGTTTCTACGAAGAGGTCGTTGAACAAGATATCAACCGCAACAACCCCCCAATAATTACCGCGGAAATACACTGGCAAGCTGGCGGTGGCGATAAAACCTGCAAAAATTTGTGGTGCTGAACATTGAGACATATTTACCCAGTACACGTGTCCAATTTTTGTGAACTTCTATGGTTTCTGCATCACAATCAATTTGCTGATGTCATCAACACTTTTTTTAATTATATATAACCATTATGACGTAGAAAACTAAAACCAAAAACCCTCGAAAACTGGACAAGTGCTCAAGGTAACAATGCCATTGCAACGAACAATTCAACCGCTTCGTTCACATGAACTCATCAGGTAGGAATTTCATGCGAAATTGTTGGAATTTTTTTCTTGATCATAGGCCTATATTGCAAAAAAATCAAATCTACATTATAGTCGCGTTGTTATGCCGAAGCGTGTAACGAGTGGTGGGCTCCATCTTCGTGGCTCAGCGCCTTGAACACATCTTTGAAGAAACGTAGCAACGGTGATGACGCTGTCCGATTTGAATGGCCCGGGAGTCGAACTCAAGCCCTACCACATCGATAGCAATGTCCTTAACCACGGCGCCACCGGCAGATGTATCAGTCAATAAAAAGATGGCGACTCTACCAAACAGGAGATCACAGTACACTTTTCAAATTTACCTAAACCAAGCACATCTTCATAGAGTGACCACTGTGGGGCGCGAGAATACTGCTCAGTGATGTTGGTCGGATAAAGACTCAGAAAAAAATTAAATATTTTATCGTCCAGAGTGACTAAACTTCTGATTGCTTCGAAACCACTTTGCTGGAAAAATGAAAACCAAAAGATTTTTAAGGAAAAGTATAGCTACAGTAATTCTTAAAACTGGACGTTTCGACTACATACATTCAGCTGTCGTCATCAACAGCTCTGTACTGCCTTGCTTACACTGCTGATGATGACAGCTGAATCTATGTTGATAAAACTTCCAATTTCAAGAATTATTGTAGCATTATTTTTTCTCCCCAAGCTGACTTCGTCCCATATTTATAGTTTTCTGATTTTTTTCCTTAATAGTCACACGATACACGAAGGCTGTCACATATTAGCGATTTGCTCAGACTTCAGAATGTTTCCAAGGTTTTTTCAATCCAAAATTTTCAACTGAGCGAAGCAGGAAGAGCAAATATCTGAGGTTATTTTCAAATAATATTGAACAGAAAACTCAACAGTAATTGTAGGAAATTGCGCAGCGAGTTTGCGTTCTTCGAGTCAGCAGCCGCCAGGTATATACGTCAAATGCGATCGGTTTTAACCGTGAATCGAACCCGTCACATATGAATGGTAAAAATGGCTGTATGGTTGTATCATTTAAGGAGAAAACGTATGAGGGTCACATTTTCCCTGTCCACATGTCCATAGTTTCGTGAGCATTAGACCTGCGGGTCTTAGTTCTAATTTCTACATAATCCATTTTTTGATGTCACACTCAAATAATGATTACCGGAACAATATGGGGCGCCGTTGTGAAAAAAACTATTTAGCTAATTTTGTACGAATTTTCAGCAACATTTACAAAGTTTCACAGCTATTTAGAGAAAGTGAAGTGACCTGGAGCTAAAACGCTTCGAAAAATGCAATAACAGCCAAAACATAACGACATTTAATAAATAGGAGCGATATTTATTAAATAGCGGCGATATTTAATAAACAGCATCAGCAGCATTTAATAAATAGCAGTGATGTTTAATAAACAGCAGCGACATTCAATAAATAGCAGCGACGTTTAATAAATAGCAGCGACGTTTAGCTAAAGTGCAGCGAAAAATTAAAGTGCTGCTCGAATTATGCTAAAGAGATCAACAGTGTTTCCATTTAGGGTAATCTTGAAATGGATTTTGAAAAGTTTAATATTTATTTATCCAAATTTGAATGACTATCGGCACAGTGTATCCATATTACTAGTGGAAAGACTCTTTGTATTCAGTGTCCGTAACGAAAATTAAAGCTTAGATGTTGTGTTGCCATTTTTTATTTTTGTTTCAAAAATTTTGTATGAAATTTACAAGGAGTTTCTAGTATATTTTATCGTTAGACTAATTTGGCAATAAATGAGAAAAGTGAGAAATTTTGGCATGAGGCAAATGATAAAGTATGGGGAGCATAGGAAAGTGTTGGAGGAGGCGTGGGGGTTGTGAAAAGGTATGGGGAGTGAGTATGGAAAAAGGTTGGGGGAGGTGAAGGAAAGGTGTGACGAGTGTGGGAAAGTGTGGGGAGGTGAGTGTAGAAAAGTATGGAGAGACGTGTCAGTTGAGTGTGGGGGTGCGGGGAGAGATGTTGGGTGAGTGTGGGAAGAGGTGTCGGGTTAGTGTGGAGGGTGTGGGGAAAGGTGTAAAAGAGTGTGTTGGCGCTACCACATCCCCACACCTCTCCGCATCCCGACACACTTTCCCCCACTTCAACACAACCCCACACTCACTCCATACACTCTTCCACACCTCTCCCATACTTCATTACATCCCCGACACCTCCTCTACACAACTCCCAATTCCTACCCCACATTTTCCTACTTCTTTTTGCTATGTTTCCCTCATACTTGACCCAACTCTCCTTAAACTACCAAAAATTCCCTGATTAACCTACCACCCATAACCTCCCCAAGTTCTCTATACTCCCCCATTCTACCCAATTCTTTCCCATACGCCTACTGACCCATACTTGCCTTATCATTATTTCGATACCAAAATTTCTCACTTTGCTCATTTATTGCCAAATTTAGTTCAGCAATCAATTACACTAAAAACTCCACGTAAATTTCATAAAAAATTTGAAAACAAAAATAAAAAATGGCAACACAACCTCTAAGCTTCTTAAAAAGTTTAGCGTTTTTGTGGACATACGTAACAGTGCTTCTTTGTTGAGTGGGTCCACTGAAAGGATGTAAGTATAATGTGGCTGTACTGTACAGACAACCGCAATTTGATGTTACGAAAAATGAAGAAATGGAAACACTCTTGATCTCATTAGCATAATTCCCGCAGCACTTCAATTTTTCGCTGCACTTTAGCTAAACGTCGCTGCTATTTATTAAATGCTGCTGTTTATTAAATAGCGCCGCTATATATTAAATAGCAGCGATATTTATTAAATATCGCCGCTATTTCGTAAATATCGCTCCTATTTATTAAATGTCGTTACACTTTGGCTGTTATTGTACAGTATTTTTCAAAGCGTTTTAGCTGCAGTTCATCTCACTTTATTTAACTAAATAGCTGTGAAACTGTGTAAATGTTGCTGAAAATTCGTACAAAATGTGCTATATCGTTTTTTCACAACGGCGCCCCATATTGCAAAATCGAAAAATTGATTATGATGCAGAAGCTAGAAGCAAGCACCGCGGGCCTAACCAAGAATCGCGGTCTAAAATTGGTCAAGTGGACAGGGTGTGAAAGGGAGCATCTGTAGTGATAATGGCCACATACCGTTGGCTGATATCTACGGTATTGTCATACATACTTCTCTGTTTACAGTTGAAAACCTTTGCATGAAATGAAAATCTGAAAAGAGAGTTCAAAAGCGTTACTCAATCTTATTATAAGTATTGAAACTGCATGATTGTTTACCAATAGGTAAAAACTGTCGAACAAAGCAATCATATTTCGTTGATTGCTTGAAATAAGATTCTTGAACAGAATCCGTCATTTATTTCACTCTATTTTTTCATTCATTAGTTGTATCAATTTTGACAAAATGCTATAATATGATCATTCTAACTTTCAGGGAGGCAAATGTCTCGATTGCTTCTGGTTGGATTTACTCCTGGTTCATTGGCGGTCGATTATGTTTCAACTGACACCACTGGTCAACAGCAAAATTTGAGCAAAAACGCCAACCAACTTTTTCAAAAGAATTTTTTCCGCTGATTCAAAATCTGCAGCTATTTTTTGTCTATCACGTAAGGTTTAAAAGATATTTTAAGTTTTTTTATCGTGGTTAACTTTTGAAACCGTAATTGTCACACCACAATTTACCTTTGTCACAAAACAAAGCATTTGATTGTGACATCACATTTTTTCGTTTTTGAGTAGCAAGCGTCATAATTCTCTTTGATGTGAACTTTTCTATGCATGCAGAAGATTTACTGTATCAGGCATTACCAATCAACTTGAATTTTTCCAACCCTCAGATCATCTACTATCATGATTAGTCTTAACAGCGCTGTGCTAAAGCAACCTTTTTATTATAAATAAGCTTAAATCACAAACTCTAGTTTTTAAGACCTCATTAGTCATTTTTACACCTTTTCACTTTTTTCAGAACTGTTACCGAATAGAAGGTTTGATTGATAAAAATTTCGTTTATGACAAAATAGATGCTATTTGCAGTGGTATGAAATTACGTGGGGGTTTTGACTGTTGTTTTCAAGGAACTATTTGCTGCCTTATTTTTGATTGTTCACAAAATGTTTCACAATAAATTTTTATGACGTTACAAAGGTTTTACTTATGTCATAATAATGTAAATATTGTGATTAAACAAAGGTCTTCGGTTTTAAATAAATAAAAAAGATAAAACCTATAAAACCTGACGTGCTGGACAAATATAGCTTGCAGATTCGAAATTAGCGTCATTGATTGCATAAGATTAAAGTGTTGAAGTCTCCGCAATACTCAAAAACCAAAATTTTGTTAACCACTCAATGAAAGACAGATTTCAACATAAGAACATGCCAACAATTTTTAAACGGAAATGAAGTGCAAAATTATTTTTTCACTAAATGTGTTAAAAATTATATCAAGAATTCAAAAGTGACAGTAAAAACTTTTGAATGTATTTAGTTAGCTAAAAATTGGCGTTCAAAGTGTCAGCCGATGACGTACTTAGGTTTTATTTACGCTATGAGGCGTGCTAGAATTACAGATGCAATGCTCGTCAACCCAATTCGCTTTCACTGATTAAAGCCTAAACGCTTTTCTCCTTGGTGATAAATGCGGCAAAGGCATTTGACTTTGATCAGTGAAAGCGAATTAGGTTCACGAGCGTTGCAGCTGTAACTCTTGCACGCCTCATTGCAAAAAAAAAAACGAAGTAGCCTACCTCATCGGCTTAAAACTGGAACGCCTATTTTCGGTTAACCAAACACATTTACAAATTTTTGCCGTCAGTTTTCAATTCCTTGTATTTTCTAATAGCCTACCTTTAGTGAAAAAAATCTACACTTCAGTTCCCCTTTAAAGCAACCTTTCATTTTCCATCCATCCGAAACCGTAACCAACTAGTAGAATGGTGTGAAAAAACTTACGAAAATTGGGGATCATGAGAGTCTGAAAACCAGGCAAACCACTTATAATCTACCCAGATAACAACCTTTCAGGAAACCCCAAACCATGCTACCTACTCCTCCTATGAGTCACTGCTGGGAGAGTTAAAATTCTCATTACACCAGCAGCAATTAGTCCACACATTGTAAAAAGTTAGTTTTAGTTGTAAAGGCTGCAAAACTCCTATGCTTCCTTGCTTCAATTAAACTGGTCTTAGAACCAAGAGTCTTTGACTCGCGAATCATAATTTTATTTAAGTTTTACTGACGTCCTGTGCCAATTCCAAATGAAAAAATCCCAACCGAGTGCTCCACCAAAGTCTCTTCTAATGTTTGCAACTGTTCAGGAGTAGGTAAACCACCGTTTGAATGCAATGTTTGGGGAATTCCATCAGAAATCAAAACAATTCGTCGAATTATGGAACCATCTACAATAAAACTTCAAACTACATCAAATCAAATACTTGCGGTATTACGCCAAAGCGTGTAACAAATGGCAGGGTTCATCTCCACGGCTTAGCGCTTGGAAAACACAGAAAAATAACGTCGCAGCGGTGGTAAGCCGTTGAAGGCAGTGCCCGATTTGACCGGCCTGAGAATTAAATGACTTCTCGCCCAGATAGCGATGTTTTTTACGGCTGCGCCAACCGGCGGATAAATATAAAATTAGAAGTTTTGAAAATTGTATAGATTTATAATGGTTGTGACCTCTCTTATAGATTGCCACCTTTACGTAGTGGGGAGGTTTGAGTTTTCAATAATCTTCAAAGCACTGCCGTCGGTAGTGTTTGATCATTTCCATCAGGTTCACCCATGGCGGTAAGGTCGAAGGAAAGAAACAGACCAAGTAGCAATCCAATGCTGTAGCTAAATGGAAAGTTGTAATAACAATATTCATGCTGCATCGGACGGCGCGCAGGATAAAAAGGTCTGCGTTCGAGTTTTAGGCAGAGGGACTCGTTCGAAAAATAAGCTACAGTCTCCCCCACAAGCTGACCGTCACCGGAAACCTACTAACGCAGTCTCTAAGCGTTTGGGGAAGCAAATGGGGGAAGAGCACAGAAAATGTGCTCGAGTTGGACCAAACTGCCGGAATCTAGCTATCGGGAACTGGAACGTTTCGTCACTGACAGGAATAGAGCAGGAGCTTGTTTGCGAAGCCCAACAGTATCGCCTTGATGTTGTGGGAATTTCGTCAACAAAGCGCCGGGGTTCGAAAACTGTCTAGTTGAACGGTGGGTGGAAAATTTTCTACTCAGGTGTTGATGCAGCAATATCTGCTCAAGCTGGTGTTGGCTTACTTGTGAGCCCTGAGTGGGTACCACAGAGCTGGAGTCTCGGCCAAAATCTTCGAGCCCGAGACCGAGACGAGACTTTGACACCACGAGACCGAGACTTGGAGCAAAAAGTCGAGATGAGACCAAGACTTGAACGTGCGGAGACCAAGACGAGACACGAGACTTTTGAAATCAGGGGTTCTCAAAAGGTCGCGAACATTTTACTGTAAATATATGACATTCCCACGAATTTCTTCATTCGGCAGAATGTGGCAAGCCATAGCAGTTGTCTCGTGGAAACCCAGAAAAACTGCTATTGTAGGCCTACCACAAGACGGAGAACAAAAAATGCGATATTTGTATTTACTGATGATACAAAATAGAACTTGAGCCATCCTGTTTCGGGATTACGTCCCTCATCAGTGATAACAATCAGGCAGGACCATGTCGAAAACCTCACAGATATTTTTCACAAAACTCGAATTTAAATATTTAAAGTTTTTGAACTGAAAAAAATCAAATTTCGCTGAACTTGATCGAAAATAACACTGATGAGCATAAAAAATTGAAAAAAATCAACAATTTTGACTTGTAAAGATCTACTAGCGAAGCCAGGATTTTGCAATGAGGGGGAGTTGAGTGTGACATCACATTTGACCATAGGCCTACGTTGTATACAGAAGCGGATCCACAAAGTTTTGGTGGGTAGATGTACTTTTCAATCAGTTTGAATGTTAACTAAATGCAAAGATGTTTAGACCCGGAAACGGGCGTAAATAAGATTTTTGAAAATGGCTTCATGTCATTCAGAATTTTTTTCAGGAAGAGAGCACTAATTTTCGTCAATTTTCAAGCGCACTTTTTTTTGACAGATTTAATTTAAGCAACTTAGCCTAAGTAACAAAAATGACTCTAGGGGGGTCCGGGGGCATGCTCCCCCAAAAAATTTTTGAAAATTTGCATACTGCAATGGCCATTCTAGTGCTTTTTGAACAATCTTTAAGGAAATTTTGTCATATTTTTGGCCCTTAACTTTGAGTGCTTCCCAAATATGATGCATTTTGTTCGCACAGTTTTGATTATGCGTGCTTAAGGCGACTAAGGTATATTGTTATGAGGAGGTTCGAATTTCTGGAAAAATTTTAATCATCCAAAACATTGTTGAAAATGGCTAATGGGGGGATGCATACGCAGCATACCCCACACCCCCCTTGGATCCGCCCCTGGGTTGTACAATAACAAAAGATGGCCTCAAATTTTAAGAGAGATGTTTCAAACCAGAAATACCAAAGGCAGATAAGGCACGATTGTCGTAAGGAAGTCAAAGAAATGCTTTCTGGTGAAAGTAGTAAAACAATATTCAAATGTTAGCGCTTCAGTTATTTTTTGAGCTACAGTGTCAGTACGTGCATCATTTTTGCTTGAAATTGTTTAACCGTTTTTATACGGAAGGCCTGAGGAACCGAGGGCAGTTGCATGTATAGGAGCAGCACTGCCCTGCTAATAAAATTGTGTCATTGCTGCATTAAGCATAACGGCAAAGAACAAAATTCAGAAAACAAAGCTACGTAATGCACGTTATTATGACTATTAGACTATTACAAAACCATATTACCAATGACAAAGCATCGAGCACTTCGAAATAAATATCGGAAAAAGAAGTATGACGTCATTTGAGGCTCAATGGAGGAGGGGGGTTGTAATCCCCAACCCCCCGTGGCTTCGGCACTGTAAATATCTAATGAACTCGAACTTGACTACGCTAAAAATCGATCAAGTTTGCAGTTTCGCTAGGCCGCTACGACTGCTTTGTGTTTTTCGTCTCTACGTTTTATCGGCATTTTTAAGAACAAAAATGCGCCACAAAATATGATTGCGAAAGTTGGAAAATTGAACATGGAAAGAAATTTTGAATAGTGATGTTTATGATACCACAATCGACGTTGCTCAGATTGATGCGCGGAGTGGAAAACGAATTGTCAAAGTGATCTCGCAGTAAAAGATCAGACAGCTTTTTAACCTTAGTATCTGAAATGAATTCCTGGTTGCCAAGGCATGCAAAAATGAATTTAATGCACTTTGGCAGAAACAGCTAAAATATTTGCTATTTGCTATACGATAAAGCTAAAACAATGACATATTTGCTATGACATATTTGCTACTATAAAAAAAGAAGCGACAAACGTCTGTAGTGGTAATACACTTACAATACTTCATGAGCTAACTATCAATAAATTAGCGAATAGCATAGCTAATCCACCGGACCCCCTCGGCGGCTTAGACTCTTCAAGCCGGATAAGTAATGACAGCGATGTGGCCAGCAAAAAATTTAGGGGGGTACTGTACCCGGATTTAGGCAAATCATCAAGGATAAAGGTCTTCATTTCTAAAGAATATCGTCACAAGGAAAAAAGGGGGGCTCCCTTACCCCGGCTACGCCAGTGCTCCGCAACCTTTTTTTACTCACGGCACACTAAAACCATGTCCAAATTTTCGCGGCACACCTCAGCAAAAAAGCGCAGAAAATTTACACATCAAATCACTGTAACTACATCAACGTTATCAGCAGTTCAATGGGATGCTTGGGGATGTCGTAACGAGCTCAATCGCTGTATGTTGGGCTCTATATTTGAAATGGCAACTCGAAGTTCAAGATTAGGCAAAAAACTGAATATAAATTTAGTTCCTACTGCAAATATGGCCTACAGCCTATGGTACCAGCTGCTTTCACAACCTAGGTTGCTTGCGATTCCTACGACAAAGTAGAAAAATTTTGTCGCAAGCGTCGTACAACTCACTTCTTTTCACTTGCGATGACCTCAGCCACTTCAGTCGCATTCAGTGTGCATAGATAGCGCGATTTGTCGCTGGAATCGCATCGCACGATTATTGCGTAAGAAAATCGCAGCAGTGGGCATTGGCAGTCGCAGGACTTGACGCAAACGTGATCGCAATGGTCGTGGCGCAACGCAACGAGCTCAGTGTGCAGCCGCCTTAACGTTGTTCAAGGTTACTCGCACTTCAAAATTAAGCAAAGTTAGTTGTACAGTAATATCAGCTTCTAGCAGCGTGAGAAGAAAAATCAAACAAAAGCGGTTTCCTGAGGTTAGTCAAAGGTTAGCACAACGGGATCGACGCGTCGAGCGAAAGCTGAAATTTTTTATGTTTATACTTCCAAGACTAAGTGTATAATTCGTAATTGGCAATAAAACGCTCCTTATCATCAAGAATGCGGGGAAATCTAGATACAATCAAGAAAAAGGTTCGGTTGCTAACAACAATAATCTGTTTTACAACGTGCGGGTCTCTTGGTAGTTATGCAATACGAGAAAAATGTGGAGATTAATTAAGTGATGATAATCCTTACGCTACAAAGCGAAACTTGAAAAAGATCTTTTGAGATTGATCGGTGCAATTTTGAAATAAATCGGGAAACCATATACACTCTTTTCATTTTTTTTTTCAGTTTGGTGGTTCAAAATATAGGCCTAATTATTCCGCGGCACACCTAGGATCGCCTCGCGGCACACCGGTTGCGGAGCACTGGGCTACGCCACTTAGTAACGGTCAAAAAAACTGCAAATAATACACAGTATGTGAAGCAGCACTAATGTAAAGAATAACCCTCCTTAAAATACTTCGCCGAAACGCTGTATTAGAACTTTTGCAAGGCTGCCACTTACTGGTATCAATTGCTAAAATTTCAAAAAATCATCATAACATACAGAAGTGATTCAATGGCTATCTAAATTTTTCATACTTAATTTAATTAAATTTAAAACCGAAAGGATCTTTTTTTTGAGGACGCCATTGACAAACTTTTTATCACTGATCTGGGGGCCCCCTTTCTCGGGGGCCCCCGGGGCTACATCCCCCCCTTAATCCGGCTCTGGGCGGCAGCCACAAAAGTTAAACTGTCTAAGAAAAGGGCCTGGAAGGAATTTGGAGAAAGGTTAGACGATGATTTTAAAACGGCAAACAAAGTGTTCTGGTAGACCATTCGCCGTTTGCGTGGAAAAAGATCTCGAGCCGCCTTCTTCATCGAAGATTCAAATGGTGTGACTCTGAAAGATCAAGATGCTATTTTGATTCGGTGGAGAGACTACTTTAGTGATCTTTTAAACCTAGTTGATGCTACACCGCTACAAATTCACGAGGAACAGGTTGGGGAAGATATTCCGATAACCGAAGCAGATGTGAATGCAGTTATCAAATCATTGTGTAAATTTGAAACCGAAGGGAAAGCACAAAACTGGAAAAGCACCTGGTGAGGATGATATCAAACCTGAAATGTTAAAAGCAATGAACATACATGGTGTTCGTTGGCTGACTCGTGTATGTAAGGTGGCATGTAGTACTGGGCAAGCACCAAAGCAATGGCAAACTAGTGTGATAATATCTATCCACAAGAAAGGAGACAAGAGAAAATGCACCAATTATAGGAGCGTATATCTCATCTGTGTCCCGGGTAAGGTCTATGCCAAATGCCTTGAAAAGAAATGCCGTGAAATAGTCGAGCCTAAACTAACGGATGCTCAGTGTGGCTTTCGTCCTGGCCAAAGCACAATGGATCAGATCTTTGCCTTGTAGCAAACTTTTCAGAAGTCGTGGGAATATGCAAAAGAGGTCAATGCATGTTTTGTTGATCTTGAAAAAGCATATGATCGCATTTCTAGAAACAAGCTGTGGGCAGTGCTGTTGCAGTATGGCATTGATGGCCAGTTACTAAATGCCATTAAGTCGCTGTACATACATTCCGAGGTCTGTGTTCGTGTTAACAGTGCAACGACGAAACCTTTCAGAGTAAATGTGGAACTACGGCAAGGCTGCTCTCTTTCACCTATTCTGTTCCTTATTTATATGGATAGAATAGTTAAGAAAAGTGAGTGTTGTGGCGGAGTAAAGATCGGTGAATGCACTATACAACGTCTGTTATTTGCAGGTGATTTTGTGCTACACGACTCTACCAAAATGGTCTCCAGCAAGCTCTTGACAGGTTTTCGGATGCATGCTCTGTTGCCGGAATGAAAATCAGTACAACAAAAACAGAAACCATGAGCCTGTCCAGACGACCAAAGCAGTGCTCTCTCCAAATTGATGGAGTACCACCAAAACAGTCAGAGAAATTCAACTATCTCGACGTCTCATTCACAAGTGACGGTAGACAAAATAGCGAATTGGATATCCGCATCGGAAAAGCAAGTGCAGTAATGCGCCAGCTCCACCGATCTGTGGTACTGAAACGGGAGCTTTGCACCAAGGCAAAGCTATCCATTTTCAGATCAGTCTATGTTCTTATTCCGACTTATGGTCACGAGTGTTGGATCATGAATGAGAAAGTGAGATCTCGAGTTCAAGCAGCGAATTGGGATTCTTGCGAAGAACTAGCGGTTTGACCTTGCTGGACAAGGTTAAAAGTGCAGATATTCGTAATCTCTAAACATCGAAGCGCTGCTTCTCCGACTAGAAAGATCGCAACTGCATTGGTATGGACATGTGACACGAATGTCCCAGGAAAGAACAGCCAAACAACTGCTCTGTTTAACACCGATTGGTCGAAGGCCTAGAGAACGTCCCAGAACTCGATGGTGAGATTACGCAGAAGATCTTAATTGGTCTCGCCTTGGCATCCCAGCAAAGCATCTGTTCTTTGTTTATCCAACTAGGAGGATCCAACTCGAGCTGCTGCCCTCACGACCCCCCAAGGATAAGCGGGTCCAGAAAATTGATTGATTGATGGTTGTTACTAGACGATCAGATGGCCAAGTACATAATTTGCCTCTGGAACGCTGCGAAAACGAGCTTCATTCCGAGTCGGGTCAAACCAATGATTTTAATAACAGCTTCCCTGCTTAACGTTCAGCATTGACGAAACGCATATGTTTATTTTTTTTTATTTTTATTTAGTTGCATATTTATCCTCCTATCACAAGAATGCGATCAACGCGCTATACGAGCTCGCTTAGGAGTTGCCGGCCATCTGTCTACCACACCAAGATGGGGGAATCCCGCTAAGTGCCATTCCCAACAACAAGTAAACTTGCCGGCTTGTTCTCCACACTGTCCTTCTAATGCTGAGCGTCAAGCAGGGAAGCTGTGAATACCAGTTATACAGTCATTAGTTTGACCCGACTCGGAACCAAACCCGAGTCTACAGCTCAAGAGACAGACGCTCTATACCACTCGGCCATTTGAGCTGTATAATGTATTATGTACCCAACACCGTAGAATCTCAGCCGACATTCCTATTTTATTTGCCTGTCTTCATCAACCCGATTATTTTTTTTCAAACGGCGACTCAATAATTTCCTATTTATTTTGTGTCAGTTTTTTGGCTTTTTTAACCAACACATTTGTCGTATATATAAATAGGAAGTATCCTATATAATATCTTGGACAAAATGTAGCTCTAAATGGCCGAAAAAACATGTGGAAAAACCTAAATTTTTTTCCAAACGGCGCCGTATAATTCACAGGTCACAAGCGAATACGCAACGAGAATCGAACCCAAAACAAATGCGACGCTTCCCTGTATACGATGCGCTATAAGTCACCGAACTATAGAAGAGTCACATCACTCTCTATAAGTCACCAAATTATAGAATTCACTCTATAATCTATAAGTCACCGAACTATAGAAGAGCTGTTGGAAAAAAGCAAGGTTCTGTTGGTGCTGGATGTATTACATAAAAGTGCTGACGGGACGCTGAGGAGAACAAGCCGGCAAGCTTACTTGCGCCGTAAGGAAAAAAATAACGGAATTTTTCTACTTTAGATAGGTAGCTGGCAACTCAATATCAGCTCTTCATCGCGCATTGATAGCTTTCTTGTGATTAGAAAACAGCCAAGTTATATTGCTTATAATGAACTGCACTTACCACTTGCATTAGTATTCAAATTACGAAATATACGCATGGACTTTTTCAATACGTTGCTGTATTTTCCTCCTCCACCTAAAAATTCCATTTTTTGTAATGAACATCATCAAACAAAACGTGAAGCTAAGAGCCGGTTGACGTAAAGGTAAAGGTACGGGACAGTGGGTGCCAGCACACATTGTTTAGGCCATTCTCAATTGGAGGCCGATTACAATTATCAATCATGAATGATTGAACGCTGTTAAGGGACATACATGACGAAAAACACATACACAAAACCCTTCGCACTTCTGCTTGTGCCGAGCGCGAAAGCTGCGAATACTATTTTCAAAGTGTTTAGTGTGACCCGACCGGGAATAAAACCCTAGTCTCCCGGCTACAGTGACGTACATTTGAGGAAATTATTGGGGGTGATGAATCATTGCAGCATCAACTAAAACGTCAAGATTGTGTCAACTCATTCGGGGCCCGCCTCCCAAATCCCCCATCGTTGTTCTTCTTTGCACGTTACTTTGTTTCAAAAGTTTTGAGACTATGAACATAAACTTCTTCAAATATTATAGACTGAACAATATTTACAAAATAACATGTCGATACAGAAAATACGCTAAACGTTTTCCGACAAATTGACAGTCCTTCATTGCAGTATGATCAGGAATAAAAAGTTAACGCATGGCAAACCAATATAGGCCTAAGCGAAAAGCAAAACAGCAAGAGTACGAGCCGTACTCTTGCTGTTTTGCTTTTCCTTTGAATTAGTTTGCCCAGGGCGAGTTAGCTTTCCATTTTCGATCGTGTTCTGACGAAGGACGGCAGCGTGGCCGAGTGGTCCGGAGTGTCGTTTTTGCGACGGCCATGATCGCAAGGTTGATGGTTCAACTCCCACCCAAGCCTCGTTGTTGCGTCCTTGAATAAGATGCTTCATGGATATTATCTCCGCTTGAAGGAATTTAACAAGCAGCCAATTGAAGAAGTCAGAAGCTAAATTCAAGCGGAAAAAGTCTAAACAAGGGCAGCTCCTAAGTGAGTTTGGAGTCCTCCGTCGCTTTCTCGAGACAGGAGGGAAAAAACGCAAAAATCATCATCATCAAGGA
Organism: Trididemnum miniatum; assembly: GCA_964006365.1. NCBI lineage: Eukaryota > Metazoa > Chordata > Ascidiacea > Aplousobranchia > Didemnidae > Trididemnum > Trididemnum miniatum. Next base: position 1,897,979 of record OZ023244.1, read on the forward strand.
CGGTCGAGTTATTTGAAAACGCTCAGCATATTTTCTGCATGTTATTTTCTCATTGAAAACGTTCTATGTTTTGAACTTATTATTTGTTGCTACAATATGGATATTAAAGATCTCTCTCCCAAAGTTATATTAAGCTACGAGCTGATAGCAAAGATAATGCTAACATGCTGATAGCGGCTCCGAAAAGCGATAAATCCAATAATATTTATTAATTAAAATGGACACTAATTGTGACGAACTTTTACCTCACAAAAAGCAAATCAACGGAAACGTAATAACCTAATTATTACTAGACAGTGAAAGTCATTATTCATGTAGCCTACTGTGAGTGAAAATCAACAAAATGTTGGATCACAATACCTTATCGGCTTAATCGTACCGGTGCATTTACTGCAATTGCTCGCTGATTCCTTCCTCCTCTGCCAATCATCCCCTGACATTGAATGTTTTATAGAAATCGTGTAACAATTTCATCCAATATTGGGGGTGATAAATGCATTATCATCCTCCTCGAAAAATATGGGGGAATGCATCTCCCCTATCCCTCCGCGGATGTACGCTCTTGCCCGGCTACCAAGCGGACGCTCTTTACCAATACACCAAGCGCCGGTCACTCGCGATGGTAAAGACATCGCGAGTGACGAGGAAGTTCTGGGCTTCGGTTCTGCGATGTTTCGTCATAGTAGCTGTCCAGGCGCTAGCTCGCGGAGATGGACCCCGTCACTCGTTGCACGCTTCTGCGTAATACCGACAGTATAACGAAGATTTGAAAACGTGAAGCTTACGTAGTACTTTTAATTCATCTAGAAATCCATGAGCAATTTCTTTGTTTGAAAGGGTCGCTCTAGCTAGATCGCGAGAAAAGCAATCTTCACTAAGGTCTGAAGGTTCTATGCCTTCTGTGTTATCCGTAAAAGCGAATACGTTGAACTAGAAAGAAAGTAACTTGTTTCAGTAAATACGCAGAGGTTACAAACTATTTATCAATTAGTTTGTATTCAATTTTACAGATCGGATGGCTGAGTGGTAAGAGCGTCTGCCTCGGGAGGTGCAAATTCGGGTTTAATTCCGAGTCTGCTCAAACCAATGACTGTAAACTTTGTATTCACAGCTTCCCTGCTTGACCCTCAGCTCTAAAGGGACAGCGTGAAAAACAAGCCGGCAAGTTTACTCGTTGTGCTGTTGGGAAAGCGGGATTTTCCATCTTAGAGTGGCAGCTAGGTGGCCGGCGACTCCTAAGCGAGCTCAAAGTCGCGCTTTGATCGTCTTCTCGTGATAGGAGGATAAATATGCAATTAAACAACTTAGTCAATAGTCATTCCTACCTTATCACGGTAATCCAAACCAATCAAGATATTTCGTACGATGTACGCGGCAGTTTTCAGTTTAGATTGTCCTTCAAACAGGTCACTCATTGAATAACTGATATCAAGTGCGATGATAATTTCAATCGGTTTTAAGATTGTCGTTCGTAAACTCCATGGTCTGAAACAAAAACATTTACCTTGTCCTCATTTCCAGTGTAAGTGAGCCGAACGCCAAAAGGATTTCTGCATCAAAACAAAATCCATAATGTTGTATTATGACCAGGGACGGCAGTCGCATCGAAGAGGTTCTGCGATATTTGCAATGACTGTCAAACTGCGATGCGATGTGATACTTCACTTAAACTGCGGATGCGATTTTTGTTGCGATTATCTAAATTTTTTCGATGTGAATCGTTGTGCTTGCATTTGCGATTATTTGTGCAATTTTTAACTATTTCGATTTTTTGAGCAATTTTGAACTCTCGCATCTTACAAAATTTTTTACAAACGGTCAGTATCATCAAGCAAGTTTTATTTGACAACGTAAATCATATAGAGGACATGCAGAAAATACAAGTTGCTCTATCTTAAATATTAGTACTAAGAACCAGAATGGCATCAACTGCATCATCCCCCAAACGCATCCTTAACATTTAGAACATATTTCATGCTCGAAAAGACTCTCTCGACAGAAACTTGTGTCAGTGGCAATTTGCTAGGAACAGGAGTGCAGGGCAGGCGGAACCGCTCCCCGAACCCCCCGGTCGGGAGGGGCCAGGCCAGGCCAGGGGCCCCGCTCTGAACACCGCGGCGTTTTTTTCATTGAAAATGATTTTAATACGTGTTACGACGCAACATTAATTTGTTTGAGTGCTTGTATGTAGAAAGAATGATACTGAGGGGGGAGGGGGGTGTGGAAGCAGGGAGGTTTGAAGAATGTTGAACTCCCATTGCGCCGCTTTTGTTTGAAAACAGTGTAGGCTACTGAAGGCAAAATCGCTTGTATGTAAACGAATTTTTTGATTCGTTGAATGTACGAAAGCATAATTTTGTTCTGTTAAAAACACTCATTTTATGAAATATGAATTATAGCAACAATATTAGCCTAACTTCCTATTTCATGCGCCTTGCTTGGAATGAGGTCATACATGGTAGGTGCTAGAAGACAGCGCTAGAGGTTTACCACGTTTTTTTCACAAAAGCAATAGGACCTTTAGGGGTGTGCGACTCCGCAAGCAAAGTGAATCAAAATTGGTTTGTCAAACGGGTCGCTAGAAGTTCAGATTTATGACATATTATAACTTTAAGTAAGGCCTACTTTAAACTTCAGTTGTTCTTTTAATTACTGGTTATTGCCAAATGGATTGATGATTTTTTTTCATATTTTTCTCCAGCTTCTTGCCATGTCATGTCACACTGTGCTGAGCCGTTTATCATTGACTTTAGTTAATTTCAGTGTGTGATTAATTAATTTTAGTTTATTATTGTGACGCTTAATAGCGCACAAAAGACAGCCAATAGTCCGAGTGTTAAAACGATTATAGCAGAGTTGCCTAGGTGGGAGGGCGCGGGCCCCTAATACTAAAAAAAACTGTTTGTAAGGGGGCTCTTAAAATCGGCCATGTCCTTGTGAACGTATTTCGTAAAAGGTTTGCAAGGGGGGGCGTAAGCATGGCAGTGACCAGGGGCGCCTAGAGAAATTTCGGGCCGAGGGGCAAAAATTTCGTTTGGGCCCCTTGGTCAGTGGTGCTCCAAAATCAAGCGATGAGCAAAAGAAAAGGTCATAGCGTCCACAGATGTTCAAATTTCGGCCCGAAATCAAAAAAACATTATCGCCTGTGGCAAAGCTAGAAACTTTAAAAGGAGGGGTGATAATTTCCACATTTTTTTCAAGCGTATTTTTTTTCGGCAGAACAAATTTGAAGCTGATTGAGAAAAACAAAAGGGGGCATGCTCCTCCGGAAAAATTTTGAAAATTTACGCTGTAATGGCTATTTTAGTGCTTTTTGAATAATTTCAGGCAAATTTTGTTCGAATTTTTTGACCCTTATATTGAGTGCTTCGTCAAGTTTTGTTCGCACATTTTCAATTATGCGTGCTTAAGGCGTAAGGCTTATTGCTATCAAAGAGGATCAAAATTATGGAAAAATTGTATACATCAAAAACATGTTTGAAAATGGCTAGGAGGATGCATACCCCTCATCCTACCCCCCTTGATCCGCCCCTGGCCATAAGCTACAGAAACCATTAAAAGAGTATGGCATATTTCAGTCACTTGGCACCATTGGTTTTGTTATTTTTTACTAAAAAGCAGAGTCAAAAGGGGGGGGTGCATAGCACAATTGCACCCCCTAAATACACTAGTGGCGTCCGTAGGCCGTAGTTTTGCATTCTATCTTGACAATTCTGAACCCAGGGCCCCTCTGTGTCTCCGGGCCCCCGGGCGATGACCCCTTCTGCCCCCCCCTCTCGGCGTGCCTGAGTGTACCTAGAATAAAACCGCAGTATGTGCGACGCATAGCAAACCTTGCAAGCTATGAGCATCTTAAGTTAACTGATGTAGAGAAATATTTTTTAACTACTGTAATAAATCGTCTTGCTGAACCCTTTTTTACGTTTTAAGCATAATTTTTTCAGATCTTATTTAATTTATAAACTCATTTCGGGTGGAGAAAATTTCTATTTCAGTTGACACATTTTTGTAAATCTGCAGGCCCCAGAACCTCAAAAATCTTGACATACAAATCACTTGCTCATGTCTATAGTCAGGGTTACCACCGTATCATACCAAAACATAAGCACGCTGCAGTTAGGTTACCCAAAACTCAAAAGCTCTTTATTGTGAAACCACTAAAAGTCGGTGAAGACCCCTCCCCCCCAAAAAAATATCTTCACGTCCACAGAGTCCTGTTTTTCCCCTAAAAATTAGTGAAGACCATAAAAAAGTCTTCACGTCCACAGAGTCCTGTTTTTTCACAAGAAATCGGTGAAGACCAAAAAAATGGTTTTTATACGTCCGCAAAATTCTACTTTTCCGCTAAAATTTCAAAAATAAGCACGTTCCTTAAAAATAAGCACGTTTCATAGGAATAAGCACTTCACGTTTTCTAAGACCCTGCTCTTGAAAATAAGCAGTATAAGAAATAAGCACGAAATGGTAACCCTGTCTACAGTGAATAATAGCTATCATCATTACACTATCCGATCCCAACGAAGCTTTTGAGCATTACATCTGTGATGATCATACACTTTATTCAAGCTTCATCTAACTTAAGAACAGTACATAATTATAAAGGAATCTAAATATAAAACATAATACGACTTACTAAGGTTCTTAAACTAACACTCGTAACCTACTTACACCAAACCGAACACTTCAAACTAACACAGAGAAACAGAGCACAATTCACAATAACAAGCTAATTTAGAAATACATCTGGGCCGGAAGCATTAACAAGAAACTTCGCAGTTACATGTACAACACAGTAAATGATGTAAAAACATGGGTTCGAAACTCAATGTATTATATCATTCACCCCTCCTGGCAAACAAGATTTAATAATTTACGCCATAGCGCATAGGAGGAACACCTTTGTTACTACGAGCGGAACGTCTCACAGAACATTCAGGGCTGTTGACGTTCTGATTTACATTTTCAAGAGATTCGAAAGAAGAATCACTACTGCCATCAAAACTCACATTACTTTCAGGTTCATCACTAGAACGAGAAAAATCACAGGGTGCATCATTCTGTTGCGACACATTAAAGGTATCATTATTTACAAGTTGAGGAATAGGCGCAAGATCACGAATTGACACAGTAGCTTCACGGCCACTCGGGTAACGCTCATCAGCATATGTCGGATTCACATTAACGACTTCTACTTCGTCAACAAGAGGTTCACTTTTACTGTTTCTGACAAAACGTCGTACAAAAACTTTGTCACTATTAGTCAACCACGTAGGAAGAGATGTACCCGAGCAAGAACGTCGTTGAAAGTTAAAAAATCGCTCGTGTGGGGTCGTATTAGTAGCAACACACAAAAGAGATCGCATCGAATGCAAAACATTATCTAAAACGGCTTCATAATTCGATTGCGGTAATGCGTCGTTTTTTAACGCCAATTGAATGGACTTCCAAACAGTTCCCACAGTCCTTTCGGCTTGTCCGTTACCAGAAGGATGGTAAATGCTAGACTTGCTGGATGCAATGCCTCTGTGCAATAAGTACTGCTTGAAATCACGCGAAATGAATGCAGCTCCATTATCAGTATGGATAAAATTTGGGGTTCCGCACAGAGTAAAAAGCTTCTCTAAACATTGTATCACAGTTGATGACGTCATACTTTTACAAGGGAAAGCAAACGGAAAACGTGAAAATTCATCTACTATTATCAGCAAATAATTGTTACCACTTTTAGATTGTACAGGTCCTTTAAAATCCATACTTAGGCGTTCCATAGGTTGTGTAGCTTTCACCAAAACTTTCATGTCAGGACGATAGTATTGAGGTTTCACTTCAGCACATGTTTTACAATTAGACACAACTCTTTTAACTTCAGTTGTAGAGAATGGCAAGTTCTTTGTGCGCACAAAATGTAGCATTCGTGTTACTCCCGGATGGCAAAGTTGTCGGTGAATATCTTCCAGGGAAGATGAAGCAGAGAGAGATGAACAGAAAGCTCTTGACAAGGTGTCTGGTCCAACATTTTGTTTTCCTGGTCTATATTTGATTTCATAAGAGTAAGATGCCAGCTCCAACTTCCACTGTTGAACTTTATTGTTTTTGATTTTCGAACGACGTCTACTATCAAGCATAAATGCTACTGAACGTTGATCTGTGACTAGAGTAAACGTTCTTCTTGACAAAAAATGTGACCACTTTCTTATTGCTTCTATGATTGTTGTTGCTTCTTTTTCGATCGCAGGGTAGCGCCGTTCTCCTCCTTGCAAAGTTCGTGACATGAATGCCACAGGTCTTCCGCCTTGGTTAAGAGTAGCTGATACGGCAACATCAGAAGCGTCGCATTCAACAAAAGGCTTACTTTCATCAACTGATTTTAAGGCAGTATGTTCAAGCTCACTTTTCAGACGCTGGAAAGCTTGTAATGCCTCCTTACTGAGCGGAAAACTCTTTACGTCGGCTAATGGTCGAATTTTATCAGCAAAGCAATCAATCCACTTTGCGTAGTAGGCAAACGTTCCCAGAACACGTTGAAGTAATTTAAAAGTTGTTGGGGGCGGAAAATCTTGTAAAGGACGTAATCGTTCCGGATCAGGTCTAATAAGTCCGTTACCAACAACATAACCCAAAATTTGAATTTCAGGAACAGAACTAATGGTTTTCGATTCATTTAGTGTAAAATTGTTGCGAGAAATTGCTTCAAGGAAAGCTTTCACATTTAAATCATGTTCCTCTTGAGTTCTTCCAGCAACTGTTACATTGTCTAAATATGAAAACGTATCGTTTAAATTTTCGTTTTCAATAAAACGCGAAATGACTCGCTGAAATACGGCAACTCCATTTTTCACACCGAATGGAATGCGATTAAACTCATACAATTTGCCATTTGCCTCAAAAGCAGTATATTTTCGTTCAGATTCAACTATTTTGATTTGATGGTATGCACTTCGAAGGTCAAAAGTCGAAAAAACGCTGTATTTTGCAAGTTCATTTATCATATCGTCAATTCTAGGCAATGGATATGCATCTAATTCTGTATAAATATTAATCGTTTGAGAGTAATCCACACATAAGCGTTTCTTGTGTCGGTTAAATTCATCGCTAATAACAACTACCTGGGCCCTCCAGGGCGATGAGCTCGGTCGAATAATTTCCTCAGAAAGAAGTTTATCGATGTTCTCTTGGATGAAGCGTCGATCTTCCTGGCTGTAGCGACGGGATCTAGTAGCTATTGGTTTCACATCTGGGGACAAATTTGCAAACAAAAACACTTCATTTGTGTCTGCTGCGGTCAAGGAACAGTTCGAGTTCCTTGAGACGATCAAATCTGGAGAATCGCCGTTAAAATTGAATATCAACCGTTGATGCTGACTTTGGAAATCTAGCCCCAAAATGATATCACTGCACAAATCCTGGAACACGTTAAGCCTCGTAGAGGGATATTTCATCCCGTTATGGACTAAGTCGACCAAACAGAACCCATCGGATTTGACTTTCATGGTTGTGGCCGCCATTTGCACCTGCTGTGACGTAGGATAGACTTCCATGTTCAGTTTTGTACAAACATTAGAGTTGATATAACTTTCCGAACTTCCTGAATCAACTAGAGCAGTTAAGCTGGTTCCACTGATTGAGACAGGCAACGATGCTGGAAGCAAACTTGCAGGACATGCAGCAGATATAGTACACAAACCAGGGCAAGAGTTCGAACAACTACTAGCGGTTTCTTTAACATTTACTGAACGAGGCTTTGCACGACGTATGGTAGATGACTTGGAACGGCAAACTTTGGCAAAATGTCCAATTTTTCCACAGGAATAACATTCTGATTCTCTAGCTGGACATCGGTCTCGACTATGGAAAGACAAACCACAAAAGAAGCAAGTCTTATTGCGTGTTGATGATCCCAGGACTTGATCGTTATCCGATTCTTGTTCGGATTCTTTGCTCAGCGAAGGTGCAGCGCTCGCTGTTACGTTTCTTCTGCACAGGTAAGCTTCAGAATGTTCTTGAGCTGTCCATAAAGAACAAGCGATGTCATATGCTTGATCCACGGTTAGTTCAGCATTTTCTAACAGTCGTTGACGAATAGTATGAGATGAAATCCCATTAATAAAAGCGTCACGAACCAACTCATTTCGGTATTCATCTGCCGTGACATTTCGTAAACCGCATTCTTTACTCAACAGATGAAGTGATTGAAAATATTCTCGTAAGGTTTCGCCTTCTCGTTGTTTTCTCGTAGCTAATTGATGTGTAGCAAAAATCACATTAGGTGATTTAATGTAGATACTCTTGAGCTTTGCTATGGCAGCATCATACGTATCGCAGTCTTCAATGTATTCGTAAACATCTGAGCTAACGAACGTGAATAAGACTTGCAAACGCTGATTTTGATCCGGTTCTTGTGCTGCATTTTCCCCATCTCGGTTATGTTCTTCATAACGCTCTAGAAAATCTGTGAAAACTTTCAGCCAATGCTTCAGCTGCTTTGCTGCTTTTGGGGAATCGGGCTGTGCATCGAATCTTGCTGGTTTCAACATTTCTCGCCATGACGCTGCCATTTCTCTTTATGTCTTAAGTTAGATTAATTGTGATGATCATACACTTTATTCAAGCTTAATCTAACTTAAGAACAGTACATAATTATAAAGGAATCTAAATATAAAACATAATACGACTTACTAAGGTTCTTAAACTAACACTCGTAACCTACTTACACCAAACCGAACACTTCAAACTAACACAGAGAAACAGAGCACAATTCACAATAACAAGCTAATTTAGAAATACATCTGGGCCGGAAGCATTAACAAGAAACTTCGCAGTTACATGTACAACACAGTAAATGATGTAAAAACATGGGTTCGAAACTCAATGTATTATATCAACATCTTGTTGGAAAACGGGTTTAGTTAATTTCATTTGAAAATGAAAACCTGAACCATGAAAAAAAATCAAAGCAGCTTTGAGTTCCATCTCTTCGCGCTGCGTGAGTTCGCACTTCAAAAGTACTCGTTCGCATTAAATCTACCCGCAATTAAAACAAAGTAATATCGAAGGAGTAAAATGAAAATCGCCGCCGAAATGAAACTAATTGGGCAAAATATCAAAGGCGTGAAAATTCTTTCACCAGAAGCCACAGGACACCGCCAGGTTTTAAAACAAAGTACATTTGTTTGATGAAGAGCTCGTTTTAGTGATGAAGTGGACTAAGATTAACTGCTGCAAAACATGTTGTTTATGCGGCTGGTCAGCGTATAAGTGGTTAAGGAAACGCCTATGCGCGGTAAGTCTTAGGTTAGATTCCCGGGCCGGTCAAATCGGACGCAGTGTCGCAAACGGCTCGCTATCGCTGCGATGTTTCTTCGGAGCTGTGTCGTCCAAGCGCTAAGCCTGGAAGATGGACCTCACCACTCGTTGCACGCTTCGGCGTAGTGCAGAGGGTATAATGAAGATTTAATTTTTTACACAGTGTTCCACGTTACAAGTGTGTACGTCCAGGCAATTATCAAGCGTGAACTTAGAAATTCAACTTATTTCTAAAGTTTTACACGCAGAAATCTCACGATAATTTTCCTAAATTTCGGTCGACGGTGTTGCAAGTTATTATGGCGGGATAGGTGAGAAAAAATTTTTCTTCGGTGAACGCAATATATTGCCATTTCGTTGCTGGAACTCGTCTATGGGTATCAATCATCGTGGCGGTAGTTTTCGAGAAAAGTGAGTAAATTTTTGCATCGGAAGCTGCACAACTTGTGCGTTTGTTAACCTAAAAACAATAAAGTGAAGTTATGAAACCCTCAAAACTATAAAAATAAACAAATCTTCATTACACTCGCGGTATTACACTGAAGCGTGTAAAGAGTGGCGGGGCTCATCTCCGCGACTTAGCGCCTGGACAACACAGCTCCGAAGCAATGTCGCAGCGGTGTCGAGCCGTTGGCGAAACTGTGCCGATTTAACCGGTCGGGAAATCGAATCCCGGGACTTCCTACACCGATAACGTTGTGCGTAGCAACTGACCTAACCGGTTCGTTTCACTTCACATCAAAAGGTTTAATTTGACACATAATTACCCTGCGTACAAGTCCAATTTAAGTGGTTTTAAATTAGAGATATAGCATGGACCGCTAAGAGACCCGCTAACGAGCCGTTCACCGGTATTTTTAGTAGTCCGCTAACGACCCAGTTTTACCTTTTTTTTCTAACTGGGATGCTACCAGTTTTTAAAATCCCTTTTAACTTTCTTTTTTTTTTTCAACTTGCAGTTGAAGGTTCATAAAAGAATGGGCTTTGGGCGGGCCAGGCTTTATTTTTGGGATGAGTTGCCGGGTCGGCTACCGCTAATGTGCAAAAAGTTCCGGGTCATGAGCGATCCGGGTAGTAAAAAGTCAGCCTATGCCATCTCTATTCACAATTGAAGTGTTCGATGTCATAACCACTCTATGACATCGAGAAATTAATTATGATGCAGAAAGCCCATGGGTATTAAACCACTTATCAGAGATGGAGGTCTCGAGACAAGTCTCGGTCTCAAGAGCTGTCTCGATCCCAAGGCTGGGTGAAAAATTTGGATCTCGGTCTCGAAGCAACTGGATCTAGGTCTCGAAGCAGAAATTGCGTCACAAGAGTTCTTCTAATGGTACCGCACTTTAGTTGTTTGCATTTTGTCAGCGAAGAAGTCGCGCTTTCATGTTCGTTACAGAATCAAACCCATTCTCACTATTGCGTCATTTTCTATCCGATGCTGACCCGTGAAAATGATTTCAATGAGATGTTTGCCAGAATTACATGCACTTATTTGATTTCAACTATTCTTCTAATGATTAAATCATATCAAAGTCTGTTTGGTTTCAAGGTGTTGAGACTTGAAAATAGCGAGAAAAAAGTTTAATTCATTTTATAAACTGCTGGCGTAAGAAAATTAACTTGTGTATCTGCCTTGTGCCCTAATTAAGCAGCTGTGAAATTGTTTGATAGTGCTTTACTTAGTTTAATTAATTGGATTATGTACGATACGTCAGTACACAGTTTCATCTCTGACTGCCACTGTAATGAGTCATCACAGCCCCTAACTACTGTATTTTCCAGCATTAATTAATTGCATTGTTTAAGTCTGTACTAGGATAGGATTGAATTTGAATTCTGAATTTGAATCCGCTCATCGTTTATTGATAATTTTGAATTTCGGTTTTCTATTTTGGTTTTGAATTTTGGTTTCCTGTTTATTGGCAAAATATAGTCGTGTTAGACAACAAAGATCTTCTAGCGAACCTTTATCGCCCGGAAGGCAGCTGACGCAATACCTGGAAGAAGTTGTCGAGTTAAACAAGGCACCAGAAAACGTTTTCAAGTTTTGGAAAGAGCATGCAATACTGTATCCCCAACTTTCGATCCCAAAAAATTTCGATTTCAAAATTTTTTTTGTTTTCGATTAGGTCTCGAGTCTCGGTCTCGCAACTGCATCGTCTCGGTCTCGACTAAAAGGTCTTCGAAATTTTCGGGTCTCGATCTCGAAAGCATAAAAAGGTCTCGATCTCGGACTAAGCAGTCTTGACTACATCCCTGCCACTTATGCTGGACATATATACCCTGTCCGCAAGTCCAATAATAATGGGCTTCAGACTCACAGTTCTTGATTCTAGTTCTTGCATCATATCAACTTCTTGACGTCATAATCACATTTTTTTAACTAACGTATATGACGTCAAAAGATGGTTCATGAGGCAGAAGCTAGAACCAAGGACATGGACATGTGGGAAAAGTCAATATAAAGTAATAATTAACACACGGACGTATTCACAACTTACAAATTTGATTAATTTTAATGTGTAAGCAACTCATTCAAATTCTAGTAAAAAGATTATAACCAGTATGTTTGCAATCATTTTACAAGCGTCACAAGATCACAAAAAATCAACCTCTCTACCAAAATTGTACATTTTACAAACGCTTCAGCAAAAATCTATACCATCATCAGTGAAAAACTACGGAAGTACCAGGCTAGAATAAGCAAAAAAGAAAACACCTACCGGTCTGCGAAATTGGGGGTCATACTCATACTGACTGGTTGGTTGCGAACAACAAAACATGGGGGAATTTCGATCTGGATGAGCTAAATCGTAATCCACTGCCTTCTGTAAACGATGCACTGCATCGGAAACACTAGTGACCGTCTTCACGAAAGCCTAAACCGATAAAAATTGTTAGAACGAACAAGCAAACTTAGTCTAAATAGTCATCCGATTTCAGGGCCGGTCAACTGAAGTTATTTTCAAAACAAAATGAACAAAAAATTTAAAGTAATTGAGGGAAACTGCGAAGTGAGCTTGAGCTCTTCGAGTCAGCAGCCACCCGGTATATATGTCAAATGCGATCGGCTCCAGCCGTGCATCGAACCCGTCATGTGGAAACTCTCACCCATCTGCAGTTGACGATCTTTAGCATTTCCTTTCTAGCTCGAACTTACGTTGAGCAGATTCGCTCGCTGGAGGATCCAGGAAAGGGAATAGGAACTAAGAAAGTGCAAGCTTCCCAAATTTTTAGCAATTCATACCGTATCAATGCATTAGTACTTCAACGTGTCTAGACGCATTTTTCATGAACCCTTTCTTAAAAGCATTTTTGTGTTCTTCCTATTAATCTTACTTCAAGAGACAATTCTTGGGGTGAAATTCGCTCAACGTTCACTTCGAGTAAATTGAGGAATTTCTGAAAGAACATAAAGTTTAACGCGATGCGGATATGTGCGACTGCTCCAGAACTCAGATGGTCGAGTGGTAAGAGCGTCCGCCTACAAAGCCGAAGACTCAGGTTTGATTACGAGTCGGGTCAAACCAATTGCCCTTTAATATTGGTATTCACAGCTTCCCTGCTTGACACTCAGCATTAAAAGGACAGTGTGAAGAACAAGCCGGCAAGTTTACTTGTTGTGCCGTTGGGAAAGATATTTGCCGAGATTGCCCCATCTTGGTAATTAGATAGATGGCCGGCAACTCCGAAGTTAGATGGTTATAGCGCTTTTATTGATCGCTTTCTCGTGACAATTGAATAAATATGCAAACACAAAATATAAAAAAAATCGACACAAACCTGGAAATTATTCACTTGCAACGAATCTTCGACTAAATCTTGCAGCTTTGCAGACAAAGCACTTACATTAAAGGCTTCGCGCAAATCCGAGTCAGCAACACAGTTGTGTAATGCGACGAATAGAGGAAGAAGCCGAATAGCATTTCCACAAATAGTCATCTGAAAAATAGACTCGATGAATTCGACAAAACAGATTCAGCTGTCGATGTTGGATTTTTTGAGAACTTAAGGTATACAGTCGATTTAACCACAAAGGACTGACACAGTAACATACTTACTATTATCATTCTCAAATTATTGTGGATCAACTCCAGATTGCGCCATTAGTTCTGCCGCCTCCTTCAACAGAAAATTCATCTAATTGCGGCGAAATTTGATGCAAGGGTCTTCAAAAGACACACAAATTATGTCGTATTACGGATGAGGCTAAGTGTAGTTATCCACAGCTTAATAATTCGTTTCCCCAACCTTATCATAAACAGCGGACATAACGCATAAAAAATAAAGCATCACCAAAAAAACACGAAATTTCAGTAGCTAGTAGCTTTAGATATTTATATTCAATGACTGATATTTGTCCCATTGTTGCCGCATAAGCACTGTAGTAGTAGTAGTGTCTTTTACTTACGCACCGTCAACACAATAAAAGAATACGATAAGAGTAAGGAAATATAACGCGGCACAGGAAAAGGGAAAAAGCAACAAAACGATTAACGTTATGGCATGCAGATAGGAGAAGAGGAGTTAACAGAATATAGGAGTGGGCATGGTTGCAACACCCAAGTCGGGAGCAGGAATTTCGAAAAAAATAAAAGAATAAACTAAAGGCGATAAAAAACGACGATCAGACAAAAAAGACAACAGAAGCATCGCAGCTACCAACACCGCTATGTTACAGTGCAAGGGTACGAAACATTACAGTGGGTGGTCTACTATGGTTATTCGACCTCCAAGCAGCTCGACAGAAAAAAAAAAGGGGGGTGAGAGTTGAGATGGACTAGTATACTGAGGACTATTAGAACTGCTTCGACAAAAACAACCACAGAAGACCTGACAGGCAAAGAAACCTACCAAAAGAAATCCTGCCCAGTCAGACCACAGGCTTAAAAATATTCAGTACAATAAAGAGTCCAATCATTTGAGAACCCGTGAGCTAGACCGTTTCGGGTAGCATGTGATCTCTAAGGTGGCAAGAGCTTTAGGGAGGGAGCCTAAGTTACAAGAAGAAGCAAAAAATACATGTATATATAAAAAAAAATTAAAATAAAAACAGAAGAAATAATGATAATAAATACGAAGTAATGGCTCCTGGAAGATTTAGGCACAGATAGCTCCTGCCATCTCAATCAACGTAAGCTTTAAAAAAAACAGAAAATAAGCCTATAAATCAATTTCCAAGACCAAGAGCAGAGAAGATAACAGGCGACAGAAGACAAATTCAGATTTGTACGTTTGCTGCTAAGGAGCGCTGAAACGATAAGGTAAAACTCGGGAGAGGATAGACCAATTCAAGATTGCACGCTTGCAGCTGAGGAGCGCTGAAGTAGGACCTGAAAGCAAAGAAGAAAGCAGTTAACTGTTCGAGGCATGTGATGAAGAAGGGCGGGTAGGTGTTTCAATACCTAGAAAGGAACTGGAACTGGTACTTTGACAGTAGGGGTGGAACGGTTACAGTAGGAGGCACAGCAATGGCTTGTCGCAAGTTAATAGGCACTCGAGAGGTGTTGCTTCGGTTTTCGTTTGAAGGCGCTTAGAGACCGGGATTTTCTAATGGGAAGGGGAATAGAATTCCATATTTTTGGTCCAATATACCTGATTGATTGTTGACTAACAGTATTACGGCAGAAAGAAGGAATTAAGTGGCTATTTCTTCGAGTAATAATTGAAGAGGTTATGGATTGGAAAATATGATCAAAGGCTGGAAGGGAGTGGTTGTGATATTCTAACATAAAGACCGCCACCTCATGTTTAAAAATATCCTCTATAGTCAACAAACCGTGTTCCTTCATCAGTGGCAAAACGTTTTCTTTACTTGAGAGATTGAAGGTCATTCTTATCAATTTATTACAGATGTTTTGGAGATGACTACTTATAATCGTATTACTAAAAAACCAGTTTATGATGCAATATCTTACGTGACTCGCGAATAATGAATGATAAATCACTAATAGAGTGCTTTTGTTGAGCCACGGTTTCACTCTCATTACAGCTCCCAAAGTAGCTCGTAGTGTACTCTTTAACATCAACATGTGGCTTTTCCATGATAAGTTCTCATGGACAATTGTTGCTAAAACGCGCACTAAAGAAATTCTTTCAATAGGCGTGTTTTTAATAGTTAGACATAGATCGCTAGAGGTAGACTTAGAGCTGGCGGTTCTGAAGTAAACGCATTTGGTTTTGCTGGCATTAAGTGATAGTTTGTTAGCAATTAACCAATCGTTGATGTTACCGAGTTCCTGATTTCCTTTGGCGTAAAGCGAACCAGCAGATTTGCCACTTATGGAAATACTAGTGTCATCCGCAAAGGATAAGCTTGTGCCGTATTTCAAGCAATTGGAAAAGTCATTTACATAGATAAATAGTAGGGGGCCAAGGATGGATCCTTGAGGCACGGAAGAGTTAATATGATTAATATTGCTGGAATAACAGCCATTGAAAATAACTTGTTGAGAGCGTCCATTTAGGTAATTCTTGAACCAGTCCAAAGCTGCACCTGTCCTCTTATACCGTAATGGGCAAGTTTGCACAAAAGAATTTCTTGATCAATTGTGTCGAAGGCTTTTGAGAGATCTAGAAAGATGCCGTAAGAGGACAGTTTTTTTTCAAAAGCTGCGGTAACTTTGTCAGCAAGTAGACAATTAACATGGGCAGTAGAGTGGCCCGATCTAAAACCAAATGAGTGTTTGACAACAGTTTAAATCAAATAAAGAACAAATGTAGCTTTTACAGACGATTTTCTCTATAATTTTCGAAAAACCAGAGAGTAAGCTTATTGGTCTATAGTTGTTGAAATTTGTGACGTCACCTTTTTTGTGAATGGGTACTACTACCTTTGCGTGTTTGAACGCAGATATAAATTTACCCTGCGAGAGTGAGACGTTAAATATACTGGTTAAGACAATAATAACGTTATCAGGTAAATCAGAGGTGACGAACATGCGGCCCGCGAAAGAAGTTCCTGCGGCCCGCGAACATTTTGGCGAGACCAGTACTTTTAAACATTTTTTTCCCGTCTAATTTTTGCGATGCGATACCAAAAGCTGAGCCCCTGATTTAATCAAGCGCGTATCACACAGTAGTTATATAAACGCTCAATACAAGTCATCTGCTTCAGGATTCAGCAGCTCATCCATTGTTATGAAATAATACTAACATAACTAGAGTCCGTTGCAGCTTCAGCATAGTGCAGCAGTTTACGAGTAACTATTCGAGAGCTTAGCTTGCCTTACAGTAGTAGGAATTATGTGAGTTTGCGGAAATGAATTGGTGAGGTGGCAGTACCATTTATCATAAGCAAATTTTACTGCTTTCTTAAGGTATTTGTTATTCTGTTTTTTAATCAATATTTAATTAGCCGCTTGTCTTCACCGATGTCTTCAGCGAAAAAGCAAAATATTGTAGATGAAAAAAGAGTACTTCAAAAAGATTGGACCGATATCCGATATGTTTAGGACCAGGAGCGTATTCAGAGGGGGGCCATTGTGCCATCCTTCCCCTTTTTGACTCTGCCTTTTAGTAAAAAAAGAACAAAACTAATGGTGCCAAGTGACTAAAACATGCCAGACTCTTTTGATGGTTTCTGTAGCTTATGGCCAGTGGCTAATCCAAGGGTTAGGATGAGAGGTATGCATCTTCCCACCAGCCATTTTCAAAATAGTTTTTGATGTATGCAATTTTTCCATAACTTCGAACCTCTTGGAAAGCGATAAGCCTGAAAGGAAAACACTTTGTCTTTGCTTTCATAATTTGCTTTCATTAAGCTTAAACAAACTTATAACGTTACATAGGAGCGTCTGTAAATAAACATTTAATATTAACAAAACACTAGTACTCAGCAACTGAAACTCTAGCTTGCTATGCTGTGTCGGTCAATACGATCTGGCCACGTTTCACAATTTTGCAAGCAAGACTATAACGTAAAAGAACAACACTGCAGGGACATTGTTTATTGCGAGGTAATCAGGACAGATCTGCCTGGAAATGGTCAATTACGACTAGTAAACAATAACGCAGTGTAAAGGCAATAATTACATCAAAGCCTTACGCCTTAAGCACGCATAATCGAAAATGTGCGCGCCAAATGCATCATATTTGGCAAAGCACTCAGAATCAGGGTCAAAAAATTTAAACAAAATTTGCCTGAGGATTATTCAAAAAGCACTACAAATAGCCATTACAGCATGTACATTTTCAAAAATTTTCCGAGAGAGCATGCCACCGGACCCTCCAAGAGCTTTTCTTGTTTCTCAATCATTTTCAAATTTGTTCTGCCGAAAAATAAACGCTTTAAAGAAATATGGAAATTATGGTTTCCCCCTTTTAAAATTTCTCGCTACGCCACTGTTTATGACTAAAAAGTTATGCGGCCCGCTTGCTTATTGGTAAGTAACAAAGTGGCCCGCGACAACAAATAGGTTCGTCACCCCTGAGGTAAATGTTTAACAACAACTGAGGGAATTTCATTCCAGCTAGCGCTTGTTTTGGGTGATGAGGGGTTAATTGTCTGCTTGATTACAAAGGGTAGTGGGATAGAGAAAAATAGATGATGGGTTGGAAGGGGCTAGGTATTCTCGGAAAGGTAAACGAGGTTTTGGTAACTGATCAACCAGGTTGATGGCGACATTCGAAAAA
The DNA here is from genome assembly GCA_964006365.1 of Trididemnum miniatum. Classification (NCBI taxonomy): domain Eukaryota; kingdom Metazoa; phylum Chordata; class Ascidiacea; order Aplousobranchia; family Didemnidae; genus Trididemnum; species Trididemnum miniatum. Next base: position 1,915,916 of record OZ023244.1, read on the forward strand.
TAATCATTAAATTTGTTAGCAATGTCAACAGGATTATTAATAAGTTCACCATTATAGCAAAAGGAACCTGCGGCACCATTGAGCTTGGTTCTTCCAAAGACGTTGTAAATGCAAAACCACGTCTTCTTGAAGTCATGTCGCAAATTCAGAACTTTTTTTTGATAAAATTCTTTTTTCTTAACTTTCACGAGATGAAAATAGGGGTTTCTGATTTTTAGATACAAGCTGTCAGAAGTTTCATCACGTTTGCAGAGATATTTTTTATAAATCCTATTTTTCTTGAGCATGAGGCGCCTCAATTCACGATCGTACCATGCCAAATTTTTGGTTTCATTCATAAAAGTTTGTTTCAGAGGAAAAGACTTATCGAATTGCCGAAACACTAATTTATATATATTGGAAAAACTTTTGTCCGGATCATTAGGTTCAGTTACGTCATTTAGATCGATGTTTTCTAGTAAAGACTTCAAGTCTAGCAGGTTTGACTGCGCGAAAGACCTTATCACTGGTATACTACTTTTTTTTAGTTTTCCAAATTGAGAAACTTGCATGACTGGTAAATGATCAGCGACGCAATGCGTAATATTACCACTAATGATGCATGTGTTTGTAAAGTTGGTCCAAATATGATCTATAGTAGAGGCACAGAAACTTGGATTTCTAGTGGGTTTGTTAATAAGAGGGTAAAAATTACTATTAAACATGGCATCAGTAAACAATCGAGTATTATTATCAGATGATCCAGTAGATTTATATTGAAGTCACCCATGAGAAAACATTTGTTTTAGGTTTTATTTAGCTCATTAAATACCAAATTAACATCCTCAAAAAAACAGGTCTGTCCAGCGGTATCATTACGGGGAGGTCGATAGATGGTGCCACAGGTCAGACTTCTGCCTTCAAAGTGAACGTTAATGAAAAGAGATTCAAACATTTTTTCATGCATTATTGATATTTTAGGACGTGGTGAGAATATTGTATTCTTTTTGATGTACATGACAACACCACCACCTCTGCTAATTACCCTTGAGTTGGACACATAAATATAGCCCAGCAAGTTTTTGAATTGGCCAGTCAGATGAGGTTTTTCCCATGTTTCATTTATTGCAATAATATGGGGCTGGAAGTCCAAGCATGAGATCAGACTTTCAAATTTGCTGAAGTTATGAGGGTTCATGAGAGACCTAACATTAACACTAATGGTTGAGAAACTACATTCAATATTGCTATTCTTTAATAAAATTTTTGCCTCTTCGACAGAATAGTAAGAGTCTAAGCAGCTGCTAAAGGCTGCATCATCATCTGAGTTAAACTGATCTGGTATGCAGGAAAGTAACTTATTGAGATCATCAGCAGTTGGTAGTGGTGTTGAGGGGTTTGAAAAGAGACCAGTGAATTGCTGATCAATCAGGGATAGATAGTTTCAGCAGCACAAGCAGTGCATAACCAAGTATTATACAGATGATTTAGATTCAAATTGGAATTACTGTTTAATTGTTTAAAGCATTTAGAATGGAAGGACACATCACACAAGCGGCAACAATAATATTTCTGTCGTTTGGTGATGGAAAGGTTGCAGAATTTGCACAGTGAGGCTGAAGGTTTGAGCAATACAGCCATAAGAATAAAACAAGTGCACAAAATAAATATTACAAACCACTAAAATAAAATGCAAAACAAGATGTGTTAGGAGGATAAAGATGAAGAAATCAATATATATAAAACAAAAAATTAAATAAAATAAAAAACCTAAACTGAAAAGGAAAAGGCAATTTGGTAGGGTCTGTCCGCTTATGCAATCACAGGGTTCACAGCTGCTGACAAGCTGATATCTAGACTGGGCCAAAACATTAATATTAGTGCGTGAAGGTTTTAAGTAATACCAATGAAATACAAGAACATATCTAGATAAAAAGGAAAGGAGAAGAAAATAGCATACTACTTATAACAAATAACCATTCACAAAACAAAAACAAGATTAAGCCTTAAAAATTCTATCAATATCAATGAAATCATCAATAACTTGCCTGCGATTTTTGTGAAATGTGTATACGTTACCATTAACAGTCCAGACATTCCTAAATCCAAAGGCATCCTTAGCATCCATTAGCAGTTGAAGACGCCGCCGAGTAAAGGATTCCGTAATCGAAAGTTTCTCCTGGTTGTTTTCATCTTTGAGTCGTTTTTTGTTACTGTACACGAGGTCCCCAATCGATCTTCTTACAAAGTTGATTATGATAGGAGCTGGACAATTGTTCCTAGAGGGAAGAATATGGCAGGTGTCAATGTTAGCTGGTTTGATTTTATATTCAATTTTTAGCCTAGAGTTAAGTTTATTTAAAACAAACTTCTCAAAATCAACATAGGTTCATTGAGTTGGAATATTTCTGGTTCCATGAAGAACCAGGCAGTTTCTGCGGCCATATTGCTCCAAGTCATCGACGTCTCTCTCCGTTTTCCGCATGGTTTTGGCTAGATCATCCACAATTCCTTTCAGTCTCCCGATGGCTTCATCAATGGCTTTCAACTGAAGGCCTTGAAGGTCATCTGAAAAACAATGAGAGCTGGCAGAGCTACTGGCATTATTTGATTTGACATACTCCTTGGCATACCTAACTTGAGTTTCTTTGATGTTTCTGATTTCCTCCATGACTTTCTCAAGAGTGTACTTACCAGTTTCTGATCCAGCCATGTCGACACTGCAACTGCAAAATGGCATTGAACGAAAATAGCTTAAGAGGGAAAATAAAGGCACAGTAGTTCTTATAACTGGACGTTTCTACACCATAGATTCAGCTGTCATCATCTGCAGTGTAAGCAAGGCAGTACATAACTGCTGATGATGACAGCTGAATCTATGTTGTCGAAACGTCCTATAATGGTATTCATTAATGAACGGTAAAATCAGTTAAAATCATATTTTTTTGCTCAGGTGATCAATCAACACGAAAACGCAATACAAACAGACACGTATCGGAAAAAGCTGTTTGGCAAGTCAAATTTCAGCTAAAAAAATTGTGGGAAGACCGAGTATCCAAAAACTTTTTGCAATTTCAACCATTGCAAAAAATACAATAAACGGTATCGCGACCATTCTAAATCAATTGATCTAATTTTTTTAAAACACGCCTTTAACTTTTCACGATGAAAAAAAAACAGTATAGTAACGAAGTTTCAGGTTGGCAGGTCACTGATAAACAAATGCTGGTTTTGCTGCAAAATCTCCGATCTCAATCATAATATCTAGCTCCGTACAATTTTAATCACTGCATCCACGGAAGCTTTCGTTTTCACTAAATTTGTACAATTTTCTTCGACGACCAATTTTGCTGCCGGCTAGAAGATCAATTAAAGGTGGCTGCAGACTAGAAGATCTAATGATCCCTTCTCAGTCTCCTTGATGTCTGTTATCATTTCACTGTTAGTTATTTCTATTTCCTTGCTGTGCCCCCCCCCTAAATACGCTCCTGATTTTGCTACAAAAACTTTACGAAAAGCCTGCCTTTTTTAATGTGTATAAACTTGCTGCAGCCGTAGCCACTTTTGGGTGCAGTATCGCAATTTGTGAGTGTATTAGCTTTTGCTTTGTCGGGTATATTGACACTCCTCTCAGACGTTCAATGACTCACGGGCGGCAGCGCAATCTTGTACAGCTTGCTTTTGAGAAATTAAAAACTAAGAAAATTAGTTTGGATGAATTTGTCCTAAGATTTGGCAGAAAACACGCACGATTGCCTTTCTTGTAAACGGTTGAAGAATGTGACGTTTTTTTAAAGCGATTTTGTTGTAATTTGTCAACGTACTAGCAGCCAATTGTAATCTCCTATCGTAAAACATTTTAGCTTTTCTCATACATTTGTTGCAAATCAAAATCAAACCTTCATTATACTAGCCGTATTACGCTCAAGCACGCAACGAGTTCGGAGCCCATCTCCGCAGCTTAGCGCCTGGGTGACACAGCTTCGAAAAAATATCGCAGCGGTGGCGACTCTGTGTCTAATTTGACCGGCGCGGGAATCGAATCCTAAGCCTCCCGTACCGGAAGCGATATCGCTACCACTACGGCAACCGGCCACTGTTTTCAAATTCCAACTTCATATTAATCGGTAATAATTTAGTTAGGCCTTATCATAGGCTCACGTAGGGGAAAACCACGGTGCTATGCCGCCCCCTTTTAGCCCTGTAATAAGATGCTATAAAAATCCTCTAAACGTTTGGACGCTGTCACCAGTTGAGTCTTGGAAATTTTCTGAAACTTCCTCAACGTTTCTACAGCCTTTTATAGGAGCATCAACATATTAGCATAAAATCAAAACATGCAAAAAGTAATGAATAAAAAAGGGTTTTAGATTGTTCAATTTTCTTTGGATTTCGGAATATAATAAATATCGAACCAAAACAGATCAAGGAGAAAAATCAAGCCACACTAATTCCGAAAGCTGGATGTTCCGACAACATGAATTCAACCGTCATCAGCAGTGTAAGCAAGGCAACAAGGCAGTACATATTTGTTACATTTTTGCACAAAACTATCAAAACTTGGATGTAAGTCCAATAGTAGAATGAAAACGAGAACGCAATTTGTAGCAAAGAAAAAGGCAAGCAGTATGTAGTTATCAGCGCAGGTGCTTGAAGGCAAGGCAATGTTCCTCTAGGCCAGGGATGGGGAACCTGAGGCCCGTGGGCCACATGCGGCCCGCTTAAGTTTTGAATGTGGCCCGCGTCAGAGTACAACAAACTGGTAGAATACAAACATCAAGATTTCTTAAAAACTGTTTCACACTCAACTACAACCTATATATTATTTGTGGCATAGAAAACACGCCAAAGTCTCTGATTTTGCGGTGAAAAAAAAAAAAAAACTCATCATGAATATTTCATAAACTTACGACGCAATGTTGTGCATTTTTACAAAATTTACAAATGGGAAGTAAATGTGGCCGCTGAAAATATTATGTTATCAATGTGGCCCGCTGTGCTTTGCCGGTTCCCCACCCCTGCTTTAGGCACCTGCCATATTCTTCCCTCGAGACCTTCGAGACGAGAGACCTTCGAGACCTACTTTGAACTAAGAGTGCATAACAACATAAGTGAAAGATAAATTTATACCAATTTTGTGAATTTGATTTGACCTGAATTGCAAACCTTTTTTCTTCTGCAACCAGTTCTCCCAGTGGTGTAGCCAGAAATTCTAAAAGAGGGAAATAAGCTGGAAAATTTATCAAAAGAATCAAGTATATTTCAGTCACTTAGATACGCTTGATCGTTTTTACCGAAAAGAAAAGTCAAAAGAGGGGGGCATGACGCAATGCTACCCTTAATTACGATCCTGTGTATTCCTTCAGATCCAAAAAAACATGCAGCGTTTGTAATAAAGAAATAATGATGAAGCCATAGCGTAGCTATAGGAGGGACACAGCTCCTTCTTTTTGACGAATTCTAATCGTTAAAACCATTCACATAAACTACAGCAATATCGGAATCTCAAGCCTATTGTAATTGTCCCTCCTATTTTTTTTCGCTGGCCATGCCCCTGGGGTAAGGTGGTTCCCAGGGCCGGATTAACCAATAGGTCTTGCTGTGTTTGTTTGCCGCATATAGTCTGACAAATAAACGTATCTCTTTCTCCCTCGGAGAATGAACTATAATTAACATGAGATTTTATTACAGCTTAAATTAACTTAAAATCATCACTACAATTCATCTAACAAAAATACACAAGTTAATTTAACGCCAGGCGTCAGAGAGAAGCTTTTGACTGAACGGCTGCAATCTCAAATGTGCCGAGCAGTCATTCACATTACACTTCAAGTCACAGTTACGCAATCGATCGGTAAATTGCACACAAAATCTCCTCGCAGCGCAACTCTAAAGTAAGCGCTGCTAGCACGTTATCAGGTCACATACAAAATAACTACAGGCGTCATCAAGTTTTTAGTTCAGAGAATAAGAGGTCTCGTCACGGTGGACGGAAAACCTTTATTTATTCAGAGATGAGTCCATTGATCATTGGCTGCAAATGCAAAATCAAAACAGCTTAGGCCCTCCCATTGCCCAATTCCCACCCTGACGGTTCCATGATAGCTCGCCACACAAAAAGGTTCGGTCATTCCCTGATTTCTTCTTTAGACTAAATAAGTCAAGTTTTGCTCACAAAGTTTCGTTTGAGCGAACTATATTTTCAAACTCAGTAATTTTTCAGAATAGCTCGAGAGGAAAGAATTTGAAAAAGAAATCAAGTCTTCATTATACCCGCGGTATTACGCCTCGCGGTATCACGCCTCGCTGTATCACGCCGAAGCGTGTGAATGGTGGTGGGGTCCATCTCCGCCGCTTAGCGCATGGGCAACGCAGCTTCCAAAAAACGTCGCAGCGGTCGAACCTCAGACCTCCCGCTCCGATAGTGCGTGCTTATTAACAGAGCTAACCAGTGGTGGAATTCAAAAGTATTGTCATCCGGTTTTGTTACAAGAATTAAGCTATATTTCAGCCGGTTCTCTTTCAACTAAATTATAGTATCAAGAGCCATGCGGGCCGGTTCGCTGATAAAATAAAATTGAGTGAGACGGTTCCATAGAACCGGTACGAACCGGCTGAATCCCACTACTGAAGCTAACATGAGCAAAGAATTTGCTATTTAAAATTACCGATTGAAATCCATTTGTGCATGACCTTGCAACTTGCCTATTTAAATTTTCGGCGAACCTCCCAACTGTTACAGCAAGCATATTATCATTCTGCGATCTTCTGAATGGCGTGCGTTTTAGAGAATCGAACAGCCTTGCGTCGTTCATCATGCCGAAGCTTATTACAGCGATGAGGTGGCTTCATTGCTCGTGAGCGATCAGCGCTTTGACCTTCGAGACCTTTTTTTGTTGTGTAGCCACGAAATTTGTAAAATTTAATCACAGTTTCCGATCACGTGATATAAGGATTGCGAAATTGGTAAAATTGTTTGGGAGAATTCTAGAGTTTAAATTCAGTATCAAATTATCACAGCGTTTTATTTTCAAGGTTTAATTTTGAAATTGCGAGCAATCCTCAGTTAGTTTTTAAGTTCAATTTTAAGTTCAAACCTGTTCCACGTATGTTTATCAAGAATCAAGTTGAATTGTTTTTAATGAGAATAACAATGAAGACTTTCAATTTCCGAGTGGAGTATGACAAGATCCCAAGGTGCCAAAAATAAGAGTCGTACAGAGTCGAATAACTTTAAGAACTTGAAGACCTGTCCGCGAAGCCCAGGGTATTGACCAGCTGAGAAAATTACTTCCAATTCGAAATCTAAATTCGAATTTATAACACTAACATTAATATGTAAAAAGCCTTATTGTCTTTATCAATGAAAAGACTTTGCAGCCATAAAGCATCGCACAAGTTCTCAAAATTTCGCAAGAAACGCAAATCAATATTTGCGCGAAAGATTAAAAATATACCGTAGGCTTCAACTGTATCTTTTAGAAGTAAAAGTATATTACAGTGAAATTGAACAAGAAAAATCTGCTTATAGGCCTACAATTTCCAATTCTTTTTCTCTTCCTACGATTTTTCCTTCTCTTCAGGATTAAAATCAGTTGCATTGTAAACTGTTGGTAATACTTCCAATATCCCTTGGTTGGAAGTTTTGGAAATCTTTTTTTCAAATGATTCTTCATCCAAAATGTCAGGATTGTTTTGTAAACTTGTTTCATTTTTCTTCAAAATTTTGTCGAAATTTATCTCAACACTTGAGGGATTGGGGTAACCATCATAATTCAAACTTGTAAGATAGTGCAGCTTTTCACGAGTACTAGCTTGTCCAGATGATTGACTATGTGACAAAGTACGGCTGCTGGTTCTTAAGCTTGTCACATCTTTGTCTGCTCCACTAAGTCTAGATGGAGAAGATAAAAATACATTGCTGTAGTTTTTTGAGTTCTTTCCGAGAGCAAATTTGTGATCAGAGGGCTCTGGAAAATCGTGAATCATCTCTTTGTATGAATTCTGATTGATTTCAGTTGCAATTCCTCCATTCATGCGATGAAACGTTTCATCGAAAACTGCCTCTGCGCTACTTGAAACATTTTTGCTATCAATACCCAACGTATCCAAATTAGATGAAAGATAACAGCTTTCTTCCTTAATGCTACTGGACGTTGTACCATACTGCAGGGAACGGCTGCTGCTTTCTCCAAAATTCATAACTGCCATAAGATTCCCTACGTTTTTCTCCACGTCACTCAATCCCAATGTTACAGGAGCAACGTCCCAGTTACTTAAACGTTTCGCTTTTCCTGTTAAATCATCGTCAGAAAATTTTCTTTGTTCTTTCATCTCTTTTTTGTAACGTTTAGATTTTTTTCTATAAGTTGTTTCATTCGTTCGAACTTCATTCAGATTTGTCCGAATAAAAGAAAGGCTGTCATCATACGGTGCCTCAACATTGTAACCAAATTGCGACTGATCGAGGTCAACGGTGTTTCGCTCCTGCAGCAAAATGCTCTTTCGCGATGATCTTAAATCCGCTAAATATCTTTCCAATAAAAAATTTCCCTTTGTCTCATCGCATGCTCCAGATACCATCGATGAGAGTAAAATTGAATCTTTCGAAATCATATTTTTCTAAAAGTGAAATAACAGGCTGGTTAGTTCCGTTATTAAGACATATCTATCCGTGCAGGAGGCGTGGGGTTCAACAACCAGGTGGGTCAAATCGAACACAGCATCGCCAACTGCTCACCACCGTTGCGACGTTACTTCATAGCTGTGTTGTCCAGGCGCTATGCCACGGAGATGGGCTCCGTCACTCGTTACACGCTTCAGCGTAATAACGCGAGTACAATAGAGATTTGATTTTGAAATGCTACGTAGTTAACACGAACAGGTGAACTCCTGCCACTACCACCGTTGTATAACCTACTATAGCACCAACGAAGTAGTTACAATGATACGTAGTGCAAGACAAAATTATTCATTTTTGAATGCATCAAATATGAGATGAATATAGGGTAAGGAGGAAAAAGCCACAGTAATGTTTCGACAACCCATGTATTTGGCTGTAATCATCAGCAGTATAAGCAAGACAGCACAACGCTGAAAGTTTTAGTTTCAGAATTACTGTGGTTCTGTTTTTTTTTCAACACCATCTTTGTTCTCAGTGATTACCACCTTTGAAATGGTGATCACAATCTTTATTAATTGTTCCTCATGCGAAAATTCAAGATTTTGTTGTCCTTTTCATCGGCCTGTTATGAGAAGTAGTAGCTCCCATTACGCGAAACGACTTGATGAACAGAGTTAACAGTTTGGGCAGTCATCACTTACTACCGAAAGCATTATCCTGTACCATTAACGCCAAACCATTCGTTCTAAGTCGACCAAGCTTTCAGTGAAACTTGACTTAGCTAAATCGTAAACCAAACTCTTTTTATGTTAAAAATCAAAGACCTGGGCCCAAAAACTAATTGGCTTAAACCGAACACGCTTTGCAACTCACAAATCTTCATCGTCTTATATCTTGAGCAGCCTTGAACTGAACACATACAATACTTACCAAAAAAATTAAACCAAGAGCATACTCACATAAGGTTTTGACTCTTTGAAAATTCTTAAGGGTTTTCTTTGCACAAAATCCAAAGGTTTTCTGTCTGAAGATCTTCTTTCTTTTTCCTAAACAAAAACTTCTGTAAACCTGGATAACTATGATCTCGTTGCATAGAAAAAATATATATATATACTGAATATTAGGGTAGAGTGAAAAAAAGTTTTTTTTTTTCAAATCAAAAAGTCAAGTGTACCAAAATTGGTAGTTGACCCCCAAAACACATTCTAACACAATTTTTTGTCGGTGCCACTTAAGGGGTGCAGGCACATCCCCCTTAAAGTTTCCTAAATCAACCATTTTATCAAAATGTCGATATCTCAGCAACCACTAATGCTAGAAAGTGGATGAATGGCTCAAAATGACCGGAAGGACAAGTTTGTATTAGGGGCCTACTTCTAAGAGAACATTTTTGTGTACAGGTACTAGAAAATGACTATTTTTGCGAAAATGTTAGTTTTACAAAAATTTAGTGCTCAAGTTCAACATTTCTCTGAATTTGGTTAACTTTTGCACAAAACTTATTTTCTCAAATTTCATGCATTACTGAATATTCGTAGGATAGTACAAATGTTTACTTTCAATATTTTGCTTCGCATCAAAACTGACAAACAACAGCAATAAACAAAAACAACTTAAATATTCAGGAAACATTCGGGAAATAATTTCTTGAAATGAAATGGAATTTCTTTCCAAAATGATCTCAGATTTAATACTAATATACTGGTGAAATACGCTCCTCAATTCACAAAAATAAGAAAATCATTTTACACACACATAAAAAAGTTCAAGCAGTTTGTCATTTAAAGTCAGCAAAATGTAACGCATTAAATTGTTTTTTTGTATCATAGCATGGCATTAGTCTTCTGGACTTAATTTTCTGTCTTATCATGCAGTCTTTTCGATCGAAACCTTCAACGGCAGTAGCAGCTTCTGGTACTAACTGAATGTGGCGTTCCTCTGCTTGGTTATGGCACGGATAGTTTAGCTCAGGTTTGTTTGTGGCTAATTGTTGCAAAGCGTTATCTGACATACACGTGGTAGCTGGTGGTTCATGCATGTTGGGAAGGTGTAAGTCTGACATTTCATAGTATGCCTTGGCTACAGCATTCGCCTTCGGAATAATAAACATCCGAACTTGATCTGTTTGTTCTAGACGTTCACCTTCTTGTTGGGAATTCTGAATTCGGATTTGAAGAATTTTGTGTACCGCCATAGCGCGAATTTTTTGATCATTATCTCCAAGCATGGCTAAAAATATGTTTTCATGATGGGCAAAGAAAGCATTGTTTCGCAATACCTTCACACCAACATCATTGACAACAGCATTTGAAAAACTGGAAATAAGTCTGAGCATGTAGAAGAAATGTTTGGAACCTACGGTAATTCTGTTATGGAGCTTAATGCGAAACCAGCATGGAAAATAAATCCGAACAAGGTATTCAGCCAAAATTTGCAAGTTCCTTGATGGTTTGCTATTGGAAACACAGTATCGGAGAATGCGGCACCCCAAAGTCAACCAACGTGAATAACAAAGCCCACCAACTTCAAGGTATTTCAAATCTGTATCAACAATGCCCTTCATAACTTCTTGGCACATTAGCAAAGCATAATATTGATCACTGCTGAGATTTTCTATTGCTTCGTCAGGAAGAATAGGAAATTGAACATTTAGAATAGGTTGAAAATTATCAACAGTCCAAGATGAGGCTCTTCCATTTAGTTGTTTGCCGATCATCCCAGAAAACGAACCTGGCCCTTTCGTTGAACCGTTTAATTGCTCAAATATATGCCGGAGTGGAAGTTCATTGAGATGCAGCAAGCACACAATGCATTGTAATGGACGCCCAAGCTTGGTTTCTAGGGAGGCAATACAACCGGGCTTTTTTCCCGCCATAGTTGCGATTCCATCTGTTCCAATAACTTTTAGCCTATCGTTCATAGATATTTTTTCAAGAGCGTTATATATCGCTTGAGCAATTTGTTTACCAGTTCCACACGTTGGAGTAACATGGGTAATGTAAAATTCATAAGGTTCACCTACCAGTACGTAGTGTTCTTCAATGATCGTTTTTCGATGATAGCTATTGCCTTATTTCACAATTATGATGGTAGCATCCTTTCTTCCATCAATATAAATCCCATCAACCGCTCCACATTGTAATTCTTCATCTTTTTGAATTTCCTCTCTATATTTTTGTCTCTCTCTTCTTAGTTTACTGCGATCAATGACATTCGTTTTGTTTGTATCGGTTACAACGCCAAATGCTTGGAGAGTGGCAGTAGCAATAGCAGCTCCTGCTCTATCAAAAATACCAAATCTTTCACAAGTTACAGCAACTTCTCCTACGGATGACCTGTTTTGCTCGATTTATTGATTCGAAAACAATACGTTAATCGAAGAGGCAGAAGAACTTTCCTCACTTTCGCTGGTATCACTGCCAATCTCTGTCATCGTCATGTCAAATGCTGAATCGAAACTGATTGAACTTGTTGAAGGTACATCTTTTTCTTTGGATGTAACCTTTTTGATAAAGTTTAAGTCAGATTCGGCCAATTTTTCTACAGCATTTGTACATTTTCCTAGTCGAGGCCCCTTTTGGTCTTCGTAAAAAGCATACTCATTTTTGTCCATTTGCAACTTAAACTTCTCTTCGAGCTTGCGTCTTTGACTTTTGTCGTTACAATATATATCAAATAGTTTCCCCGTAGTTTCTAGGAACAGCTTTGCTTTCTGCTCAAAAGTGCTTCCCGATCTTCTTTTTTCGGAATCGAATCAATTTCGCGGAATTCATCTACAAGTTTAGAAATTCTCCAACTTATAGCACTAACACTTTTGCAATACACATCGCAATGAATCCAAATCGTAAACAATTCTTCAGCAACAGTATTTGCTGCCTCTTTCTGCCTCCGTTTATCGTCGTAAATAAGTCTCTACAGTACATCTTGTTTAGTAGGAAGGATTCCTGGCTTACATTCACTTCGACTTGTAAATTCATAGTAATCAACACACTGCCGCACACGCTTAATGGCAGATTTTCTGGTTAGCATAATTACATTAGATGTTGCATTAGCCTAGATGTAAAAAACTATTCCAAAAGCACCTAACAAAAATGTTTATAAAATGTAAAATTTTATCTTTAACAGTCCCAAAATAGTGTCAACCAGATTTAGGTTTTAGTTGAACTGCTGTTTCCTTCGCTGGAAATTACAAACCGACTGTTTTTTGCTGAATGGCAGAAGCACAAAAGTTCGCAGGTGTTTGGTGTCTATAAATCGAGAAAATAGATCAAAGTTTAACAGGCGCAGGTCATAAAATAGGAGTTAATAGCATTTATGAGCATGCACATACCGTAACTAAGTATTGTAGAGCTTTTTAAGCGTAACATTTAATTTAATGTAGAAAACTCAGCAAAATGTAAGAGAAATATCAAATATGAGCGCTAAATTTTTGTAAAAGTAACATTTTTGCAAAATTAGTCATTTTCTAGTGCCTATGCACAAAAATGTTCTTATAGAGGCAATATGAACTTGTACCTTCCGGTCATTTTGAGCCATTGATCCACTTTCTCGCAATTGTGGTTGGTGAGATATTGATGTTTTTCTAAAATAGTCCTTTGACGAAACTTTAAGGGGGTGTGCCAACACCCCCTAAGTGGCACCGACCAAAAATTGTGTTAAAATGTGTTTTGGAGGTCAACTGCCAAATTTGGCACACTTGACTTTTTGATTAGAAAAAAAAAACTTTTTTCCATTCCACCCTACTGAATATTTAGTGCATTTGTATTGTATTGCATTTTGTAATTCAGTCTCATATTTTTCCTACTTACCATGGGAAAGCGATCAAAGCGCTATAACGAGCTCGCTTAGGCTTAGGAGTTGCCGGCCACCTGTCTACCACTACAAGATGGGGGAATCCCGCTAAGTGCCTTTTCCAACGGCACAACAAGTAAACTTGCCGCTTGTTCTCCACACTGCGCCAAGCACGAAAGCTGTGAATACCAATTCTACAGTCATTGGATTGACTTGACACGGATTCAAACCCGAGTTTACAAATTACACGTAACTACGCAATAACTTACCGCACGAAGTTTTAAAATGCGCTTTTTTTTCACTTTTTGTTGCTTGCTAAGCAAATTGTAGCGTTTAAAAACCTTTCCAAAACCGACAATGAAGAATACAAGCGAAAATGATACGCCCAATACACCAAAAAATATTGCTTCATTGAATTGCAGCTGTGCATTTGAAGCCGTTTCATCTACAAAAAACTACTTGACCGAGGAAGCAAAAGTAGTTGAAATGTTTAAAAATCATAAAATCTTCCACTCATTTAGACAACATGGCAATAACTAAGGAACAATCTTAAGTTATGTAGATATTCAACTTAATTCACAGACGTGTACTTCATGAAAAAATTGACGTAAACGGTAGGTACGTGTCAGCTACAGTGCCTCAAAAACAAAAAAGTTAAACCTTCATTACAGCATACTCGCGGTATTACGCCAAACCGAGCGTAACGAGAGGAGGGGTTTATCTCAGGGCTCAGTGCCTAGCCCTAGACAATACGGTTCCAAAGAAACATCGCAGCGATGGCGAGCCGTTGGCGATATTGCCTCCGATTTGACCGACTCGGGAATCGAACCACTGACCTCCCGCGCCGATAGCGTTGTCTTTAACCACACTACAACCAACCAATATTATTGCTTGAATAATCAAAAAGCAATTGAAAATCTAATCAATAATTGGGTTAATTATTTTGTGATTTAGTAGCATATTTATTCTACCATCACTAGAAAGCGATCAATGCGCGATAATGAGCTCGCTCAGGAGTTACCGGCCATTTGTTTACCACACCAAGATGGAGTATTCCCGCTAAGTGCCTTTTCCAACGGCACAATGCTGAGCATCAAACATGGAAGCTGTGAATACCAATTTTAAGGTGACTAATCAGACCCGATTCGGAATCAAATCAGAGTCTACTGCTCCAGAGGCGGACGCTCTTACCACTCGGTCATCTGAGCAAAATTTAGTGTTTCTTGTACTTACCAGGATTTGTAGAAGCAAGATGATAGCAAACTGGTAAGCATCTTTCTCCATGGCAATCGCCACTCGTTGATTGAGCATCAATACCATGAAATGGGTAAGTGGCTTCATCATCAACGAACAATTTCTCCACTCGAAGCGCACTTGAAGTTATGCATGGTTCAGCGAAGCTTTTTAACGAGATTAACATAAGTTTTAAGTAGGAGGAAGCTGTTATAGAGCACCCTAAAAATCTTTTATAATTCAGAACATGTATGAGTTTTTATCTATCCTGTCGTCATGTCCAAATCTTCGTGGGCTATGAACGAGCGATTCTTGATTTCAGTTACTGCGTCATACGTGAAGCCACATGACATCACAAATTTGATCATGATGCAGAAATTAGAACTTACGAGTCTCGAGTCTATAGCCCACGACCATTGGACCTGTAGACAGGTTAAGTCAGGGGTCCTCAAACTTTTTTTGCCGTGACGCCTCTGGAAAAGTTTGTTAGGCATGCGACCCACCATTCATAACGAAATTTTACATGATAAAATTTAAACTTTATAAACAACGCTTTATAAACAAATTTACTATCACTGTCATCTTCAAACGTGATTTCACGCTTCTTGTTTGCATTCATTTTACTTTTTGAACTGACTGCTGCATCTTTCATTTACGCGCGCAAAATGAACATTGTGCAATGCTTTTATCAGCAATCAATTACTACTGTTACTTAACAATACATTGAAATACAAAAATCATCTTTAGAAATTTATTGTTCAATCATAATTAGATAGACAGATTGTGATAATACGACACAGAAATATGGTAACTTTTACTTGCAATAATTAAGTACCGTATTGCTAGAATTGGAATTTCTTATGCGACGCCTCTGGAAAAACAAAACGACGCACCAGGGCGTCGCGACGCACAGTTTGAGAACCACTGGGTTATGTGTACATTGTTAACACTTTCGCTTTTGGTTCCACGATCTCAAAAAATTAGTGATCGCTTTCTTCAACAAAAACTCCATGATCTTTGCAAACCAACGAAGAAACTGTTTAAGCCAGTTTCTTAACAGCTTCTTCGTTGGTTTGCCAAAATGATGGAGTTTTTGCTACATTTTCTCGTCACAAGTACACTGTCTTTATGTCCAAATAAGCTGAACCAAAAGCCCGCGAGCTTTCTGCATCATAATCAAATATTTGATGTCATAATCACTTCTTCCAATTATCACATCAAATCTATGATTATGCTGTAGAAAGTCCGCGAGCTTTTGCTTTTTCATTCTGACACGTGGACAGGGTAAAGGTGAAAATGAAACCGGTTCAAATCAAACTTCAATTCATAACGTTATTAAGAAGCCGGTAGCATAGTGAGTGGCTACAGACACCGCTATCGCCGCGGTGAATCTAGAGTCGATCCGGGCCGGTCAAATCAGACAGTGTCGCCAACGGCGCGCCCTGCCGTAGTTTTCCTTCGGAGCTGTGTTAGCCATGTGCTGAGCCTCAGAGATAAACCCCGAAACTCGTTACACGCTTCGGCGTCATACCACCACGAGAAGATTTGATTTGTTCATCATTTTGTTAAATTGCAACGTCAGAAGCTTTGATTATACGCAGAATGAGTTACCGTCCACAGAACACGTGAACATAGGAGTATTGATTATATCACCTTCCGTTTTTCACCAAAAAATTTCCAGCGCAGAGAGAAAATCCATTGATATATTCCGAACATGGACACTGGCAGGTAAATTCGCTCTCACTTTCTCGGCATCTCTATAAAAATGTTTTCTATTTTGGTCAACATCATGTCAATTTAACATCTACTTTTCCGCAAACTCTCAATTATGACAAACTGCATCATAATGCAAGTTTAATACAACTTGGTAAACAATACAAAACGTTTAAGAGACTAGACATTACACAATGCCATGTAGCAACATCTTACCAGTAAAACAACCAAGAAAAATAGAAACATACCAAATGAAGAAGAATACAACTGTCAATCTTATTCAAATGGATTCAATGCTACAATCACTATCGAATTTATTTGAAGAAGGAGAATTCCGTTAAGTGTCTTTTTTCAACGGCACAGCAAGTTAACTTGACGACTTGTTTTCCTCAGTGCTAAGCATCAAAAAGGAAAGCTATTGAAGTCATTAGTTTGACCTGACTCAGAATCAACCCAGAGTCTACAGCTCCATAGGTACACGCTCTATCTGATCGGCCATCTGAGCTTTTACATTATTGCATTGTTAAAGCTCACCCCTTACCCACCTTACCATTGCATTTACAAGAATCATGATGCCTTGTATTTGGACTGCAAGCAGTTCTTCTCCAACTTCGAACGAGCAACCAGAGAGTTGTTTTAGGAACACGTTGCAAGAGAAACGAATAACACGATCGATTGAGATTGGAAAATTGTCCCTCGTACTTGAGCTCGCTCGTGTTCAAAACAATCTCAAAAAAAAAAAAAAACTTCATGAACAATATTGTAAATCGTCAACAAAATTCTGAAAGTACTGCCAGTGCAAAACTGAAAGAACTGAACTTCTTTCAGTTTTGCACTGCCTTGCATGACAGCTGAATCTGGGTTGTCGAAACGTCCAGTTTTGAGATCTGCTGCGGCAATATTTTTCCTTCCGAAGCGCTTCAGTTTTTCAACTAATGATCTATTTACCGTATTGAGAATTCGAGGGGTCCCAAATCTAAATTTCCGGGGGGGGGGGCAGCTTTTTTCAAACCAGATTTTCAAATCAGCAACAGATCCTTTCATTAGAAGACGCAATTTTAACTTGTTTTAAGTGCGGCACGCTCCTGGCCGGAGGGTTCCCCGATAACTCCTCCCCATAATTTTTTTTCATTGAACTCAACTCTCTTACCAAATATTCCACGTGAAGTGAAAATGTTTGCAAGTCGGTGCATTTTTCTTTCCTCGCAATCCCAGCTCGTACAAGGCTTGCAAATAAATGTGGTTCCAGCACAGACAGATGACGAGTGTTGATACCATGTTTACGCTCAACATGATCATACATTATATACCCTCCATCATCTAGTAAGTACGATCTACATAAAAACAAAATCTTCATTATACTCGCCATAGTTCGTAGACGTTTATAACGAGTTACGGGGTCCGTCTCCGCGGCTTAGCGCCTGGGCATTGGGCAATACAGTGCGAAAAAAAAGTCGCAGCTATCTTGCCCATTGATGCTAATTGCTGCACCTGCATTGCCTTTTTTTTTATTCAACTAGACTAAATAAAAACAACAAAACAATCAACCGGTACCAAAGCTATAATGCTCTTAACTGATCCAATTAGCGCAGATAACTGACTTATAGGGGACAAAATCTTACCTATGTAGAGTCGAATGATGAAAAAATTTGCTGACTTCTGCGTTAAAAAAATCTAAAAACAAATCCACTCCAGCAACCCCAAACACGTGCTCAGATTTATTACCGTGAACGTCGGATCTATTGAAAAACAAAGAAATCAATATCACTAATGACTGCTTTCTATCGTGCTAAACAGTTGTTTTTGTCTTGGAAAACATTGTTTCTACCTTAAAAGCATATAAATGATATAACCAACTCGGTAATCGAACTCGTAGCCTTCCGCACGAAACGGGTTGTGTTTAACTACTATGCTAACCAGCCAAACACATCGTAACATCTCATAGTACAAATAAGTGAACACAATTACCGATTGATATGGAGAGTTTTAAGGACTGTCACAACTGGAAGCTTCAGTGTAGGTTCACTGTATGGAAAAAGAAACGCAAAGTTTTGATCGCAGGCAAGAGCTTTTCTGTAACTAAAAATTGAATTGCGTAATAGCAAATGCACACTCCGACACCTAAATAAACGCTTCTCCGCCACTTGGCACTTTTAAACAGATTAGATGGCCTAGTGGTAAGAGCGTCCGCCTCTGTAGCTGTAAACTTGGGTTTGATTCCGAGTCGGGTCAAACCAATGACTTTAAAATTGGTATTCACAGCGTTCCTGCTCCTCAGCATTAAATGAACAGTGTGGAGAACAGGCTAGCAAGTTTAAGAAAACTTGCGGTCTTACACCAAAGATCATACTCGCGGTTTTACCCCAAAGCGTGCAACGAGTGGCGGCTTAGCGCCTGGGCAAAACAGCTCCGAAAAACATCGCAGCGGTTGCGAACCGTTGGCGACACTGTGACCAATTTGAAAGATCCGGGAATCAAACCCCAGACATTTTGCGCTGAAAGCGAACTCTCTAATCACTACGCCCATTGGCCGGTCTGAATTCACCATAAGTTATGGAAGACACTTTTATAGAAACTATTGCGCTTACAGTATGCTGTCAGATGGTGCTTGAAACTCGCGCAATGAAATACCAGGAAATAAGCGAGTCACACCGCTGTCAGTGATGACGAATCTCCATGCTACATAATCCAAAGAATACTTGTAATGATTCTGCACTCCCCACAGCTCATTCAATAAACTTGTGATTAGAATATCATTTCTCGCCTCCGGCTGTAATCATTAAAAATATCATATTACAATATCCAGTAGGGGTGCCAGGGAGGAGTTATGAACAGGCCATGCAAACTGAGGCCTAGGGCAAGGGTGGGCAACCTTTTTCGGTCTGGATGCCCAAATCAGCTAAAATTAATGGCCAAAAATTTTTCGGCGAGCCGACCAACAGTTCGTGTCTTCCGCTGAAAATATCGGTGAAGAGCAAAAAATAAAATAAAAAAAAACGTATGTTGATCAGTGGGACTTCTGCTGCTGCTTTACCGTTGACTCGTTTCCGTGGCCTCGCTCGCGTGCCAGAAAAACGACCTCGCGTGCCTAGTTCGGTACACGTGCCAGGGGCTGCCCATCCTTGCCCTAGGGTCTCGTAAGAAATAAAAAATTTGTCACGAACAAAATGGCTCGACACGATGACGGAACACCATTTTTTTTTTGCGACCAATCATGAAGACCTTTTTTCATTTAGAGTCCGAGCATTCATCACTAGCGGCAAACATGAAATCAAACCAGCCTAGGTGTCTCATCGCCTCATTCTGGTCTTGGGCGTAGGCAACCAGAAACTTTGGAGGGGGCAAAGTTTCTTTTACAACAGGAACATAATTCATGGTCGATACCCAAATTGAAAGTTTTTACTGGACCATTGCGTAAAATATTTCACCCGCTCTTAGGCAACACTTGACGCAATTTCCAATATTAGCACAGATACTTGAATTTTTTTGGGGGGGACCGTTTCCTTTGTTTGACCCCCTGAATACACCAAAGCACGCTGTTAGTCAGATGATTTTGTAGCGCAAGCATTGCTACAAAAATTCAGGCCGGCGTTGACAATGTCGATTATTCATACTAAGTTTTTAAGTTACTTCAAGAACGCAATTAAAAAAAATTAAATCTTCATTATACTCGCGGTATTACGCCGAAGCGTATAACCAAGACGGGATCAATGTACGCAGCTTAGTACCATGGCAACACAGCTTTGAAGAAGCATCGCAGCGGTGGCAACGTTCGATTTGAAGGGCTCCGGAATAGAACCCACGATCTCCACTTCGATAGCGATATCTTAAACTACAATGCTAACTCTCTGATAGCTTCTCCACCACATTAACTTTCTTATTTTCGGTTGTCTCACTTTTACTCGACGTCCATACGGTCCTGATCCATTCAAGTCTTTTGCAAATGCTTTCACATCAGAGGCAGTGTCAAAACGACTTGCAATTTCCGCAGGATTGCTAAAACCCTTAGGTTCAATGTATACCGTCGTCCTTTCTGAAAAACATAACTCGCCGGTTGGAGCAGTGGATAAAGATATCAGTATCGGTGACAGAGATCTGGGGTTCAATTCCAGGCTGGTTGAATTGAGCACAGCGTCACCAACGGCTCGCCACTGCTGCGATGTTTCTTTAAAACAGTGTTGCCAGGCGCTAAGTTGCGGAGATGATTCTCGTCACTACTGTAGTTACACGCTTCGGCGTACTACCACGAGTATAATGAAGATTGTTTTTTTTTTTACCTGCAGAACTCGAAATATTTCGATGAAAACAAGCTGATTTGGGCGGAACAAGATCTAATCGGTGAAATAGAAAATCATCTTTGTTGTATAATATGCTCGTCTTTAATCGTGTACGAGATAGCTTGCCGTCCAATACTGCGCATAAATAGTAAGGACTCTGCTCCACCTATATGTAAAGTTATTGAGATAATGAAAAGTATACTATTTTAGTATTGGCAGCATATATTTATCCTCCTATCAGGAGAAAGCAATCAAAGACTATAACGAGCTCGCTTAGGAGACGCCGGCCATCTGTCTACCACTTCAAGACAAGATGAGGGAATTTTGCTAAGTATTTTTACAATGCTGGGAAGCTGTGAATACGAATTCTAAAGTGAAACTGGAGCGTAGAATTATTTTTTCGCTAAAGGTGTCAAAAAAATACAACGAATTCAAAACTGACAGTGAAAGTTTTTAAATGTACCGGAATTTAGTCAACTAAAATTAAGCGTGTAAACTTTGAGGTGACGACGTACTGAGGCTTTATTTACGCATTGAGACACGCAGAGTTAAAACTGTACTGTTCGTCAACCAAACTCGCTGCGGTTGATCAGAGGTCAAACGCTTTTACTCAAGCTTTACTGCATCATCAGTGTGAGGGGGTTTGACGTATGATCAGTCAAAGCGTGTTTGGTGCACAAACATTACAGCCGTAACTCTTACAAGCCTCGATGCGAGAATATAATCTAAGCTCGTGATCACCTCAAACTTTGAACGCCTATTTTCACTCATTAAATAAATTTAAAAATTTTTTGCAGTCAGTAGGCTATAACTTATAAGCTATTCTCACACTGAGAAAAATTTTTAGAAAAAGTGCTTGTTCCTCTTGTCAAAACTCAGCACTGGTTTTGGCTTTCTCAATAATTAAAAAATGTAGAAAAGCCTTTGAAGCCAAGATATTAGAAGCACTGATAATAAAACGCCAAAATCCAAGATCAAACAGGCAGTTACACGCGAATGAGACTTCAACTTTGTTAAATACTTACTAATACGGTTTTGTTTTTCTTTTTCGCATTGAGTTTTGTTTTTTAGGTTATTTTCTAGTTTATGAACTCATATTCACGTCATCGCAGTTTTAATTTTCTAAATTTTTTCTTAGTGCGAGAATAATAGCCTACTAAAAGTATTTAAGGTAAAAAGTTTAGCATGTTTTTTACTAATATTTTAAACGTTCCTTGAGTACTAGTTCAACGTAGGACTTAATTTTCTTCGTATATTGCAGTATATGTACTAGTCTAAATCTTGACGAGGGCGTAAAGTAAACGCGGTAAACGTTTGAATGGCCAGCATGATAAATCTCGTGGGGCTGCTAGCTTTAACTGCACTTTGGATGATAAAATGCATCTCTTTGCCACGACTGTATTAAATAATTTTACACTTCAGTTCCCATGAAATCCTCGCGAACTTGTTAATCACCTTTGTCCAAAAATACAGGCGAGACCCCGATCGCCACGTTGCTTCGCTGATGTTGAAGCCATTCACACGAGCGTAGTTTTTAAAATGAAATTTCCCGCTTCCGTTTCCGCCTCTGAAGAAAAATTGTCAATCAAAATCATGCATCGATAGTTAGCGCACAGACTACAAAAATTAGTTAGCCAAGAAAAACTGTAATTGCAATGTAAGCTCACACTTATAGCTGTCAAAAAGCCGAAAAAAAAAGTATTAATAATAGTAATCATTATGGTCCTATATTGGGTGCAAATGGGTGGTTTCCAAAAAAACTTTTCTTGCAACAAGAAATAGTCAACTCGAGACATGACATGCGCAAATTTTTGGGAATTATCAAAACCTTACTGCCAAACAACCAAGAATTGAACTCGCCTGACTTTGTCAACGTTGAAGGTACAAAGGTCACCGATAAGAGTGAAATAGCTGACTGTTTCAACAATCACTTTTGCAGCATAGGCCAGTCGTTGGCTGATAAAATTGTTTCTTCTAGCTCTA
Organism: Trididemnum miniatum; assembly: GCA_964006365.1. Classification (NCBI taxonomy): domain Eukaryota; kingdom Metazoa; phylum Chordata; class Ascidiacea; order Aplousobranchia; family Didemnidae; genus Trididemnum; species Trididemnum miniatum. Next base: position 1,938,515 of record OZ023244.1, read on the forward strand.
CTTCCTTTTGTAATTACTTACAAAACCGTGGCTATTCTTCAATGTTCTTACGTCCTACTCCTCCCACTGAAATTTATAATGTGATTTTTCAACTAAATTCAAACAAGAGTTGTGGATTTGATGGCATTAATGCTAAGTTTGTTATTACTGCTTCCGAAGTTTTGTCTCCTACATTATCTATATTAATTAATGCATGTTTCGACCTTGGTGTGTTTCCGAGTATCCTCAAAATTGCAAAAGTGATACCAGTCTTTAAAGCAGGTGATAAGGGTAAAGTTTCTAATTATAGGCCTATATCTCTACTCTCTGTGTTTTCTAAAGTTTTAGAAAAACTAGTTTATACTAGAACTGTTGACTTCCTAAATTCTCATTCTGTTCTATTTCCAACTCAGTATGGGTTTAAACCAGGGGTGACGAACCTATTTGCTGTAGCGGGCCACTTTGTTACTTACCAATAAGCAAGCGGGCCGCATAACTTTTTAGTCATAAACAGTGGCGTAGCGAGAAATTTTAAAAGGGGGAAGCCATAATTTCCACATTTCTTTAAAGCGTTTTTTTTCGGCAGAACAAATTTGAAAATGATTGAGAAACAAGAAAAGCTCTTGGAGGGTCCGGTGGCATGCTCTCTCGGAAAAATTTTGAAAATTTACATGCCGTAAGGGCTATTTGTAGTGCTTTTTGAATAATCCTCAGGCAAATTTTGTTTAAATTTTTTGACCCTGATTCTGAGTGCTTTGCCAAATATTGGCGCGCACATTTTCGATTATGCGTGCTTAAGGCGTAAGGCTTATCGCTCTCGAAGAGGTTCAAAATTATGGAAAAATTGTATACATCAAAAACTATTTTGAAAATGGCTAGTGGGAGGATGCATACCTCTCATCCTAACCCTTGGATTAGCCACTGGCCATAAGCTACAGACACCATCGAAAGAGCCTGGCATGTTACAGTCACTTGGCACCATTAGTTTTGTTCTTTTTTTACTAAAAGGCAGAGTCAAAAAGGGGGAAGGATGGCACAATGGGCCCCCCTCTGAATACGCTCCTGGTCATAAACATATGGGATATAGGTCCAATCTTTTTGAAGTACTCTTTTTTCATCTACAATATTTCGTTTTTTCGCTGAAGACATCGCTGAAGACAAGCGGCTAATAAATATTGATTAAAAAACAGAATAACAAATACCTTAAGAAAGCAGTAAAACTTGCATATGATAAATGGTACTGCCACCTCACCAATTCATTTCCGCAAACTCACATAATTCCTACTACTGTAAGGCAAGCTAAGCTCTCACTCGAATAGTTACTCGTAAACTGCTGCACGAAGCTGAAGCTGCAACGGACTCAAGTTATGTTATCATTATTTCATAACAATGGATGAACTGCTGAATCCTGAAACAGATGACTTGTTGACTTGTATTGAGCGTTTATATAATTACTGTGTGATACGCGCTTGATTAAATCAGGGGCTCAGCTTTTAGTATCGCATCGCAAAGATTAGACGGGGAAAAAAATGTTTAAAAGTACTGGTCTCGCCAAAATGTTCGCGGGCCGCATGTTCGTCACCTCTGGTTTAAACCAAAACTTTCTACCATTCATGCAGTCTTGGATATTATTACATCTTGTTATGACAATATGGCCATTAATATGTATACTGGACTTGCTTTGCTTGATCTAGCTAAAGCATTCGATACTGTTAACCACAATATACTGCTTAAGAAACTAGATCATTATGGAATAAGAGGAATTGTAAATGATTTTTTTAGATCTTACTTAACTAATCGAAGGCAAATTGTTTCGATAAACAACTCAAACTCTTTTTTGAAATTTATTAATATAGGAGTCCCGCAAGGTTTGAATCTTGGACCCTTACTCTTTCTTCTTTTCATCAACGACTTGCCTAATTGTCTAGAAAGCGTACCACGTTTATTTGCTGGTGACACGTGTCTACAAGTTTGTGCACCATCCGTAGAACAACTAGAACTAAAACTTAACTCGGAATTATCTAAAATCTGTAAATGGATGTTTGCTAATAAACTAACGCTAAACGCCTTGAAATCTCAAGCTCTTATAGTTTCTCCGAAACTCAGATGTTCGCCAGTATATCTGAACTTACAATGCCCTACTGGTACAATTAAGTCAGTAAATAATGCAAAATACTTGAGTATAACTTTGGATAATCGCTTAAACTTTCATGAACACATCAAAATTACTGAAACCAAAGTTGCTCGCTCAGTTGGAATTTTGAGTAAACTAAAATATTATCTTCCTGAATCTGCTATGTTGCAACTTTATTATTCTCTTGTGCATTCGCAACTTATATATGGAGCAGCGACATGGCCTAGCGGTACCGCGCGCAGGTGACAGATCCTACGTGACGGGTTCGATTCGCGGCTTGAGCCGATCGCATTTGACATATATAACGGGTGGCTGCTGACTCGAAGAGCGCAAGCTCACTTCGCAGTCTCCCGCAATTACTGTTGAAATTTCAGTTCAATATAATTTGAAAATAACCCTCAGCCGTTTGGGGTAACACCTTCCCTTCCTATCTAGCAAAATTGACTCGTCTACAAAACAAAGCTCTTCGCTTAGTTACTTCAAGTGATTGGAACGCTAGTGCTGCTCCCCTCTACCAAAAACTGAATATTTTATCTCTCTCAAAATTGAACAAATTTGAAATCGCTAAATTTATATTCAATTATAGCAGCAAATGTTTACCCACAACTTTTGATTAATATTTTATTCTTGCCAAACCATCCCATTCTTAATCTACCAGATACTCAGCATCAGACCACTTGAGAATCCCCTTATATAAAACCAATCGATTGCAACGATCCATTAAATTTGTTGGTCCTAAAATTTGGAATTCAATTCCCTTAGAAGTTCGAAAAACCTCGTACACAAAATTTAAAAAAGAATACAAAATTTATTTACTAAACACAACTGAATAGTCATCTAGTACCATAATTATTCTGTTAATTTGTTTAATTCCATTCCTACTCCATCCCTTCCATCCCATTTGCTGCCTTCAGTGTGTGTTGCTATTTAGTTTTTTATTTTCTTTATAAACCGGTTTATTTAAATTGCCATTAGTTATCTGATATTATGACAATTGTTGATTTAATTAAACTTAAGTTCAGAAAGGCTGCTTGACTCGAAGACCTTACGGTCCCTTCACAGCCTTCCTGTTGCTGTTTTCTGATTATTTTTTGTTTTTCTGTATATGTAAAAGTGTTATTTGCAGCAACGAAATAAACAAGCTTGATTTGATTACAAACCCAAAATGAGATTAAGAAATAAAAACATTAACGTTTTTCTACAATAGTTTAAAAAACTATAATATATAGTTTAAAGAACGATAGGTAAAACAATGTTTATAAAACATTTGAATATTTACAAGCCAATCAGGATTAACTGTAAGAAATAGCACTGTAAAAATTTTCACGAAGCAGCGAAGCCGCGATAGGTGAAGCGCCATAGAGCGAGAGATCACTGTAATTCAAATGTGCTTGAAATGTTGCAAGCCTTACAGCTTGGAAATCAGCATTACTGATTGTTACATTTTGTGCCGAAAAGTAGTTGATGATACCACCTTAAAATTGCTGGCATCATTTCGTCAAAACCATCGTCTGTCTCTACGGCAAAAGCTGAAACAGATTCAACTTGTTCACCAAACGGCAAAGCTGGATGATGAAGCAAAAATCCTGCAACAAAATCAAACTGAAAATTAATTCTCATAACGATTCCATCACATCGTTTTGATCAGCGGATTATGCATCAATTGCCTGTAAACTTCAATCACAATCGATTCGCGTCGGGACAAACCAACCATTGGTATACACTCATCATTTGGTATTTACAGCTTCCCTGTTCGACGTTCAACATTACAAAAACAAGCCGGTAAAATTACATGTTGTGCCTTTGCAAAGACGCGTAAAAGGATTTCCCTACCATGAGTACTGTATTACGTCGAAGCGTATAACGAGTGGCGGAGTCCACCTCCACGGCTTAGCGCCTGGACAAAACAGCTGTGAAGAAACATCGCAGCGGTGGCGCGCCGTTTGCGACAATGCGTCCAATTTGATGGACCCGGGAATCGAACCCACACCTACCGCTTTGATAACGATGTTTTAAACCATCATGACTACCGACCGGTTCAATACGTAAACAGGTTGCGATGCAGTCAGGGCAACCATATCGTGCTTATTTCTTAGATTTGTGCTTATTTTCAAGAGCATGGTCTCACAAAATGTAAATGTGTATATTTTTAAAAAACGTGCTTATTTTTAAATTCTGTGCTTAAATTTTAAATTTTGTGCTGAAAATGTCTTAGTTGAAATGCTTTTTTACATAACTGAACGAAAAATGTTCATGCTTGTTTTTCATTATAAAATGTTCAAGAAATGTTCCTTTATATTACAAACAATACAGCTATGAAACAGCTAAAACTTTATAACTTCTGTCTCAGTTTTCTTTATTTTTTGCATCATAGCTTAAGATCAGTTTAGCGTTGACAATGACACCAGATGTGAGCCAAAACGTTCGCCCAAGTATTTTTAGCTGTTTCTTGACTGTGTTGTTGGTAATCAAATTGCTGACAAACTTCAACCTGTACCGTTTACCATGCTCATTTTTGTTTAATTAATTAATTTTAGCAATTTGAAATTTGTTGATAGCTACCTCTACTTGATACAAAGCACTACCAAAGTACTAATATGATTTTGGAACACAATTAATACAATTTTTAACTACTTTAATTACAAAAATAAAAGCCAATAATATTGGAAACATTTGAACTTTTCGAGACATTTCGATTTACACTAAAATCATTGTCACCCTTATTCAAATAGAATCGATTTGATAAGAATTCTATTTGAATAAGATTGACAATGGTTTAAGTAAAAATCGAATTGTCTCAAAAAATTCAAATGTTTTCAATATTAATGGCTTCTATTTTTGTATAGTCAGAGATGGGCATTTATCGAGATAATTTATCGGCGATAATTATTACCGATTATCGTTATCGCTCAAAATAGTGTGGATTTATCGATTACCGATATCGCTTTTTATAATATATTTTGTTATCGCAGATAAATTATCGCGATAAGCGATTCTTTATGCACACAGTGTTCAGAGCTAGTTAGTTGGAGCTTTGAAAAAAATACACGGTGTCCATAAAGTGTTGTTACAATATAAAAAATCTTTTTTTGTTTGTTTGATGCCACGGTAGAGTTCGTAAACTGCTCTCTTTTCTTGAAAAATCCATAAAAACATTTTTGTTATTTGACTTACAACAAAAAGTCTTCGTCAAAAACATTTAAAGTTTACCGCAAGATTTATTGGAAAAATTTATCGGGGATAATTTATCGATGACCGATATCGCTTTAAGAAAGTGAGATTTATCGATTATCGGTATCGCCCAGGGCTTTTTGAAATTATCGACTGTCGTTATCGCTTTAGTACAGGAAGGTTTACCACGCCCATCACTGTGTATAGTCAAAGTACGATTTTGCAATAAAGAGTTTTTGAGAAATGGTAACTAACAGTGGCGGCTCGTACATAAGAGTTGCAGCACCTCCTAACTTTTTTTTATGCTCTCAAATTTTTTTTTTATTACCTTTTGAAGTTCTATCGCCAAATTTTAAAAATTTCTTATTTCTTTCTATGTTTTGATCATATATGAATATAGATTTTTAAATACAATCCCTGTTCTGTCTGCACCTTAATTTTTTTTGTATGTGCAAATGAGCTAAATGGTGACGCGACAAAGGCTATTGATGACGTTTTTGGACTCGCCGTTCAATTTTTGTATGAGCTGCGTTGGCGGATCAAAGGGAATTCTGACTAGCTCTGGCTTATGTCATAACGGGACTGGTTTTTAGCCCAGCTAGGCTGCTACATATGATCGAGTTAGTTTGTGTAAGAGCTCTATGATACTTGCAAAGGTTGGAATAGGCCTAGGCCTAGAGGTGTTGCGTTCACCGGGCATTATGCAAATTTTCTTGAAGTTTTTTCGTTCTTCCGGTGACTTTAACAGTACCAACGAAACGTCAGTACCAACGAAACATCAAACAATAAAAAAACCTAACTAGTTTTAGTTGAGGTTATTGTTAAAGCCACCGGAAGAACGAAAAAACTTCAAGAAAATTAGCTCTATGATAGTTGGTACTTGATGCAGATTTAGACTGTGCAGGCTTTCTATTTTAGACTAGGCAGACAGATATCAGTGGCCTAACTGTAGGCTAATCAGTAATGGTAGGCTACTGGTACCAGTATGTGTAGCCCAAACAGTTTACACCACTGCCAGACAGTTGATACTCTTGTGATAAGATTAGACGAAAGTTGGTTGATGGTTGCAGAAACATGTAGTGGTAACTGGATCAAGGATGCTATGGTTTGCTCGAGCAAGTGTAGGTTTGGCAGGTTTTTAGGGAAGATTTTAGTTGCATTAAAAAAACTATTTTCCTCTACAATTTTCCCTGATTTTAGGTATATGCATACCGGTATCTGGTTTATGTATATTATATATATTTGGGGATCCATGCAAGGTCTCTAGAATATTTTTTTAAAAAAACTTGAGTTTTTGGATAATAGCCCTCAATCTACCCACATGTATGTAGTGTGCATTGTAATTTAAAAAGTGAGAAAATTTGCATTGTTTTTACCAAATCTACTGGTACCGTTCTGTGTCACCTATCGCAACCTTACTTGAACACCAGCATTAAGGTATTACTAGCTTGGTAACTCTTTCTATGGTTTTAGTATAAAATCATTCCTGTAAATTGTTATGTATCAGAGAGTTTCTGTAATAGGCGTTGGAATTACCACAGTTAAGCAGGCTTGTCAAAATTTGTCGCTTGCAGCACCTTTCGTTTTTTTGGCCACGAGCCGCCACTGGTTACTAATAACCCACCACGTCATCGCCACAGCAGCGTGCTTATATCTTGGCGTACACCGATGGTAACCCTGGATATAGTATATTTAAAGCAATGCGCTACAACACATCATATTATCTGATCACCTCATACCTTCGTCATTGACCACAAAAGCATAAGAGAAGCCATTCGGGCGAAAAGTAAATGAATCAATGAAGAGGTCGTTGAACAAGATATCTACGCCAACAATACCGAAGTAACTACCGCGGTAATACACTGGCAAGCTGGCAGTTACGATCAAACCTGCAAAAATTCGTGGTGCTGAACATTGAGACATATTTACCCTGTACGCATGTTCAATTTTTGTGAACTTCTATGGTTTCTGGATCACAATCAATTTGTTCATAAACACTTTTTCTTAACTATGAAACCATTATGACGTAGAAAATTTAAAACCAAAAACCCTCGAAAACTGGACAAGTGCTCAAGGTAATAATTCCATAGCAACAAGCAATTTCACCGCTTCGTTCACATGAACTCATCAGGTAGGAATTTCATGCGAGATTGTTGGAATTTTTTTCTTGATCATAATATATTGCAAAAAAATCAAATCTACATTGTAGTCGCTTTATTATGCCGAAGCGTGTAACGCAGTGGTTCTCAAACTTGTCGGAAGTATCGAACCCAACAGGTGTCATGCAAGCATACATCGAACCCTTAATTATAACCAGGAGCGGATCCAGAAAATTTTAGAGGGGGGATGCAGTTTTGAATTAGGTTGAATGTTAAATGAGTGCAAAGACGTTAGACGTCTAAACCGAAAAAGGGCATAAGCTCTTTGAAAATGTTTCACGTCAGGGGCGTATTCAGAATATTCTTAAGGCGGTGGAGGGTGACATAAAATTTTTACATTTTTTAAGCGTATTTTTTTTCCGAAAAGTTAATTTGAAGCAAATTGAGGAACAAAAATATGGCTCTAGGGGGGTCCGGGGGTATGCTTCCCCGGAAAGTTTTCAAAAATTTAGACACTGTAATGGCCATTTTAGCGCTTTTTGAACAATTTTTATGGCAAATTCTGTTTAATTTTTTTGCCTCTAACTCTAAGTCCTTCACCAAATATGATACATTTTGTTCGCACATTTTTGATTTATGCGTGCTTAAGGCGTAAAGATGATTGTTATCAAATAGGTTTGAAATTATGGAAAAATTGTATTCATCAAAAACAGCGTTGAAAGAGTATGGTGGGGGGATGCATCATTCCACGCAGAGATAGTCATTTACTACAACTGCATGCCTTTTTGCAAAAACTTATTCTGATCTTAACCGAACCCCTGCTACAGCCTCACCGAACCCCTGGGGTTCGGTCGAACCCAGTTTAAGAACCACTGGTGTAACGAGTGGTGGGCTCCATCTTCGCGGCTCAGCGCCTTGAACACATCTTTGAAGAAACGTAGCAACGGTGATGACGCTGTCCGATTTCAAAGGCCCGGGAGTCGAACTCAAGCCCTACCACATCGATAGCAATGTCCTTAACCACTGCGCCACCGGCAGATGTATCAGTCAATAAAAAGATGGCGACTCAACCAAACAGGAGATCACAGTACACTTTTCAAATTTACCTAAACCAAGCCAATCTTCATAGAGTGACCACTGTGGGGCGCGAGAATACTGTTCAGTGATGTTGGTCGAATAAAGACTCAGAAAAAAATTAAAAATTTTATCGTCCAGAGTGACTAAACTTCTGATTGCTTCGAAACCACTTTGCTGGAAAAATGAAAACCAAAAGATTTTTTAAGGAAAAGTATAGCTACAATAATTCTTAAAACTGGACGTTTCGACAACATAGATTCAGCTGTCATCATCAACAGCTCTGTACTGCCTTGCTTACACTGCTGATGATGACAGCTGAATCTATGTTGACAAAACTTCCAATTTCAAGAATTATCGTAGCTTTATTTTTTCTCCCCAAGCTGACTTCGTCCCATATTTATAGCTTTCTGATTTTTTTCCCTAATAGTCACACCATACACGAAGGCTGTCACATATTAGCGATTTGCTCAGACTTCAGAATGTTTCCCCTTGAAGGATTTTTTTCAATCCAAAATTTACAACCGAGCGAAGCTGGAAGAGAAAAATCTGAGGTTATTTTCAAATAATATTGAACAGAAAACTCAAGATTAATTGAAGGAAATTGCGAAGTGAGTTTGCGTTCTTCGAGTCAGCAGCCGCCCGGTATATACGTCAAATGCGATTGGTTTTAACCGTGATCGAACCCGTCACATAGGAATTTGTGAATCTGTCACCTGCGCGGTACCGCTGCGATGTCGCAGACAAACAGTGCGTGACCCGCAAAATAATTACGAATAAGTATGACATGTATTTTTTGAATGGTAAAAATGGCTGTATGGTTAGTATCACTTAAAGAGAAAACGTATGTGGGTCACATTTACCCTGTCCACATGTCCAAAGTTTCGTGGGCCTTAGGCCCGCAATTCTTGGTTTTAGTTTCTACATCATGATCCATTTTTTGATGTCACAATCAAATAATGATTATAAAATCAAAAAATTGATTATGATGCAGAAGCTAGAAGCAAGCACCGCGGGTCTAAAATTGGTCAAGTGGACAGGGTGTGAAAGGGAGCATCTGTAGTGATAATGGCCACATACCGTTGGCTGATATCTACAGTATTGTCATACATACTTCTCTGTTCACAGCTGAAAACATTTGCATGACATGAAAACCTGAAAAGAGATATTAAAAGTGCAATTACTCAACTTTATTGTAAGTTTTGAAACAGATTGTTTACCAACAAGTAAAAACTGTCGAACAAAACAATCATATTTCCATGTTGGTTTGAAATAAGATTCTTAACCTATACAGAATCAAACATATATTTTACTCTATTTTTTCATTCATTAGTTGTATCGATTTCGACAAAATGCCATATCATCACTACAACTTTCAAGGAGGCAAATGTCTCAATTACCTCTCGCTGGATTCCCTCCTGATTCATTGGCGGTCGATTATGTTTTAACTGACACTCAATGAAAGACAGATTTCAACACAAGAACATGACAACAATTTTAAAGGAAAATGCAGTGCATAATATTTCTTCACTAAATGTGTTTAAAACTACATCAAGATTTCAAAACTAACAATAAGAATTTTTAAATGTATTTGGTTGACTAAAAATAAGCGTTCAAAGTTTAAGCTGATGACGTAGGCCTACACTTAGACGAGCAACAGTTACAGATGCGATGCTCGTCAACCCAATTCGCTTTCACTGATCAAAGGTCAAACGCCTTTCTCCTTTGTAATAAATGTAGCAAAGGCGTTTGACTTTGATCAGTGAAAGCGAATTGGGTTGGCAAACATAGCCGCTGTAACTCTTGCACGCTTCATTGCGTAAATAAAACCGAAGTACGTCATCGGCTTAAAATTTGAACGCCTATTTTTGGTTAACCAAGCACATCTACACATTTTTACCGTCAGTTTTCAACTCCTCGTATTTTTTAACACATTTAGTGAAAAAAATCTACACTTCAGTTCCCCTTTAAAGGAATCCCAACGCCTTTAAAGATGAACTGAAGTACAAAATTATTTTTTCACTAAAGGTATTAATAAATATACGACGAACTCAAACATGGCAATAAAAGTTTTTCAATGCATTTAGTCAATGAAAAATCGGCGTTTAAAATTTAATACGATGACATTATGATTGTACATTTTACGCATTGACGCATGCGAAAGTTACAGCTGCAATATTCGACCTTTGGTCAGACAAAGAGATTTTGGTTGACAAACATTGCAGCTTAACGTACACTTATGTCATCGTCTTATAACTTGAAACGCTGATTTTGTGAACTAAAAGCGTTCAAAAAACTTTCAATGCCATTTTTGAATTCGTTGTATTTTTTAATATATTTATTCATTCATTCATTTTCTAGACCCGCTCAATCTTGATGGTTGCGAGGGCAGCAACTCGAGTTGGAGCCTCCAAGCACCTCGATCCTCTGCAACATAGGATAGATGCTCCGCTGTGATGCCAAGGCGAGACCAACTAAGATCTTCTACCTAATTTTTTATTACCTTTCGTGAAAAAATAATTTTGTACTTCAGTTCCCCTTTAAGGCAATCTTTCATCTTCCATCCATACGAAACCGCAACCAACTAGTAAAGTGGTCTAAAAATCGTTCGAAAATTGGGAGTCGGGAGCGTCCGAAAACCAGGCAAACTGCTCACAACCAACCCAAATAGCAACCTTTCGGGAAACCCCAAACCATGCTTTCTACCTCTCTTGCGAGTCACTGCTGGGAGAATCAAAGTCCTTGTTACACCAGCAGCTCGTAGTCCACACCTTGTAAGAAACTAGTTTTGGTTGTAAAGGCTGCAAAACTTCTATGCTTCGTTGCTTCCATTAAACATTTGGTCTTAGAACCAAGAGTTTTTGAGTTAAGAATCATAATTTTATTTAAGTTTTACTGACGTCCTGTGCCAATTCCAAACGAAAAAATTCCGATCGAGTACTTTACCAAATCCTCCTCTAATGTTTGAAATTGTTCAGCAGTTGGTAAACCATCGTTTGAATACAATGATTGAGGAGTTCCATCAGAAATCAAAACAATTCGTCGAAATATGGAACCATCTACGACAAAACTTCAAACTAAATTAAATCAAATACTTGCGGTATTACGTCGAAGCGTGTAGCGAGTGGCGGGCAGGGCCGTGTTAAGGTCTAGGGGAGCCCCGGGGCTAATTTTCCGGAAGGCCTCCATGCTTTTTTGTAGACCTGATTTTGACGTTAGTATCAGAACTTTTTTAGAGGACGCCATTTAACAACGGTGACTTGTAAATTGCCGAGCTACAAAAGTCACCGAGTTATAGAAGAGTAACATTACTCTCGCAAATAATGGCCTTTATAAACCCACGCTTTGTCGGAAAAAAGCAAGGTTCTGTTCGTGCTATGTACATTCATTGGTATGCCTACATCACATAAAAATGCTGACGGGACGCAGTGGAGAACAAGCCGGCAAGCTCACTTGCGCCGTTAGGAAAAAAAACTACGGAATTTCTCTACTTCAGATAGGTATCTGGCAACTCAATATCAGCTCTTCATAATGCATCGATGGCTTTCTTGTGATTAGAAGACAGCAATGCTACTATTACTCATATCATAAACTGCACTTACCACTTGCATTGGTATTCAAAGCACGAAATATACGGACGGATTTTTTCAATACGTTACTGTATCTTCCTCCGCCACCTAAAAATTCCCTTTTTTGAGATGAACATCACCAAAAACGTGAAGCTAAGAGCCGGTTGATGTAGTGATCAAAGACATCGCTACTCTCGCGAAAGGTTCGGGGTTCGATTCCCAACTCCGTCAAATCGTACACACTGTCGCCAACGGCTCGCCACCTCTGCAATGTTTCTTTGGAGCAGCTGCCCAGGCGCTAAGTCGCGGAGATGGATCCCGTCACTCGTTACACGCTTCGGCGTAATATTGACAGTATAACGAAGATTTGAAAACGTGAAGCTTACGTTGTACTTTCAATCCATCCAGAAATTCATAAGCAATCTCTTTGTTTGAAACGGTCGCTCTAGCTAGATCGCGAGAAAAGCAATCTTCATTCAGGTCTGAAGGTTCTATGCCTTCTGTATTATCCGTAAAAGCGAATACGTTGAACTAGAAAGTAACTCGTTTCAGTAAATACGCAGAGGTTACAAACTACTTATGAATTAGTTTTTATTCAATTTTACAGATCGGGATGGCTGAGTGGTAAGAGCCTTTGCCTCGGGATTCCGAGTCGCCTCAAACCAATGACTGTAAATTTGGTATTCACAGCTTCCCTGCTTAACCCTCAGCTCTAAAGGGCCAACGTGTAAAACAAGCCGGCAAGTTAATTGCTGTGCCGATGGGAAAGCGGGATTTTCCATCTTAGAGTGGCAGGCAGGTGTGCGGCGACTCCTAAGCAAGCTCGATGTAGCGCTCTGACCGTTTTCTCGTGATAGGTGGATTTTAACAGCTCAGATAGTCGAGTGGAAAGAGCGTCCGCCTCGGAAGCTGTATACCTACTCGCGTTTGATTCCGAGTCGGGTCAAACCAATGACTGTAAATTAGGTATTCACAGCTTCCCTGCTTGACGCTCAGCACTACAGGGACAGTGTGGAAAACAAGCCGGCAAGTTTACTCGTTGTGCCGTTGGGAAAGCGGGATTTCCCATCTTGGAGTGGCAGGCAGGTGGCCGGCGACTCCTAAACGAGCTCGAAATTGCGCTTTGGTCGTTTTCTCGTGATAGGAGGATAAATATGCAACTAAACAACTTAGTCATTCCTACCTTGTCACTGTAATCCAAACCAATCAAGATATTTCGTACGATGTACATGGCAGTTTTCAATTTAGTTTGTCCTTCAAACAGGTCACTCATTGAATAACTGATATCAACTGCAATGATAATTTCAATCGGTTTTAAGATTGTCGTTCGTAAACTCCATGGTCTGAAACAAAAACATTTACCTTGTCCATATTTCCAGTGTAAGTGGGCCGAACGCCTAAGGCCTTTCTGCATCAAAACAAAATTCATGATGTATTATGACCAGGGACGGCAATCGCATCGAAGAGGTTCTGCGATATTTGCAATGACTGTCAAACTGTGATGCGATGTGATACTTCACTTTAACTGCGGATGCGATTTTTGTTGCGATTATCTAAATTTTTTCGATGTGAATCGTTGTGCTTGCATTTGCGATTATTTGTGCAATTTTTAACTATTTCGATTTTTTGAGCAATTTTGAACTCTCACATCTTACAAAATTTTTTACAAACGGTCAGTATCATCAAGCAAGTTCTATTTAACAACGTAAAACGTAAAGAGGACATGCAGAAAATGCAAGTTGCTCTACCTTAAATATTAGTACGAAGAACCAGAATGGCATCAACTGCATCATCCCCCATACGCATCCTTAACATTTACAACATATTTCATGCTCGAAAAGACTCTCGACAGAACTTGTGTCAGTGGCAATTTGCTAGGAACAGAAGTGGCAGCGAACTTGCAAAAATTGCACTTGGCGCGCACCGTCGTCCCTCTATCTTCAATTTTAAAATACCGGTGCAACTCGTTATCGATAGCTGGCATGAATTAATTAGAGTATAGAAGAATACTGAAAATATTAAAAACATATCGGTACACAAATAAATTCACTGGGGCGTTGCACAAACTTTTACGTCAAATGCTTGCCAGAAAGCTGTTGCTTGCTGACACTACTTATTTAATAAAAAGTCGAAAGGGACTCTACCTACTGTACGTAGAATAAAACCGCAGTATGTGCGACGCATAGCAAACCTTGCAAGCTATGAGCATCTTAAGTTAACTGATGTAGAGAAATATTTTTTAACTAATCAATCGTCTTGCTAAACCTTTTTTTACGTCTTGAGAATAATTTTTTCAGATCTTATCTAATTCACAAATCCAAGTCCGGTGGAGAAAATTTCTATTTTAGTTGACACATTTTTGTAAATCTGCAGACTGCAGAACCTCAAAAAATTTGACATAAGTCACTTGCTCATGTCTATAGTCATGGTTAGCACCGGACCATACCAAAACATAAGCACGCTGCAGTTAGGTTACCCAAAACTCAAAAGCTCTTTCTTGTGAAACCACTAAAAGTCGGTGAAGACCCCTCTCTCCAAAAAAAAGATCTTCACGTCCACAGAGTCCTGTTTTTCCACTAAAAATTAGTGAAGACCAAAAAAGTCTTCACGTCCACAGAGTCCTGTTTTTTCGCCAGAAATCGGTCCAGACCAAAAAAAGGTCTTCACGTCCGCAAAATTCTATTTTTTCCGCTAAAATTTCAAAAATAAGCACGGGACTCAAAAATAAGCGCGGGACTCAAAAATAAGCACGTTTCATAGGAATAAGCACTTCACGTTTTCTAAGATACTGCCCTTGAAAATAAGCGCAAATCTTAGAAATAAGCACGAAATGGTAACCCTGTCTATAGTGAATAATAGCTATCATCATTACACTATCCGATCCCAACGAAGCTTTTGAGCATTACATCTTGTTGGAAAATGGGTTTAGTTAATTTTACTCGAAAAACCTGAACCACGAAAAAAAATCAAAGCAGCTTTGAGTTCCATCTCTTCGCGCTGCGTGAGTTCGCACTTCAAAAGTACTCCTTCGCATTAAATCTACCCGCAATTAAAACAAAGCAATATCGAAGGTGTAAAATGAAAATCGCCGCCGAAATGAAACTAATTGGGCAAAGTACCAAAGGCGTAAAAGCTCTTTCGCCAGAAGCCGCAGGACGCCGCCAGGTTTTAAAACTAGTATTTTGTTTAATGGACAGCTTGTTTTAGTGATGAAGTGGATTAAATGTCACTGCCACAAAATGACAAAACAATATGGGGCGCCGTCGTAAAAAAAAACGATTTAGCTAATTTTGTACGAATTTTCAGCAACATTTACACAGTTTCACAGCTATTTACTTATAGTGAAGTAAACTGCTGCTGAAACGCTTCGAAAAACACAATAACAGCCAAAGCGTAACAACATTTAATAAATAGCAGCGATATTTAATAAATGGTGGCGATATTTGATAAATAATGCTACATTCATTAAATAGCGACGATATTTAATAAGCAGTAGCAATATTTAATAAATAGCAGTGATATTTAATAAACAGCAGCGACATTCAATAAATAGCAGCGACGTTTAATAAATAGCAGCGACATTTAGCTAAAGTGCAGCGAAAAATTGAAGTGCTGCGGAAATATGGTAATGAGATCAAGAGTGTTTCCATTTCTTCATTTTTCGTAACATCAAATCGCGGTTGTCTCTACTCCACAGGGTACATAAAGTTCTTTCAGTGGACCCACTCAACAAAGAAGCATTGTTACGTATGTCGACAAAAACGCTAAACTTTTTAAAAAGCTTAGATGTTGTGTTGCCATTTTTATTTTTGCTTTCAATTTTTTTTTATGAAATTTACTAGGAGTTTTTTGTGTACTTGATTGCTAGACTAAATTTGGCAATAAATGAGCAAAGTGAGAAATTTTTGTATTAGATTAGTGATAAAGCAAGTATGGGGGAGTATGGAAAAGAATCGGAGAAGAATAGAGAATTTGGGAGAGTATGGATGGTGAGAGAATTTTGGGTAGCTTAAGGAATTGGGTCAAGTATGAGGGAATATGGATGGAGTGGAAAAATGTGAAAGAGGAATAGGGAAGTGTGTTGGGGTGTAATAGGTGGTGTCGGGATGTGGGGAAGTAGCCTATGGGGGAGGTGTGGAAGAGTGTATGGGGTGAGTGTGGAGGTTGCGGGAATTCGAGAATAAACGTGTTGGGATGTGGGGACAAGCGTGTGGGAAACCCACAAACTCTGATACACCTCTCCCACACCCTCCACACTCACCCAACACCACTTTCCACACTCACCTGACACGTCTTTCCACACTTTCCCTCACTCACTTTACACCTTTTCCCACACCTTTCTTTACCTTCCTCCACACTCACCTAACCAGTTATCTTCCCCTCATTTCCCTAACACTTCTTCACAACCCCCACGCCTCCTCTAACCCTTCCCATACTTCCCACACTTTATCATTTATCTCATACCAAAATTTCTCACTTTTCTCATTTATTGCCAAATTAGTCTAACAATAAAGTAGACTAGACACTCCTTGTAAATTTCATTAAAAAAATTGAAAACTAAAAATAAAAATGACAACTTAACATCTAAGCTCTGATTTTTGTTCCGGACACTGAGCACAGAAAGTGGTTCGTTCCACTATTAGTAATATGGATACACTTTGCCGATAGCAATTCAAATTTGGATAAATTAAACTTTTTAAAACCGATTTCAAGATTACACTAAATGGAAACACTGTCGATCTCATTAGCATCTTAAAAATAAAGGTACGGGACAGCGGGTGCAAGCACACATTGTTTAGGCCATTTTCAATTGTCGGCCCATTACAATTATCAATCACGAATGATTGAACGCTGTTAAGGGACATAACATGACGAACAACACATACACAAAACCCTTCGCACTTTCGCTTGTGCCGAGCGCCTGGCACGAAAACTGCGAATACTACTTTTAAAGTATTTAGTATGACCCGACTGGGAAGAAAACCTTAGTCTACCGGCTACCAAGTGGACTCTCTAAACCGATACACCAAGCCTTTAATTTTTCGCAGCACTTTGGCTCAACGTCGCTGCTCTTTAATGAATGTCGATGCTGTTTATTAAATATCACTGCTATTTATTAAATGTTGCTGCTATTCATTAAATATCACCGCATTTAATGAATGTCACGTTATTTATTAAATATCGCTGCTATATATTAAATATCGCTGCTATTTATTAAATGTCGTTACATTTTGGCTGATATTGTATTTTTCGAAGCGTTTTAGCTGCAGTTTACTTCACTTTAACTAAATAGCTGTAAAACTGTGCAAATGTTGCTGAAAATTCGCACAAAATTAGCTAAATCGTTTTTACAACGGCACCCCATAAAATAGTTACTTCACTCTCAAAAAGAAATAGAGCTGGAAACAATGGGAAGCATTTTACGATCTACAAAAATCGCAGAAGATTGTTTTCATCATTCGTGTTATGTGATTATTATTGATGTGATTCTTTTTATGTGTTTGGATGCGATATTTTTGGGGACAAAATGTTCGATTCGATCGTCATCCCTGATTGTGATGAAGAAAACCAGGGTTTTTAGTCCCATTTGAACGGGACATGTAATTGTGAACAGGGTGACTGTCCAGCTTAAAACTGTTCGAATTTTGGGGTTAGCATTAAGGACACTGCTCATGCGCGGGAGGTCTTGGGTTTGATTCCTGTGCTGGTCAAATCGGACGCAGTGTCGCAAACGGCTGGCTATCGCTGCGATATTTCTTCGGAGCTGTGTCGTCCAAGAGCTAAGCTGGGAAGATGGACCTCACCATGCACTCGTAGCACACTTCGGCGTAATACTGCGGGTATAATGAAGATTTGATTTTTTACACAGTGTTCCGTGTTACAAGTGTATACGTGCAAGCAATTATCAAGCGTGAGCAGTGGCGTAGCGAGAAATTTTAAAAGGGGGGGGCATAATTTCTGCATTTTTTTTTAAGGTATTTTTTTCGGCAGAACAAAGTTGAAGCTGATTGAGCAGCAAGAAAGACGCTAGGGAGTCCGGGGACATGCTCCTCTGGAAAAAAATTGAAAATTTACATGCTGTAATGGCTATTTTAGTGCGTTTTAAACAATTTTCAGGTAAATTTTGATAAAATTTTTTGACCCTTTAATTCTGTGCGTTTTACCAAATATGATATATTTTGTTCGCACATTTTCGATTATGCGTGCTCAAGGCGCAAGGCTTATCGCTATCGAAGAGGTTTGAAATTATGTAAAAATAATACATCAAAAGCATTTTTGAAAATGGCTGGTAGAGGATGCATACTCCTCATCCTACCCCCTCAAGCCATAAGCTACAGAATCCATCAAAAGAGTCTAGCATATTGCAGTCACTTGGAACCATTAGCTCGTTTTTTTTTATTAAAAGACGGAGTCAAAAAGAGGGGGAGGCATGGCCCAATGCCCTTCCCCCCACCTAAATACGCTATTGAGCGTGAGCTTATAAATTTAACTTATTTCTAAAGTTTTACACGCAGAAATCTCACGATAATTTTCTTAAAGCTTGTTCGACGGTGTTGCAAATTATTGCGGCGGGATAAGTGAGAAAAAATTTTTCTTTGGTGAACGTAATATATTGCCATTTCGTAGCTGGAACTTGTCTATGGGTATCAATCATCGTGGCGGTAGTTTTCGAGAAAAGTGAAAAACTTTTTGCATCAGACTCTGCACAACTTGTGCGTTTGTTAACCTAAAAACAATAAAGTCAAGTCACGAAACCCTCAAAACTAAAAAAATAAACAAATCTTCATGATACTCGCGGTATTTCACTGAAGCGTGTAACGAATGGCGGGGCCCGTCTCCGCGACTTAGCGCCTGGACAACACAGCTCCGAAGCAATGTTGCAGCGGTGGGAGCCGTTGGCGAAACTGTGCGGATTTGACCGGTCCGGGAATCGAACCCCGGGACTTCCTACACCGATAACGATGTGGGTAGCAACTGAGCTGACTGGCTCGTTTCACTTCACTTTAAAAGGTTTAATTTGACACATAATTACCCTCCTACATGTCCAGTTTAAGTGGTTTTAAATTAGAGATATACATGGACTTCTAAATATTAGAAGTCCATGAGATATAGCATTGATCGCTAAGAGACCCGCTAACGAGCCCTTAACCGGTATTTTTAGTGGTCCGCTAACGGCCCAGTTTTACCTTTTTTTTCTAACTGGGACGCTACCAGTTTTTAAAATCCCTTTTAACTTTCTTTTTTTTTCAACTTGCAGTTGAAGGATCATAAAAGAATGGGCTTTGGGCGGGCCAGGCTTTATTTTTGAGATGAGTTGCCGGGTCGGTTACCGCTACTGGGAAAAAAGTTCCGGGTCATGAGCGATCCGGGTAGTAAAAAGTCAGCCCGTGCCATCTCTATTCACAATTGAAGTGTTCGATGTCATAACCACTCTATGACATCGAGAAATTGATTATGATGCAGAAAGTCAATGGGTGTTAAACCACTTATGTTGGACACATATACCCTGTCCACAAGTCCAATAATAATGGGCTTCAGACTCACAGTTCTTGATTCTAGTTTCTGCATCATAATCAACCATAATCACATTTTTTAACTAACGTATAAGACATCAAAAAAAATGTTCATGAGGCAGAAACTAGAACCAAGGACATGGACATGTGGAAAAAGTCAATATAAAGTAACAAGTAACACACGAACGTATTTACAACTTAAAAATTTGATTAATATTAATAGCCTATGTGTAAGCAACTTGTTTAAATTTTACTAAAAAGATTATAACCAGTATGTTTGTAATCATTTTACAAACGTCACAAGATCACAAAAAACCAACCTCCCTACCAAAGTTGTACATTTTACAAACGCTTCAGCAAAAATCCATACCATTATCAGTGAAAAACTGCGGAAGCACTAGGCTAGAATAAGCAAAACAGAAAACACCTACCGGTCTGCGAAATTGGGGATCATACTCATACTGACTGGTTGGTTGCGAACAACAGAACATGGGGGAATTTCGATCTGGATGAGCTAAATCATAATCCACTGCCTTCTGTAAACGATGCACTGCATCGGAAATACTAGTGACTGTCTTCACGAAAGCCTAAACCGATAAACATTGTTAGAACGAACAAGCAAACTTAGTCTACTTAGTCATCCGATTTTAGGGCCGGTCAACTGAAGTTATTTTCAAAACACAATAAACAAAAAATTTAAAGTAATTGAGGGAAACTGCGATGTGAGCTTGAGCTCTTCGAGTCAGCAGCCACCCGGTATATATGTCAAATGCGATCGGCTCCAGCTGTGAATCGAACCCGTCATGTAGAAACTCTCACCCATCTGCAGTCGACGACCTTTAGCATTTCCTTTCTAGTTCGAACTTACGTTGAGTAGATTCGCTCCATGGTGGATCCAGGAAAGGGAGTAGAAACTAAGAAAGTGCAAGCTTCCCAAATTTTTAGCAATTCATACCGTATCAATGCATTAATACTTCAACGTTTCTAGACGCATTTTTCATGAACCCTTTCTTAAAAGCATTTTTGTGTTCTTCCTATTAATCTTACTTCAAGAGACAATTCTTGGGGTGAAATTCGCTCAACGTTCACTTCGAGTAAATTGAGGAATTTCTGAAAGAACATAAAGTTTAACGCGATGCGGATATGTGCGACTACTCCAGTTCTCAGATGGTCGAGTCAGAGTTGTCAACGGGCCGAAGATTTTGGGGCCGGCCCGGCCCGAACCCGATTTTTCAAGCCCGAACCCGGCCCGAACCCGAATCCTAATTTATCAGTCCGTCCGAGCCCGATTTTAAGCCCGAAATCAAAAACATCACATTACCTTTTGAAGAACTTGTAATTAAAATGAAAAGACGTAATATTACTCATCCACAGTCACACTAACGACGGACAGCAATGAATGTTTATATCCAACAGTTAAGAATACGGAATTAAGCAGTAAAGCCAGTAACCACTGTAGTGGGCCTGCCCTACAGGCCTGATATCCATAACCTTATCGCTTACTGAAAACTTCGATTTTACTGAGGCGTGCGGCCCGATTCAAGCCCGACATTTTTTCAAAATCCAGGCCCGAGCCCGGCCCGAACCCGGCCCGAACCCGACCCGACCCGAAAAGCCCGAGCCCGATTGACAACTCTGGGTCGAGTGGTAAGAGCGTCCGCCTACAAAGCCGTAGACTCGGGTTTGATTCCGAGTCGGGTCAAACCAATTGCACTTTACAATTGGTATTCGCAGCTTCCCTGCTTGACGCTCAGCATTAAAAGGACAGTGTGAAGAACAAGCCGGCAAGTTTACTTGTTGTGCCGTTGGGAAAGGCATTTGCCGAGATTGCCCCATCTTGTGTATTAGATAGTGGTTACAGCGCTTTTACTGATCGCTTTCTCGTGACAACAGAATAAATATGCAAACACAAAATATAAAAAACTCGACACAAACCTGGAAATTATTCACTTGCAACGAATCTTCAACTAAATCTTGCAGCTTTGCAGACAAAGCACTTACATTAAAAGCTTCGCGCAAATCCGAGTCAGCAACACAGTTATATAATGCGACGAATAGAGGAAAAAGCCGAATAGCATTTCCATAAATAGTCATCTGAAAAATAAATTCGATAAAATAAAACTGGACGTTTCGACGAAACAGATTCAGCTGTCATCATCAGCAGTGTAAGCAAGGCCGTGCTAAACGAATAGTCTAATAAATTCCCAAAAATTTATGACCGATGCGATGTTGGATTTTTTGAGAACTTAAGGTATACAGTCGATTTAACAACAAAAGACTCACATATGTACTTACTATTATCATTCTCAAATTATTGTGAATCAACTCCAGATTGCACCATTAGTTCTGCCGCCTCCTCCAACAGAAAATTCATCTAATTGCGGCAAAATTTGATGCAAGGGTCTTCAAAAGACACACAAATTATGTCGTATTACGGATAAGGCTATGTGTAGTTATCCACTGCTTAATAATTCATTTCCCCAACCTTATCATAAACAGCGGACATATTGCATAAGAAATATTAGCATCACCAAAAAAATACGAAATTGCAGTACTGCCGTTTTTTCTCAAAAGGTAACAGCTACAATTGTTATTTTTGAGATAATCGAGGTTTTGCGTTTTCCACAATTGCGCAAAATCCTGATTGTCAATTATTTTTATGACGTTATAAGAAACCATGAGAAATCTCTTTTGTGATTTTATGATATCATAAAAAGACATGATAATTACAATGGTAGTTATTACCAGCAAAAAATTTTTCGCAATGGTTATAGCGAAAAAAATTTTTGCGTGTAGTTATTACCCCTTAGTAATTACGAAAATAAATAAGGTATGAGCTATGATTTTTACACAGATGATGAAACATCAATTTTTGAGTCGAAAACTGTAAAAAAAACATTTTTGAAAAATTTGTAGTTATTACCTTTTGAGAAAAAACGGCAGAGTAGCTAGTAGCTTTAGATATTCATATTCAATGACTGATATTTGTCCCATTGTTGATGCATAAGCACTGTAACTGCACAATGGTATTGAACGAAAATAGCTAAGAGGGAAATGAAAGCCGCAGTAGTTCTTACAACCGGACGTTTCGACATCATAGATTCAGCTGTCATCATCTGCAGTGTAAGCAAGGCAGTACATAACTGCTGATGATGACAGCTGAATCTATGTTGTCGAAACGTCCTATAATAGCATTCATTAATGAACGGTAAAATCAGTTAAAATCATATTTTTTTGCTCAGGTGATCAATCAAGACGAAAACGCAATACAAACAGACACGTATCGGAAAAAGCTGTTTGGCAAGTCAAATTTCAGCTAAAAAAATTGTGGGAAGACTGATTTGATTTTGATTTGATTGATTTCTTCATCTTTATCCTCCTATCACGAGAAAGCGACGGAGGCGCTATGCGTAGGACGAATCCAGACTCGCTTAGGAGTTACCTTTGTTTCCAAGTTTTCCGGTTGAATTTTCTTCTGACTTCTTTAATTTGCTGCTTGCCAGATTCCACCAAGCAGAGATAATCATCGTGAAGCATCTTATCCAAGGACGCAACAACGAGACTAGGTTGGGAGTGGAACCATTAACCTTGCGATCATGGTCGTCGTAAAAACGACGCTCCGAACCACTACGCCACGCTGCCAGACTGAGTGTCCAAAAACTTTTTGCAATTTCAATCATTGCAAAAAATACAATATACGGTATCGCGACCACTCTAAATCAATTAATTTAATTTTTTTAAAACACGCCTTTAACTTTTCACGATGAAAAAAAAGCCAGTATAGTAACGAAGTTTCAGGTTGGCAGGTCACTGCTAAACGAATGCTGGTTTTGCTGCAAAATCTCCGATCTCAATCATAATATCTAGCTCCGTACAATTTTAATCGCTGCATCCACGGAAGCTTTCGTTTTCACTAAATTTGTACAATTTTCTTCGACGACCAATTTTGCTGCCGGCTAGAAGATCAATTAAAGATGTCTGCAGACTAGAAGATCTAATGATCCCTTCTCAGTCTCCTTGATGTCTGTTATCATTTCACTGTTAGTTATTTCTATTTCCTTGCTGTGTACTAGACATCGAATAACGAATCAGTTCCGTTCAGTTTAACCAGATCATCTCGTTCTTCCACTAAAAAGTTGACAAACGCTTTCATCTTGTTTAAGCATTAGCAGCAATCCAGTTTGCTGCACGTAAGTTTGAGTACAGCGAGTTTCTCAAAGGATTACTTTTCAAAAATATAAGAAGGAAAAGAAAGCATAATTTTGAATCGCTTCTAAGATTTTGCAGACTCCATTCAACACAGGCCCGTAACTACACGAACCCCTGTCAAAATTTTGGCCCCCTTTGCCAGATATAGGCTACTTTGTTTGCTTCTTAACTAATTACCAACAATGCAGCGTTAAAAATGTACAGTGGCAACTTATATGCCCTCAGTACACAGTAGTGGATTCATTTAAGTAAAAGTCGCAGTGTCATAAAGGTCCACTCAGCTTTATGACATAATCATATCAGCTTTATGACGACCGGGTCTCATACTTAGATAGACCCGCAGTAGTCAGTATAGTTACAAATAAGCCGGGTAAGGTCAGGACTTTGTAATTTCTCCAGCTAACAATGTTTGCAGCTTCTTTTTGCTTATTTCAGCCAAGCTTCTGCTTTTAGACATAAGCTGCAAAAATATTGCAGCAAAAACAGAGCAGCAAAAACTGAGGGTGAAGCCCTTAGTCTTCGGAGGCTAAGGGGGTCTGGGGGCGTAGCCCCCAGCCGCCAACGAATTTTTACGGTTTTTACATAAAAAAACACTCATTTTAGCACACTTTTTGTCAAAAACGGACATGCAGTGAGTGCAGTTACTATGGACAATGCAAAAATATTTTCGCAGCTACAGTATCGCCTAAAAGCAAAAGTTTGGGTAAAATAAGTGAAGTGGGCTGCAACCATTATTAGTTCGAGAAACTATAGATTGAAAGTTAGGTTCTAGCACCTTGATACAGGGCCATGGCACTGTGTCCTCTACCAGCGTGCGCCTAAGGTAAGGGGCAAAGTTTATATATCCGCAGGCAGTGGTGACTCGTGGTCAAAAAAACAAGGGGTGCTGCAAGCGACAAATTTTGACAAGCCTGCTTAACTGTGGTAATTCCAACGCCGATTACAGAAACTCTTTGATACATAACAATTTACAGGAATGATTTCATACTAAAACCATAGAAAGAGTTACCAAGCTAGTAATACCTTAATACTGATGTTCAAGTAAACTGTAAGGCTGCGATAGGTGACACAGAACGGTACCAGTAGATTTGGTAAAAACAATACAAATTTTTTCACTTGTTTTTTACATTACAATGCACACTACAAGCATGTAGATAGATTGAGGGCTATTATCCAAAAACTCAAGTTTTTTTAAAAAAATATTCTAGAGACCTGGCATGGATCCTCAAATATATATAATATACATAAACCAGGTACCGGTATGCATATACCTAAAATCAGGGAAAATTGTAGAGGAAAATAGTTTTTTTAATGCAACTAAAATCTTCCCTAAAAACCTGCCAAACCTACACTTGCTCGAGCAAACCATAGCATCCTTGATCCAGTTACCACTACATGTTTCTGCATCCGTTAACCAACTTTCGTCTAATCTTATCACAAGAGTATCAACTGTCTGGCAGTGGTGTAAACTGTTTGGGCTACACATACTGGTACCAGTAGCCTACCATTACTGATTAGCCTACAGTTTGGCTACTGATATCTGTCTGCCTAGTCTAAAATAGAAAGCCTGCACAGTCTAAATCTGCATCAAGTACCAACTATCATAGAGCTCTTACACAAACTAACTCGATCAGATGTAGCAGGCTAGCAATGCTAAAAACTAGGGATGTGCTTCAAGGAAAATTACTCGGACTCGCCGTGTAACGAGTATTCACGACATTACTCGGCCGAGTCCCAATCCGAGGCCGAGTACAGGGTGACCCAAAAAAAACGGGCCCCGTGTATTTAGAATAATTAGAATTGGGGCCCGTTCATCTACGACGTTAAAACATGAACTCAAAATTAGGTGAAGAGCAAAAGAAAAGGTCATTACGTCCGTAGAAGGCCTAATTTCGACTCAAATTCGGATAAAAAGCAAAAAAAAAGGTCAAAATGATAATGGTTTAATACTCGGCCGAGTATCAATCAATACTCGGACTCGACCGAGTCCGAGTAGTGCCTTATTACTCGGCCGAGTACTCGGACTCGACTCGGCACATCCATAATAAAAACCAGTCCCGTTATGCCATGAGCCAGAGCTAGTCGGAATTCCCTTTGATCTGCCAACAGAGCAGCTCATACAAAAATTGAACAGCGAGTCCAAAAACGTCATCAATAGCCTTTGTCGCGTCACGGTTTGGCTCATTTGCATACGAAAAAATTTTTGCTGCAGACAAAACAGTGATTCCATTTAAAAATTTATATTCATATATGATCAAAACGTGGAAAGAAATAAGACATTTTAAAAATTTGGCGATAGAACTTCAAAAGGTAATGAAAAAAAAAAAATTAAGTGCATGAAAAAAAGTTAGGGGGTATAAAAAATAACTGAGGGTTATTTTCAAATTGTATTGAACTGATAATTCAACAGTAATTGAGGGAGAGTGCGAAGTGAGCTTGCGCTCTTCGAGTCAGCAGCCACCCGTTATATAAGTCAAATGCGATCGGCTCCAGCCGCGAATCGAACCCGTCACGTAGGATCTGTCACCTGTGCGCGGTACCGCTAGGCCATGTCGCTGACAACTCTGCAGTGCTGCAGCTCTTAAGTGCGAGCCGCCACTGTCCGTAGGTGCCAGCGGGCCGCATAAAATGGTCTCGCGGGCCGCAGTTTGCCCAGCCCTGATCTAGTACATTGTTTTGCGATAAAGGCCTACCTATATGACTTCATAACAGTTGCATTTTTAAAATTAAAACGGGCATAGTAGCATTACACACAACACCGCTGTAAATGACTAAATATGTACAAAGTAAAAACTTACCAACAAAACAAGCTTACTTCAGCTCAGGCTCCACCGAAAATTTACCGGAACTTTCTGCAAAATTTGTTGGAATGTTCCAAGTGGAGCCAGCCTTCAAATGTTCTTGCCGCGGCCTTTTTCAAAATGCAAGAGAAAAGCAAAGAAAAAAGCAAATGATTTTCGGAAAAATTACAGAACGTGAGACGGATTATTTTGAAACGTGACGATCGCAAAAATTTGGTGAATCAGCCATTTGTAAAATACGTTTTGCATGCACTCTACGTGCAATTTTACGCTTTTCCCATTCTAAGCCAAAATGGTAACGAAAAAGTTGGACTGCATTTGCGGACTGTGAAGAAACATTGCAACAAGACAGGATTTACTTAAACGCTTTTCAATGCAGTGCCATTTGTAAAATTAACATTATATACAGACTAAAGACGAATCAACACTTTTCTCTGTTTCAAGACAAAATGGCAACGTTAAAAGTCGCTCATTTTGCGGACTGTAAACTAAGTACGCTTTCATCCAGTCTCAGACAAAACCCGAAACGAGTGACAATGCGACGAGATAGGATTTCGTTTCTAATCCTTTGGGGAAGTGAAAATGAAGTGATTTATCTACGCGACGAGTAAGGCCTAGACTCAAGACCAGTTTCGGCGGCCAGTAAAATAGTGCCGTTTGTAAAATAGTGCAGATCGTAAAATCCATTCGAAAGCGATCGGAAAACTTACGTCATTCAGTGGCGCGAGCGTAATTGGCGGCTATGTCAATCAGAAAACCCTGCTTAATGTATATTATGCAATGATCCAAAGCCATATACAATATTGCATATTAACATGGGGCGCTGCTTCCAAAACTACATTAAATCCCTTAATAAAATTACAAAAACGAGCTGTTCGATTAATCACTAATAGTAGGTACAATGCACATTCAACACCTTTGTTCAAATCCTTGAATTTATTAAAAATAGATGACATCCATAAACTCGAAGTTTACAAACATATGTATCAAGTAAATTCAAAACAATATGCAGGGGTAAATCCATCTGCATACATTCCATTAAAATCAATGCATTCCTACAACACAAGAAAACGAGTAAATGAAAATTACTTTTCAAAGAAAACTAAATCTAAATTTGGCAGAACAAATATTGAAATACTTGGACCAAAATACTGGACAAGTGTCCCAAGTAATCTGAAAAATTACTCCTTACGAACATTTGCAAAACTGTACAAAGAACACATAATCACGCAGTACTAAATTCAAATTCCGGTTCTGCGAAAGGCAAAAAATTTTAAATTTCCAATTTATTGCAGCTTCCTCAACAGGTGATTCCCATATATACTGAGTATGTGTGTTATTTATTTATTTATTTTAGTTTTTTTTTTAGTTTCTTTTGTGTGTATCTAGTCAAACAATTTGTTTTGAGTTAAACCAAATTTCAAAGATGTTGCGAAGGTGGTGGTTGACTTTGATGACCTTATGGTCTTTTCACTAACACCTTGTCAAGTCAATGACTTCATTAATTTGTTTATGCATAAAATGTGATGGTGCTTGACAAATAAACTTGTTGTTGTTACGCCAAAGGATTAGAAACGAAATCCTTTCTCGTCGCATTGTCACTCGTTTCGGGTTTTGTCTTAGACTGGATGAAAGCGTACTTAGTTTACAGTCCGCAAAATGAGCGACTTTTTACGTTGCCATTTTGTCTTGAAACAGAGAAAAGTGTTGATTCGTCTTTAGTCTGTATGTAATGTTAATTTTACAAATGGCACTGCATTGAAAAGCGTTTAAGTAAATCCTGTCTTGTTGCAATGTTTCTTCACAGTCCGCAAATGCAGTCCAACTTTTTCGTTACCATTTTGGCTTAGAATGGGAAAAGCGTAAAATTGCACGTAGAGTGCATGCAAAACGTATTTTACAAACGGCACCTCATAAACCAGGGTGCGGAAAATTAAGAATAATCGAAGTTGGAAAATTATCAAAGCGTGTTTGATTTAAGCGCGAGAATTGTTGGAAAATGTTGAAGGAAAAAGTTCGATGGAGCTGCGGCGGCTCCACCAACAATATTTTCGAGAAAATTCTCGTCTGTGCGAAGCAAATTTTCCTTCAAAATATAAGGTTATATATTTTTCCGGTAGAGCCTTAGCTTTCCTGGGATAAATTACAGTAAGTCAAAAGTAACTAATATTTCGGTATTTTACAAGATACTTCAGCCAGCATACTTCATATCGGGTTTGTGAAAAAGAAGGGCAGTGTCGCTTCGCTCTCTGGCTACAGCAAAGCATGAAGTGCATAGTATCAATCTGATCAAACCGTCATTTATTGAAGTTTAAGAAGCAAAAGTAGCGAAGTTTGAAAAAAACGAGGCCATCCGGGCGGTAGTACGTGGTCAGAATGAAGTTGAGACGATAGTTGTCATTCAGTCATGAAAATTTGTAATTCAGAGCTGCTAACAAGTTGCGTACGGACTTACGGTGAGCATTTAAGGTTTGCACTTCTCCGATATACAGGGTGTTCATAAGGTTTGGAGACAATTTCAAGTTTTTTTTATGAAGTCAATTCTCAAAATATCTTAACCAGGTTGGTTTTATTTTAATCAGTGCTGCTTAAAAATGTTAAAAATTTAAAATTGTAAATCCTCGAAAAAAAACTCGAAAAAAGAAAGTTAAAAATGATAAATCCGAAGAACAGGGAAGAATGGCGGAAAGGCTGCAAATATAGGTGGACCCCTGCTAGAGGGGACAAACACATATAGTCTCCACTTAAGATGAGACAAATGGTTGATGATGAGTGCTGCTTAAAAATTTTAAAATAAAATTTTTTGCTTCAGACATGGCTGGCTGCGAACTCGAATTTAAACTCGAGTTCGCTGAACTCGGTCTTTTTGCCAAACTCGTATTTTATACTGAACTCGGTCTTTTTGGTCTTTTTGCTGCTAAATAAACTCTTATTAAAGGCTCAAATTTTCCCCTAAAATAGATGATTGGCTTTCCTGCTAATTCGCCAAGGCAAGACTCAAAATATTACTTTAATTTGCTTGGTTTCATACTTTCCTGAGTCAGAACAAATCGGTCCTTGCGGTTTTTCCATAGAATTTTCAATAACACTAGCCTTGTAAAGCCAAATAACAGAAAAGCTTCTTGGTAACTTTGCTTCTTCGGAGGAGTCTTAATAATTTTGGCACTAAATTAGCCTTGCACCGCAGCCGAGAAACTCAAGACCAGAATCAAGGCTTCGTGAATTGTTTGCAAAACAAGGCCACATAGACCTAACTCTATAGTATCAAACAGTGAATTCACAGAAACATAGGCGGGGGAAGTAGGGTGCCAGGGGGGGGGGGCTCAAGCCCCCCCTGAAATTTATTCAGCCACCCCTAAACCATTTGAGCCCCCCTGATAACCGGACAAATTATGCACTGAATGCGACGGGATTAATGCTCACAACGTACGTACCGGTACTTAATGAAGCAGGCCCACAGCCAGTGGAAGAGCGGGATTGGGAAAACCCCCTGGAAAAAAATTTCCCCCTAAAAAATCAGTCACAATGACTTTTCTAATAAATTTTCGTCTTTGCAAATTTTTTTCTGCCTTCGAGTCTGAGTGGCCCATGGACCTCACGTTGGCAACCGCTGTTTAACAGGCCTATCGTACAATAAAACAGCAGAAAAGAAAGCTACATTCGGTGTTTAGTTTTAACTGTACATTCGGTGTTTAGTTTTTACAGATCAACAGCTACAACATAGTAAAGTCAACATTCGCTTTCATGCTAAAGATAATGATCTTGCTCAGGGGTGCCCAACCTTTTACGACTCGGAACCTTTTACGACTACTTTTGCTAAAATTTTCTCAAATCGAAGAGCTACTGATCATGGGAATTACGCAAATCGAAAACGAAAATGCGGTGAAGTGCAAAAAAATAGTCTTCAATCCTTCAAATGTTCCGAATTCCACCAAAATCTATGTGAAGAGCTGAAAAAATGGTCTTTAACGGCCAGGACGCGATACATGAATTGGAAATGCTGGTGGCCAACCTGGTATGCGTACAATGCTCGCGTCCCGCGATCGGCAGCCAAGCTGGTAGATCGCGATCCACTGCTCTCTAGCTCTTATGAGCTCACACAAGTTCTCTTTTCTGGTTGAGTTTTTAAATGGTTTTGAACTCTACCTATCTCATGAAGCGGCTAAACCATGGCTCTTCCAGGGTAACTGTGGAGCAAGAAAAAATCTAAACGTAGCTTTACAAATAAGCGAAAGCCCGTATGTATATATGTAATTTAGTGAAATAGATAATTGGGTGCTAATTTAGTATGTGATCTATCGAACCTTTCATCCAGTAGCAATCACGTGACACTTGTTATCTTATCCTATCGAGATTGGAGATAACGTAGAAGAAAGAGATTAGGTTCGGACGTTCGGTAGATCACATACTAAACTTGCACCGATGATTGTTATTAAAACTAATAAACTAGTACGCCTATATATGTACAGTAAATACCTATAGGCCTATGCACACATTTCATTATGTTAAAATATGGTTCAGTGCTTGAGATCGTGTGTTTTCGTTATGTTTAGATCTTAGTGGGTCATTGTTTGTTATGTGTGATTCTAATCAGTAAAACAAAAAGTTAGATCGGACAAATTTTGTCTAATCCATAAAATACTCAAGGATTTCGTGGATTGAACTAGCTTTCGTACATAGCCGAATTTATTTTCGTTATTAGAAAAAAAAAAACTAAGTCTCTAAGCAGGGGGTCAAAAAACCAGCAGGTAAAATTCTACAACCTCGCCCAACCAACAATTAAGGTCTTAACATGATGAAAAATTATCCTGAAAAAATTTCCGGCCACTTGAGCAGGCATGCAATTGAAGTTTTTCAAGACATGTTTTTTCAGTTTTTTCAAGACAATGCCATAGTGCAGTGTGTAAAATGGTCCATTGTAATTTTTAAAATTTAGAAAATCTTCAAGAATTCACATTTTTTTTTTTTTTTCCAGACAGTTAATTGCTTTACAACAAAAATGATTTCTTTTCGTACTGGTACGCTTTTAAATTGACAGAATAACAGGCTACTGCCTAATTTTTATTGGTACTGTTATATATTTGTATTAGTGCTGCATGCGCAAGGTACTACTTTTTAATAATGTATAATATGTAATATATCAATTTGTACTTCATTGATACAATGAACGATTATTTGTTTTCATTTTACATTTTCTCCATTATGAGCCTTTTGAGAAAATTTCAAATTTTATAAGCAAATTTTTCATAATTTTGATTCACCTTAATTCTGCATTGAAGGCTAGTGCTTTGCACATGTTACGCTGCATAGAAATGAAGCCAATGTTTAGAACAACATTAGCCTAGTTCTTGTAAACCTTCTTGATTCAGCTTCTGGAAACTTAGCTCCAGTGAAGAGTAACGTGTATTGTTTTAGAACTCACTCTGTATTTAGTGTTTCTTGTTTTGTTTTCTTTTTATTCTTAGTTTGAATTGGTGTACTGCATGTCTGTATCTGTGAATGTGAAGTCAGTGAGCAATCATACTAAAAACTTAAACAATATTCAATGCTTTTTATGCTGTTTGAGTAAAACTGCTAGCGAATTATCTTGCCTTAACTCAATAACTAACCTTAAATGTAACTCATATAACAAGAAAAATTTGTGTCACACTTGTGCATCTGCTGTTTTTCCTTTTAAAATGTATCTAATAGTGAATTATTTGAACTTTATCATAATCCCAATCTTGCTATTCTTAATTCAGAAGAATTAAATGATATCTTTTCAAACGCTACTGATGTAACCAAAACTCCATGTAGTAATAAAGAAGATGATCCTTTTTTGCAAAATCACTTAGATAGTATTTATATCAGCACGAATGAAGCGAATAAATTAATAAGCAACAATTGCAACGATTTTAAGTTTTCTACAATATGTATTAATGCCCGATCCATTGTTAATCCCAACAACTTTAGCAAAGTTGAAGCCTTTGTTTCAGCTGTAAATCATACACCCCATATAATTGCAATTAATGAAACTTGGGAACGTCCTGGTAAATCGGGGCAATACCAAAACTTAAAAAATTATAATTTTGTTTCGAATCCTCGTAAATTAAGCAAGGGAGGTGGTGTAGGGATGTACATAAAGAAAGATGTTGTGTTTAGTGTAATTCCAGAGCTAACAATTATGAATGAACAGATTTTCGAGTCTTTGTTTATTGCTGTGCATTTTGAAACAAAAAGCATCATTTGTGGTACTATTTACAGATCTCCAAAAATTGATGCCCTAAGTGTATCCAAATTCTTTGATGATTTAAAATTCGTCCTAAGTGAATTAAAAAAATCTAAAAACAAATCATACCTAATGGGGGATTTAAATTTCAATTTACTTGATAGTTCTGATAACTCCACAGAAATGCTGGTAG
Source organism: Trididemnum miniatum (assembly GCA_964006365.1). Classification (NCBI taxonomy): domain Eukaryota; kingdom Metazoa; phylum Chordata; class Ascidiacea; order Aplousobranchia; family Didemnidae; genus Trididemnum; species Trididemnum miniatum. Next base: position 1,971,466 of record OZ023244.1, read on the forward strand.
ATACCATGTTTGATCATCATTTTTACCCCTTAATAAACAAACCTACTCGCATCACTGAAAAGAGCTATTCTGCTGTAGATCATATTTGGACTGACATTATTAACACTAAAATCAACAGCAACATTGTAGTAACCTCAATTGCAGATCATCTACCAATTATGCAAATAAGTACTTTGGAAAAACTCGCCACACGTAGTGAATTTAATATCAACTTCTCTTTCAACGCACTTCGTAACTTTCAGGAGTCCCTTATGGATTTTAATTTTGCAAATGTTGCTAGCTCTGATGATCCAGATCAATGCTACAAAAATTTTTGCGACTCGATTAGTAAACATTTTAATAACTCTTTTCCAAAGACTAACTGTCCTATCAAAGGTAATAAATCCCCATGGTTTGATATAAACTTGAAACATTTACTCCATAAAAAAGACAAACTTTATAAAAGATATATAATTCGAAAAGATGAAGCTTCTAAAAATACATATCATAAGTACAGAAATTTTTATTTCCGCTGTGTTAACGACAAAAAGAAAAATTATTTTACAAAAAAGTTCTACAGTCTTCGACAAGATATTAAAAAAACATGGAACTGCATTAATTACTTGCTTGGTAGATCTGCAAACAGGCGAACTAATTTGATCACTCTAGAACACGCTGGCCAAGTCATCACAGACTATAAACAAGCAGCAAACATTTTTAATGACTATTTTTCGAGTATCCCTTCTAAGCTAGTGCAAAAATTGCCGCAAACAACAGCTTCCTTCAGGCAATACCTAACTTCATCAAACCCTTCTTCTTTATTTCTCTACCCAACAAGCCCACAAGAAATCAAATCGATTATTGGTAATATTAAACCGAAATTTAGCGCAGGATGGGATGAAATGCCCTCTGTAATTCTAAAATACCTACCTGACATTGCAGTACAATGTTTATGCTACATCTTTAACTTGTCTTTAAGCCAAGGTAAATTTATCTCTTTTTTTAAGCGTGCAAAAATTATCCCACTTTACAAGAGAGGCGACCCTAAGCTTGTCTCTAATTACAGACCAATAAGTTTGCTGTCAAGCTTTTCAAAAATTTTGGAAAAAATTGTTTACAATCGCTTATACTCTTTTTTAGTTAGATGTAACATTTTTTCAAATACACAATTCGGCTTCAGACGAGGTCATTCAACCTCTCACGCAACCACTTACCTTATTCATAAAATTACTGAAGCTTTTGAGAATAAACAGTCAAGCTTAGGTATATTTTTGGACCTCACCAAAGCCTTCGACACCATTGATCATACCATTATGTTACATAAACTTCACCATTATGGCATCAGAGGAACAGCTTTTGAATGGTTCAAAAGTTATTTATCTGGTCGAAGTCAACAGGTTGAAATATCAGATAGAATTTTGTCAGACATCAATTTTCTCAACTATTCAATTCCACAAGGTTCAATCTTGGGACCTTTGCTTTTTATAATATATGTAAATGACTTTAGTAGTTGTTTACACTACAGTTCTAGTGTGTCATTTGCAGATGACACAAGTGTTCTCCTATCTGAAAAAAGTCTTAGAACTTTGTATACTAAAGGGAATAAAGAACTTATCAATATAAACAATTGGCTAATTGCTAACAAAATGTCAATAAATACTGATAAAACAAAATATGTATTGTTTAGAACAGCCAATACTAAACCACCCCCCACTGATCTTAAATTGACAATCCGGAGTACTGTACTAGAAAAAGTTTCTTCTGTGAGGGTACTAGGCCTGACAATAAACGAGTATTTATCTTGGAAAGATCACATGAATGTTTTAAAAACTAAACTTAGGTCTGTTTTGGGAGCGGTTTTAAGAGTAAAGCCATACCTCAACAAAGACACAATGCTAACTTTGTACCACAGTCTGTTGATGAGTAATATTAGATTTTGTATAACAAATTGGTGTTTTGGAAACAAGACTATTATCAATCAGCTGCAATGTATTTGTAATAAATTTATAAGAATGATATTTAATTTACCGCGGTTTGAGTCTACTCAGTCTGTAATGGCAAAAAACTCTCTTCTTACTATTGATAAATTATACAGATATGAAATAGCTCTCTTTATGTTCAAATTTCACATGAAACAACTCCCTTCAGCCTTTTCTGATATTTTTTTAATGAAGAAATACTCAATCGGCTCCAGAAACAATAGCAATATAATACCTATGGCGTGCAGAATATCGTTAAGCCAACAGTCCATACGATATGTAGGTCCCAAAATCTGGAACGAAGTACCTCCATCTATTAGAAAATGTAAAACTTTAAGCTCTTTCAAATCAAAATTATTGGTGTATTTTTTAAACTTGAACTGACATTGAGCGATAATCTTAAGTTTTTCTATACTGGATGCACAAGTGTAATAACGAAAGTGTAATAATGAAAATAATTAATAATCAGTAATTGTATGTACCTTTGACAATTTAGTAGGCCTAAATAAATCTTTCATCAGCAGTTTTATTCAAGCAACATTTACACTCTTTTGCTCAAGTTTTGTACATATACTCTTTAATTTCTTCAGTTTTTCATTTTAGTTTTTATATCGTCATAATGATGTTTGTAACAAGGTGCAACGACCATGCAATATTCATATTAAAAACAGTGGGCTATTTTTTGTACATTCAAGCATGTTATAACGTAATCGTTTTGTCGTTGTTTCCTTTTTCTGTACATTATCTTCAACGTAACTTTACATTGTCCGACCAGAAATAAAAAGAAAGAATGAATGAACATGTTTAATGTATGTCTTGTGCCTAAAAACGCACTTGATTTTAGATGAACTGTACAATATTTTCGTTACCAAGTAGCAAGTAGTGTGCAGTAAAAAAAAAATCAATGGTAAAACAAATCAAATTTATGAACTGGACTTACTTTTTAGTTGAATTTTGTTTTGACAAATGCTAAAAACATAATCAATTATAGTTTTTTGCTGATTAACGAAATAGGATCCCAATTCAGCAGAGAACACAAAAATAAAAGGTTAAATGGCGCTGTGTGCTCGCCCACCATAAATATCCAAAATACTTTTTTGCGTTGGATTGCGCGCATACTAAATTCTAAAAAAGCACGGAAGCTTTGCACCGTGAAGCACGTCAATGGCATGCCCAGCAGCGTTTCGCCCTAAAGCAAGAAAAACTTTGGACATTTCATTTTAGCAAGCGGCGCCAAGCACTTCCGGAAAGCGTGCGAAGTTAGCATGGACTGACAGAGAACTATGGACTGACCGTAAACTACATAGCTCGATGACTGCTGAAACATTTTCACTCGCGGAAGTAATTCACAGGCGTTCGCCGTTCATACTCGTTGCTATTTATACTTAGCTAGTCACAAACACAATGCGTGCTTAGAAGAACGAGGCAGTCATGTACTGCAAATATAAAACCGTCAGTTATTGAAGTTTCAGAAGCAAACATAGCGAAGGTTGAAAAAGTGATAAACGATGTTATCCGGCTGCAACACGAGGCAAGAATAAAACTACGCAAGGAAAATCAGTAAATCTACTCTACTCTTCACGAAATCAATAAGCAATTTTTACTTGTTTGCTCAGTGGGCCAGAGTGGAACATTAGTTAGTACTTCATTCAAAAAGTAAAGAAAGAAACTAGAACAGCAAAACAATAATAAAATGAACAAGCTTTTTATTTTGAGAGAATTCAAAATTCAGTGCTTCTGGGGCGGGATTGCAACTTTATTCGTTCCGTTGAACGAGCTCGACTGTGACGTAAAACGCTCGGAATATTGGCGTAAATCTCGTAACACGATCGCAACTTTGCTCCTCGCTCATTGAACACACTTGTTACCTCGTCAACTAAAGAGGATCTTGAGGTGCTCGCAAAGCATGTTTTTGTTGAGAAAACTAATTGCAGCTTATTTAGTTCTTAGAAGCCACGATAAAAGACAGAAAATCAGACTAAATTCCATGGAAAAGTCAGAAGCTGAGCCAATTTATGAATATCGATTGTCACGGGCAGCAATATTGTAACTTTGTCATATACTGAAAGAAGATTTGCCGCCATGAGTTGCCGTACGCAAAGCATCAATTTGTGCATGCTGTCCAGTCTGGAGATCGAGTAGCTGTCCTATACTCTATGTTTTATCGCCAACTGATCAACATCCGCATTCTTGAACTAATCAATAAACTTATCCAGTGAAATTATTAAACGCGAAAAAACTACTGTGGTTCGTTTCTCGAAACTTGCGTGCTGACTAAGACTGCCTTTTCTCCTTACGTTTAGGCACAACTGACATATTCTTCGGCACGTGCGTCGGACATAGACGAGAAGATAGCGAGATCTACTTGCGATCACGCCACGTGCTACTTCGTAAAAACCTCGGTAAATGGCAGCTTAACTAACTAGTTAATTTGACGATGGAGCTAAGAGTTGGGATCTCTCCCCTGGTTGGCAATAAAATAAGGACCGTTTGTCCAGTTCTCGCCTCAAAAAGTTAGAAAACTCTGCATTAGCAGATAATATACCAGCCTTGAATGAGTTGGGTGCTGTGACAATTTCAACTGACAGGTTCGTTGCTTTCGCGTGAAGCAGCAGCAAAATCAATCACTGATTTTGGACGAGTCGAGCGATGAGGTTAACGTACAATATTTCGGTTACCTAGTAGCATGTAGTGTGCAGTGAAAAAAATTATAGTAAAATAGATCAAATTTACTGTAAACTGTCCCATCAATACAATATACGACATGAACTGGAATTAAAATGGTACACACTGTTCCGACTTTTCTAGTCTTATCAGTGTAATTTGCGGACTAGCACATCCATTGCTTGGAAAGACGGAAAAACATTGCCATAATACTGCGCTAATGAAACTTAGTGTTAGTCTATTCCTAATACTGCAACTCCATCTAAAATTGTAATTGTAAGAATTCAAGAGAGATTCAATAATGATGCATTCAATATCAGACATGTTCAGTATTGTAGATATTTCACTGATTACGTTTGAACTGGTATAATTAATTATTTATTTGTAAATTTAAACCAAATAATTATCATGAGCAATCAACGGAGAGGCGAGGATACAACGGCCGATCAGGCAAAGATACTTGCTCATCCAAAGAATAACCCTGCTCATGTGAAAGATGAGCTGCTACTTCAGCGTGAATACCAACTTGCTCAACAGTTGAAAGATGTCTGTGATGATTCGGGCAAAGAAATCGATTACTCTAAATCGGCCACAATAATTCAAAAATTAGGACTAATCTACCTACAGCGAAGCTCTGACAAGTTTTCATTGATCAAAAGTGCTGGTTTATTAAACGCTGCCATCATTAGAAACCCTCCCAACGTTTCCGAAATCAAACAAGATTTGGCTAATCTGTGCAAACATATTTTGCAACAAGCTGAAGCAGCAAATCAAACAGCAGACTTGATTAAGAAAGCCGAGGAAGTCAAATCGGCGTTCACTCAACTCAGAAATGAAGTCGATCAATTTCTATCAAACTCAAAATCGACCGAATCAGCACAAAATGAGATCACGACCAAACTTGAGGAAGACAAAATATCCAGTATTCAATCCATACAAACCAAGATCACTGACGCTTACGTGAGAACCATGACAAACTTGTGCGAATATTGTGAAAACGTCATGGGAAAGCCCCCGTGCCAATACACTGTCACGGGAATGGGATCACTCGCCCGTGAAGAGGCTACTCCATATTCCGATTTTGAACATATGATTACACTGGAAGAACCAAACTACAGACCACAACATTTGGATTACTTTCGCTGGTATACGTTGATTTTTCATATCGTTATTTTAAATGTCCAGGAAACAATCATACCAGCTTTGCACGTTCCTACTTTGAATGATAAGGACTCGAAATTGGGAGACTGGTTTTTCGATTCCCACACACGCGGCATATCCTTGGATGGGATGATGCCGCATGCGAGTAAGTATCCTTTAGGAAGAGGGCCTACCAAAAACAAGCCCTGGGCGGTAGAATTGATTAAACCGTTAAAAGATATGTTAAAATATCTAAGTTCCGAAAGCGATTTGAAAGAAGGATATCATTTAAGCGATTTACTTACAAAAAGTTGTTTTGTGTATGGCAGTCGAGAAATATACGATCAATTCGTGGAGGGTATTAAAACTCACTTACACACAAAAACACATCAAGAAACACGCGAAGAAATAACAACACTAGTAAAAGATGATTTGAATAAGTTTTCAACTCGTCTTTGTCTTGCTAAATTACGAAATAATAACACAATTAACGTCAAACAATTGGTTTATCGAAGCTCCACGCTGTTCATCGGAGCAATGGGCCGGTTTCATAACATTTCACTAAACTCATGTTTTGACATAGTCAAGAAAATGGCAGAACAAAACAAAATAACGCCGCAAACAAAACACAGCCTGTTGTTTGCTGTGGCAATAGCATGCGAGATGCGACTTCGCGTGTACATGGGGCATAAATCACAACGTGATTGGATTGAAATAAAAGCGGACAAAGGCGGCATCAAAAACTTCATGAACGTAGCTGGCCAAGCGAACACAATACGTTACTTTCAAGTTGTTTATTGCCTTCAGTGTGAAGTAGCCAGGCTGTTACAGTTGACTAAACTACATTTTTACACTGACCCTCAACTAATTAATATCGCAACGTGCTATGCGTTTGGTGTAAATGCGAAGTATGACAGTGAAACATCGAGAACAATGTGGAACATCCACAATTTCAGCTTTGATGATTGTCTCAATAATCTTTGTCAAAACTTGAAAAACATGCAAAAATGTGTTGAAGATGATAAATGTGAAAAAAATGTTAAACCGTTTCAAATATTAGCTCGTCATTTGTACGATTCCAAAGCATATGATGAAGGTTTGGAGTTTTACAAGCGTGTGTTGGAGTGTTACCAACAACAACAACAAACCACGGAAGTAGACAGCGGTGAATCTTCTGCTGTTGCAAGTTCTCATTCTTCATCATCTCAATCTGTTCCTGCAAGGAAGGCTCAGGATTCATCTCAAAGTCGCAAAGAAAAACAAAGCACAACAAACAATAATATACATCTTGCACGAACACTTGGTAAAGTCGGAGTTTGCTTAAAAAATTCTTCAAAACCCGATGACGCTCTGAAATATCAACAGAAGTCGTTTAAAGTTAACCAAAGAATATCGTCGAACGAGGAAACCGATCCTGATGTTGCATCGACATTAAACAACATTGGAATGTGTCATTATGGCTTACATCAGTACACTGAAGGACTTGAATATTTGCACAGATCCCTAAAAATATACCAAAAAATATCGTTGAACGAGGAAACCGATCCTGAAGTTGCATCGACAGTGAACAACATTGGGAACTGTCATTACGGTTTACATCAGTACACTGAAGGACTTGAATATTCGCGCAGATCCCTAAAAATATACCAAAAAATATCGTTGAACGAGGAAACAGATTCTGATGTTGCATCAACATTGAACAACATTGGATACTGTCATTACGGTTTACATCAGTACACTGAAGGACTTGAATATTTGCTTAGATCACTGAAAATAAAACAAAAAATATCGTTGAACGAGGAAACCGATCCTGATGTTGCATTAACGTTGAATAACATTGGATTATGCCATAACGATTTGCATCAATACACTGAAGGACTTGAATATTTGCGCAGATCACTAAAAATAAAACAAAAAATATCGTTGAACGAGGAAACTGATCCTAATGTTGCATCGACATTGAACAACATTGGAATGTGTTATCATGATTTTCATCAATACAATGAAGGACTTGAATATTTGCACACATCCTTAAAAATATACCAAAAAATATCGTTGAACGAGGAAATCGATTCTGATGTTGCATCGCCATTGAATAACATTGGAATGTGTCACTTTGGTTTACAGCAGTACACTGAAGGACTTGAATATTTGCACAGATCACTAAAAATAAAACAAAAAATATCGTTGAACCAGGAAACAGATCCTGATGTTGCATCGACATCGAACAACATTGGAATGTGTCATTATGGTTTGCATCAATACACTAAAGGACTTGAATATTTGCACAGATCACTAAAAATATATCAAAAAATATCGTTGAACCAGGAAACCGATTCTGATGTTGCATCGACATTAAACAACATTGGAATGTGTCATTATGGTTTGCATCAATACACTGAAGGACTTGAATATTTGCACAGATCACTAAAAATATATCAAAAAATATCGATGAGCGAGAAAACCGATTCTGATGTTGCGGCGACATTGAACAACATTGGAATGTGTCATTACGGTTTGCATCAATACACTAAAGGACTTGAATGTTTGCACAGATCCCTAACAATAAAACAAAATATGTCGTTGAACGAGGAAACAGATTCTGATGTTGCGGCGACATTGAACAACATTGGAATGTGTCTTAATGACTTATATCAACATACTGAAGGACTCAAATATTTGCAGAAATCTCTTAAAATATACCAAAAAATATCGTTGAACGAGGAAGCAGATCTTGATGTCGCATTCACACTTCATAACATAGGACGTTGCTTTTATGCTTTTAGTCAATATATCGAAGCGCTGCAGTATTTTCAGAGATCATTTCTAATCTATCAAAATGCAGGCGATGATAGTGGTGTTGCCGAGGCACTTGAATGCACTGAACTTTGTGAGATAGAACTACAATAGCGAATAGATTCGTACGCTTTACGATAACGTTGTTTATTTTTCATTATATAACAATAACAGTTAAACTAAGCATTCAATAAAAACAATTAAAAACAGTTTATGTAAAAGTTTAGGTATTTTAACACATGATACAACAAAGTAACACGGACGTGTTTATCAATAAAACAAAGTAAATACGCTACGGTAATCGCAAACAATCAAACCACATCGACAATAAACATTAATTAGGAAAAATCTTCGTCGTTAGTTCTTTGGGATTTTAAACTTATCGTTTGTACATTGCAGCTCTTAATCCAGTGGTTTTTAAAGTTTTGTGGTCGGTAGCCCCCTTCCTAAAGTTCTCAATACTTGTAGCCCACTGCTGTGCAACGTGCGACTCTGATTTTTAACGAAAAGTGCGACTCTGAGTTTTTAAAAAGTTTTGTTGTTTCACTTGGAAAAGTGACGTTTCATTTAAATGTGATTTTTCAGAATGAAAATCGAAAATAATTTTGATTTTAATCTTCTTGTTTCGTCTTTTGGATGATTTGTTGACTGGTTTGATCAAGCGCAATTATTTGCCCATCACGTTTGTGTAATTTTGTTTATCAAAAAATAATGCTTTTTTTTCTAAAATGCGATTTCGCATTTGCAACATTTACTTGGGAGACATTGTAGATCGTTTTGTTGCGTCTCAGCAAGAAGTTACATTAATTTTTATTACTACCGAGCTCCGGCACCAGCATTGCGTTGTTCTTTGTAACTTTTTGTTAGCTTTATGTCCACGTTTAATATGTAGATAATTATGATTATGAACTCATAATTGACTCATTATTAGTTGTTTATCACGTCACTAATGCGTAACAGTCGCTTTTATGCGATCATTAAGGTGCATTTACCGATACGCGACACGCGGCAAGCGTCAAAAAATTTTCGCACCTTGTTTGTTTTATTTTACTGTTCACCGATCACGCGAAAACCTGCGAAATCCTTCTACATTTACTTACATTATAATTTTAGTCGCGTCATCGCGTGCCGCGCGTCGCGTATCGGTAAACGCACCTTTAGTCAGTATAATCAATGTAGTTTATTGTCGCATTGTTTCAATATAATGACGTCAGCGTTTTGTTGAACACTTTAAGCAAAACATCTCATACGGTTATTATGACGTCCGCATTCGCGCGTGATCGCTTAGCGGGGAAAAGGGTCTTCAGACGAAAAAATGGAACGACTTGAAACAATTTATAATACTCCAAAATTTTCATCAGCTTGGATAACCAATCAGCTACGTTTTAAGGATACTTTTTACTTAGGCTTTTGTACTTCGAAGTGGTAACATTTGCTACTGCTAACCGGCCAGTAAGCTGAACTGTAAAGCGTACGCTAACGGTGCGGGAGGTCTGGCGATCGATTACCGGGCCGGTCAAATCGGTACAGTGTCGCCAACGACTCGCCACTGCTGCGACGTTTCTCCGGAGCCGTGTTACCCAGGCGTAGCCCGTCATTGCTGCGACATTTCTTCGGACCTGTGTTGTCCAGGCGTTAAGCCGCGGAGATGGGCCCCGACAGTCGTTGCACGCTTCAGCGTAATACCGCGAGTATAATAAAGATTAGATCACGACGCCACGTTAAACATTGCAGGATCAGCAAAACCGCTATTGTTCATTACAAATCAAATGCTGGCGAATTATGGACTGATACTGCAGTTTTGGTGCTTAGCCTAACTATGCAAGCTAGATGGGAGAGTTAAGCTAAGTTAATCAAACGTTTTAATCAGAGGTGTCCGGAGTCTCGTTTTTTGAAACTTCGGTTTCAATCTTGCTCCAAACAAACAAACTACGACTCCAGCTTTAGTTCTGTAAAAGCCAAAATCAAAATTGTAACTTCGGTTTTGACTCCAGATCAATAGCGTATTTAGGGGGGAAGAAGTATTGTGCCATGCCTTCCCCCCTCCTTTAACTTTGCTTTTAGTGAAAAAAGAACCAATGGTACTAATTAAGAGACTGAAATATTAAATTTTCTTTCATTAATACCACAATAGCGAAGTTTACAGTTAGTTAAGATTCAAGAGTATTTCGGACTTGGGAGTACACCAATTGACTTCATTCAGATTATATAGGTAACAATTAGGTTTTGCGAATATTGCTACTCACTTCGCTAGCTAAAAGAACCGACCAATCCGACTCCTAGTCCGGTTTCGACTTAAATTTAAACTCCAAATCCAGTCGTCAGTCCAGCTCCGGTAACATTCGTTAAACTCCGGCTCCAGAACACCTCTGGCACTGACTATACAGTATGTTCGCCAACGTGTTATCATTTGCCACCTTTTTCAATCGACTTTCCAGTCGCCGCTAATCTGCGAACTGCTGTCTGACTGTTAGTCAAATGTAAACCGACAGCTATACAAAAGACACTACCATAGGCGCGGGAAGTGGGGTGCCAGGGGGGGCTCAAGCCCCCCCTGAACTTTTTTTAGCCCCCCCTGAACCATTTGAGCCCCCCCTGACAATTAAAAAAATTATGCACTGAGTGCGACGTGATTAATGCTCGCAACGTACATACGTAATGAAGCAAATATTTTTTAAAGTGCTTTTAACCAACGAAGAATCACTATTCTTTTAAAAATCAGTCAGTTATTATTCACTTGGTCAACGTAAAATTTGGTAAAATTTTCAATGCTTGAAGTTCATTTTTAACCGTGTTTTATATCAGCGTTTGCAAACCTTTACAGCAGTCATGGACGATGGCCCAGTAAAAGTATAATGGCTGTCAATTCTTGTAGCTGCCAAACACTTTACGCCAAACTACTCTGAATGCTCGAATGAAAGTCGCTACTGATCATGGGAATTACGTAAATCGTAAACGAAAATGCGGTGAAGTGCAAAAAAACGGTCCTCAATCCTTCAGATGTTCCGAATTCCACCAAAATTTTTGTGAAAAGCTAAAAAAAGGTCTTCACGGCCCGGACGCGTTACATGAACTGGAAATGTTGGTGGCCAACCTGATTTGTGTACATGCCAAATTGACCCGCGATCGACAGCCAAGCATCCAAAGATCGACCGGTACATCGCGATCGACTGGTTGGGCACCCCTAATTAAGCTTATATGAGCTGGTGCAAGTTCTCTTCTGGTTGAGTTTTTTAATGGTTTTGAATTTTTTCTACCAACCCAATGAAGCGGCTAAATCACTACTAAACTGGCACCGATGATCAGTAGGCTACTCGATTTGAGGGGGATGCCATCCCCCCTGAAAACAACACCATCCCCCCCATAAAACATTTTAGCGTAAACCATTCCCTTACAACTACAATGACCATCTCTTTTTAGGTCTGCATGAAAAGTTGTAGCCTACCACCCCCCATAAGTGTTTTCACAACTCGAGCACTGCCGATGATTGTTACTAAAATTGAGCTAGTACGCCTACCTAAATACCTATATCTACACATCTCATTATGTTAAAAAATGGTTCAGTGCTTTATTTTGATTGTGTGTTTTTTGTTATTTTTAAACCTCAATGGGGCATTGTTTGTTGCATGTAACTCTGATCAGCAAAGCAAAAGTTAGATCGGGCAAATTTTGTTTGCCTACTTTTTGGTTTTGTGATTGAGGTATTTGCATTTTACAAATACATGAGTAGTAATTCGAGCATGGTTAGAAAAGCCTAATGGTAGTAAGCAATCTTGTTTTCCATGATAAAAGATTATCCTGAAAAAATTCCGGTCACTTGAGCGGCATGCAATTGATGTCTATCAAAATAGGTCTGCTGAGTGTCCTGCTCTTAAAAACGTGCGTTCGAAAAAAGGGGGGTCTGGGGGGCTTCGCCCCCCAGACGTTGACACGATCTTACTATTTTGAGCCCCCCCTGTCTAAAAAACGTTCCCGCGCCACTGGACACTACGTTTTCACTGTCCGTAACTTAGCGGTTTTCAACCTTTTTGGTGGAGCGTATCAGCGGAAACCCAATGAAACATTCCAGAGGCTGAAGGCATTGTGTAATAATTTAACTGCCGTATGCAAAAAAGCATCGGATTGATAAGATAAAATTAAAATACTCGTGTTCACATTTCTTTACAATAAAAACATGCATTATGGTTGTGCGTAACGGAATACCTTCACGCATTATTTTCAACAGAGTGAGCACTGCGCAGTGGTGCGTATAATAATAGCACAGATTCACGGATTTAAATGTATATTTGCGCATTCTCTGAAATTGTACTGGCGGAACCCTGTTTAACCCTTCGTCGGGCGCAATGTGATTTGTCACACGATCGGGCGCAATGCGCCTCGTGGGCACAACGTTAAAAATACTTCTATAACAGTGGTTCTTAAACTGGGTTCGACCGAACCCCAGGGGTTCGGTGAGGCTGTAGCAGGGGTTCGGCTAAGATCAGAATAAGTTTTTGCAAAAAGGCATACAGTTGTAGTAAATGACTATCTCTGCGTGGAATGATGCATCCCCCCACCATACTCTTTCAACGCTGTTTTTGATGAATACAATTTTTCCATAATTTCAAACCTATTTGATAACAATCATCTTTACGCTTTAAGCACGCATAAATCGAAAACGTGCGAACAAAATGTATCATATTTGGTGAAGGATTTAGAGTTAGAGGCGAAAAAATTAAACAGAATTTGCCATAAAAATTGTTCAAAAAGCGCTAAAATGGTCATTACAGTGTCTAAATTTTTGAAAACTTTCCGGGGAAGCATACCCCCGGACCCCCCTAGAGCCATATTTTTGTTCCTCAATTTGCTTCAAATTAACTTTCCGGAAAAAAATACGCTTAAAAAATGTAAAAATTTTACGTCACCCTCCACCGCCTTAAGAATATTCTGAATACGCCCCTGACGTGAAACATTTTCAAAGAGCTTGTGCTTTTTTCCGGTTTAGACGTCTAACGTCTTTGCACTCATTTAACATTCAACCTAATTCAAAACTGCATCCCCCTCTAAAATTTTCTGGATCCGCTCCTGGTTATAATTAAGGGTTCGATGTATGCTTGCATGACACCTGTTGGGTTCGATACTTCCGACAAGTTTGAGAACCACTGTTCTATAAAATTATAATTCAATGCAAAAACGTTCGGAGCCAGACTTAGGGGGCCGAGAGTATGCATTGTTGCCTTAAAAAAAATTGAAACGTCTTTTCTTGAAACTGATAACGTAATAAAAAAAAAATTGAAAAGCATTTTCTTGAAACTGATAATAAAATTACTAACGTAATCGGGTGCAATGTGCCCAAGAGGTCTCTTAGGCTATATCTGCCTTCAAAATGTCAAATCTGCAATTGCTCAGCACATGGTATGTGTGGTTGGTTAAGAGGTGTGTTCGACATCGCCAGTCAGAACTCAAGACACAAGCAGTTACGTCATCTGTATGCATCTCACATCAGTTGCGCACAACGGAGGGTTAAAGAACAACTGTCGTAAACTTTTGAATTATATATAATAGTCTTCACGTCGATAGCAAACTAAGTGCTGAGTGATCAGTTGACAATTTTGACCTTTTCTCTGTGCTGCAGTTACTAACAAACAGTGTCGAGTTAAAATTACCCTAAAGCAGTCGGTTAAGGTTATAAAACGGTCGTTAAGCCACTTTTTGCTCAAATTATCTGCTTTTACCCTCATATGAAGTCGTACTACGTTGCAGCAACTATAGTAAGTTAGTAATATGTACACTTGCGTGTGCGCACAAAAAATGAGGGGCACTCGTCCTAACACGCTGACTGTAACGCCAGTATATTGTCTGCTTGAGCCCGAATTTCTGTGAGCCCCTTCATATTGATTTAGGCAGCGGAAATAGCCATGAACAGCGATGCGTTGCAAGGTTTAATAATTTTGCGTCGCATGGCAGACAGTTGCAGAATTGTTTCGACATAGAGCTTCTGAAGTTCAAAAACAAATGGATTCTTTTGCGTTTTTTCGCGTAGACAAAGCGTCTTTGTTGTTACAACAATGGCTTCATTGATTCGACATGAACATACTTACCCTGTTTCCATGTCCCAAAAATCGTGGGCTTTTGGCCCGCGGGCTTTGTTTTAGTCAGGTGGATTCACGCTTTATAGGAGCTAATTTCAGCATTATCGTGGGCTTTCTTGGACGCAAGTAAAGAGCTGGTTTTAATAAGCAAGGGCTTTTGGAAAAAGGTGGCTGAAAAAGCCCACTTTGGACTTGGCCCACGTTTAGAAAGCCCACGTTTTTGGGTGGACATGGAAACAGGCTGACTGTTTGTTAGTTTGTTAACTGCGTGGTCCGGTCAAAGACAAGATCTAGGCATTATAGATAGTAATATACCGTTTACAAGCGATAGTATATTTCGCACATTTCATGTTGTCATTAAACCTTAAATTAACGAGCATTTTCTGGCAATGACTCATCCATTAAACTTTCATTGCACTGGCGTAACCCAACTGGAAGGCGATCCATTGATTTCATAAAATTAGACAAGCATCATTCTGAGAAACTGGGGGCTTTGGCTCATGCTCAGGAGTAACCTTAGGATTAGAAATTTTTGGCTTTTCTTGAGGACTTGGCTCAGCATCTAAGGGTTTCGGGCTGCTAGAAGTTTCTTGATTCTCTTCAGGGGGTTGCCCGTCATTTGAGGGTTTGGCGTTATTAGAAGTTTTTAAACTTTCTGGAAAAATTTTCTCAGCATTTGAGGGATCTTGCCTCTGCTCCGGAATTACCTCAGGATTAGAAACAACTTGGTCTTCCGCAGGAATTGCCGAGGTTAGAGAAAGCCTTAAATCATTTGGAGAAATAGGTTCATCGATATTAGAAATGTCTACGTTTTCATAAACTTTGTTTTCGGTTTGTGCAAAAACACTTTCTTCAAAATCTTCAGTAAATATGTCGCTATAAACATAGAGGCTTTCCTCCCGTATGACTTCGCTGATGCATCGGTCAAGCATGTCGACACTTTTCCCTCTCCAATAGAAGAAGCGACTGAAGGCGCTCGGAAGAGTAGTGCTGGTCGGGACAATACTTAAAGCATGCTCAGCAATCACACTTAGCGATGGCGAAGCAGGAGTTTTTCGGTTCCTTTTCTATAAAAAAAATAAAGTGTGAAATAAACAAGATCTCACAATGCACATCATAAAGATTAAATTGTTATTTTGCTCGCGGTGTTACGAGTGGCGGGGTTCATCTCAGCGATTTAGAGCCGAGGCAACACAGCTCTGAAGGAACATTGTAGCGGTAGCCACACTGTGTTTGATTTGACCTGCCTAGTAATTGAACCCCAGACCTCCGCTCTGGCGTCGATGTGTTTAGCCACCATGCATGCCAACCAAATATCGCAAAATTTGTGCAAAGATCATCTTGCACCAGTTGGGTGATCAAGCAGCAACGATCTATTATTCCTTTTTCTTAATATTGGGTAAACTTGCTACCTGAAAATGTCGGACAAAAATAAGATATGTCTCCCACAATAGAGCAGCCAATTTTACGCAAATACCCATTTTTTAGCCGGTGTGTGATTGCCCCACAGTGGCCTTTCTCCTGGCTTTTCCACTAGTTTCTGAGAAGTATTAAAACAAGTTTAATTCGCTTTGTCGTGCTAATTGTGTAGTATCCCATTTTTTTATCAACTAAACTTAGACCGCAACCCCGGTATTGAGTTTCCAAAAACCTTCACAAAATTCTTCATACCGCAGTTGCAGAAGAGCCAGGATGACTTTCTTGGAACCTCACGTCAGGTCGCGGCCACATACTCCGGTAATCGCCCTTTTTTTTTAAACTAGACCTTTGTTTCTCCTAAACAAATACATAATTCCTTTTCATCTAAATTCAGTCAGATACAAAACAATTATGTTACGTCATTAGGAATTTCTTAATAAATGACCAGAAACATTTTTATGGGAATACACCAAGCAAGGCACATTAGCACCAGCTGAAAAATCTATATACATCCAAAACCTAAATTTGTCCATTCTTACTTTCAATGAGTAAATTTGTTCAAAAAAGGCTACTCAAAGAAAATAAGATTGGGTATATTTAGGTCATTGGATGCACATAGATACTTCAGCTTGTGGTAATGCACCTAGCTGGGTGTGTTCCAATGAAGATGTTTCTGGCCGAGACACAAAATAAGTCATCCCAAGGAGAAAATCAAATCCACAGGAATTGCGAAAACTGGACGTTTCGACAACATAGATTCAGCTGTCATCATCAGCAGTGTAAGCAAGACAGCACAAAACTGAAAGAAGAATTTTCACTGCTGATGATGATTACAGCTGGTTCTTTCTCCCTCGGTTACTTTCAAATTTTCTGTTCAAAATAGTTTTAAAACAAGTTTAGTTATTATTTAGTAAAATCAGAATCTTCAATTATATTTTCCACATCGTGAAGACGTAATCCACGTTGCAAAAAGCACCACTGCTTCTAACTTACCTTATTACATGTTAACAATCACTTACATCTTTTTTTCCGACTGAAACAGATGGGCGTAGATTCTTGCGCCGTATTTTATCTCTAATCACCATCATAAAAATAACAAGTACAACAGCGCCAAGTGCTATAAAAAAAATTCTGAAGGCAAGTAAAAAATCCGAGTTTCCATCTAAAAAAATTACAATCACTGATAGCATCATTCTTGCTCAATGCGTTTAGTACGGACTACTATAAAATTCATAAAATTGTAAAAACTTTAAAAGAAATTTGTCTGTCGAAAAGTTTACTAAACTAACATCGCTACAGCTGCGATAGCCAATAGGATAGAGCGTACGTTAATGGAGTTGTAGATTAGGGTTTGATTCCGAGTCGAGTCAAACCAACGACTTTAAAATTGCTATTTTCAGCTTCCCTGTTTGACGCTCAGCATTAAAGGGACTGTGTGGAGAACAAGCCGGCAAGTTTACTTGTTGTGGCGTTGGGAAAGGCACTTGGCGGAATTCCCCCATCCTAAATTGGTAGACAGGTGGCCGGCAACTCCTAACAAGCTAGGTATGGTGCTTTAATCGTTTTTTCGTGATAGGAAGATAAACACACAAACAAACATCTGATAGAAGACATAGCCAAAGTGGTTGTAATAAAAAACTTTCATTATACTCGCAATATTACGCAGAAGCAAGTAACAAGTGGCAGGGCCTATCTCCACGGCTTAGCGCCTGGTCAGTAGGCAACACTGCTTCGAAGAAACGTCGCAGCAGTGGCGAGCCGTTAGCGGGACTACGTCCGATTTGACTGGCCAGAGAATCGAACTCCTGAGCTTCCGCACCGTTAGCGTTGTCTTTCACTTCGCGCCAAACCGGCCCAACAGGCATAGTACACTTGCAGTGGTGAAAGAAAATTACGGCAAAAAATATTCAGCATAAGCACGTTAGTATAAGTTTATCGAGATAATTAGCGGCTAAAATCATAATTAGTTGCGTGATATAGCAGTTGCTTAAGTTGTCGTTACAATGATTGAGTGGCTGTTTGACTCGAAGACATCAGCAGTCACTTCTCCCTTGAGATTTCAGTGGCATTTTCTCCTTTTATGCAACTTTACTGCGTTTTTCGTCTTTTTTGTGTTTTTTCATTTTATTATTTCAACCTTTTTTTAGTTTTATTTTTCAAGCCACAAAATTGCAGCTTACATTTTTATATTAGTGAAGTTTATTCATCATGAAAGATGACCTAGTTGAGAACCGAACCCGCCACGACACGAGTTTCGAAGCTCAATGCACCCACCACTCGCTCAACTGCATATGCAACCTAACAGCATCGAAATCGACTACATAATGTTATTTCCAAAAGCATCAAGCACTTACCAGGCGTCTTGCGTCCGCCCAGAGCAAGATAATAACACTCTGGAAAGCATCTTTCTCCTTCGCAATCACCACTACTACTGGAAGAACGGACATCAGTAAGTGCCAGGTAGTGCGAGTCATTGGCAAATAATTTCCTCTCTCCCAAAATGCTCGGAGTTACGCAAGGACTGCCATTGTACCTTCACAAAAAATTACTTTTGTAACATCGAATCTTCATTATGCTAGCGATATTACGCCGAAGCGTGTGAGGAGTAGCGGGGTCCATCTCCGCAGCTTAACGCCCGAGTAGCGCAACTGCTATCGCAACGGTGGCGAGCCGGTGGCGACGCTGCGTTCGATTTGCATGGGCTAAATGGAGCACAGTTGCGATGTTTCTTCGTAGCTGAACCTTGATAAACCGGCAGTAGATGTAGAGATAACACTGCTACTGATGATGGAGGTCTGGGGTTCGATTCCCGATCTAGTCAAATCGGATACTGCGCCACAAACGACTTGCCATCGCAGCGATGTTTCTTCGAAGCAGTGTTGCACCCGTCACACAGCAGTGTCCTCTAAAATAAAAGGTAAACTGCTTACATCAAAATCAACCCTGCAAAAAAAGCAATGGTCCGCGAAAAAATAGCATCGGGGCTCTCCAAAGGTTTTAACATGGCGATGCCCATCACGAACAAAGTAAAAACAGTGTACATGAAAAATTGAATGCAATCACTTTAACAGAAATATCACCTGACATTGTCAAAATCATTTCCAGCACACAGTAAAAGGTGTTCGCAATTCTTCGAGCATGGGCATTCGCACTCTAAGGAATTAGGGTTGCAATCCTGCAACATATTGATGCCCACTGTTATCATTTTCATAAAAACACAACTGTTTATGACCTTGATAGCAATTTTTTTGTGTTTAGTTGCGTATTTATCCTCCTATCGCGAGAAAGCGATCAATGCGGTATAACAAACTAGCTTATAAGTTACCGGCAACTCCAAGATGGGGGAATTCCGCCAAGTGCTCTTCCCAACGATACAACAAGTAAACTTACCGGCTTGTTCTCCACACTGTTCTTATACTGCTAAGCGTCAAGCAGGGAAGCTGTGAATACCAATTTCAAAGTCATTGGGTTGACCCGACTCCGAATCAAACTCAAGTCTACAGCTTCATAGGCAGACGTTCTTACCACTCGGCCATCTCAGCTATAAAAATACAAATTTGAGCAGCGCATAGGACCAAACTACGTGTATTACGCTGACAATTTTTTTAATTTTCAAATTCTAATTTTTGTAGTTATAGCAAAAATTGTGTTGTCATAACTCTGCCACTTGCCTGCGGTATACACGGACATGGCTCAACATGTGTTACATTAGAAGAACAAGCTGCGTTTTCCATACTTCGAAGTAGCAGCCATAGAGTAGTGTTAGGAATATTGTGCAAGAAAATGGAATAACATTTCTGATTGTCGTTTGCAAACTGTCCTCCATATTCGCCATCAATGTGCAAGACTATCTTAATATAAAACCAAGTCATATTAAGACAAGACAACGAAATTAACTGAGTTTTTTAACAAACCCACAAGATTTTGTTTAGTATTTATACTTTTTCTATTTAGTCGCATATTTATTCCACTATAACGAGATAGCGATCGAAACGATATAACGAGCTCTCTTGGGAGTTGCCAGCCATCTGTCAACCACACCAAGATGAGGGATTTCCGCTAAGTGCCTTTCCCAACGATACAACAAGTAAACTTGCCGGCTTGTTCTTCACACTGTCCCTTTAATTCACTTTCTGGTGTTGCGACCATGCCTACGAATCCCCTCTTCTTTAAATTTCATTCTCGCTAGCATGTTACTACGTTGATCGTTTTGTTGCTTCTTCCCTTTTCTGTGTCCGTTTTTATTTGAAATCCTATATTGCTGCGTTTTACATATTTTCACGGTGCAGAAATAAAAGACACTACTACTACTTCTTTAATGCTGAGCGTCAAGCAGGGAAGCTGTGAATACCAATTATAAAGTGATTGGTTTGATCCAACTCAAAATCAAACCCAAGTCTACAGCTCCAGAGGCGGACGCTCTTACCACTCGGTCATCTGAGCTGTTGAATAGTACAGTAAACGCTCAAAAACAACTCTTAGAGCAGAGGTTCTCAACTGGGGGAAATTGGTCCCCCTAGTGGGTTACGGTACATTAACCAGGTGGGCCACGGGCAAAAGATTTCTTAATGGTAATTCCCCTTACCCCCAGTGGACATCTGTAGCCACTATGAAATACCGACAAAGTTTTATTGCTGAGGAGGGCGACTGTGTTGAAAGACTCCATTGAAAGGAGCCAGAAACCATAAGTGGTTGAGAACCACGGTTTTAGAGCTTATTTAAATTCTTAAATAAATTGACAATGTTTCAAGAAAACATCGAAATGTTTCGAAAATATTCAAATGTTTCAAATATTATTGGATCTTATTTTGTAAAGATTTAAAAATTCCATGAATTGTCTTCAAAAGTTTTAAAACTTACCTTTTAAACATATTTTCGGGTACAACAGGCAGTCAAGATTTGCTGTTTGTAAACAAACAAAATCACATCCAATAGCTTACGGAACAAAAGTAAAGTCACATTAATTCTTAAGACTGGACGTTTTGACAACATATAGATTCAGCTGGCATCAGTAGCAGCGTAAACAAAGCTGTACAAAAACTGAAAACTTTCAGTGTTATTCTGCCCTGCTTACACTGCTGATGATAACAGCTGCATTTATGTTGTCAAAGCGTCCAGTTTTAAGAATTGCAATGTTTTTATTTTTCTACATAAAGTATATTCGTCCAACATTCATTGCACATCCCATGGATTGTTGTTCTTACCGAATATTCTTTATCTTGCTCAAATGTTTGAAAATTGAAGCAACTAACTGCTCTTGCAACCTCAGCTTGCACCAAGCTAGCAAATAGATATGGTTCCAACTGAGACAAATGATGAAGTTTGATCTGAGATGTATTCAAATAATCGTCAGAAAACATTACATATCCTCCGCCGTCCAAGATGTATCGCCTGCCATAATAACAACTGTATTAAGCAAATAAAGACTGGCCGGTAAGCGTAATAGTAAAGACACTGGCATCAGCGCGGAAGCTTCCCGCGACGCATTTTTGGGTAATGTACAATACCCAACACCAGCAGAACCTTGCTTTTTTCTGACAAAGCGTGGGTTTATAATGGCCATTATTTGCGAGATTGCTGCGACTTTTCGATAGCTTGGTGACTTAGAGCGCAGCGAAAGTAGGAAGCCGTGCACTAGAATTGGGTTCGATTCTCGTCGCGGCTTCGCTTGGGACATGTCGGGATCGTAAAGGCAGGCAAATAGAGTAGAAATGTAAGGTTCTGCTGGTGTTGCGTACATGACATAAATATGGTCCCGGAACGGTCAAATCGATCACTGCGCCTCGCCTCCGTACCAAAGCCTTGCTACCGCTGCGTGGTTTCTTCAGAGCTGCGTTGCCCAGGCGCTGAACCGCGTAGATGGCCCCGTCAATCGTTACTCGTTTTGGCGTAATGTCCCAGCATAATACAGGTTTGACTTTTCAAGATAAATAAAAAAACTACGTCAAAGTGTAGCCATTTTTAAAAAACAAAATATACTTTATTTTAAGCATGTTGCTTCATTCCAGTACATTTACTTTTCCGTAACAAAATATCACTGGGTTATCTGCTTTCTTGACAAGTATGAAGTACCGGAAACGGACAACCACGCAACGTTAATAACGGAAAAGCAAGTTTTCACACAGCCAAAAAAAAATCTTACAACTAAACGTTTCGACAACATAGATTCAGCTGTCATCATTAGCAGTGTAAGCAAGACAGTATAGTAATGATAACAGCTGAATCCATGTTGTTGAAACGTTTAGTTTTAAGATATACTCTAGCTTTATTTTTCCTCCTTGAGCTATTTTGGCCCCATATTTACTGCATTTCGAAGGTTCTATTATTGTTACAGGTATTTCACAAATCAAAGTATGGTTATCATAACTTTGTTCGTAATCTTACAATTACCTCTTGATCAATATCATTAGCATCAAGTTAAAAACAAGGCTTAACTTTCCCTAGCAGATTGCTCGATTACTGTCAATAGCTAGAGCTGGTATCATAAAATAAAATCACTACATCATATAGAAACACTAAAGAGTGGTTTGATGTGGTCGGCTCTTCAATTTGGATTCTATTTAAATAAGATAAACTTCATACCACCTGAATGCTTTTTGAATAAGAGAAACTTCATACCACCTGAATGCTTTTTGAATAAGAGAAACTTCATACCACCTGGATTCTATTTGAATAAGAGAAACTTCATACCACCTGCATTCTATTTGAATAAGAGAAACTTCATACTATCTGGATTCTATTTGAATAAGATAAACTTTATACCACCTGATTGTTATTTGAATAAGATAAACTTTATACCACCTGAAGAGCCGACAAGGGCGAAATAGACTGTAGTGGCTCCATGATTTATTCATTTTATTATTTTAAGATATCTTCAGCATAAAGTTAAACAATTTACCTGATTGAAGTTGATTTATTGCCGAAGGTTTTATTCATTTCATCATGAAAAATATTCAAAAGCAGATGCACCCCGGCAACACCAAAAACATCTGGCTCTCCACCCTCACTTCTATGAGATGTTGCGTCAGTAAATAACAATAACAAAACATTTCCATAGCATTATTTCCTGGCGACGTGACTTTGCGGTACCGAGCGCAGGTTGCAGATCCTACGTGACGGGTTCGATTCACGGCTAGAGCCGATCGCATTTGACATGTATACCGGTTGGCTGCTGACTCGAAGAGCGCAAGCTCACTTCGCAGTCTCCCGCAATTACTGTTGAATATATTATCAGCTCAGTATGATTTGGAAACCGGCCGTTAGCTCAGTTGTGAAGCGCACACGCTATCGGTGCGGCAGGTCTGGGGTTCGAATTCCGGGCTGGTCAAATCGGCACAATGTCGCCAACGGCTCGCCACCGGGCTTTCTGCATTACAATAAATTTCTAACTCAAAATTGATTATGTTGCAGAAATTCCGCGAGCTTTTGGCACCAATTAAACTGGAATTGTGGGTGATTGTGGTTAAATAAAGGAAAGCAAATAGACCACAAAACAAATATTAAAAACCTATTTCAAATCAAAATGACATAAATGTATCATACACATAATTACCGATTTACACGCAGAGTTTTAAGGACTGTTACAACAGGCAGTCGCAGCGTCGGTTCAATGTGTGGCAGATGAAATACATAACTGTCCTTGCTGGCAAGTGCCTTTTTGTATCTGAATCAAAATATATGGGTCAACTTCAGCATCATCATTTACTGATACGTTTACGATGAAAATTCGACAACTCTGACAATGTGACAACACAAAGATTGCAAATTTTCAACAAAGCTACTCTGTCCAATTTACTGGGCCTTAGTCATCAAAAAATTGATTATGATGCAGAAACTAGAGCGAAGAACCACGGACTTAAAACCCACGAAGATTGAACGTGTGGATGGGGTAAATATATAACGAGGTATTGAAGCGGTTTAAGAGGGGGGCTATAGGCCCAGGCCTCGCGATTCAGGATCATGCCAAAAATAACAAAATAATTCAATGACGCCCACTAAAAAGGATCAGGTGCAAACGTCAAAATAGGTCTGCAAAAAGATGGGGGCCTCAGCAAAACCCCAGGTGTCCCACAAAGTCTTATTGCTGCTCTGCTCAAAGCATAGGTTTTTCATGATAAACTATGGCAATTTCCGAAAACCAGTAAAAAGTGGCATTTATCTTCACTCCGCAAACTTAAATTTCAAACAGCTCAGATGGCCGAGTGGTAAGAGCGTCCGCCTCGGGAGCTGTAGACTTAGGTTTGATTTCGAGTCGGGTCAAACTAATGACTATAAAATTGGTACCAGTATTCACAGCTTCCCTGCTTGACGCTCAGCATTGCAGGAACAGTGTGAAGAAAAAGCCGGCAAGTTTATCTTGTTGTGACGTGAGAAAGGCACTTAGCGGGATTCCCCCTTCTTGGTGTGGTAGACAGGTGGCTGGAAACTCCTAAGCGAGCTTGTACAGCGTATAGCGCATTGAGCGCTTTCTCGTGATAGTTGGATAAATAAATACATACTTACAGTATGCTGTCTGATGGAGCTTGAAAATCGCGCAATGAAATTCCAGGAAACAAGCGAGTCACACCGTTATCTGTGATCACGAATCTCCAAGCTACATAATCCAAAGAATGATTTCCATCTTTTATTTCCCACACTTCGTTCAATTCGTTGGTAATCAAGATATCCTCTTTAACTTCCGGCTGTCAAAAGATAACTTCTCACATACAAACGACCTACATTAATAGATAAACAAACCCTTTTGATGCATCAAACAAAAATCAAATCTTTATTATACTCGCGGTATTACACCGAAGCGTGCAACGAGTTGCGGACTCATCTCCGCACTTAGCGCCAGGGCAACACAACTCCGAAGAAACATCGCAGTGCTGGCGAGCCATTGGCGACTCTGTTTCCTGCTTAACCCTCCCGGAAATCGAACCCCAGGCCTCCAGTACCGCAGCGGCGTTTTTAATCACTACATCAAACGGCCGATCCCTTGAAAATTTTAAGCTGCAAAATAAGGTGTTAAATTGGCGTTTTGTCTATAATAATTATTCAAAATCTCACATAGTCCTACTTTTATTCCAAGTTTATTTGGTCCTGATCCATTTATCCATTTTGCAAATTCCTCAACATCAGATGAAGTAAGGTGACGATTGACATATGACACAGGATCGTGGAAACCTTTTGGTTCAATAAATATCGTAGTTCTATCTGTGAAAAAACATATTATACTTGGTAATTTGAAAATTCAGCGGTAATTGAGGTAGACTGCGAAGTAGCTCGCGCTCTTCGAGTCAGCAGCCACTCGATATGTACGTCAAGTACGATCTGTTCCAGTCGTGAATCGAACCCGTCACGTAGGATCTGTAACCTGCGCACGGTACCGCTAGGCCAGAAGTGGGGAACTTGCGGCTTGCGCGCCACATGTGGCCCGCTAAAGTTGTAAATGTCTGTGGCATGGCCTAGCGATACCGCGCGCAGGCGACAGATCCTTCGTGACGGGTTCGATTCGCGGCTGGAGCCGATTGCATTTGACATATATACCCTACCGGGAGGCTGCTGGCTTGAAGAGCGCAAGCTCACTTCGCAGCCTCCCTCAATTACTGCTGAATTTTCTGTTCAATATAATTTGAAAATAACCTTAGTTATTTATATTTATGTGGCCCGCGTCAGAGCTGTGTTAAGTCTACAACACACCAGTACAATAGAAAACATTTATCTTTCTTAAAAACTGCTTCACATTTAACTACATGCTACATTTGTGACAAAAAAAGAACGTGCAAAAGTCTCTGATTTTCCGTAAAGAAATAACTCACCAAGAATGTTTAATAAATTTGCGAAGCAGTATTGTGCTATCAAAGTGAAATTTATAACATTGTTTTTATTTTCTCTTCTTGCATCGTCTTAAGTTTAATCTAGCAATCGATATAATTTATTCAACTTCAAAACGACACTACGCTAGTTTTTGTCATTACCAACAGAGCTCAGAAAATTTCGATGGTAACACGGCCTTTTTGGATCAACTAGATCCAATCTGTGGAATAGTAAATCATCATAGTCAACAGATATGTTCGAATTGAGAACTGCACGAGATGAATTGTCTTTCAACACCAAACATATAAAAAATGGAGTTCCATTTACCTGAAAATAATACTAACATGGAGAGCAGTGGTTCTTATCGGGTCTCCAGCGACTTCCAGGA
Source organism: Trididemnum miniatum (assembly GCA_964006365.1). Lineage (NCBI taxonomy): Eukaryota > Metazoa > Chordata > Ascidiacea > Aplousobranchia > Didemnidae > Trididemnum > Trididemnum miniatum. The sequence continues at coordinate 1,997,700 of OZ023244.1, forward strand.
GTGGCGCAATGAAAAATTAAAGGTCCCGCAATCTTATATGGTTTCTTCTTTCAATATACACCTCCTTTGCAGGGGGCGCGGACTAAAGGTCCCCGTGCCAGTATCCTTAAGAATAGAGCCACAGTAGGGATGGTATTTTTATATTTTGTTGCATTTTTATCTTCCTATCACGAGAAAGCGATCAATGCGTTATAACGAGCTCGCTTAGGAGTTGACGACCATCTGTCTACCACACCAACATGGGGGAATCCCGCTCAGTGCCTTTCCCAACGACACAACAAGTAAACTTGCCGGCTTGTTCTCCACACTGTCCCTTTAATGCTGAGCGTTACGTAGGGAAGCAGGCTGTGAATACCAATTTTTAAGTGATTGGATAGACCCGACTCGGAACCAAACCCAAGTCCACTGCTCCCGAGGCGGACGACCTTACCGCTCGGCCATCTGAGCGGTTAAATGGAAAGGTTGCCAACCACTTATACTGGGATGATCTTTTGCTGTTATAGCCAGCAGCGACTCCGAAACAAGAAGTTATTGGAAAAAACAGATAGCGCAAAGATACATGAGGAACAGCAAATCACACATTTCCTGCTAGTCGGACTCTCAAGGCTTTATATAACGCCGATTTTTTTACTTGTGGTTTGTATCCAATATGGTTTTGCGTTCGCAAACTGCGATGTATTTACTATGTCCACATGTCTTAATAGTTTAAGTGGTTTCGAAGGCCCACGGGCTTTGATAGCAAAAAAGACGCTTAATTATGATCCAGAAAACCCGTGGGCCTGTGGAATCATTTAAACTGGACATGAGGACAGAGAAAATGTTTATTTAAATAACTTTTTAAGCCACAAATAGCATCTGACACTTTCAGAGCTACAGAAATGAGTACTGTTTCCGAAAAGATTTGACAACTTTTACCTTTTTCCAAACATACTCGGCTGGTATCTCAACCCATGTCGCTGGAGTGTTATTAGAACTGTCTTGCGGCAAATATCTCTTAGTAAGAATTTGCTTCCTTCCATTTTGACCACTAAGCAGTAAATCAAAAAATCAAATCTTCATTATATTCTCGATGTTACGCCGAAGCGTGTAACAGGTGGCGGGGTCATCTACATGGCTTAGCGCCTGGACAACACAGCTCTGGAGAACGTCGCAGCGGTGCCGAGCCGTTGGCAACAATGTTTCCGATTAGATCGGCCACGTAATCGAACTGAAGAACTCCCGGGCCAACAGCAATGTCTTTAACCATATGCTAACCAGCTCGCACTTAACCACGATCACAGCACAAAAGTTTGTGTAGTAACATCTAAACAACATCCTAATAACCTTGTAATTGACTGGAAGACCTCAGTAAACTTATCATCTGTCTCTATGGCTGATGCCAAAATCGATTCTGCGTTTTGTCCAAAAGGAAAAGCTGGATGGTAAATAAGTAAACCTGTACAGAAGACTGGGTTACGCAAAGAAAAATCAAATCTTTTTTATATTCGCAGTATTACGCTGAAGCGTTTAACGGGTCACAGGGTCCATCTGCGCGGGTCAACGCCTGGGTGGCGAGCCACTATTTGAAAGCTCGGGAACCGACACCCAGTTATCTCGCATCGTTAGCGTTGTCTTCAACCTCTGCACCAAACTGGCCGATGTCTTTAGAATTCAACTATTAGAAAATCGTCTCAAAAGCTGTTTTTTTGCTATTCACCATTATCTGACTCAAAAACACCATCTTTTTTTCATTTTATCGTCCAAATTACGTAGCGTTATTCGTGACATCATACCTGCGTCATTGGTTACAAAAGCATATGACATGCTCAAGTTCTTCCCGAAAAGATACGAATCCATGAAAAGATTTCGAAACGAGACATCAATGCTAACCACTCCAACAAATGTATCGTTCCAAAACACAGGCAAACTTGCTGTCACTATTTGACCTAAAAGAACCAGCTTGCAGGTCTATAAGCAAAGCAACCTGCTAAATACATAAGCCAATGCACCGTGAGGAGTTTGAAAGTACGAAACAAATAATCAATACTAAATCTTTATCATACTCGCGATATTACGCCAACTAAAGCGTGTAACAAGTGACGGGGTCAATTTTCGCGTCTTAGCGCCTGGGCAACACAGCTCCGAACAAAACATCAACCGTCAGCGACGTGGTGTCTGATTTGACCGGTCCGGGAATCGAACCATAGATTTCCTGCGTCGATAGCGATGTTTTAACACATTAAGCTGACGGGTTGGTTTAGATACAATAATTGTTTCCCAAATGAGATAGCTTGAGCACTTTTTGTCGAAAAATTTATGATACCTCCGTCCAGACTATCTTCATGGTTTATCGTCCATATTGGATTCTCAATCTGCTCCTCTGAGGAGTTCGAAGCAGATGAAACGTAAAATGATTCAAAGAATAATAAAAGCACATCGGTTAAATTTTCCAACGTTGTCACAGCAATAAATCCGTCTGCCTAGGCAGAAAAATAGGTTTTAGTTTGCGATTTTACGCCAAAAATTATTAACAAATTTCAGGAAATCGTGAGACTTTGACTATGATTTCAATAAAAAGTTGAAGATGATTTTGTTACAAAGAGGAAATTAAAAACACAATAATTCTTTAAACTGGACGTTTCGACAATATAGATTCAGATGCCATTCATGTATAGCATAAAAACGAGTTTTGTATTATGACAAAAGTCTCGTCAGCCTTGCTAAGCACAGCCAATCCAGGCTAAACTCATTCCAGACTGTAAAGACTCTTTTTTGCATTGTTTTACCTGGACATCTCGACTTCATCTCTTTTCTAGATTGTATCCTATTTTTAGCAGGCGACTGGCCCCAAACAACGCTAACCAATGAAAGAGATTGTAACTACTAACCCACAACTTATAGTCTTTACAGTCTGGAATGAGTTTAGCCTGGATTGGCTGTGCTTAGCAAGGCTGACGAGACTTTTGTTGTAGTCGAAACATTAATTTGTCCCTTGCGAGTTTTGTATTGCTTTGTTTACACTGCTGCTGATGATAGCTGAATCTATGTTGTCGAAACGTCCAGTTTTTGAAATAACTCTGGCCTAATTTTTCATTCTCAATCTATTTTTGTTCCATGTTAATTGAATCCAAATTTCATTATTGTTACGTCTACATAAGGCTAATATTTTATATTGTCACGTGAAATGTCACAAACAATTGATTAGCTATAATCAAACTGAAGAAATGCTGAGTCTTTTGTAGGTTATGCTAAAAGCTTACCCAGCAGCCTAAAGTAAGTTAAGCAAATTATCTGTACTTTACAATTTAATTGCAAATAACGCAGTGCCATTGTCGAATGAGTAATCCGATGATAAGCTGGGTCTTATGCCATGGTGCAGAAGCTTAGCGAAAGTTTATAGCGTCAACAATGGCGCAAGAAATAAGCCCAAAAGTCCGTCCAAGTATTTTCAGCTGTTTCTTGGCTGTATTATTTGCAATTAAATTCTATTATTTTTACATTTCCAGCTTCTGTGGTGGAAAAAGCTTGCAATGCCGAGAATTCTAGAAAACAAATTATACAAGTAAAATAACGAAAAATTAATGCATGCTAATTACTCTGAGCTCCTCTGACACTGACTACCCTGAGGTCCTCTGACAAGACCTGATCAAGTTGAAACAGTGGCTTGTCAGGAAGTTGGGTAAAAAAAAAAAAAAACAAATTATAATCACGGATTACGATTAAGTTTGCGATCAATTAAGGCGCGATTTCTTCAAAACTTCAAAAAATCTATGTGATCCAAAAACTAAAATAAAACACGCAAAAAAACGACTAATATCTTCAATATAACACCAGCAACACTTGTATGTATTTCGTAAGTATCTAGGCAAAAGCTTCTTCAAAATTAACGGTAAGATAACAAAATTACTTCTATTCCCATTCCTTCAAACCTATCATAAGATTATGATTGTTTTTTACCATAGCAAACTTTGGATTTTACATCTACTGTATTTTAATTCTGGTGTTACGATTTTGGCTGTTTTTGTGAAGCGCTTTTGATTCGAATTTTCGTCATGTGAATGGCCCTGTACAAATCTGTTTATTATTATTAATTATGTGGAAAACGAGATTTGAGACCGCAGAAATTTGAGAATTCTGATTTGGTTTGAACCATCATGTATAACATCCAAGAATACTGACTTTGTGCTCCTATTCCAAATGAAAAAAATCCGACGGAGTAGTTCCTTAGCGATTTCGAGATTTGAAAATCCTTAGTAGGTTCTGCCGATGAATTTCTATAAACGGATGAATTGTCGTAATCGTAATCCGCTTCTCCTTCTGTTTGATCCGAGATCAACACAATCCGTCGAAGTGAGGAGTTGGCTGAAACAAGGAGTGTTGACAGCAGCATAACATCGAGTTGTGAGTGTTTTCAACCACTCGTACAATTGCTTCGATTTAGGATTGCGCAGTGCACATTGTGGAATCCACATTGATATCATACGGAGTTCTGATCAGCGCCTGGGTAGCACAGCTCCGAAGAAACATTGCAGTGGTGGCGAACCGCTGGTGACACTGTTTTGACCGGCCCGGTAGTCAAACCCAGAACCTCTCCCGCCGATCGCGATATTTTGACGTCAGCGCCAATCGACCGACAGGTTATATTGAAGTGCGTGATAAAAACTGATTGAAGAACACAATTAACTTAGGCTTAAACACATTACTAGGCTAAAATCATCCTTTAAAAAGTGCTATGAGAGTCAGAGATGGAACCGGTCAAGATTTTCTCGACCCGACCCGACCGATAAAATTTAAAATCTACGCCGGTTGACAGGCCGGTTGACCGGTCGCTGACCGGCCGGGTCGACCGCTTTTTTATTGGAGGTTTATGTTTAGTGTTCAATACACCTAATGACAAATGGTAGTTTACACTAACTTTGTCACCAGATGTATTAAACACGTAAAATTTCATCTAATAAAAAGAGTATTTGAATGAAAATAAATAAAAAACAAACTTTTGTTTTTTAGAGCGATTTGGTAATGCCGTTTTTCATAAACTACGTATTTAAAAACACATATCGACATGTATATTTCGGTTGGTGTTTAGATGTATTTTAGTTGCAAGAAAGAAGAATTTGACCGTTTTTTCAAAACGGTCGGTCGAAGAATCTCGACCATACCGGTTTCGATCTCTGATGAGAGTTATACACTGTAGTGCCAAAAACGTTCGTGTCAATAGCGCAGTATTCGCAAATGTTGTTAAATATAAGTTTTAGTATTAAAATGTATCAAATTTTCTGGTCGCTGTACATCGTAATTTTATGGCACAAAATATCGCTGACAGTGATCAAGAAAATACCAATACTGTACACATTGCCCACGATGGCACTTTTATTTCACTGCTTTGGCGACGTTGCTCTTGCAATTTCGAATATAAACCAGTTTACTAACAATCCTGCCTTTAGTACCGTTTGCAGAAAAGTTCAAAATGCGAAAAGATTTCTCCAAAACCAAACCATATCGTCCGGCGCTACCTGAAAAGTAGCATAAAAGTAGATCAGGTCGTTTTTAAATAAAGGTGAGATTTTAATAGCTCTTAAGGCCTTTGGAGCTGTACCCTCGGGTTTTTTGATTCCGAGTCGGGGCAAACCAATGATTTCAAAAATAGTATTCACAGTTTTCCTCGTTGACACGCATTATTAAAGGGACAGTGTAGAGAACAAGCCGGCAAGCCTATTTGTTGTGCCGTTAGGAAAGGTACTTAACGGGATTCCTTCATCTCAGAGTGGTGCGCAGGTGGCCGGCAACTCCTAAGCGAGCTCGTTATAGCGCTTTGATCGTTTTCTCGTGGTAGGAGGATTAATATGCGACTAAATACTAATACAAGTTTAAAATATTTAACGGCTTACCGTCAGGTTTCAATGCATTTAAAAATTTAGTAGCAGCCATTTTGTTTGCAGTGGTTGCATTGACCATAACCTCACCAGCGCACTCGTGTTTGAAAAATAAAACCTCAACTTCTTGTGAAAAAGCCAAAACGTTGAACTGCAAAGAACAGAGACACCAATAGAAACATTTTAGCTTAGGCCAACGCTATAAGCAAATTACTAAATAGTTATAAGCTACTGTTTGCGAAAACGTGAATGATTATGAAAAGAAGTTGCACTTTTGTTATTACACTTGTAATAGTGATGCTATCTATTTCTTATATCAAACAGAAAACAATCAAATCTTCATTATACTTCTCAGATGGCAATCAAATCTTCATTATACTTCTCAGATGGTCTTTACTTAACAGCTCAGATGGCCGAGTGGTATAGAGCGTCTGTCTCTTGAGCTGTAGACTCGGGTTTGATTCCAAGTCGGGTCAAACCAATGACTTGTAAATTGGTATTCACAGCTTCCCTGCTTGACGCTCAGCATTAAAGGGAGCAGTGTGAAGAACAAGCCGGCAAGTTTGCTTGTTGTGCCGTTGGGAAAGGCACTTAGCGGGATTCCCCCAACTTGGTGTGGTAGACAGATGGCAGGCAACTACTAAGCGAGCTCGTATAGCGCATTGATCGCTTTCTCGTGATAGGAAGATAAATATGCAACTAACTAACTAACTCGCGGTATTATGCTGAAGCATGTAACGAGTGGGGGGGTCCATCGCACTTAGCACCTGGGCAAGCCACACAGTTCCGAAGAAATATTGCAGCAGTGGCGAGCCGTAGGCAACATCGTTTCCGATCTGACCGGATCCGGAATCGATCCCAAGACCTCCCGCGTCAGTAGCGACGTCTTTACCATTACGCCAATAACTTGAAAATTTCGAAATAGGCTGTTGGATCGCTGACGTCAGCAACTATAATATAGTTTTTGGAAGGCGCGGCTGCGAATTCGAAAGAATTTATTAGCGAGTTCGAGTTCAAAGAAAATTTGCAAAACGAGTTTGAGTTCTTCAGTTTTGATTTTGCGAGTTCAAGTTCGGCAGCAAAGACCAAGTTCAAGTTCGAGTTTGCAGCTCTGCTGGAAGGCCGACAAAAGTTTGTGCGAATTGAAAATACCTTGTCGCGATAATTCAATTCTTGAACAAGTTTATCAGCAATATAAATGGCTGTCTTCACTTTGGATCCTCCTTCAAATTCTGAATTCATTGAATCGCTGACATCAATTACAATAACCATTTCTACCGCTTCGCGAAAGCGAGATCGTAAATACCAACCACTGAAATGTAAAACTTGTTACAGGCCTTATAAAGCGTTAAAGGGACAGCGTGGAGGGCAAGCCGGCAAGTTTATTTGGGAAAGGCACTTAGCAGGAATCCTCCATCTATGACTGGTGGACAGATGGCCGGCAATTCCTAAGCTACAGTAGCTCGCTATAGCGCTTTGATCGCTTTCTGATGATAGAAACCCAAACATGCAACAGAGCACAAACTACATGCGCACTAAGGATGTTGTAAAGTACATCAAACGCAACAAAGCTTATTGTACACTTATGACGTGGTCACTAAAATTTTGGAAAAGGGCAAACGAATCAAAAATCAAACTTTCATTTTAGTCGCGGTATTTCGTGCCTGGACAACACTGCTAGGAAGAAGCATCGCAGCGATGGCGAGCCATTGGCGACAGTTTGTACAATTTAACCGTACCGGGAATCGAACCCCAGACCTTCTTCGCCGACCGCGAAGTTATTTCTTCTTTTTGTGACATGTGCTTATCGGTCAGTCACCAAAATCTTGGAAGAGGGCAAACCAATCAAAGTCTAAGTTTCATTATACTCGCGGTGTTACGCAGCAGCGTATACAACAAGTGACGGACTCATCGCTTGGGCAACACAGCTCCGAAGAAACGTCGCAGTGGTTGCGAGGAATTGACGGCTGTGTCCAATTTAACCGGCCCGGAAATCGAACCATAGACCTTCCGCGCAGACAGATAAATTATTAATTTTTGTGACAGTACATGCTTAACCGTTAAGTCAAGTAATGTAATTTTAGAAGGAAAGCTAGCCCAGTACTACTGTTTCTTGAAATACGCCACCGGCTTATCTAACAGCTCAGATGGCCAAGTGGCAAGAGCGTCCGCTTTTGGAGCTGTAGACTCTGCTCTAATTCCGAGTCGGGTTGAACTAATGACTGTAAGATTGGTATTCACAGCTTTCCTGCTTGACGCCCAGCATTAAAAGGAAAGTGTGGAGAACAAGCCGGCAAATTTACTTGAGGTGCCGCCAGGAAAGGCACTTAGAGAGATTGTCTCATCTTGGTGTGGTAGACACTATACAGATGACTGGCAGCTTCTAAGCAAGCTTGTCATAGCGCATTTGATCGCTTTCTCATTGTAGGAGCTAGCGCGGTCGAGCAGTTCGGAGCGTCGGTTTTACGACGACCATGATCGCAAAAATATTTTTCTTCTTCATTTTTATCCTCCTGTCACGAGAAAGCGACGGAGGCGTTATGCAAAGGACAAATCTAGACTCGCTCACTTACGAGTAGCCCTTGTTTCCGAGTTTTCCGCTTGAATTTTGCTTCTGACTTCTTCAAGTTGCTGCTTGTTGGATTCCACCAAGCAGAGGTAATTGTCGTGAGGCATCTCATCCATGGATGTAACCACGAGGCTAGAGTGCAAGTTGAATCATTAACCTTGCGATTATGGTCGTCGTAAAAACGACAAAACGACCCTTCGAACCACTCGGTTACGCTGCCAATTGATGGCTTAACTCCCACCCAAGCCTCGTAGTAGCTTCCTGGGATGAGCTGCTTCACGATAATCACCTCTGCTTGGTAGAATTTACAGCAAATGAAAGAAATCAAAGGTAAAACTCAACCGGAAAACTGGGAAACATGACAACTCCTAAGCGAGAGTGAATTCGCCCTACGTATAGCGCCTCCGTCGCTTCCACATGTCAGGAGGACAAAAATGAAAAAATCAGAAATTAGGAGGATAAATATGCAAGTAAATACAAAAAAATATAACTACGGTACTTTCTACAAAAGTGAATCAAGGCAAACTTACGATAATCTATAATCGATTTTTGTAAAACCATCGCATACTTGACTAGCGGGATGGAACAGTGCAAAACGGTCGTGAAAATACATGCGTTGCCTTTTTATGAATGGAAAACGCGTGGAAGAGTTTGCCATTGTGGCAGATGTTTCAGGCAATACATAGATATCAGTAGAGTCTGAGACATAACAAGTCGTGTTTTGGTTGACCTGAACGCAACAATATTGAGAAAAAAAAATTTTGTATTTTTTGTGTTCAGTAGCATATTTATCTTCCTGTCACAAGAAAGCAATCAAAGCGCTATAACGAGCTCGCTTAGGAGTTGCCTGTCACCTATCTACCATTCTAAGATGGTGGAATCCCACCAAGTGCCTTTCCCAACGACATTACAAGTAAACTTTCCGGTTTGTCTTCCACACTGGCCCATTCATGCTGAGCGTCAAGCAGGAAAGCTGAGAATGGTAATTTTAAAGTCACGACCTGACTCGGAATCAAACCCGAATCAAATCAAACCTGAGCTCTTGAGTCACATCAGTTACAACACCGTCTTGAAATTGGCAAATGAACGTCCATGAACTACTATGAACACAAATAAAAGATAGAGCGTCTGCATCTGGATTGGTAGACTCGGATACGGATTTAATATAGTTGAACCAACAATTCAAGAATCTACAGCTTCCATTAAAGTACGGTGTGGAGAATAAGTCGGCAAGTTTGCTTGCTGTGCCGTTAGGAAAAACACAAGACTTAACGTTATGGCGCTTATATCATTTTTACGTGATAGGCGTATACACAAGTACGGTACTAAACTAATAATAATAAAATCAAAGAACCAAATTGAATTGCTTTCTAACTATTATTTTTGGCGCAATCACGTTTGAAATATGCCAGAAAAACCGTCACACTGCGCCCAATCCACTCCAGTTTGATTGGCAGCTCAACTTTTCAACTCAAAGCCAAAAACAGCGTTTATTATTATTTATGTGTAATTTTTTGTAGTTTCATTGTTATAAAACCATAACTAGACAAAAATCTTACAAAAAATGATTTTTTCATATTATTTTATTTTCAGAAAATGTTACGCACTTTACCTGCATCCCATATCTTGAATCATATTCACCAATTTTTTCTACGCAACAATTCTGGATGCTTGCGTTACCGGCTTGCCGATTCATGTCGTTTTGAACTGATTCTTGTAGAAGTCTCGTGGCTTCGTAAACACTCGAAATAGTTCGACCTAACTCCTTAAGAAGCAAATAAATAAATAACTCTTATTATTTTCAAATTATATTGAGTTGATAATTCAACAGCAATTGAGGAAGACTGCGATTAGAGTCGGCAGCCACCCGGTATCTCAAATACGATCTGCTACAGCTGCGAATCGAACCCGTCACGTACGATCTGTCACCTGGGCGCGGTGCCGCTAGGCCAAGTCGCTGACAAAGATTGCTTCAAGTTTACAAAAGATTTTTGTCAACTAATTTAACGAAAACATTGACATAAAATAACAACGATAGATATAAGGACACGAAAAATTCCAGATCAACATTAAAACGAACACTTCGTCGTCGTCTTGCTGGATTTAACAGCTCATATGTTCGAGTGGATAGAGCGTCCGTTTCTGGAGGGGTTTCATTTCTAGTTAAGTTAAACCAATGAACTTAAACTTGGTATTCACAACTTTCCTGCTTGACGCTCAATAATAAAGGGGCAGCGTGGAGAACAAGCCGGCAAGTTTACTTATTGTGCCGCTGGGAAAAGCACTTAATGGGATTCCTCCCCCTTATAGTGTGGCAGACAGTAGGCCGGTAACTCCTATAAGCAAGCTCGTTTTAGCGCTTTGATATAGCTTTCTCGGGATAGCAGGATAAATATGCAAATATACACACATACATGTTTAAGAAAACAGGTGAACATTGTGGGGTTTTATAGTTCAATGGATTTTTGTAGGTTAGGCTGTGGTAATTATTGTGTTTACCTCAGGGTCAATTTGTTCCATCAAAAATGTCTGATTTACAAATTCCAAAGTATCCAAATAATTCTGAAAAAACCAAGCCATTCAACATTTCCAGTTTGCTCCTAATGCTCTGCGGTAGTCCTATATGGGCTTCAAACTGTGAATTGGATATCCGCATTGGAAAAGTAAGGGCAGTAATGTGCCAGCTTCACCGATCTAAGGTACTAACACGGAAGCTATAAACCAGGGCAAATCTAACTTCATATTCAAAATTTTATTTGGGGTAAAGATTCTGACCGAGTCTGCAGTACTTCAAAATTTATGACTTCAGAAACAAAATTGTCATGTCAAAAACTTCAAATTAAATCGTTATTATACTCTCAGTGTTACGCCAAAACGTGTAGAGCTGTAGGCTAATGACTGGCGGGGTTAATCGTCGCGCCTGGAAAACACAGCTCCCAAGAAACATCGCAACGGTAGCGGTGATGTCCGATTTAACCAGCCCGGGAATCGAACCCACGACCTCCAGCGCCAATAGTTGTGTGTTTAATTACGGCGGTGTTTAACCACTACGCAAGTAAAAGACTTCAGAAAGAAAAAAAACATCATCGCACATAGAGTAGGCCGAGTGGTTGGTGCGTAGGGCTCCGGAACTGGTTTCTCGGGTTCGACACCCAACTGGGTCATGTTCCATGATGCATATAATTCACTCATGTAAAACCCAAGCTGCAATTGCGTGGCTAAAAAAAAAAAAAAACATCATCATCGATCAATGATCGCACCTGAAAAGTTTTGACTTTCAGAGATTCTTCGATCAAATCTTCTATCTTTTTAGACACAGCATCCAAATCGTACATATTGCGCAACATTGCAACATCACAAGAACCGAAATAGCCATGAAACAAAGAAAGGAAAACAAAAATAATCCAACGAAGCATCACCTGAACACAATCTACTGACATATTGTACAGTTGCGTTAGCTTTTATGTTTTAGCTTATTGAGCCGAAAAAATATAAAACTAAATTACAAATCAACGAAATATAACATCAAATCTTCATAATACTCGCGATTATACCCCCGAAGCGTGTAACGAGTGTGGGCCCCATCTTCGCAGTTTAGTGCCTGGGCAATACAGCTCCGAAGAAACATCGCAGCGCTGACGAGCCGTTGGTGACACCGTGTCCAATTTGACGAGCTTGAGATAGCGGAATTGAACCCCAGACCTACGTCGTCGATAGCCTTAAAATGCCATCAAATTTGAAAAAATCTGGTCTACTTACTGGTTTTCCTTTAAAAAAGGCTGATTGACATACTCTGTTAATCTTTCTAGGATATTATTCATAATTTGGCGCAACGAAGCGATTTGGTCGTCCAAATCTTTCCAATTCATCTTGTGAAAATCAAAAACAAAACTAAAAACAGAAAGTTCATTTAATTTTTGTCGTTTGTTGGCAGCATTTACATTTTTACTTCTGAATTTTTCACTCCTAGTGAACTCATAATAACTATTCCTGATTATTACGTCATATTAACCAATTGTTTTGGAGCAGGCTAATAAGGTTCGCAGTTTAAACATAAATCTTGGCGAAATCCTAGCCAGTGACATAATGAATGTGGAACGAAAATAGCTTAAGGAGAAAAAATAAAATCACAGTAAATCTCAAAACTGGACGTTTCAGCAACATAGATTCAGCTGTTATCATCACCAAATACTTTTTCTTAGTTTTGCACTGCCTTGCATACACTGCTGATGATGACAGCTGAATCTATGTTATCGAAACGTCCAGTTTTGACATTCTACGGTGGCTATATTTTTTCTCCTTAAAATTCACATCAAATACAAAAATTTGAAAAAAAAATAGCAAAAAAGAGTAAAATAACGCCGAAATAAATCTTTTCTCTGCTCAATCAAGAGAGGTATTTAGACGACTTTACTTCTAAAAAAAACATCATGTCATCATGTACAATAATGCAAATAGGTTAATAGTTCTAATGGTTGTGCGTAAACCTGTCTTTCAAACCACTGAGGAAGACCCACGCACCACAACGCATTACAAGTCAAAACTATCATTGGAAGCCTTACTTTAAGCACACAAAGCACTAAAAGCCTAACTATTTTTTGGTTCTATGTAGCTTTCGATGTTCTTGCACCTACATACAAGGTGGGTCGAGGGAGCAATCGCCCCCTTTCGAAATTTGTCAAAAACCAGTGTTAACGTAGAGGTTTGTGTTTGTCCTGACCCAAGGGATGGCAAGTTTTGGCAACAGAAGACAGTTTTTGCCACCAAGAACCTTTGTTTAGATATCGACCGGATGGAAGGAATATTTTGCCCTCCCCCATCCTCAAAATTTGAAATCACATCACTTACCACTTTTTCTGCAGATAATTGCTTTTCTGTCTTCAGCCTAACTGACTGCTGGCACACTTTTCTCGTTTCACTTTCTTCTATGGGTTAGGGGGGTTAACCTCAGTGGCGTAGCCAGCCTTTGTTGAAGGGGGGGGGGGAAGGCAAGCTGGGGCAAGGCTTCGGTGAAGGGGGGCAGTTTTTATTTGACAAAAATTAGAAATGCTTACCCTGGAAAAATGACTATCTGGCTTTGATGGTTTTGGCGTAGTGTGGCTGTATTGTAACCACTGTCAGTCCATGTTCTCATTGTCATTTATACTCTCACACAGTTTTACCGTTTTAATTCCGCATTAACTAATTTTTCATGGTAAATATTAGTCTAAGCGCTACAGCAGTTGCCATCGACTTGCATTCCTGATAGCAATATGTCCGACAAGTTCAACATTTTTTTTAAAATTATTCACTGAAGCAGCTCGTCGTCTGTTTTTAAATACGATTGTTTTGCACATATCGCTGGCCTCCGGGGTGGCTGAGCGGTCTGTGACGCATGTAGACGTAAGTCGCGTGCGGCAGCATACAGTTCGATGCCTGGGAGTGCCAAATACTCCTACAACTACTACAATTACTACAAATTATCAATATTACCTTACAATGAACTGAGCTTCATGGTCTTGGAAACAGGGCTGTGGGGTTCTTTTGCTTCGGCTAAAAAGCGTTTTTTTCAATGTATTGAATTTCTCCAGTTGATTTTTCGTCCGAAATTCGTAGATACGATCAGCAGATTATCAATGAAAATAATACTTCATTTGGTAAAAATATTACATCGCTTTCGACGAAAATGTACTGAAAGTTTTAATTCATTGAATGTCTACGTTTTATTTTTCAGTTGTGTTTTTGTGCTATCTTTTACCGAACTTTCCAACTTTTTTATCTATTATTGCTTCAATTGGAATAGATTTACAGTCTGCAAACTATGCTGCATCAAAGTGTTGGGGCCTAATATGTGCTAGATATAAAGTCCGCAAAGTTCTACACCATCCAATAATGCATAAGCATCAGGGCCGCTGAGATGGTTTTGAGGCCTCCGCAGGCCAAAAAATCAATTAGGTATAATCAAAAAGCATTCTCTAAAAACATTAAACAAATCTTTAATAGGCACCTTCTTTTCGAAAAAAAAAAGTCACCCATCCCGGCGTGGGCCTCTGGGCATTTGCACCAGTTTTCCTCTTCTCAGTGGTAGTAGGTTACCTACAAGCTGCAGGAGTAAGCAACTTTTCCTTGTTGAAGATATACCTGCTCAAAACAGATACTTTTGAACCCCGGAATGTTAAATACATTTGCGTGCGGTGCACCATAATTTGAGCACCTATTTAAACCAGTGGTGGCGTACGGTGAGCATTTTTTAAAGGTGTGCTCCTCTACAATATTTGCTGCCGCATGCCGGGATTTTTTAAACAAATGAGTTAAAGTGCTCGAAAGTTTAATGCAATTACGCGAACCACCATCAGGCGCCTTTTCAAGCAGCCTAATTTGCATTTTAGACACATAAACTTGAAACGTGTTCACAAAAAATAGGTATATACAACTTAATGAAGGAGATAGTTACAGGCATGAACTTCGAAATAAAGAACAAAAACATAACAATATTGACTAGGCAATTTTTTTAGCCTAAGGGTATGAAACTTTCATTGCGAGTTTTCCCACCATTATCGAACACTACTTTGGAAAATATAATAAAGCTAACGTAAAATATTGTGCATAGTCAGTGGCGTACGCAGGATTTTTCAATGGGGGGTTTCAGTTACGTCACATCGTGATGACGGAAGTTTCAGTGACGTCACAGCTATTATAATGTCATTACGAAGAAAACAATCCAGATATTTCATTCACACTTTCGCTTGATTCTTTGCGCTTCATTTAGGAGCGAAAAGATATTACAAAAACTCAAGCTGTCAATCCGTGTTTAAAAATTTACAAAAAAATTTTAGTTGACCTCATTTTTGGGCCATAGGAAGGTTAACTAACTAAACTATTGAGCGGTACAGCGCTGTTTCGGGCTATTAGCCCTCATCAGCCGCACTTGATTAAAGGTGCACTCATCCTTTGGAATGCTAGACCTTGATTAGCCAAACACTTCTCCGGATTTGCCAAAAAAAACGATGTTCGCTTTTAATGTTAACTGACTAAAGTAGGCTAGCTTTCGCAACGTCACAAACAGGGTGTAGCCAAGGGTTAAAACAGGTAATTGCTTCCCTCCAAAAAAATCTTTTCAAGCATCAACAGTGATATAAACAACGCAGAAATATAAACCTTGATAAAAACATTTAATGTGCACTCATTATGAAAGGGGCAGTTTCCCTGCCTTGAAAACCGAAGACAGTAGAGCAAAGAGAAAAAACTGCCCTCCCTACCAAAACATTTTTAAATTACAACGCGCGAGAGGAATCTCTAATCATGTGATTAAAGTCAAAATCAGCGTCGATATTATCTAAGTAGGCTGTTTTTCACCTAAATCACGGCGTCGATATCACGAAATATTCTCCAGCACATAATCGGGGTGTCTAGGAAACAGAGCACTCCAGCTCCTGAGACAGTTACGGTGCAAAAAAACGATTTTGCTCCCCCCTCCCCTGTTCCGCCCCTGGGCCTCTTTAAATCTTTCGTTGGTCTGGTCTTCCTTGGCAGTATTTTTATTTTCAGCATTTAGATAGAGCAGTGTCAATTTAGGTTTTTGTATTTTAATTATTTTTCAACAAACCGGCCGGTTATAGCGCAGTGTTAAAAATGTCGCTATCGATGCGAAAGGTCTGAGGTTCAATTCCTAGGCAGGTCAAATCGGACACAGTGCAACCAACGACTTGCCGCCGCTGCTACGATTCTTCGTAGCTGTGTTACCCAGGCGCTATGCCACGGGGTCGGGCCCCGGCACTCGCTACCACGCTTCGGTACTACAGCGAGTTAAAGAAACGAGTAGGCCTACAGTGAAGATTTGATATTTTTAAAAAATTTTGTGTGCGGCCATGGTTACTGCAGATACACCGTGTTGAAGGAAGCTCCTGCTTGCCAGTTGCTTCACAGCAGCATCAATGACAAAAATGCAGTTCAAGCAAAACATGTCAGAAAAGTTGGAATACCGGTATTGTTGCATCGCAATCGCATGGTAATAAAAGTTTCTGGAAATTAAATTAGAAAGTTGGACCGAACGGAAAAACTTGACAGCAGTTTCGGCAAGCTCGGCACGAAAAAATCTCGGTTCGTTTCAGAAAAAAAAGTTTCACTATAATAGTCTTTTTCTGCAATTGTCAACGTCAAGCGCAGCGCACCAGAAAAGTTTGAGGACCGATAGGTCTATTATTGCATCACAATGAAAGTTTTTTAAGATTTTACAAGCAAGTAGCACAGAAAAACATGAAAGCAATTTCGGGCATCTCTCTATGAAAAAAGGTGGTTTGCTCCAAAAATAGAGGTTTTCATTTCTTTGAAAATCTTCAACGGGGGGGAGTTTGACTTCCAAACCCCCCCGTGCGTACGCCACTGTGCATAGTGGTGAGACTTTTTAATACACACATTCAGCGAATTCACTTACAAAGAAAAGTATAATAATATTGGATCGAACCTTACAGGCCAATAGCTCAGGTTGCTTTATAGTGCAATATTATTGTCACTCAATGGTGTCACGTCGCGGAAGCGATTCGTCGAAAAGATAAAACCGTATTATGGTTACAATGACGAGCTTATTACCTTAGTAAAAGTAAATCATCTTGGTTTTATTTGTATGTCAACTCCATTCGTCGTTTTTGGGACAAAAATAGTAAGGTCATACAACAAATCTTAGCTTTTAAGTTTGGCCAAAATACTTTTTTAAAAGCAAGTAAACTCAGTGCGCTAAGACGTTCTTGATTTTGACAACCTCGCATGCATGTATTTATTCGCTTCAAAGCAGAAAAATGTTCTTTCAGCGGATGCAATTACCTAATTTTTTTTGTTTATTTCATTTTGGCATTGAACTGCGGCGCGGCAACGCGATAAAAACCACGCGATATCAAGGAATTGAACCTGTACAATTTTTACCGCTTCATCGCCTGGTGTTGAAAAATGTTTGAAGTAATGATGACGACAGAAATGAGACAATGCACGTTGGATTGTTACGACATGATTGAGCTTGTTTGACGCAGACTAGCAAATTTCATATCGCGTTAACGCAGGCCAGTATGGTTTGCAATGGTACTCGCATTGCCGCGTGCCGCCTATCGGTAAACGCGCCTTTACTGCCCCTTTTTTTAAAGCTAACGTACAAACATTGGCGTTGCGAGAAATTTTAAAAGAGGGGGAGGCGGGGGCAAAAACTACTAAGGCTAACAAAAAAGTCCGGCATATTTCAATCCCTAAGAGCCAATTGAGGTACCCGGGCTGGCCGTATCTAGACCGTGGAGGGTTTCGGGGCAAATTTTTCGCGGGACCCCCAGCTAATTTTGGCGTTAGCAGCGCAGACCTTTTTTGGAGGACACGATTTAACCACCTTCTTATGTGGTACGCCCCTCACTCCCCTCCCTTAATGCGGCCCTGGACTCAGGTGTGAATACCGGTCTAGTTATTTTCTTACAAAAAATAATTTTGAGTGACCCTTAGCCGGGTCCATTTTGGTTCATTGCATTGTGACATCATAGAACCCATGAGTTGCTCGCAGTTTTTTAATCAATATGATCGTAAAGTGGTAAAATTAGCAAGTATTTTCAGTAATGTTATTGCATCATTTGCATCGCAATTTCCAGCAATCTTGTGCAATCACTGGCGCCAATTTCTGGAGATAACGGAGATTTACACTTTGATTTGCTCCGGTAAGTCTGGCTTTGGCAGAATAAAATCGACTAGTTCGAGTGACAACAGACCCAAAGCTCTGCAAGCTATAAGGCAATGAAATTAGCTCTGTTATAAAAGAAACTTCGCCGCGGTGGCCAGGCGATGGCGTCACTGTGTCCGATTTAACCGGTCAGGGAATCGAATCCAGACCTTCCACGGCAATAGCAATGTCTTTAACCACTATGCCAATTCACCAGCAAGATTGTTGTGTTTATTTCCTTTTTGCTAACATCGCTATGCAACCGAGATTGTGTTTTGCAGACAAGGTGCTGATCTGAGAAAAGTAATGTGTTCCGAAAAAGAGACAGTGGACATTTCAAAGGGCAACGCGAAGATGATTTTGATTCTTTTGGTGTTGTGTTGTTTGTTGAAACATGCAACAAGCATCCCAGCGATAGACCCGCAACCGCTTGCAAACTTGATTAATGGTTTCATGGAAAAATCGCTAAAACATGGCGAGATGCAGGTATTAATGGCTGTTAAGAGCAGGGATTCTCAAACCAGGGATGTGGAAGCGGTATATTTGCAAACAGCTTCCGTTTCCACACCTATCGCTTCCGCTTCCACACAGATTCACCGAAATTTTGCTATTGAAATACGACCAGTGCCTTGGTAGCCTACAAACCGTAACATTTTTTCCATCTCGCTGAAGCTCTTGATCAAACTTTAGCGAGTGTTTTTTTAATGATAATTCGCAAAAAGCAAACGAAAGTGTATTTCAAAAAAAGCAAAGAGGATAAAAATTCAACTCATGCAAATGTGGAAGCGGCATATTTTTCGCGCTTCTGCTTCCTCTTCCATTAAAATATGACCGCTTCCACATCCCTGCCTCAAACGCAGGCCATTGACCCTTTAGGGGGGAATAGGATATCATCAGGGTGGTACAAGCACAAGGTTTATTAATGGTAGTAAACCACTTAAGATCAGCAGACGGCTGTAGCTATATACTACAAATAAAATACCGACAAAAGTTTTTTTTTACTGTGCAAGGGGTCAATGGTGTTGAGATTCTCTAACATTGGGCCACATATCATCAAAGGTTGAGAACCACTGCTTAAGAGCGTCTATTTAATAGCCAGGAGACTGAGTATTGTTCCCAGTCGGTCACATTAAACGCTTCAGAAGTAGAAATTCGCAGATTCTCCACCAGGCGCTCTGCACAAGCGGGAAGTGCGGAGAGTTCAAATGGCCGAGTGGTAAGAGCGTCCGCCTCGGGAGCTGAAGACTCGGGTTTAATTCCTAGTCGGGTCAAACCAATGACTTTAAAATTGGTATTCACAGCTTCCCTGCTTGACGCTCAGCATTAAAGGGACTGTGTGGAGATTAAAGGGACTGTGTGAACAAGCCGGCAAGATTACTTGTTGTGTCGTTGGGAAAGGCACTTTGCGGAATTACCCCATCCTGGTGTGGTACACATATGGCTGGCAACTCCTAACGAGCTCGTTATAGCGGTTTGATCGCTTTCTTGTGATAAGAGGATAAATATATAACTGAAAAAAAAAGTTAAGTGTATGTGTGTTGTTTGTCTTGTATATGTCCACTGACAGTTTTCAATCAATCACCATTGATATTTGAAACGGCCGTCATTTGATAATGACCTACACAATATTACCCTGTCCACACGTCCAATTTTGGGGGCTTTAGGCCCACAATTCTTGGTTCTAGTTTCTGCATCATAATTGATTTTTTGGTGTCATAATCATGCACTCTTTTTAATTATGACAATAAAAATTGATTATGACGCAGGAACAAGTGCCAAGAATCGCGGGCCTGAAGCCCAAGAAAGTTGGACACGTGGACAGGGCATATGCGTGCTTAAAGCTCTTGCCGTCCCATACCTTCAGGGGCGTAGCCAGTGACGAATTGGGTGGGGGCTAGGGCCGAAATTAGACATTGAGTGACATTGTATGGGTTCACCCTTTTTACAGTGATACGTAAGAGCTGTCGATATAATCTTACTGACGTGGATTTTGTTTTCATAGAATTACTTGGATTCGTTAGCTCAAGAAGACAAATACATTACACCAGAAGACGTCGCTAAGGTAAGTTAATTGTGGAATTTTGGAAGGATTATTAAGTTTGTTGTTTATTTATTTTGGGTTATTTTGTTTATACTGTAAGCTGCCCCCCCGGTAAATATAACGTCCTCTAAATAAAGTCTGTTGCTAATGTTAAAGTCATGTCTGTAAATATTCTTGGGGATTCTCGAAAAATTAACCCCGAGCCCACCAAGTTTTAATGCGACCTTGACTGTAAGTTTGCGAGGTGCCCTAAATATCTCTTGCTTGAACGTGGGGCGTGGCATAGCGGCACCAATCTTGTGACACGGGTTCGAATCAAGGCTGGAGCCGATCAATTTTCTCATTTAAGTCGGGTGGCTGCTGACTCAAAGAACGCAAGCTCTTTCTTCGATCTGTTTGTTTTTGCCTTGCTGCGTTTTAACACTGTTCATTGAAAAGAGATCTACACTTAACACGATTTTTTAGATAACTTCTTTAATTGACGAGAAAATTGAAAAGCGAGTTAACGTTGTCAAGTACATTTGGAAGACAGTGCAAAAATCTTATCACGATAGTCAGAATCAACCGTCAGTAATCCCTTGTTGTCAAGTAACTGGAACAGAGTATGACCCCAGGTTCAAAACTAACGTAAGTTGAAAGAGATTCATAAATTTTAGTAAAAACACCGCCATCGGCGCCGAGGTCTGAGAGTCAATTTCTGGGCCGTTCAAATCGGCACAGTGTCGCCAACGGCTCGCCACCGCTGCGACGTTCCTTCGGAGCTGTGTAGTCCAGGCGCTAAGCCGCGGAGATGGTTCCGCCACCAGTTACTCTTTATGCAAATAAAAAATCAAATCTTCATTATACTCGCGGTATTTTGTCGAAGCATGTAACGAGTGGCGGGGACCATCTCCGCGGCTTAGCGCCTGGGCTACACAGCTCCGAAGGAACGTCGCAGCGGTGGCGAGCTGTTGGCGACACTATGCCGATTTGAACCCCAGACCTTCCGTACCGATAGCGTGTGCGCTAAGCAACTGAGCTAACGGTTGGTTACGCTTTATTCATCTTGACAATTTTTCTGCATTGCACTTATCTGTAAGCAGCAATTTTCTTTCTCAGGTGAACACCAATCAAATGTGCTTTTTCGCTTTTGAGGACTCCCCTCGGAACCGCAAGTTTAACACTCCGGACATGCTGAAAGTGTTACAAGATAACTTGGAGTATCTACCTTCCTTGAAATGGCAGTATTTTGCCAGCGAAGAAAACGTGTTCTTTATTTATCCGGCTGTCAACTTTCCAAGTTGTGTTGTGGGCGACCTCTTCGACTATAGATTGAGGTATTTTTTTACGAGTTAAATTGATACTTTTACCGAAATACTA
The DNA here is from genome assembly GCA_964006365.1 of Trididemnum miniatum. Taxonomy (NCBI): domain Eukaryota; kingdom Metazoa; phylum Chordata; class Ascidiacea; order Aplousobranchia; family Didemnidae; genus Trididemnum; species Trididemnum miniatum. The sequence goes on from OZ023244.1 coordinate 2,019,188, forward strand.
ATTACTAAATACTGAACGAATGATATTTGATAAAACTGGAACTGCGGCGTAACAGTATTTTGCGCACCAACCGAAGTGGGCTTGCATTCTTCGAGCTAGCGTCTACAGGCAACACAGGGCCGAAAAAACATCGGTGGCGAGCAGTCGGCGATACAGATTTCGACTTCCCGGGCCGGGTATCGAACTCCACACCTCCTGCCCTGATAGCGATGTCTTTAAAAACTACGCCAACTGCATTTTGGTTGGTAGATAACAGTACAAGCGGTATAATTTTTGAATAAATTTATTATATGTTGAAGTTTCTGTTTTTGTCAAGGCCTTGGTACGTGCAAGCCAATTCGCCCCAATCCAAGTACGTGGTGGTGGTCATAGACACTAGTGGGTCAATGGGGACCACTGAAAATGGGGTATCGCTGCTGGACAAGGCAAAAACTGCAGCCCGTTACGTCATTGCCACACTCAACCCACACGACAAGGTAACAGTGAGTATTTACGGGCAAAACAAAAACTTTGCTGAAATAGTAAATGGTATAGCTTAGTTTTTTACCGGTCGGTTGGTGTAATGGTTATTATATACGTCGCTATCGGCACCGGAGGTTTGGGTTTGGATTCCTGGGTCTGCCAAGTCCGACACAGTGTCACCAACAACTCACCACCGCTGCGATATTTCTTCGGATCTGTGTTGCCCAATAGGGTGGGCCGTTTTTTACTTTTTTTTTCAAAGTTAAGATGGCTAGTGACGAAAAGTGGCACACCCATGAGAAAAAGAGGTGTGCAAAATTTGAGCGAATTCGGGGGTGCTTTTCTGCTCCCGCCGGGGGGGTGAAAATGGAAATTTTTGAAAAAAAGCGCATAATTTTGGAGATATTTTTAAGCAAATTAAATTAAAAAATTTAAATGTGGCTAATGAAAATATTGGAGTTTCAGGTCCCTAGAACACGTTATTGCAGTTTTTTTGGGTTTGCTCAAGATCTACTGCTCCCGCTTTTCGATCAAGTTTGCTCAATTTTTGCAAAATAAGAATAAAATTTTCAAGAAGGAGTGAACATTTTTTAACACATGAACACAAAACGAAGTGGAAAATAGCACTTATATAACATTACATGGTGTTCAAGTTTCCCTTGCATAAAACAATCAATATTGGTTCATATAATTGTTGCTTCAAGCAAAGTCTTTTTTTGATTCAAAGTGGGGGATCTTTTTTCTTGATTGCAACTTTGCAATAATATAACCATCTCTTTCTGAAGAGCTCACAACGCAAGCAGAGGCTTCAGTCACAAGTTTTACTGCTCTTTCTACAGCTGCTTGTGTGTGGCAAGGAAACATGGGAAAAAGTTCTTGTGGCAACATTCTTGATTTTATATGATTTTCTATCACAACATTTGAAATTCTTTTCAGGACAGGAGGCTCGCTAATTGCAGTGCATTGCCAGTCAATCATTTCATAGTATTTTTGGGAGTTAAGCAGCAACTTTAGCACAATAAAAGTACGCCTCTTTGTTGTGGCTGATATACGAGTTTTTAAAACTCGTCTCCATCCCAACTCACGCACATGCTCCTCATCATCGAACAACATCGCAATCAAAATGTTTTCGGGGTGGGTAAAAAATGCATTTCTCTGTAAGACCTTGTTTACAACATCGCGAACCCTTTTAGTCAAGTTTCGAGAGAAATTTAATAGTTTGAAAAAGTGCCTAGCACCCTCTGTAAAATTGTTGTGCTTCTTTACACTGAACCACACAGGGATATAAACATTCATGATGTATTGCACTAAATCTGTGAGCACAGAAGATGGCTGAGAAGTAGCAACGTATAGTCGAAGGATTCTGCTTGCTGTTGTCAATCATCGAGAGTGGTTAATAAGCCCAGGTTTTTGCAATGCCAAGTGGGTAGGAACTGACCCATTTCTTATACTGTTAAACATGCTAAGGAGATATTTTTGATCCCAGCTAAGATCACTTTCATCAATAGTTATTTTTGTTGCGCTTACTGCTTTGAAATCCACAATATCCAATTCTTCGCAGCAGGCTAATCGTTTTCCAACCAGACCAGCAAAGTTTTCGGGACCGCTTGTACCACCATCTAGTTCTTTCATGAGATGTCGCAAAGGCAATTCGTTTGTATGCAATAGACAAATTATCCATTGCAAAGGCTTATCCAAATGCTCTTCTAGGAGTTTGATAACACCGCCATTCCGGCCGGTATTCACAGCAGTTCCATCACATCCTATTGCTGTAACTTCACCAATGCTTATCTCCTCTGAATCAAGATGAGCAATCATACCATTAAATATAGACTGACTCGACCCGGAAGCAGTTGTGAAATGACCGACGTATTGGGACTGTGGTTCATTAAGGAGTGTTATGTGCTCTTCCACGACTGTACGTTGGTGCAGTCTTCCATCAATTTCTCTTTGGCTAAGGGTTTGGTCTCTTCTTCCGTCAAAATACAAACTCTTTAGATGAAGAGCGGTATTGCTTGAAGCCAGATTGTTCGTTCTAGCCTTCTTTCTTGCTCTTTGAACTTTGTTCTTATCAATAACTGATGTTGCGTCTTTTTTTGTAATAACGCCGGCATCCTGTAATACAGATGATGCAAGAAATGCTGCAGTTCGGTGCGAAAATCCTGTGCGATCGCAAGCTTCAGCGAGAGCAGATATGTCAAGAACATTCCGTTTTTTTCTTTTTGCTTGTGGAGGCATTCCATGATCATCGTACTCTTCACCACTGCTCTCTTCGCTTTCGCTAGCTCTTGGTACTTCATCGATGCTTGTTTCTGCAAAAGTTTCATCAGCAGTAGATGGGCAAAGGTACTGCTTTGCTCTTGCTATTTTTCTTTCGTTTCGTTTCTGATTTGCTCTCGTTGTTGCTTTATCCACTCTATCAATTGCCATGCAACGACTTGATCTTTGATCACTTAAAAAAGCACGCTCAGCAAAAGGAACTTGATTTTCTCGTTTGCAATTGCAAAGTTTGAAGTCCGAACATTTGCATGCACTGATGTCAAATAAAGTCTTTTGGGCCGAATCTTGCATTGTCTTTAACTTGTTTTTATAATTTTTGCTACCTTAAGATTTAGACTTTAACAAATTATTCATTTTCGTTCGATACTGACGCAACATGCTAGTTATTCTCTTTCTTGAAAGATGTGGTATGGAAGCATATTTCCATAAATTCTCCAACTGTATGACAACGACAGTCGCAATTGCTTTTAAAGACGGCTCTCTTCCTTGTTTCATGTCCAGTCTCACGTATTGGTAATATTTCATCACATCTTCGTAGGTGGGCAAAACTCTCCAGCTAATTTCCTTTGGATAGCCAAAAATTGGGCATTCAGCAGAACTTCTGGTACCGCTTACGTTACTCATAGTCAAAATTGGATAATTTAAAAGTATCAGTACCGGTACGCATATGGAATTAAATATTGCTAATCACATAATATCCTGCAAAAATATACCGTATTATATTATTCCTAAGTCAGCTTTGTTAAGCTTAAAACTAAGCCTAAGTTTGAATAACAGTGTAAAACTATATGTACCTATTACTGTAGCACAGAAGAGAGGCTTTTGCTCAAAATTTACCTGGCAGTTTTCCACAAAGTTGAGCTAATAGCGACATTGGTTTAAATTTTGTACTCAGCTGGTAAACTGCTTTCATAATACTGACTTAACTGACCACTCACTTATAACAAACAACCACAAGAAGTAACACATTCGCTTAAAATCAACAAATTGCCTAATCATTGCTTATTTTTTGACAGGTTGTCTACTATTAAAACAAACTCCCATCATTTCTATGTCAGCGCTGTTAGACATCAAGGCAATATTATAGCATAGTTAAATGAATGTTTTTAGGCATTTTAACAGTAGTTAAAATAGTATAATAGACTGATATTGTAATATAGTGAGCTTATATACGGGCAGCAAAACATAATCTTATTGAATAAAAACTACTATTGAAAATAATAGCTGCTTTGGTGCACAATAATTATGGGATGAGAATAACTGAAGGAGGAAAAACAATGCCAAAGTTATACAAAGTCAAAGTTATACATTAAAATAACTGAAACATTTCGACAATATAGATGCAGCTGTCATCACGATCATCAGCAGTGTAATATACATCAGCAGTGTAGATTCAGCCGTCGTCATCAGTTATTCCAATAAAGATTATTACTTTGGCTTTGTTTATCCTTCAAGCTGCTATATTTTCTTTTTTTATACCCGAAATTAGCAAAAATTGTGCAAAATTGATCGAAAAGCGGGAGCAGTAGATCTTGAGCAAACCCAAAAAAACTGCAATAACGTGTTCTAGGGACCTAAAACTCCAATATTTTCATTAGCCACATTTAAATTTTTTAATTTAATTTGCTTAAAAATATCTCCAAAATTTTGCGCTTTTTTTCAAAAATTTCCATTTTCACCCCCCCGGCGGGAGCAGAAAAGCACCCCCGCATTCGCTCAAATTTTGCACACCTCATTTTCTCATGGGTGTGCCACTTTTCGTCACTAGCCATCTTAACTTTGAAAAAAAAAGTAAAAAACGGCCCACCCTATTGCCCAAGCGCTAACCCGCGGAGACGGGCACCGCCGCTCGTTACAGGCTTCGGCGTAATACCGCGAGTATAATAAAGGAAGTAAACAAACAGCATATACTGTATCTTTACATAAGACCATAAATATAAACGCTCAGCAAGTAGCAAAAAGCCTATCTTTCTTCTTGTTTTTTTTAATTATGTTTAGTTTGCCATTGTTGCTTTTTCTTCAACAACTCTTGTTCTGGGGACAGTTTTTGGTGAAGCTGACCCCTGTTACTCCTACCTTTTTGCTCAAGCGATTCCCCAAAATAAAGAAAAAGCTTATCGCTTCATCAAACAACTGACTGCTAAAGGTAAGCTTACTTACTTACTTTTCTAGACCCGTTTATCTTTGGTGGCTCGCTGGACAGCTGCTCGAGTGGGAGCCTCCAAGCATCTTTATTCATTGCGACGAATTGTACAGTATATGCTCAAGTGGAATGCCATGGCGTGATCAATTAAGATTTTCAGCCTGATCTCGCCATCGAATTCTGGAACGATCTCTAGGCCTTCGATAAACGGGTGTTGAACACAACGATTTTTGGCAGTTCATTCCTGTGACATTCGTGTCACATGTCCATACCAGCGCAGTTGCGATCTTAATTTCCACTAGGAGCAGCTTGAAAATTTGTAATTGCTATTCGCAGAGCACACTTGCTCGTAACATTTGATTTTGGGCTAGCCGCTTTTGCGTTTGGGCTTCTAGTAATGACTTTTCGAGCTGCACCAACGAGTTATCATTTGCAATGGCGGGCCGTTGTCTGAAGCACACCATAAGAAGTGTACCAGCTATACCATGTATAGATCACAGTTATGTTTTCATACAGGTGGGAATTCATATAGCAGAGCGCTCCCTAAAGCTTATCGATTCTTTTTAACTGAAGAAAATCTTGGTGCAAAAGCAGGTATGGTCAATTGGTCATTGCCGCTGATATTTGGGCCCTAGGACAAAATATCTGTAGTTGAAGTGCATTCCTAAAATGGGTCGTTGAAAGGCAACCTTTGAAAAGAAAAATATCACCCACCCCTGGCGTGGGCCCCAATTTTTCCCCTCTCAGCCCCCCTAGGTATGATTATCTTGTTTCAAAACCAGCTCGAATACAAGAACCACTCACCACTATAAAAATTGTGTTTTGGTTTGCAGTGGTTAAAGATATCGGTGAGTGAGGTCCGGAGTTCGATTCCCAAACCCGTTCATTGGGACACAGTGTTGCCAACGGCTCGCCCCCGATGCGACTTTTCTTCGGAGCTGTGTTTCCCTTGAAGGCGCTAAGCCGCAGAGATGATCTCCGCCACTCGTTACACACTTCGTTGTAGTGCGACGACTATAATGAAGATTTAATTTTGTTAATTTTTTCCTCCAGATCCCAGCACCAAACGAGTAATTTTAATGCTATCAGACGGCCAATCAGATGACTCGCTTGAAGCCATATATGACACCATCAACTTCACCATTAACTCCTTCTCACCAAACAACCATACCTATACCATTATGACGTATGGACTTGGAAGTGGAGGTATGTATAATTATAATTTTTATAATTAAATCATATGTTTATTATACTCATGGTATCACACCGAACTGTGCAACGAGTGGCGGGATCCATCTCCGCGGGTTAGCCATGGACAACTCAGCTCCAAAGAAACGTTGCAGCGCTGGCGACGCTGTGTCCGATTTGTCAGGAATCGAACCCCAGACTTTAAACCTTGATAGCGTGGTCTTTAATCACTGCACCTGCCGGCGGGTTTGTAAGTTGAATTGAGTAACAAAAATACTTGGAAGATTTGATTTGGATTGACTATAATGGGTTTTTGCGTCTATAGTAAAGGTAAAGGTACGGGACAGCGGGTGCAAGCACACATTGTTTAGGCCATTTTAAATTGTCGGCCTATTACAATTTTCAATCACGAATGATTGAACGCTGATAAGGGACATACATGACGAACAACACATTCACAAAACCCTTTGCACTTCCGTTTGTGCCGAGTGCCTGGCGCGAAAGCTGCGAATACTATTTTTAAAGTCTTTGGTATGACCCGACTGGGTATACAACCCCAGTCTACCGGCTACCAAGTGGACGCGCTTTACCGATACACCAAGCGCCGGTGATTGTATGTTTATTTAGTTGCATATTTATTCTATCACGAGAAAGCGATCAAAGCGCTATAACGAGCTCGCGCAGGAGTTGCCATCCATCTGTTTACCACACCTATACCATTATGGTACACGGTACACGACATCCATCTGTCTACCACACACATACGGTACACGACAACTGACCGCCGCAAACTGACCGCGAGTCATCTGACCGCCGCCAACTGACCGCCAGGACAACTGACCGCCATGCAAACTGACCGCCGCGACAACAGACCACCAAAAACGCCTAATTTATTAACAAGAATTTTCGCCACGTGAACAAATCCTGAACGAACTTAACCCGTCCCTAACTGGACCTAAGCCTAACCGAACCGAACCAAGGCCGAACCTAACCTCAACCGAACCTAACCCCAACCGAACCTAACTCTAACCGAACCTAACCCTAACCTAACCTAACCTCAACCGAACCTAACCCTAACCGAACCTAACCCCAACCGAACCTAACCCTAACCGAACCTAACCCTAACCGAACCTAACCCTAACCGAACCTAACCCCAACCGAACCTAACCCTAACCGAACCTAACCCTAACCGAACCTAACCCTAACCGAACCTAACCCCAACCGAACCTAACCCCAACCGAACCTAACCCTAACCGAACCTAACCCTAACCGAACCTAACCCTAACCGAACCTAACCCCAACCGAACCTAACCCCAACCGAACCTAACCCTAACCGAACCTAACCCTAACCGAACCTAACCCTAACCGAACCTAACCCTAACCGAACCTAACCCTAACCGAACCTAACCCTAACCGAACCTAACCCTAACCGAACCTAACCCTAACCGAACCTACTTCCCGCTGTGAGCCTGTTTTCAAGCCTTGTCAAATTATTCAGCGCACGAAGCATTTTCGCTACGATACAGCGCACGGAGCTGTTTTTCGCGGTCAGTTGACTCGCGGTCAGTTTGCGGCGGTCAATTGTCCGTGTTCGGTCTACCACGCCGAAATGGGGGAATCCCGCTCTGTGTCTTTCCCAACGGCACAATAAATAAACTTGTCGGCTTGTTCTCCACACTGTCCCTTTCATGGGAGCGTCAAGAAGGCAAGCTGTAAATGCCAATTTTAAAGTCATTGGTTTGATCCGACTCAGAATCAAACCGGAGTCTACAGCTCCAGAGACGGACGTTCTTACTACTCGGCCATCTAAACCTTTAATGGGGCCTGGTTTAGAAAGACGCAGATGCATCTTGAGTTAATTCATCCAAAACATTAATTTTTTGTTGCAGATTTCAGTATTTTAAGAAGCTTGGCTTTGGAAAATCCAATAAAATCAGAGGTGAGAAACTGACACAATTCACCATGTCATTGTAAAATATGATGGTTTTCAACTCTTATTCTTTAGCGCGGAAAATTTACTGTTTTCAATGACATGAGCATCATAACGAAAGATGTTGCCGATTTTTATAAGTTTTTTGGAGAAGGAAACCGGGAAATAGCTGTTCCAATTTGGACTCTTCCTTACCAGGATGGGCTCGGCTTAGGTAAGTGTAAGAATTGATTGCAAATAGAATCTTGCATCAAATTGCTTGGTGCTAATGAAGTTGCAGAAAAAATGATGTGCTTTGCAAACAGTGCAATTGGGAATTAGACGGCAATTTAATTACAAATAAAACAGCCAGGAAACAGCCCAAATACTTGGGCAAACGTTTCGGCTTTCGGTTCACTTCTGGTGCCATTTTCAGTCGTATAAGAATACACCGAGCTGGGTCTTATGCCTTTGTTTTTTGGTTTTTCTTGGCCGTATTTTTGGCTGTGTCATTTGCAACGAAATAGCAGTGTCTTTGATTGCGTAGTTGACAAGTATCAAGAAAGCATTAGGATGAAACATTTCAATTGTATTGCACGTACTAAGTTGCATGTTTATCCTGTCATGAGCAAGCGATCAAAGCGCTATAACGAGATCGTTCAGGAGTTGCCGCCACCTGTCTAACACTATAGGAAGGGGGAATCCGGCTACGTGCCTTTCCCAACAGCACAACAAGTAACCTTGCCGGCTTGTTCTCCACACTATCCTTTTCACGCTGAGTGTCAAGCAGGAAAGCAGTGAATACCAATTTTAAAGTTTGTCTGTTCGACCCTACTCGGAATTAAACCCGAGCCTATATCTCCAGAAACAGACGCTCTTACCGCTTAGCCACCTGAGCTTAGAAATACCAAAAAAGTGGTAGGATGAAGCATTTCAACTGTTACAGATGAAGTGATAACTGGAAGTATGCCAGTCTACGTCGATAATACGTTACTTGGAGTCATTGGAATTGACATTTTCACTGAAGAACTATTTGCTCCGGCGATATTTTTCAAACCAAATCAATTTTCCTACTCATTTGTGATTGATGGCAAAGGTAACTAATGGTGTGCAACCGAATCGAAGCTGTATATTTCGTTTTAAAAATCAAATCTTCATTATGCTGTACTCGCACGCTGAAGCGTGCAGCGAGTGACGGGGCTCATCTCCGCGGGCAACACAGCTCCAAAGAAACATCGCAGCGATGACGAACCATTGGCGACACTGTGTCCAAGTTGACCAGCCCCGGAAACGAACCCAGAACTTTTCGCGCCAACAGCGATCCCTTTAATCCCTACTCCAACCGGCCGTTGCATATATACGTACAGTGATGGGCACGATAAACCTTTGAGTACTAAAGCGATAACGATAATCGATAACTTCAAAAAATCCCTGGGCGATACCGATAATCGATAAATCTCAATTTCTTAAAGCGATATCGATAATCGATAAATTATCGCCGATAAATTTTTCCGATAAATGTTGCGGTAAATTTTCGATGTGTTTGAAGAATTTTTTTTTGTAAGTCGAATTGCAAAAATGATTTTTCTAGATTTTTCAAGAAAAGAAAGCTGTTCACGGACTCTGCCGTGAAATTAAGCCAAACAAAGAAATAATTTTTAAGAATTACAACAAGTTTTAATGGATATCGTGTTTTTTCCGTAGCGCCAACTCACTAACTTTGAAGTTTAAACACTGCGAGCATAAAAAATCGTTTATCGCGATAATTTATCGGCGATAACAAAATATATAACAAAAGCGATAACGGTAATCGATAAATCCAAACTATTTTAAGCGATAACGATAATCGATAAAAAGTTATCGCCGATAACTATCGCCGATAAATTATCGCGATAAATGCCCATCTCTGTATACGTATACAGTACTGTAATATATGCAATGGTGTTGTTGTTATATTTTACCATGCATTTTTACAGGTATACTTATCGTACATCCTATACTAGAATCACTTGAAAATGATGGAACTCGGTACTTAAAAGCTACGTCGGTAGAAAGAGGGTCACAATTTCAGTTAATTTACGAATCAATGATAAGGTGAAAAGGGTTAAATTTATATCTATACAATTTTCTTTCTGCGCTCTTCGTTTCGTTTTTAACGACGATTGATTGCATTTTCGTTTTCAACATTGTTCGCATACCTACTTGCATTACCACGGCTATTGAGCAATGAAAAATTAGCGGTTAGCTCCTGAGCATTGGGTAACGTAGATTAGAAGAAACGTCGCAACATTGCCGACACTTTATACGATTTAACCAGCCCAGGAATCGAACCCAGACATCGAACCCAGACTTGCGATATCTGTAAGCACTAGGCCAACCAGCCGCTCACGATTTAACCCATCTTTTCATTTTCAACAGAGGTGAAAACGGTTCTTTAACTTTCAACTCAACGCAGTATCCGGACAAAGATTCACGGAGCTTGTCCTTACGTGACCGTAGTGTGGACGTCTCATGCACATACAAATGGACCAAGGTAACAGAGATCGGATAATTTAACCCGGCTGAATAATATAACTTTGATAATAATGTTACAAGGTCCGCGAAAAAGATAGAAGACCCCAAAGTCTAATATGGTTCTATTATGGTTCTATTTCTCTGTTCTAGTCTAATATGGTTCTATTTCTCTGTTTGAGCCTGAGCTGTTACTTTGATTCACTCAGAAAGATTGTGCTTTAATGTGGTAAAAGCTCGTTAACGCCGCCTCCTTTTATGAAGTTTCCGCTGTCACTGATTTTGAAGTGACGTTTCGTCGGCGACAGGCACCGCGAGCAGGGTACAAATCGTACGTCACGGGTTCGATTCACGGCTGGAGCCGATCGCATTTGCGTATGTACCGGATGGCTGCTGACTCGAAGAGCGCAAGCTCACTTCGCAGTCTCCCTCAATTCCTGTTGAAATTTTGAGTTCAATGATTTGAAAATAACCTCAGTTATTTTATTTACTTTTGCAACTAAAAATTATTTTATTTATTGAAGATACAGCAAGCAAATTACTCCATCGGTTTTGTTCTCTTTGATTCTGGATCATATCAAAACTTTTCAAACGTCCACTCTCATGCAAATGATTCCTTTTTCTACCACCGCTTGGATCTTCTTCCTGATGATGTAGAAAAATGTTTTCACCTAAGCAGGACTGGAATAAAAGGTGAGAAAAGTTGGTACCTTGATCAAAAATACGCTATTTCTTATACGAAAGATAGTTAATCATTAGAGCAATGTCACGGCTGTAGTCGAACGTAATTCAACAGTTCAGAAGCCAAGTGGTAAAATCGTCTGCTCTGGAGCGGTAAACTCGAGTTTGATTTCGAGTCGGGTTAAACCAATCACTTTAAAATTGGTATTCACAGCTTTCCTGCTAGTCGCTCAGTATTATAGCGGGACAATGCGGAGAACAAGCCGGCAAGTTTAGTAGTTGTGCCGTTGGGAAAGGCACTTAGCGGGATTCTCCCATGTTAGAGTGGTAGACATGTGGCCGGCAACTCCTAAGCGAGCTCGTTGTAGCGATTTGATCGATTTCTCGTGATAGGACAATGACTATGTAGCTAAATATAAATAAATACCTAATCAGTCGGCTGGCAATTCGATGAGAGGAGGCTCTTCAATGTCTCTCTACAACTAAGTTGAATTATGAGTTTAATGATTTTCAAATTTCTCTGTTATCAACTTTTTAGGCGAAAGTTCTGTCTTTTTTTCAACTCGTTCGTTCGTTGACCCAGAAGATTACATTACCAGTGAATACACTGCTGACGATATTAGGAGTTTGACCGATTACATTGAGGGAAGTGGTGCGAATACGCTTGAATTGAAGGTTTGTAAACATCGCGAGTATTTTTATTGCCTTCTTTTGACTTTTCAATTATCCTAGGCCAAGTTCAAGTTTATAAAAATTCTCATCCTCGCGGTATTACGTCAAAGCGTGTAACAATGGCGGGGCCGTCTGTGCGATTTGGCGCCTGCGCAACACAGCTCTGAAGAAACATCGCAGCGATAGAGAGCCGTTGACGACATTGTGTCCAATTTGACGAGCCTGGGAATCGAACCTCAGACGCGCCGATAGCAGTGACTTTTACTGCCCCAACTTTTTCTAAAATCTAACATCACATTTTTAAGGTAGAAGCAAGACAAGACTCGGCTTTGACATACCGAGCTTACCAACTATGGTTGGAGGACGTTGACCACTCTTTGCAACCTTATGTCGTATGGAGATTTATTGCTACTCGCAACGGAGTATTTCGCATTTATCCCGGAGTTCAACTTCCAAAGAAATACGACCCGGTTGCAAGTAAATGGTACATTTTCATTTGCGTAAAGCGACTTACTTAAAGACAAGGGTTTTTTAATTCGTAGACGAAGTAAACTTGGCTCCTCCGCCATCAGATTACGATGGCCGGGTGGTTAAGGCTGTGCCTGCGGAAAAGATTCGCTGCAGCCATTGGGCTGGTGATACATCTCTGATCGGTGCGAGCGTGGGTTCGAATTCACCTCCTAATCAGATTTTTCTGATTTGGCTCAAGATCTTGGTGGGTTAGACTCAAGTTCAATTCATTTATTTAAATTCTTCGGTAATAGCTGAGTAATAAATATTTATTGAAAAAAAATTTTTCGAACTTTTGTGTCGCTTTCAAGGAGGACGCTGTTAGCGTTGTTGCTGAGTGTCAAGTGTTTGTTTGTTTTTTCCGTTTTTACTTCTTTTTAGTTTTTTTTTTTCATATTAGGTGTCATGGCCATCCGTATGCTGTCGTTTTTCTCTTATCTTTTTTTTTTCATTTCGCATGGTTTGACTATTTTTTCCGTTGTGTTGTGTCTTCCTTTCTTGAATTTTTTTCTCTGAGAGACTATCGCTTTGCGTTGTGTTGGCATTTTAAATAAAGTTTAGCATGATTGCATATTTACAGCGTCTTCCTATCACGAAAAAGCGATCACAGTGCTGTATCGAGCTCGCTTGGGAGTTGCCGGCCATTTGTCTACAACTCTAGGAAAATTCCGCTAAGTGCCTTTCCGAACAGCACAACAAGTAAACTTTCCAGCTTGTTCTCCACACTCTCCTTTCATTGCTGAGCGTCAAACAAGAAAGCTGTGATACTAATTTTTAAAGTGATTGGCTTGACTCGATTTGGAACCGAATCCGAGTCTACCGCTCCAGAGATGGACGCTTTTACCATTTGACATTTCGAGCTGTTAAAGTCTTTGGCTGATTATTTGTCAGGTATGAAAGTGTCTTGCACGATCCTTCGAATAATGTAGTGAGCACCCCTTACCTGGATTTTCAAATTCAGATTTCAATTGTGACCTTTGCCAGAGCTCTGATACAAAAGAGGTAAGCTTACAGCGACCTTGATATTACAACGCAATGTATATGGAACAAAACGTGGAATAAAGAACAAAATATACCAGAGTAATTCTTTGTAAGTTTTTTAATCTGGCATTTAAATACATAACTGAGGTTATTCTCACATTTTATCGAACTGAAAATTCAGCAGTAATTGAGGGAGACTGCGAAGTTAGCTTGCGCTTTTCGAGTCAGCAGCCACCCGGTATATACATCAAATCCTTCGGCTCCAGCCGTGAATCGAACCCGTCACGTAGGTATTGTCATTTGCGCGCGGTACCGCTATGCCATATAGTTCATGCGTAGTGGCGTAGCCATGGTGGGGTAGGAAGGGACACCGGTTAGTTGCAGTTTGGCCCTCTACATTTTCCGCTTGCCACGCCCCTGTTCACGCATTTGAAAAATGTTCTTAACGGGATGGGGGGTGTAGTGTGTCCAGCAGAAACTCAAGGGGCCAGGGCCAGATTTGACAGTGAGAAGCCCCGTTTTTATTCGCCCTTAGTGATCAATTTCTAAAAAAGTCGTCATACGTCAAAACGGGGAGGCTCCGGTGGCCCCCTGGTTGCGTCACTGTTTCCGGGGTAAAATAATATTGCAAGCAATTACTGCTCGAGAAGCCTGCGCAAAATTTTTACGAATTTGGCGTCAATTTGGCTAGAATCCGATCTGGATCAAATGCGAGCAATTCTTAGGTCGAGAATCTGAATCTACCCTCAAATCGAATCTTCATTATACTAGCCGTGTTACGCCGAAGCGTGTAACGAATGGTGGGACTCATCTACTCGGCGTAGCGTGTGTGTAACATAGCTACAAAAAAGCATCGCCGCGGTGGCGAGATGTTGGCAGCACTGTGTCCGATTTGGCCGGCTCGGAAATTGAACCCACAACCTCTCACCAATACCGAAGTACTTAACAATTGAGCTGATCGGACGGTGGAATCTATTTAATAACTAAAAAACAATGTCCACAAAAGGTTAAATTCTTTAAAATATATTTATCCGAAAGGGTCGAGTGATCCTGGCAAGATCATTCGTTCTGGAAGATAAATGTATCTTACCTGAGAGCGGCTGATGACAGCAAATAGCCCGAAACAGCGCTGTACCGCTCTGCGGAATCTATTGAGTGAAAATTAAGATTTGATTGTTGCAGAAAACGCAAAATACTTGGATATTATCAAGAGGACGTTTATGCTGTGATGGGTGTAGATTTATTTCTGCTGGAATTCTTTAATCTCGTTCAAAATCTCTACAGGGATTGGTTGGCAAGTTATAATTGCAAGTATGGTGTGTTAAAAGTTCGCAGTGGCTACTGGGACGTAAAATTTATTTCATTTAAATCGCTCAGTTCAATTAGCTCAGCTGTTAAGGCATTGCTATCGGTACGGGAGGTCTGGGATTCGATTCCCGGGCCGGTCAAATCGCACACAGTGTCGCCAACGGCTCGCCACCGCTGCGATGTTTCTTTCTAGCAGTGTTGCCAAGGTGCTAAGCCATGGAATTGGTCCCCACAACCCGTTACTCGTTTCGGTATAATACCGCCAGCATAATGAAGATGTGATTTTTTTAATTTTAAGTAATTATTGTGGTTGTTATTTTTTTGGTAAAGGTTGTACTTACTCGACCGTGATGGCTTCGTTGTTCTTGCGGATGAATACATAACAGGCGGAATATCGGAAGTGGCTCACCTGACCAAAGTTGAGCCTCAAATTTCAACGCTGCTCATCGCGGAAAAGATATTAGTTCGCGACAACTGCACTTTAACTCATAATGGATTACTACAACGTCAATACATAGTAGGACATTAAATCTTCGTACGTTTACAAATCGATTTACAGCTCAGATGGCCGAGTGGCAAGAGCGTCTGTCTCTGGAGCGGTAGACTCGGGTTTGATTCCGAGTCCGGTTAAACCAATGACTTCAAAATTGGTATTCACAGCCTGCTTGACACTCAGTATTAAAGGAACAGAGTTGAGAACAAGCCGGCAAGTTTACTTGTTGTGCCGTTGGGAAAGGCACCTAGCGGGATTTCCCCATGTTGGTGTGGTAGATAGATGGTCGTCAACTCCTAAGCGAGCTCGTTATATCGCTTTGATCGCTTTCTCATGATAGGAGGATAAATATGCAACTGAAACAAAAAAATACACCCCATCATATTGTATAGTTTGCTTTTATTTAAGACCCAGCGGTGTCTAGTCAGCGACATTGCCTAGCGGTATCGCGCGCTGGTTACAGATCCTGCCTGTCGGGTTCGATTCACGTCTCGAGCCGATTTGTGCTACCTTGTTTACACTGCTGATGATGACAGCTGAATCTATGTTGTCGAAACGTCCAGTTTCAAGATTTACTGTGGCTTTTTCTTTCTTAATCTATTTTCGCCCCATATCTCCTCAGCAGTTTTTACTCTTGCCGTTTCTTTGTATGTAATCACCTCAGCAGTTTTTACTCTTTCCGTTTCTTTGTATGTAATCACCTCAGCAGTTTTTACTCTTTCCGTTTCTTTGTATGTAATCACCTCAGCAGTTTTTACTCTAGCCGTTTCTTTTGTATGTGCGTATCAATGCAAATTTCCATTAAAAATAATTACTTAAAATTTTCTATGAAGAATTGGACTGAAATTTACCCACTAAGGTTTTAAGCTAAATCACGCGTAATCGGAAACATTTGATTACGAGTGGGATTCGAACCCACGCCCGTACTGACCAGTGACGTGTCACCACTCACAAGCCCAACGGTTGCAGCGAGTCTTTACCGGAGACACGGCCTCAACCATTCGGCCCTTGCAATCTGATGCCGGAGGAGGTGAATTTACGATGGCCGAGTGGTTAAGGCTGGGTCTCCAGTAAAGACTCGCCACAGCGATTGGGCTGGTGGCATGTCACTGGTCGGTGCGGGTGTAAGTTCGAATCCCACTCGTTATCAAAATTTTCTGTACGATTTTGATTTAGCTTACGATCTTAGTGAGTTAGATTTAAGTTCAATTCATTAATTGAATTTCCTTGTATTGACTTATAAGCTAGAATCACTCTCTTAGCCATATAGCCAGACTAGATAGACTTCGGTGATGCCTTCATTGCTTACCCTCAGTAAAAACTTTTAATTATGTTTTTTTAAAGCTTACAATGGAAGCTGTAAACTACCAGAATAAACTCACGGAGAGCTACGGTCGTTGTGTTGAGTTTTCAATTGCATCGGTTCCAAATTCCAGTCTCTATATCCTGGTTCGATCCTCGTTTAGTTGTCAGACGATTCCTGCAATCGTAGCAAGAAGCTGCGTTTGCAACGACAAGGTTCTTCTGAAAAAGTTTATTCAAGTTGCAGCGAGTTCTTCACAATTTATTATAGGCCTACTGCTCGTATTACGCCGAAGCGCGTAACGAGTGACGGGGTCGAGCTATGCGGCTTCGCGCCTGGGTGGCTTAGCTCCGAAGAAACATCGCAGCGGTGGCGAGCCGTTAGCGGCACTGTGTCAGATTTGAACGACCCGAGAATCGAACCCACGACTTACCGCGCAGATAGCGATGTCCCTAACCACTGCAGCAATCTGCCGGTTGTAAGTTATACTTAGCAGTAAAAAAATAGCAAGTTTATTGCACTTTTTGGTGTCTCGATACTATTACGTTACACCATGGTTACACTTACTAAGAGTGTACTTCACTTTAGCACAGCATAGTATAATAATGAGGCATTGCAGGAGTGCAGATTCTTGCTCGGGAACGTATTTAGGGGTGGGGGTATTGTGCCATGCCCCCCCCCCCCATTTTGACTTTGCCTTTTAGTAAAAAAAGATCAAGTTTTGCAACGTGACTGAAATATACCGACCAGTCTTTTGATGGATTTTGTAGTTCATGCTCACTTTTTAAAATTTCTCGCTACGTCCCTGTCCTTGCTGACTTGTTTATGTTATTAGATTTGCACAACTACGTGGGAGAATGATGATGATGACTGCGAGTGCCCGTGCGAAGATGAGAATCCACATTACGACACTTGCAAAAATGTGTTCCAGGCAGAGAGGTAAGGTCCGACGTTTTTTCTTATTTTCTGTTTCTAATTTTTTCATGTTCTATTCTAAGTTATCGTTTATTGATCGCAACGTTGGTGCAATAATCATTTTTTAAAATTGTTTTATCAACTCATCCTTCTATCAAATATTTTGTAAATGTCAATTACTTTTTCAGTAACATTGTTTATGTTTTTCGACAGCCCATATCTGTGTACTCGCGTCGTAGAGCAAGGCGTAACTATTGTACCCAGGGTGAGTTTTAAACCAGGGACCCCACTTTGCTACGAACTTCTGTTTGAATATTCTGGTAGGTAGCAGCACTTTGATTTTTTTACGATTACCCTGTCCACATGTTCTGTGGTTATGACCTCAAAAATGTGATTATGACGTCCAAAACCCTTGAACTTTTGATCCACTTTAACTACTCATGTAGACAGGGTAAATATGACACTGCTCTTGTTATAATAGTGAATTTATTTGATTATTTCGCAGAGCTTTATGCGAAAGAATAAAGTTTAGCAGAAAACGTGTAGCCAGAATCAGGTTACGTTTGACAAAGAGATGAGTAATATCTTGAAACGCCAAGCAATTAAAAATGTTTTCAGTTATTGTCGCTGCTCGTTGTGTACTAAAAGCTGGTGAGAAGTTCCAAAGACTATGATCCAAACAAAGTTTAGTTTAATTTTTTGCATTTTGTGGTCCAATAACCACTTTTACTGACTCTTCTAGACAGTGCTCGAGTTGTGAAAACACTTATGGGGGAATGGTGCTAGGATTGCCATAATTTTTGGCCGAAAACAAAGTAAAGAGCAAAAAAAAAAAAGGTCATCGCCTCCGCTGATGTCCGATTTTCGGCGCAAATTCAAGTGAAGAGCAAAAAAAGCTTTTCACACAGAAGTAAGGGAAGGATGGTCATTGTTTATGGGGGGATGGTTTACGCCAAAATTTTTTATGGGGGGGTGGTGTTGTTTTCCGGGGGGATGGCATCCCCCATCAACTCGAGCACTGCTTCTAGACCCGCTTATCCTTGGAGAATTGCGGGAGCAGCTGCTCGAGTTGGAGCCTCTAAGCATCTTGGTCTTCTGCGGCAAAAGGTGCTTTGGTGAATATCCGAGGCGTGTCCGGGGGCGGCCTTTAGGCCTTCTACCAACGGGTGTTGTAAGCGGCAGCATATTTATCAGTTTTAAACAACAAATATTCTTATTGCTTTGATCGTTTGCCAAATACCACTCCGCTTCTTTGCAAAAAGCACTGAAAATTGGTCATTTAAGTTCATAATCATTTGCTTTTTCAGTTTCTACTTTCATCCCTGCTATTCTACTTATTTCGTCATTGCTACTGTTTTCCCTGACGTTTTTATCGGCATTTTTGTATTACGTCAAGATACGCGATGAGGAATTAAAGTCCAATATCAGAAAAGAGAAAATTCGTCACATTCTTGCTGTCAAAGTAAGGTGTTAATTTCAACGCTGAAGTTAAGAGAGGTTCAGAAAAACTATAGTTTCATGTTTTTTAGGTGGGGGCTTTTAGTTGAGATCTTGCAGCGACAGGACTAATTTCGTTTTCAACCCAACACATGATTCCTGTGCATTTCATTTTGTCTTTCGCAAACTTGAGCCTGATTTTTTGGAACTAAAAAACCGCACAAAACGTCTAAGTTATGTTTTGAGGTAGAGTGTTCATTATCTGTGAAGAAGCTCGGGGAGGAGGGGGGACTTCGGCGCATTGATTCCTTTGTTTGGCGAGGCCTTATCTAACGCGTGTAAAACGTTATTGTAAAATCCTGCAATTTTTATAATCTTTGCTTTATTGCAGTTTGTTCCAATGTCTCCTCTATTAGTATATTCTTAGGGCAAAGCTTTTGTTTCAAAAAATCAAATCTTCATTATGCTAGTGGTATTATGCCGAGGCGTGTAATTGGTGGCGGAATTCATCATTCTCCGCCGCTTAGCGCCTGGACAACATAGATCCGAAGAAACATCGCAGAACCGTTGCTGGCAACACTGTTTACTCCATAATTTACAGCCTGTGCAATGTATTTAGGCAAGCAACGTCGAAGAGTATATCAAGCATCTGATGAAAAGCGACAACGACGCAGCTCGCTTAGCTTTGGCGAAGATAGCTGCTTTCTTGTATCGACTTGCTCAGCCAAGCGAAGTGATCACGAACTTGGAAGATTCACCTTATCACCCCAATTATTTTACAGTCAATTCCCACAACAAACTTATTCCGTCCGATATACGGTTTACTAAAGAAGCTTCTTATATTGCGGATAGTCTCAGCACTTTGTTATTTCAAGTCGAAAATCGTGAGGCGAAACAGCATTCTTCCCTGTTTGGAGTGGATGAAAAACCCACGAAACAATCCCTGCAAGCTCCTAGTACCGTATTGAGTCAAAAATCGTCTTCTCCCGAATTTCAACGACGATCTATCGACTTATTAAAGCAATTAATGACCAAAAGTTTATTACCAAAAATCCCCTCCGAAGATGCGTTTTCGTCTTTAGAAACTTTTGTAAATAGCGTAAAAAAATTAACAGATTTGAGGTAACACAAGTAGTGATTTTAGGTCAAATAAGACTCTCTGCTAATGCATTTGCCTTAGGCTTATATTTGCTGGCAGTGGATGTATGATGCGATTATCATCCATGCAGTGAGATTAGCTTCGCATCAAAATTTATTTTTGATAGCAAGTTAAATTTATCGCTTAACAGACCGGCCGTTAGCTCAGTTGCAAAGCGCACGCTATCGGTGCGGGAGGTCTGGGGTTCGATTCCCGGGCCGGTCAAATCGGCACAGTGTCGCCAACGACTCGCCACCGTTGCGACGTTTCTTCGGAGCTGTGTAGCCCAGGCGCTAAGCCGCGGAGATGGGCCCCGCAACTCGTTACACGCTTCGGCGTAATACGGCGAGTATAATGAAGATTTGATTTTTTTGATTTTTGATTGTAGAACGAAGCAGATAAAAAAATCAAATTTTCATTATACTCGCGGAATTACACCGAAGTAGGCAGCGACTGGCGGGGCCAGGCCCGCAACTAGAAGCAAATGCGTAGGGGGGCGAAAAATATTTTAGGGGGGGGGGTAAATTAGCTATATCGGTATCATGTATTATAGTAACCAATTTTTGTAGGGGGGCGAACTTTTTTTCAAGTGGGGCTCCGCCCTCCCGCGCTCCCCCCACCCTGGGCGGGGCACAAATATGCTGCTTGGCGATTGCTGGGCAACACAACTAACTTCAAACTCCGAAGAAACATCGCAGCGGTGGCGAGCCGTTGGCCACAATGTGACCGATTTGACCGGCCCGGTAATTGAATCCCGGGACCTACCGCATCGAAAGTAATGTCTCTAACCATCACGCCAACCAGCTGGTGTGGGGAAGAAACAAATTACAAATTGAACAGCACCTCCAATAAAAGGAACTGAAGTATAAAATTATTTTTTCACGAAAGGTATTAAAAAATACGACGAATTCAAAAATGGCACTAAAAGTTTCAATCGCAAACTTCTTTTTCAAAAATGAAGCGATGAAGTCCGGGTTAGACGTGACTAACGACGACGACCATTTTGCTTCTGCACAAGCACATTTGCCTCGCGGCGCGAAAAAGAACTAGGGGAGACCGGGGCTAAAAGTAACAGGGGCAAGTTGTAACAACGCTAGTATTTTCTTAAAAAAAAGAGAAAAATTAATTCAATTTTTTCCGGTTACCACTTGATCAAAAAGCAAAATATTCGGCAAGTTTCGTTTTTGTAGCTGCAAAATTGTTGGCGTGATAATGAAAAATAAAATTTGGCATATAAAAGTACAATTTTTGAAATTTAAACTTTTATTTCATATTGACTGATCTGATGACATACAGCGACACCGGTATCGTTACTGAATACCATGTTGAGTAGGTTAGTTGTGTTGTGACGGTCAATGAAATTGCTTTGCTTTCAAAGATCAATTTTTGGATTTTTTAGCCTACCCGTAATAGTTCTTGAGGGGAAAGTAATAACACACTTGGTGTTACAACTTACCCCAGTATACGGGGCAAGTTGTAACACAGGACCACATTTTTAAAATCCATTATCTCCTAGATGCGACTTTGCCTTCGCAAGATTTTTTGAACATAGTATACCAACGTAGTTAGGTTGCATTAAACGCTTCAACCGGCTCGATATTCCGTCTTGTTATCAAATTATAACCTTAAGTATGAAAAATGTTTCAACTTGTTCGGTCTTCCCTACAACAATATTTTCTGGTGTATTTAAAGTATTTTTACGTTCCACTGCATATGCTACACAATGCATGATCAGGAAAAGCCAGGCGCAAGCTTATTTGTGCGTGATTGTGTTTAGTGGCACATTATTTATACTCCTGTCACCGGAAATGGGCATTTATCGAGATAATTTATCGGCTATGATTTATTATCGTTATCGCTCAAAGTAGTTTTGATTAATCGATTACCGATATCGCTTTTGCAACATTTTTGGTTATCGCCCATAAATTATCGCGATAAACGATTCTTTTTACACACAGTGTGCAAAGTTAGGGGGTTAGCTCTATATGAAAAAAAGCCACGGTTTGTTGCAAATTTTAAAAATGTCTCTTTGTTTTGTTCATGCTACGGCAGAGTCTGTGAACTGCTCTGATTTGAAAAATCTAAAAAACACTTTTGCAATTTGACTTACCGAAAGAACTTCGTCAAGCACATTGAAAATTTACCGCAACATTTATCGAAGAAATTTATCGTCGATAGGCCTATAATTTATCGATTACCGATATCGCTTAAAGAAATTGAGATTTATTGATTATCGGTATCGCCCAGGACTTTTTTGAAATTATCGGTTATCGCTTTCGGTGTGGTACAGAAAGGTTTATCTGCCCACTACCCATCACTGGCTGTCACGAGAAAGCCAGGTTTATCTGCCCACTACCCATCACTGGCTGTTTACAGCACGAAGATAAGGGAATCCCGCTCAATGCCTTTCCAAACCGTAGAGCGAGACAGCGCTGTTTCTGGCTATTAGCCTTCATCAGCCGCCCTCAGGTAAGAAACATTCATCTTTCAGGACGAACGATCTTGCCGGGATCACTCATCCCTTCGCATAAATATTTCTTAAAGAATTTAACCTTTGTGGTACGCATATCCACTCGTGTGGCTACGTCACCATTCCAGTCAAACTCTTTACAAGAGGAAGTCGTCATGACTTCCCGTCCGGTAGGCCAGGAAGGACGCTGCTCTTTAGTTGTTTGCCTTTCCAAACGTTACAACAAGTAAATTTGATGGTTTGGTCTTTACACTATCCCTTTAATGCTGAACGTCAAGCAGGGAAGCTTTGAATACCAAAGTTAAAGTCATTGGTGTAACCTTTGACCCTACTCGGAATCAAACCAAATCTACAGCTCCAGAGGCAAACACTCTTACCGCTGGTGTAAATGTATCTTCAACATTAACCTGAAATCTTTACCAAACATTAATATGGAAACCCCCAAACCAAGCATTGCATCTTTGTTGTTTTGCACATGCTTGAGTCGGTTTGTTTGTACTTCTACCGCTAGATGGCAGTCAAGGACAGAAAGTAACGTAACGGACCGGTCTGGCTTGGTGCGACCAGTGCAACGGTCTGCTCAGTGGACTGCGGGCGTGAAAGAGTGAAAGCAAAGCGAGGGTGACCTAGCGCAAAGGAAGTTGTGCTACCGATATTGTTACCAAAAATCAAAAAAGTAGGACAATCTGTTTCGATGAATCAGCTGTGTAGAAATATGTAAGAATGGAGCAGCTACTGGTAAACGAGCCTGTCTGGGTGAAAAATTGTTGGATAATGTTTTTACGTATAATTTCTAGAGCTTGTTTAAATTAAGTCGCATCTTATAACAGGCGGATATATCACGAGCACAAGGACCGCTAGGGGTGCTAGTGAGTTGTTAATGGTATCGGTAGCAGAGGTTAGGGCCTAACCCCGAACCACGGCTTAATTCAAACAAGCCCTTAATTTCTCCCACTTCAGGGTCGTTTACAGTTGGTACCACAAAAACAAAGTTGACTGCATTAGAAAAATGAAATCCTCTAACTAGAACCAGTGCCCCATTAGTGCACTGGTACCTACCGGTAACCCCTAAGGCCCTAACCCTGACTGCTGATGTTTGCGCTTCTGGTTAATATTTGTTTCCGATTCATATATAAAACAACTACTTCAGTACTTGGGAATTATATACTGGTAACATGTGTGGTATCAACTGCAAACGACCCTGAAGTGGGAGAAATTATACGCAAAAACATTATTGGTAGCCTATACATAAAAAATTGGGGTCTCAAAATTGTTATGGTATCGATACTGGTGGCCTTGTCTGGGTAAAGAATTTCAAACTATGAGCTTGGTCTGTTTATAGTCTTCTGTTATTTTACCAGTGTACCTGTACCAGTGCAGTTGTACTGTTATAGCTGTATAGGCCTAGCTTGATCAGCACTGTACAGGGGTCTGGGTAACGTTTAGTATCAGCTCCCAGGTTCAGTTAGGTTTGGTTAGGATTAGGTTTGCTTAGGGTTAGGGTTGTTACTGAACAGCTGAGCCAAACCCTAACTAAATTCAACCCGAACCGGATCTAATCCTATCCAGCCCTAACCAAACCTGGGGGCTGATACTAGACGTTACCCCAGGGGTCCTACTAAAACCTGCAGGAGCAAAAGGACAACCTTTGTAAGTGAGTTAGGAGCACAAGGAGCGCTAGGAGCGCCAGTGAGGGCCCTAACTCTAACCCTAACCAAACCCTAATTCTTAGAAATAACTCACTAGCGCCCCTAGCAGTCCTTGTGCTCCTAACTCACTTGCAAAAACGTTTTTTGCGCTCCTGCAGGTTTTAGCAATACCGCTGTACAGTATATACATATTGATCAGTTGATATTGATAGGGGTATTATATGAACTGATGAGAGGGGATGTTAACATTTTTGCCAGTAGTCTAATGACACCACTAGTGTTGACCCTCTGTACTGGTGGCCGACCCTACACTATCCCTATTTTATCAATAACTTTGCTGGACAGGTTTGAAATACCGGTACTGTTTCAGTTTTAGACTGCTGTCAGGCTGTAATTGGACTAATTGTCCATTTATTCAGAGATCTGTTGACCTTCTTTCTGACAGTCAGATCATTGTTGCTGTTACTGGAGACGAGGCTTAATATCTCATCTTACATGATTGCGAGACACTTACATCTAGCTGTCTAGAGTGGCTGGGCCTATTTATATGGTGCTGTGTAAATTGTGCATGGTGCAGTTGTATGGATTACGATCAATTCCATGCTTTAGCGTTTAGACTATGGTCTCCACTTTGTTTTTACAAAGTTGATTAAAAATGTAGCAAGATGATGTATGCTGATATTGCTGCAAATTTGGACGAAGTTATGCAAGTTCGAGGATGTCCATTAAATGAAGATGAATTGTGGGCAATCTTGAGGAAACTTATCACAATCTTGCATGAAGCCACAGGTGTCTATGAACAAAATTGCAATACCAGAATCAATGTGGTGGCCCACAATCACAATATGTTACGAAAAAAATATAGCACCAGTGATTTTTGAAGCTGGATGTTTTGACGACAGATGCAGCTGTCATCATCAGCAGTGTATACTCGAGCTTTAGTTATTTTTTACTGTGATTACGGTGCAATACGCAACAGGGTGACTGCAAAGGGATTGTAAATTCATTGAGTCCAGCAGCCACCCTGATGCTGTATTGTGTTGTAATCGCAGTGAAAAATAAATAAAGCTTGTGTCTACACTGCTGATGATGACAGCTGAATCTATGTTGTCAAAATGTTTAGTTTTAAGATGTACTGTGGTTTTATTTTTTCTTAAGCTATTTTTGTCTCATATTAATTGATGGTATTTCGATAGTACGTTAGGATATGCAGTTATGAATTACAGTATACGAAATCCGACATCAATTGGTTAGTACCTCACTTACGTGTTGAATTTTCAGAGAAGAAATACACTATTTCTCCCAAACTCATCCTATTTCTACCAAATGGAGAATTGCATATTATACAGAAAGAAGTTTCTTTTGCAAATTCATCCCAAATCTCATCAAGTGCATGTAGCAATTATGATCATTCTTTTGTAAGTGTATGATGTGCTAATCTTGTCATAATGCAAACTAATGCAAAATTGTATGCTATGTGACTTTCGATTGAAAAATCATATCGTTGTTATAATCGTGATTCGAAGAAACACCTCTGCAGTGGCAAGCTGCTGATGGCACTGCGCTCGATTTGATTAGCCCAGGAATCGAACCCCAGACCTTCCACACCAATGGCAATGTTTTTAACCACTGTGCTTACTGGTCTGTTAGTTTGACAAAAGAGCAATATGAGTTACTGAGTGATTGTGTTTTTTAGTACTTAAAAAAAATGCCTAATGCTTTTTTTATGTGCAGCAATTTTATTTTTTGTTTTTTAGGTGAAAGACGTTGCTATGGTGGTACTGTGGTGCGCGGCTTATAATTTGGATGAAGTTTGTCCCTTGGATATCTCAGATAGCTTGCAGTCCTTGCTTACGTCGATGTGTGAGCGGAGAGATATTTGTACACTGGATTATGTGAGAGAAATTTGTAACCATCAGCTGAATGCGAAACCTTGCGATGATTCCAAAATTATCTCTTTGTTGTGCGCATCCATACTAGGAGACATGCAGGACCTGCAAGTAAGAAAAGTGCTTTTAAATCTGATAAGTTCATTGATACAGTGGTATCAGTAGTACAGCTTTGCATTCAGTGTTACCATTGTTCTTATCATTGCAAACATAATATGTTTTATTATTTTACTTCATATAATTCTAGTGTCACGGTTTTTGTGGTTTTGTTAATCGTTTTTGATCCAAATTTCCATTAGGAAATAGTGCAATACGAATGTGTTATTTTTGTTGTTATGGATGATTTAATTGAATTTCATTAGTTGGATTTTTAAACCAAGTGTTTTTTCTTTTGTATTTGTATATTTGTTGATTAATGGCTGGAGAAATTCGAACCAATTTTCATATAATTTTATGAAACTATTTGTTTCAGATAAATAAGTTGGATATTAACAATTCGGGAAAAAGTTCGGCAATTTATGATTGTAATACTTCATCATCAAGTTCTCAAGACTCTTTGAGGTATTAAGTAAAAAATTCTGTTCTATGCTTGCAATCGCGCGCCTTTTGCGAACACTGAGGGAGACGTACGTCTTCGTAGCATAATGCTTGGAAACTTCTCGCTAATTTTAGTAGAAAACACACAGCCAGAATAACTGAAAAGATTTTTTAATTACTTGACGTTTTACTTTTGACAATGGAATGAGTTACATCTTGAAACTTCAAGTGATTAAAAAATGTTTTCAGTTATTCTGTTACAAGTTTTTGATAAAACTGGTGTACTTAAAGGGCTCTTCTGGTATTCAAACGGCTCTTCTTGTTCACAATAGTCAAAAACACCTTGCGTCGCTAGATCGGTATGTTGCTGTTATATCTAATGTTTTATGCAGTTTTTCTGTATCTTCGCTATCAAGTGAAAACAAGCCAAGTTGCATAGAAAATAAACAAGTCAAATCGCTTATCAATTCTGGTGAGTAAGACCCATTCGCTTAAGTTTTTGTTTGTTAGCTATACATGCACACAATTTTTTGACTTACTTTTGGTGCAATTGTCAACAGTATAAGCCTACGTTGAGCTATGCTATGATTTATAGGATCTAGCTTAGTGTTAACTTATGGCGTTGACAGTGCCACCAGAATTGAACAGAACGTCCGCCCGAATGATTTTGGCTGTTTCTTGGCTGTGTTATTTGTGGTTAAATTGCTATCTAACTCCCAACTATACCGTTTGCGACAGTAATTAAACTGTTGTTGCGCTAATTAGATTTTGTTGATAGCTACCAATTTTGTAGTTGCTAAAAGATGTGCTAGCAATTTATGTGATGTAGCTCCTTCGAACGATGAAGAAGCAGTAGCAAATAATGCCAAGAAAAGCAACTCGAATAATAATCTTGATGGTCAGAAAGGCGCAATAAACACATTGTTGTGCTCAGAGACGCCTGATAGTGTCCTCAAGATAGACGGAAATATCCAAACTCTTCATATCGATGTAAGTACTTGTTGAAAGTTTTTGCGAAAATCAAATCTTCAGTATACTCGCGGTATTACGACGAAAGGTGCGGCCAATCTCCGCGGTTAGCGCCTGCGCAACACAGCTCGGAAGAAACATCGCTACGGTGGCGAGCCGTTGGCGACACTGTATCCGATTGGACCAGCCCGGGAGTCGAATCGCAGACCTCCCGCGCCGTTAGCGATGACTTTAACCACTCACTGGCATTTTTATCGCATTAACAACACGGTCGCCTGGTTTGTTTTAGTTTGAAGCGCGGGAGTTGGCACGCAAAAATGCAGAAGCAAGCTGCATTTGAAAGTGGTGCAAACACAGTTTAACGTACGTGCGTGCAGCCCTGGCAATGCCACGATGTTAGCGTATCGGTCCTTCTTTCGAAATCTTATTAGCTTTAATAGTTTGGTGTATTCGGTGCTCATGTATTGTAAGAAGCCTCTTGAAAGGGCTTGGTTTTAATGATTAAAATAAAACTGATTTTTGAAAACTTCACCATTGGCGTGTTTTTGTTCTCACTGCTAGCCTTATGTCGCAGTCAGACAGTATGCTCATACATATCGTTTAGTTTAGTTTGAAGAAAAATAGTCTATCAACTACTAAAGTTAGTGATTCGATGAGTGGAGCAAAAGACGGTAAACTGTGGTGTATTGAATGAGCACGGATACAAGTAGCATCAGTATTGCCTCTGTAGTTGTAGATTCGGGTTTGATTCTGAGTCGGGTCAAACCAATGACTTTAAACTTAATATTGTGCTTCCTTGCTTGACGCTCAGCATTAAAAGGAGAGGGTGAAGAACAAGCCGGCAAGTTTGCTTGTCGTGCCGTTGGGACTGGCACTTAGCGGGATTCCCCATTTTGTTTGATTTTTTTGCAGTTTCAAAGTTCTGGCGAAAAAATTACGGCTTTCTATCTTGAATTTATGAATCATCGTAAAATTGAGATTATCACCAGAAGTCCCCACTCCACTACAGTGTTGGATATATTGCAATCGTCACTTAACGTATTTCTTCAATCTGATAATTCAATCGATTTGAACCAATTAATCCATTTTGGCCTTGCTGCGTGGAAAGGTACGTTTTTGAATTTGCTGTTTGGTATGTCGCTTCAGAAAGGGTGTCTGGAGTTTGCAAACGGTACGTTGCACCAAATAAAGTCTGGTTGGAACGTTCAGAATCAAATATAATTTTCATTATACTCGCGGTATTACACCGGACGAGTAGCGAGGTTCATCTCCGCGACTTAGCGCTTGGGCAGCACAGCTCCAAAGAAACATCGCATCGGCGGTTAGCCGTTGGCGACTTTGTGTACAATACCTGTCCGGGAATCAAACTCAAAGTCTTCCGCTTCTGTAGCAACGTCTTCGGCCACTACGTTCGAAGGTTAAATAAACATCTTTGAATTTCCAAATCGACAGAAAATACCCACAACTATGTTGCAAATTCATCAAATATCAATGAAAAAATTACTTTTTACTGCAAAATCAAGGACTACTTGGTGCGTTTTACGTCACAAATATTACAGATGTCTCTATGTACCAGTGTTGTAGTTTTAAGACAGTCTAACGTTTTCGATTCTATGTAGTGCACTCATTTAGTTGTAACGCGGGCTAGATTGAAAGAATAAGAAGGCCAAAAGTTTCCCAACCCTGAAATAAAATCTAGTTCGAAGGTAGTAATAAATTGGCGGTTTTACTAATCCAGTTGCACCACGAATGCAAAAAATGATGTAAAACAATTTTTTGGGCCCAATAACCCACGAGTTTGGCTAATTATCCCGGCTGTTTCATTTTTTGTTGCCCGGATGGAGAATCAGTGCATTCTGTCACGCACACTTGTCAGTGCTGACATGTTTTTTTTTTGCCGCGATATAAATACACTATCGATCACGTAGACATAGTTAGTTGTTCGTTTGCAAAATTAAATTAATATTCTCCAAATTCTAATTCATTGGTTGTGAACTATAAGTTCGTGTAATTTGGTATTTTTGTATTTTTTTACAAATTATGGTTTATCGATAAATAAGGTAGATAAAATTGAAAATCTCGTAAAATCCACTGTAGAACTGTTTTAGCTTGGGTAGTTTTAAACACAGCTGGGCACCGCTGTTTCGGGCTCCGAGCCATCTTCAAGAAAGGAGGTACTCTGGTCGAAGAAACATTGCTTTTATTATAAATTTAACGAGATGTATTTTTTGCTGTGCTTAGGCCATGTCACTTTGAATCCCAGATGGGTTTTACTGGGTCCAAACAGCAGTTATTGATGCAGAGTTAAACTATTAACTTAGCTGATCGTTTTTGTAATTTTGAGCTTAATTCTCAACTGGTCATATCTTATTCAATTAGTCGAGATTTTTAGTTATGTTGAAATAAAAAAAATCCAATTAAATCATCATCATATTTGCTGTATTACGCCGAAACATGTAAGCAGTGGCGAGGTCCATCTCCGCGGCTTAGCGCCTGAACACAGGTCCGAAGAAACGTCGCAGCGGTAGCGAGCCGATTACGATCCTGTGTCTGATTTGACCGCCCTGGAAATCGAACCCATAACGTTCCGCACCACCTTTAACCTCTATGCCGACGAGTCGGTTCTTGAATCAGCACCGAATCACATTTCAGTGCATCGCATGTTTAATTAGCTGTGTTGTGGTATAAGCTGACCGGCGGGTAAGCGTTGTTATTAAGGACATCGCCATCGGTGCGGAAGATTTGGGGCCCGATTTACCCGGCCGGTCAGATCGGACACAGTGTCGCCTACGGCTAGCCTCCGCTGTTACGTTTCTTCGGAGCTGTGTCGCCCAGGAGCTAAGCCACGGAAATAGACCCCGCCACTCGTTACACGCTTCGACGTAATAACGCAAGTATAATGAAGATTTGACTTTAGATGTTTTAAGCTGATAATAAGTTTAAGTTTTTTTCTAGATTCTTACTTCTATTTTTTTGACAATGCAACAACTTTGGAAAAAATTTTGGACGAATTTTCCTTCCAAAACACTTATTACATCAGATTATTGTATTTTCCTTTCCACACGAGCTCACTCAGGTAAAGTTGTGTTTTTGAATGCTAATATGTTCTTGTTTGTGCTTCAGTGAAATTAAAAGCTCAGAATTCATGCTTGCAACCGACTGCTTGGCGTAGTCATTAGAGATGCTTGTATTGGTGCGGAAGTTTTTGGGTTTGATTCCCGATCTAATCAAATATGTCGCCACCGCTGCGACGTTTCTTCGGAGCTGCGTGGCCCAGACGCTGAGCTGCAGAGATAATCCCCACCAGTCGTTGCTCGCTTTATCGAAATACCGCGAGTGTAGTAGCATTTTTTTGTTTCTTACTTTTACGGTTGTTTTTGTGACGTCATCAGTCCCCTTCTTATTACCGCGATGTACATTCAAGTACGCGCTGACGTCATGGATGAGCGAATACTTTGTTCTCTCGATGAAGCGCTGGGATTAACATCATTGGCTCTGCAAAGTGAGCTGGGAGATTACAAATCGGTGAGTGGAGTAGGTCTTGCGTTTCCGTAATGAGCTTTCTTGTGCAACAAATCTGTCGGAAGTGCCCGTCAGTTAGACTTCAAGACCCTTGTTCCTGAGCAAAAAAAGGATTTCTTAGGTAGTAAATACAAAGCCTGCGCCTGCCGTTTCTCTATTTAAGTCACTTATTTAAAAGCTTTTTTGTGAGCGCGCATTGAAGCAGGCTAGCTGAACTGACAAACCAGCCAGCTGGGGCAGTTTTTGAAGATACCGATGACGGTGCGGCATGTTTTGGGTTCGATTACCGGCCTGATCAAGTCTGACGCAGTGTCGTCAGCGCTGCTTTCGAGATGCGTTGTCCAAGCGCTAAGCCGCGGAGATGACTCCGTCACTCGTTACACGCTTCGGCGTAATACCGCGAGTATAATGAAGATTGTATTTTTTGAAATCTTGAAAATGTGTTTTTCTTTTACAGGATTATGGGAGTAATTACGTAACAATTGATGAATTTCTTCCCCATTGTCTTGTTTCTGGACATGAAATTTCTTTCATTCAAAATCAACTTGTGTCTCTCCATCGTCAGCTGGCTGGAATCGGAGAGAGAGAAGCCAAGCTGTTGTATTTGAGAAAAAGTCAAAAATTAAACGACTACGGTGTGAATTTCTTCAGAGTTTATCGGGTAACTTCGCTGAAATTGTATGGAATTTGTCACATTTTAATTTTTTCGTTTATTTTACGATACTCAAATCAAATCTTCCTTAGACTCGCGGTATTACACGGAAGCGTGTAACGAGTGGCGAGATCCATCTCCGCGACTTGGCGCCTTGATAACAGAGCTCCGAAGAAACGTCGCAGCGGTGGCGAGCCGTTGGCAACACTGTGTTCGATTGGATCATCTCTGGGATCGAGCCCAGAACCTATCGCACCAATAGAGATTGATGTCTTTGACCGTTACGCCACTCAGGCGATCAGCTGCATTTGTTTTGGATTCTTAACTCAGGAGACCAATACTGCGCTAAAGCGATTATAGTTTGAAAAAAGAGATAGTTTTTTGTTTGTACGCTTTTCGTAGAGCGGCTCGTGGTCCTAGTAATTGGTCGCATTAACCATTATTCTTATAGTTAAAATCTTGCAAAGAGAAGCATTTAACATGGATTGGGGTTGGTCCGAACGGAGTAACCAATTTCGACGTAAAAGCAAATTCGGTTCGAATTCCACGACACAATTTACTGTGGACTGACCTGAAAAAAATATCGTTCAAAGTGAGTTCAGTTTTGCAGTTAATTTATAGTTTTTTACCTTGTATTTGGCGTGGTTGTAAAAGACGGCGCTATCAGCATGGGAGGTCTGAGGTTCGATTCCCGGGACGGTCAAGTCGAACACAGGGTCGACAACAGCTCGCCACCGCTGCGATCTTTCGTCGTAGCTGTTGCCCAGGCGCTAAGCCGCGGAAATGCCCCGCCACACGTTTCCTGCTTCGGCATAATACCGCGAGTATAATGACGATTTGTTAGAGTAATAGAGAAGACAAAGACGCTGTACAATGTGCATTGTACATGCTCGCTTTGGAGTTGCCGGCCATCTGTCTGCCATTCGAAAGGCGGAAAATCCTTTTAATGTTTTTCCCACGGGCAGCAAGTAAACTTGCTGGCTTGTTCTCCACTTCGTTCCTGTAACGCTGAGTTTCAAGCAGGGAACCTGTGAATACTTGAACTTCATTGGTTTGACCCGACGTGTGATCGATCCCCTAACCTACCTCTGCATAGGCCCACGCTCTAACCACTTGGTGGTCGGATCAGCATGTTAAGCAACGCCTCTTCTAGTTTTCTCATCTGTGTTTCGTAAATATGTTTTCAGAACAGGAAAATTGCGTTGACAAAGTTGAAACCAGAATTTAAAATCAAATTTTTCCAGCCGGATCAAACAAGGTAGTGTTTGTTCCATTTTTTGCAACGTTAAAAATGTAGAAGCTATGGAAACTATCCTTGATACTGCCTAAGTTGAAATTATTAGCTTGAATTTCATTGTGAAGTATGTGCTAATTTTTTGTCCGGCTAAAGATAGTCTGAAATAACAAGGTCCTGGTTTCAATTTATGCTGGCATTTCTTCTGCACTCTCTTCTACAAAAGCTGAGATGGCCAGATTCGAGTATCATTCCAAATCGGGTCAAAGCAATGACTTTAACATTGGTATTCACGGCTTGCTTGACGCTTAGCATTAAAAGGGACAGTGTGAAGAACAAGCCGGCAAGTTTACTTGTTGTGCCGTTGGGAAAGGCACTCAGCGGGATTCCCTCATCTTTAGTGGTAAACAGAATGCGGGTAACTTCTAAGTTAGCTCGTTACAGCGCTTTGATCGCTTTCTCGTGATAGGAGGATGAATATGCTACTAAATAGAAAAATTTAGTTTACCGATTACAAAAAGTTGTGGTTCAATTGACTTCAGCACTCTCGAGAGGCTCATCCCTGCGAGTTTAACTCTTAACCGCTTTGTGGTTTTTACAGTGCGAAATACGTTGTAACGTGTATTGGGAAACTACACAAGTATTATTCATCTCATCCTCCCACCGATGAAATGACCGCATTGTCTTTGTTTGATGACATTACCGGCCTTTCTGGGAGTGTTAAGAAGAGCCCTTTCGCCCCCTCCCCACACTCGTCGTTCAGCCCCTCCTCCCGTACGCCCCGTGACCAAGAAAAGCCCAAAAACCAGTCGTGGACGTACAACACTCCTCAATTTAGAAGAAATAGCAAAGTCGTTAGGAAACCATCTGCTTCATCAAACGCAACCCTGCATTCCACTGCTAATGCAAAGTCCAAAGCGCAGTGCGCTGTCACACAGTCACCCAGAACACCTCGTCAAAGTATGTAGTTTGATTTGCTGTTCTGATTTCCGACGTTTTTTTTATTATTTAAGTTATTTATTTAGTTGCATATTTATCCTCTTATCCGATAAAGCGTTTAATGCGTTATAACGAGCTCCCTTAGGAGTTGCCAGCCACCTCTCTACCACTATAAGAAGGGGGGTGGGTATCCCGGTAGGTGCCTTTCGCAATGGCATGACAAGTAAACTTGCCGACTTGTTCTCCACACTCTTCCGTTATTGCTAAGGATCAAGCAGGGAAGGTGTGAATGCTAATTTAAAACCATTGTTTTGTAACGACTCGGAATCAAACCCGAATCCACAGCTTCAGAGAAAAACACTCTGTCCACTCAGCCGTCTGGTTTATTGTATGATTTTCTTTCGTGCTTTCCAATTTGTCGCTTTGCTTCTGCTGTTGTTCTATTAGAAAGTAATACTTGCGCAAAAATTTGGCACGGAGCGTTCTAATGCATGATTTATAATGTGGTTAGTCGACTTTTGTTTATCTTGGTTGTTACGTCATAATGCTCTCGCGCAAGCAAACAAATCATAAAGCGCTGCATTGCAATTCTGTTGATTAATTTAAAGGATCGCATTCACATTTCTATTACGGCAAAGCTTTGCTAGAGAATTCTTTTTGATTAGCCGTAATGCAGTAACGATCAATGTGTTAAAATTGCTTTCTTAATTTTCTGAGTAGAGTCAGATGAAAGCCCAAAATGTCTAAAAAGATAATAAAATGCTCCCCATTTTTAGATATTGACTGTTGCAGCATTATAGCTATTGAATGTCTTTACTGCCAAGGAATAAATAGCTTGAAGTTCAAATCGGAAATGAACCTTCATTATACTCGCGGTATTACGCCGAAACTTGTAATGAGTGACGGGATCCGTTTCAGCGGCTTAGCGCCTGGACAACACAGCTCCGAAGGTACATCGCGGCGGTGTTGAACCGTTGGTGACATTGTGCCCGATTAGACCGGCCCGGAAAGGGAACCCCAAACTTTCCGCATCGATAGCGATGTCTTTAGCCATTACGTCAGCTTGAAGTTATTGAATCTATTTCAGAGGAGCTGATTTTGTCTTCAACGCCTTCAACGAAGCAACTTGTTCTGAGCGAACTTCAAGAAATCTTGAAAGAAGAAGTGGCATCTCTGGTGAGATTGTGTTGTAACTATACATTGAATTATAATGTCGTAGTAGCTCATGCACTTAAACGTATCACAACTTGCTTGGCTTGATTGATTGATTCTGATTTTTACATTTTAACAGAATTCCAGTGGTTCAGCCTCTAATCATGCAGATGATCCTAGGACGGAAGAAGCATTGCCAACACCAATGGAAAGAAAAAAACGTAAAGCAAAGTTGGCTGCTGCTCGGGTAATTTCTATAGCATCAGGACTCAGGAGGCGAAACAAAGACAGTGGCTTTAATACAGCGGGAAGCCTGTAAAAAGCTTGCAAGACTGCGCCGCTTTTCTTCATCAGCGACACGGTCTAGCAATATGTCGCGCGCAGGTGACAGATCCTATGTGACGGGTTCGATTCGCGGCTGGAACCGATCGCATTTGGCATGAAACGGGTAGCTGCTGATCCGAAGAGCGCAAGCTCACTTCTCAGTCTCCCTCAATCTGTTTATCAGTTCAATATAATTTGAAAATTACCTCATTTATTCATTTGTTTATTTAATCATGCTTCATAATTATTTTTTGCACTGTTTGAGTTGTTTTTTTCAGCTTTTCTTGTTTTAGAACCATCCTGCTAGCACTAACAAGTATTCAGTAAATGTTAATGACGTCATTGACGACGACATCCATGCGACAGCACGCAGTTTTTACCAGAGCTCGTTGAAAGATGATTACGTCATTCCTCCCATTGTGGAAGAACTAAACTCGACACTGTTGAAAGCAGTGAATACTGGTGAGAAAAATTTTTAGTGCAGGAGGTTGGAGTTCTATTCCCAGGCCGGTCAAATCTGACACAGTCGTCAACGAATCGCGACCGCTGCGATGTTTCTTCGGAGCTGTGTCGCCCTGGTTCTCATCCGCGGAAATGCATCCCGCTACTCGTTACACGCTTCGGCGTTATAGCGCGAGTATAATGAAGATTTGATTAGTTTTTCCATAATTTCCAATGATTTAGTGCCAGATGCGGATGATTTATCCACAGCTCAAACGAGAGGCTCGGGTTCACATATCCAGTCGGACTGGTCTACTATCTACTCCCAGACCGCTTTGCCTTGATAAAATGAAATAATTAAAATAATTCTTTTTACCGACCAGTTGGCGTAGTAGTTGAGGACATCGCTGTCAGCACGGGAGGTCATGAGTTCGTTTACCGGGCCTGTCAAATTGGGCGTAGTGTCGTCACCGCTGCGATGTTTCTTCAAGCTGTAGTGCCCAGGTGCTACGTCACGGAGATGGATCCCGCCACTCGTTACACGCTTCGACGTAATAGTGCCAGTATAATGAAGATTTGATTTTATTCTTTTTCTCAGAGTTAACAAACCTTTTTGTGCAGAATGAAATTGATTTTGACCAAATGTTCCAAACTTTTCTTGGATATAGAAAACAAAACATCGAGATTGAAAAGTTTCGCACAATATTGCAGGATCAAACTGTTATATCAAATTGTTTTGCGTGAAAAGTTTTGTTTTAATGCAGCAATTACATGTATGTATAACTACTGTAGAGTGTAAAAAAATCTCATCACAGCCAACCCAAAGTAGACTCATTCCACACTGTAAGGATTCTTTGTTACATTGCTTATCCTTAACCTCCTTCTCAACTTCATTTTCTTTCTAGATTGTTTGCTCTTGTTATCAGGTCAGGCGGCCAGGCGCAAACAACAAAGCCCAGTGAAGAAGCTAGGCTGTTACCCACAACTATGTCAGCCTTACTATTACTGGCTGTGCATAGCAAGGCTGACGGGACTTTTCTGAGTAATTTGCTTTAAATCAAATTAGTAGAAAAGCCATAATAGATACCAATCCATGCAAAACATAATGCTATCTTCACTAATTATTCCCTCTTCAAGTTGCATTGTGTCTCAGTGTTTTTGCGTAATACCTTGCCTGTGCCATTTTAAAATAAGTATATGAGCGTTTTATGGTATACGCGAGAGTCATACCGAATACCTTAAAAGTTAGATTGATGTTGCTGACTGGCCGGTTGGGTTCGCCACCGCTGCGACGTTTCTTGGGAGCTGTGTTGCCCAGGCGCTAAGCCGCGGAGATGGACCTCACCACTTGTTACACGCTTCGGCGTGATGCTGCGAGTAAATAAGATGTGGTATTTTTGTTTTTTAGCTTTGCATTCAAATTTACAGGTTTGTGACAATGAAATTATACAATTTTTATGCTTGTTAATAATTGCTTCATATTACAACCTTAGTAACTTCAAAACTTTGAAGTTTTAACATACATTGTGCTCATATTTGAAATCATGACACTAAGAACTAATAATGAAACTGTGACTTGCCGAAATTTACATTTTTTTTAATGCATTTAGTACATTGTGATAACAAAGTAGAACGTAGTAGTCGTTATAGGTGCCATTTCTTTATGTTTGTGGTGCTTTATTGGGCCGTTCGTGGCCACGGCTCCCAAATTGTCGAGATTTCAATGTATCATTATGAAAGTTAATACGACATTAGTAGCATTGTTTTCCAGTGTCTAGTTTTTTTTAAAATTTTCTCTACACAATCCTTATTTTTTATACTTTTGGTGTGCTTTTTTCTGTATGCTGTAGTTTTATTTACCTATTCTCATTTATCTTCATATACGTTTAGTTTTTTATCATTACACCTTGTTATTATTTCCTTAGCTTTTTTGTTGAGCTTTTTGTAGCAGTGTTGCCACCTGAATTATTTAATTGTACTTTGCGGACAGTAATTGAAGCGATACATTGGTTAAGATGCCCGTTTTGATCATTCATTTTGTAACGAAATAAATTAATTCCTTGATAAACAACTCATTGCTCGTGTTAGCCGGCCCGTTGGCGTGGTGGTTAGAAACATCGCTGCAGGTGAGAGAGGTCTAGGTTCTATTCTGGGCCTGTCATAGCGGACACAGTCGCCAACGGCCCGCCACCGCTGCGTTGTTTCTTTTGAGCTGTGTGGCCCAGGCGTCAAGCCGCGGAGATGGACCCCACCACTCGTTACCCGCTTTAGCGTAACATCGCGAGTATAATGAAGATATGATTATGTTCATTTTGTCGTTAAGATTGTTATCGGAAAAGCATAATTTTTTTATCGTAAGTTTGATGATGGTATATTGTCAAATACAGTAATAGATTATGAGCGATTTAAATTCTTGAAGTTCTTTAATTCTGAATTAATGAATGAAGTTGGTCCTGATTTGGTAGTTAACCGAATTTTGACTAAATTAAATTATCTAGATCAGTGGTTCTCAACCTTTTATGGTTGAGGCTCTCAACAGCAGTGGCCCCTTGCTCAGCATGAAAAAATTTTTGTCGGTATTTCATTCGTGGTGGCTACCGCTGGTCAAAAGTGGTTAATTTACACTGATATATTTTGCACCTGTGGCTCCTGGTTGTGAATCTCTGCGCTAGAGCATATTTCGATATCGACTGCAAGCTTGCTTAGCCTTATGCTGTATCGGTATGCCGCGGTGTTCTACTTTCATATTTGATATCGAATGAATAAGAATATTTATCGAAATTTACGTTTATTTTGATTGTGCATTCCAGATTGTTTTTCATTTACTTTGTTGCATAGTTTATAATCATGTGTAGCGTCAAAGATACTGATGAGGATTTAATATCGAAGCCGGAACATCTAAAAAAGTGCGTGAAATCTATTTTCTTGTTCTGACTTTTTTAGTTGTTAAGAACAACTATAAAAATCATCTTTGGTTGATCAATTTAGAGAACTTTTATTTCGACCGTTTTGCTTAACCAAGGAACCTGTATTTATTTGCTATGTGCTTGTCAACATCGCTTAGCAGTGTCGTGCGTTGGTTGCAGATTCTTCGCGACGGTTTCGATTCGCGGTAGATGCTGATCGTGTTTAACACAGGGGTTCCCAAACTGGGGTACATTTCGACTTTTCAAGGGGTACATGAGGTTATATTTGTAGCGGAAAAAACAGGACTCTTTGGACGTGAAGATCTTTTTTTTTGTCTTCACCGATTTTTGGTGGAAAAACAGACTCTGTGAACATGAAGAACTTTATTTTGGTCCACACCGATTTTTGGTGGAAAAACAGACTCTGTGTACGTGAAGGCCTTTTTTTAATCTTCACCGATTTTGGAGGTACACGAGCGAATCCACAAATTGTGCAAGGGTACCAATAAACAGAAAGTTTGGGAAACCCTGCATTTAACACATGCATCGAAGAACGCTGCTAGCAGTTTATTGAAAAAGTTGCATAAATTGAAAACCACTTCAATAATGTAGCATTTGCTTTTGTCTTATTTAGACTTCCGAAGAATTGCGTGAAATGTGATGAAAAAGCAATGCATGTGGTTGGAACTAATGGCTCATTCTGCAGGTAGAAAATTGCTTTGTTTGTATTACTGTTATTTTTGATTGTAATCAACACCAACTTGCTACTCAGAATTTAACGTCACTTGTACCTATTGTAGCTGCCCGGTTACCGAGCGTTTAAAGACATCGCTATCGGTGCGGTAGTTCTGGGGTTCCATTCCCTGGCCGGTCAAATCGAACGCATTGTCGCCAGTGGCTCGCCATCCCTGCGATGTTTCTTCGGAGCTGTGTTGTCCAGGCGCTATGCCGCGGAAATGGGCCCCGCCATTCGTTACACGTTTCGGCGTAATACCCCGAGTATAATAAAAATTTGATTTTGATTTGTACTTGCTGTTAAAATGCTTAGTAGTGGTTTTTGTGCTCGTTAATATTCCACTTAAGAGTAGGTGTGGCAACCACTATCGCGTTGAGATGACGTTGTAGATATCCTTGCCCTGACGAGAGAGAGCTATTGCCAGACTTGCGCATGACATTTTGTAATTAATTGAATTGCAAACTTTTGCTTTAAAGCCGCCAAGCGCTTGTGGACAATTAGCGAAATGAATTTTTACTGATCGTCTTCTGCATCAGCACAGATTTTCGTTGCCAACTGCTTTTTCACTGCCGGCCAGTTGGCGTCGTGGTTCAGGAAATCGCTATCGCTGTGGAAAGTCGTGAATTCGATTCCCGGTTCGGTCAAATCGGATGCAGTGTTGCCACTGATGCGGCGTTTCTTCAAAGCTGTGTTGCCCTGGCGCTAAGCAGCGGAGATGGGCCCCGCCACTCGTTTCACACTTCGGCGTAATACCGCGAGTAAAGGAGTGATGTAAGGTTGCTTTTACGTTAATTTTTTTAGTTCATGTTTCAAGAACTACTTCACTCACAAATTCCGGGCTTCCATGGGCAAGAACCCAGTCGTACGTCACGGTGACAAAGTTCTCATCGCATATTCCGGAGGAAATAACTCCGCTGCTCTGTTGCATCTAGTCAAGCAGGTGCGTCAAGTTCTCGTTGAGATACAGATTTTTGACGAAACTGAGCCTAGAGTATAACTTTCATTTTTTGTTTCCAAAGTAGGCTATGATATATAAAACGAATCAAGCCTTCATTATACTCGCGGTATTACATCGAAGCGTGTAACGAGTGGCGGGGTCCATCTCCGCGGCTTAGCGCTTGAGCAACGCAGCTCTGAAGAAACATCGCAGCGGTGTCGAACCGTTGGCGACTCTCTGTCCAATTTTACCTGCCCGGGAATCAAACCAAAGGCGGTCTGCATCAACAGCGATGTCTTATACCATTACTCCAACCGGCGGTTCGCTGAATTTTTTTAAGAAAGAAGAGAATATACTCTGCTGTATTTTATAAAATTGAGTTGAAATTGAGACGGCAACCGTTAGTTCATTCCTCACCGCTCCTCGTGACTTGTCTGTTGAGCTCCATTGAGCAAAACAGCTCCGCGAGGAGATGTCTGGGTGAGAACTGTGTTGTTTGAATTTTTGGCTGTTTGTTTTTGTGTTTTAAATTGTGCTGAGTAAATATATGTATACTATTTAAGTTCATTGTTTTATGTGTGTTTTTATCTTATGATTGTTCGTTGCAGGGTCTAGACCCATCTGCACCTCGTCGTTTGAAGTTCACAGCTGGTATTATACATGTTGATGAAAAATGTGTGATGCCGAGCAATGAATCTAGAAATTATTTGCAAGAGATCGAAGAAGAAATGAAATCATCAGACTTTCCATATCATATCGTAAAACTTGAAGAAGTAAGAATACTCAATGATTGCTTTATTGCATTTTGCTGAATCGTTTTTCACTTTTAATCATTCATTTTTTACAGTTGTACGTTGTAGGACAAAAAAGAAAGGAAAAGTGGTGGCGCAGCTTAGATACAACTCTGAGAAAGTCATCTTTTCTCAGGCCATTAACGGTGCGGGAAGTCTGGAGTTCGATTCCCGGGCCGAGCGAATCGGACACATTGTCGCCATCGGCTTGTTACCGCTGCGACGTTTCTTCGGATCTGTGTTGCTCAGGAGCTAAGTCTCGGAGATGAACCTCGCCACTCGATAAACACTCCGGCGTAATACGGCGAGTATAATGAAGATTTGATTACTTTTTGTTTAGGTGTTATCTTTTCT
Organism: Trididemnum miniatum; assembly: GCA_964006365.1. Classification (NCBI taxonomy): domain Eukaryota; kingdom Metazoa; phylum Chordata; class Ascidiacea; order Aplousobranchia; family Didemnidae; genus Trididemnum; species Trididemnum miniatum. The sequence continues at coordinate 2,060,621 of OZ023244.1, forward strand.
ACCCGACCAATCCATCAGCGCCGATGAATCTATGAAAGATAAACTAACTCGAATATTAAATTCCGCCACCACACTAAATGCCAAGATGGAATTGGTGTATCGACTAAGGTATGACATCATCAATTTATAACGAAATGGTGGCGCTTCTAAAAATACGTTTTTATGTATATTTATTACTTAAACAGCTGATTGGTGGTACAGAATTTAAAGATAGCTAAAAGAAGAGGTTTTATGTTCCCGAGCACCTAAAGCTTCGGGAATATGAAACCTCTTTTGGCTATTTTCATTACTAAAATTAAAAATCAACTTTTACCCAGAGAACATTCCATTGCTAAATTTATTTCATGATAGCGCGCACAGAAAATTATTATGGCTTTCAATGTTTCGTGTCTTATTTTTTCACCTATTATCCCCGCAAATTCCTTAAAAACATAAGATACACAACTGACCTTGCTTTACACGAAGCTTAGTAAAATTGCTCTGCAATTGAACACTTTGGCAGGGGTAAAGATTTTGTTGACTCGTGGTTGTTACCACCAGCAAAAATCTTCGGAGATCTGCAAAATTAAATTTTATGATCTTCAATCCAAACTACTCTGAGCTTCTCTGGTAAGGCGTAACAAGTTAAAACAGTGGTTGTCAGACTATTGAGTAACTGTTAGTTAGTTAGATTAGTTAACTGTTTTTGTCTTTTTCATATAATTGACTTGTTGGCGCAGTGTTTAAAGGCATCAATGTGGGAGGTCTGGGGTTCGATTCACGAGCCAGTCAAATTTGGCGCCGTGTCGCCACCGCTGCGACATTACTTCGGGACTGTGCTGCCTGGACGCTAATCCGCGTAGATGGGCCCTGGACACTAATCCGCGGAGATGGGCCCTGCCACCCGTTACACGTTTCGGTGTAATACAGTGAGTATAATAAAGGTTCTTTTTTTCTTTTGTGCAGATGTCAATTATTGTCTCACAAAGCGAAGATTTTGAATTTTGACCACGTGTTTCTGGCGGAGAACAGCACTCGACTTGCAGTGAAGATTTTATCGAACGTTGCGCTGGGCAGAGGCGCGCATTTATGGCAGGACACTGGCTTTTCAGATGGTCCAAGATTTGGAACGTGTGGTGTCAATCTTCTTCGGCCGTTGCGAGATATAAGTTCGAAGGAGATTGTAATGTACAATGCTTTGCATAAGGTTAGTAGTATTGTAATAGTCACATGATTTTTTGCAGCACGAGGGGTTGGGGTTCGATTGCCTGGTTGGTGAAATCGGACACAGTCTCGCCATCGCTGCGACGTTTCTTTGAAGCTGTGTTGCCCAGGCGCTAAGCCGCAGAAATGGCCCCCGCCACTCGTTACACGCTTCGGCGTGATACCACGAGCATAATGAAGGTTGATGATTTTTTTAGTTAAATCTGCTTGACAGAAATTAATTACCATAAATCAACCTTTCAATGCCTAGCTTGGCTGGGAATTGAACCTAAACCTTGTAATCATTGTTCTGTTCCTCTGAACCATAATGCTTGCCAAGTTGTTTTTTTGGTGGTTTCGTCAAAAAATTTTTTTTGCAGGTCAAAACGTTTTTCGTTCCTAATTTATCGACCAAGCAATCTTCCTCTTCTAGTATCCCGACCTTGACAGAAAACTTCGTGCAAGGGTTGGTCCGTAATTTCCCATCCACAGAGATGACTGTTTACAGAATATCGAATAAAATACGGCCTTCTAAGCGAAATTCGGCCAAAAATCAAACAGAAAAAAATGACTTGGTAAAGTGCAAATTTTGTCTGGGATTTTTGGACAATGAAAGCGTAAAAAATGGAGCAAATGCTGGAAATGATCTAAAATTTTCGCAAAATTTGTCCCTGGGAAAGTTTGGTGCTCCTGGCAGTTTGATAGAAGCTGGACACATACCAACACTGAGTGATTCTTCAACTTCACCCGCTGAATTACAGCTTTGTTATTCTTGCACTTTACTAATGAAAGATTTGAAATTAAATCCCAGCGAAAGCGCACAATTATTTGAAGCTCTTCCGAGTTCAAATCGATCACTATGCACTGAAGAACAGATGAAAGAAAAGTTACAAGGCGTGCTGTTAGAAGACTAGATGTTTGCCACGATTTAATTCAATCTTCTGCCATTTTTTACCTTGAATTGTGCATTTTGATATTGTGTTGTAGTTCGTGGTGGTGGTAATTATTTGAACTACAAAATCTATTTCTGTGATTACGGGTATGCGATAATATAGTGTTCGTTCGTTTTTCTAGGCCCGCTTATGCAGCGAGGTGCGATCACACTAACTGAGAGACCTTTGAGACATTGTTCAGGTTTATCTTGTGACATGACTTTGCGCGGATGTGATGGCATAATAAGATGAATCTGCACAATGTCTCATAGGCCTCTACGTCTCAGTGTGATCGCACTTTTATGGTTGGGGGGGGGGTCGTGAGGGCAGCTGCTCGAGTTGGAGCCTCCAAGCATCTCTATCCTCAGCGACGAAGGGTTGATGCTCTGGTGGGTTGCCAAGGCGAGATCAACTAAGCTGTTCAACGTAGTGTCGCCATCGAGTTCTGGGACGGCCTCTTGGCCTTCGACCAACCAGTGTGGAAACAGCAGTGTAAGCTTTGAAATTGCCGACTGTTCAGTTGTATTTTTCGACTCTGTGCATTATAACTGTTGGCTTTGGAGACTGCTCTGCTGTGCCCAGGCATTTAGTTTTGTTGAATTCCTTATTTAATGTGAAGTGCTATAGTTGCAAGCAGGGCTGCGAACTCGAAAGAACTCAATCATTTTGCCGAACTTGAACTTGAACTCGAAAAAATATTTTTTCTGAACTCGAACTTGAACTTGCATAAAACTGTTCGAGTTCATTAGAAAGGTATTTAAATTGTTGAAAAGAAATAAAAGATCACTACGAAATATAGTTTCTTGTTCAAGTAGTCACAATCCGCGTAAATTGAAGTTACGATTTTACCAAAAGAAGAGCTGCATGTCGTTTATTTGTTCATGTCTTTGCGATCTATATTTTTATCTTTTTAATTGTATGAGCACCGGCGGTGAAAAAGTTGTCGCGATTTTGGATATTGATCTGCCTGAACTCGAAAAAGCTTATTTTTGTCGAACTCGAACTTGAACCCGTAAAAATTAAATTAGAGAATTCGAACTTGAACTCGAATAAAATTCGATCGATTTCGCAGCCCTGGTTGCAAGCTGTGTTTTTTTTAAAGGTTTTGTTTAGGGAACCATTAAACAATTTTGAAAGACCGCCAATTTTTAAATTTGCAAATGGAACTGCAGTGCAACTGTTTCAACGAAAATTTACAGATTTAGGAGACCGCTGGACAATTTTGAGAGACCATTTCGGTTCCTCAAAACGCCTAAAAAAACACTGGTTGCAAGTATGAACATGATTTGAAGTTTAGCAATCTGCAGCCAGTGGTAGGTTTCAAATTTTTTGTCGGTTGGTTCTATTACAAAAGTTCTTTTTTCAGTCGGTTCTGTTTTAACTAATGGTACAAGTACAAACAGCGACGTTGCCCGGTTCGCTGTTCAGGTAGAATTCCGCGATACGGATCTATGGAACCGCCGAAGACCGGTTGAGCACCATCACCTATGTGTAATGTTTGATCGAGTGATTTGTTTAATAATTAGAGACACACCAAGTTTTCGAAATTTAGAATTTTTCACTTCTATCCAAAAATATTTGGTCTCTGTAGAAATCGCGTATTTTTATTGCGTAATCGCTGGTCTTTGCCACGTGTACGTTAGAGCTCGTTTATGACGTGATTTTACCGTGATTCAGAAAAGATTAAGTTGTCGTGTTAAACCTTGATTTCACTTTACTATCTTCCTGATGATGGCCGTTAGGTAGAAACAACTTCTACTACGTTGCACAATTTTTACTTTTTTCATTTCCAGACGTAACAGCTGTAAAGTTAACTAGTTTCTTAGTATTGAGTGTTTACTATGAAAACAGACCAGGCGACTGATGGTAAATACATTCTATCGCTTGACATAGGAACTACTACGATCTCCTGTTTCGCTTTCAACAAATCAGCCAACGTCGTAGGAGAGTGAGTAGCTAATGATGTTAGTGATGCGATGTTGAAGGCAAACGCATGCATTGTCATGAAATTAAAACTGAGGTCTTTTTCATATGATGTTGAACTGAAAATTCATCAGTAATTGAGGGAGACTGCGAAGTGAGCTTGCGCTCTTCGAGTCAGCAGCCACCCGGTACATATGTCAAATCCTTCGGCTCCAGCCGTGAATCGAACCCGTCACGTAGGATCTGCAACCTACGCGCAGCATCACTAAGCAAAAAAATCTTTGTCTTTTAAGCTGTATTCATTTCACCAACACGATGATTTTGTAGATGCTCCGAGAGAATTGAAATCTTATATCCAGAGGAACGTGGAGTTGAAATTGATCCTGATACGCTCTGGGAGCAAATCCTATCAACTGTCAAGGTAGCATCGCTGTGAACAAGTAGATCTAAATCGGAATTTCGAAAATAATAAATATGGGACGAAATAAAACCGCGGTTATTCTTCACACTTGACGTTTCGACAACATAGATTCAGTTGTCATCATCAGCAGTGTAAGCAAGGCAGTACAAAATTTACACTGCTGATGATGGCAGTTGATACTTTTTGAGTCTATGTTGCTGAATCATCTGGCGCCAAGCCGCGGAGATGGACCCCGCCAGTCGTTACACACTTCGACGCTTTGTGGCGAGTGTGATGAAGATTTGATGTTGTTATACCACAGGGATGCATTTCCGACGCTAATATCAAACCTGATCAAATCGCTTCGCTGGGGATTTCAACGCAACGCTCAACCTTCATATTATGGGAAAAAGATACGGGAAAACCGTTGCACAATTTCATTGTGTGGCAGGTACTTAATTAGTTGCATACTTATTCTACTACCACGAGAAAGCCATCAAATCGCTGTAACGAGCTCGTTTATGAGTTGCCGGCAATCTGTTTACTACTTTAAGATGGGGAACTCCCGCTAAGTGCCTTTCCTAACAACAAGTAAACTTGCCGGCTTATTCTCCGCTCTGTCCCTTCATTGCTGAGCATCGAGCAGGAAGGCTGTGAATACCAGTTTTAAAATTATTGGTTTGACTTGACTCGGAATCAAACCCGAATCTACAGCTACCGTGGCAGACGCTCTATCCACGCGGCTATCTGAGCTGTTGTGATGTAAAGTACCGGTATTTTCGTTTGTTGTTTGTGTTAGTATCGGTAACGGCAGTGTTCATCAAAAATCAACGTTTAGCGCTGCTTGGACTGAGCTACTTAACTAATATTAGCAGCATTATTTGCATTAGATTCACCGTTGAAATTGAAACTATGCCAGCTGGCACATGCGCCATCCATGTATAATTGCCAGTTTCTTCATAATTAATTTGTGTGTGCGAACTATCAAGTTATAGTTGGAAAGTCCATTTTATCGAGTTCATCTCTTGACAACGCTAAGCGATCTGGGGTTCGATTCCTGTGCCGATCCAACGGCTCGCCACCGCTGCGACGTTTCTTTGGAGCTGTGTAGCCTCGGCGCTAAGTTGCGGAGATGTTGTTCGCTTCTGCGTAGTACCGCGAGTGTAAAGGATGAAAGGTGCGTTTACCGATAGACAGCACGCGGCAATGCGATTACCATTACAAATCGTACTGGCATACGTTAACGCGATATGAAATTTGCTAGCCTGCGTCAAACAAGCTGATTTTTCAATGATGTTACAATCAAACATGCACTGTCTCATTTCCGTCGTCAAGATTATTTCAAACAGTTTTCTGATACCGGGCGATGAAGCGGTAACAATTGTAATGTACAGGTATCATTGTCAGCGACATGCCCTAGCGGTACCGCGCGCAGGTGACAGATCCTACGTGACGGGTTCGATTCGCGGCTGGAGCCGATCGCATTTGGCGTATATACCGGGTGGCTGCTGACTCGAATAGCGCAAGCTTACTTCGCAGTCTCCCTCAATTACTGTTTAACTTTCAGTTCAATATAATTTGAAAATAACCTCATTTATTGATGTATCAGGTATCGCGTGGTTTTTATCGCGTTGCCGCTTGCCGCGTATCGGTAAACACGCCTTAAGGAAGAAATAAATTTTTCATTTAGAAAACTTTGCACTTGCCCTTGCGATTCGATCTGTGCACCGCAGAAGGCGCTGATTTTACTGATAGAATATGTTGAGCATTCGCTACTCGCTGAGTAATTTTGATTTTTCTGATTTTTTTTAGGACACACGAGCAGAGAGTTTCGCGTCGCAGTGGAACAGTTCCTTGCTGATGAAGTTTTTGCAAGTTAGCTGCAAAACTCTGCACACTGTGACGCAGCAAGCCAGGTTTCTTGCCGTTGCTGTTTTGCGTTTCAGAGCTCAGCATGTAAGTGCGACGCTAAACTAGAACTACGACAATATGTAGACTATTCGGCCGGTTGATGAGCGAAGAGTTTGCCGGCCTAGCTTTCATTGTATATTGGTGATATTACGCCGAAGCGTATAATAACGAGTGGTGGAGCCCATTTCCGCGGCTTAATGCCTGGACAACAAGCTTCGAAGAAACGTCGCAGCGGTGGCTGGCCGTTGGTGACACTGTGTCGATTTGACCGGCCCGGGAAGCGAACCAGAGACCTCTCGCGCCAATGACAATGTCTTGAACCACTACTTCCTCGGGCCATGCTTGAAGCTATGTGAGCCAAAATGTAGGGTAACTACACAAGTCGTTTTGACGTGATTTTTTTTAATTTGTGTTTTATGTTCTTGGTGCGCTTAAGTTGTGGGTAACTTCTTGCTTTTCGAGTAATGTGAGATTAGGTTTCAAAGTAATTTTTTCAAAAAATTTTGATTTTTGTATTGAAATTTTGTTGTTGCAGGCGTCTATGCGTTTATTGTGGGCTTTTCAAAAATATCCTAGAGCAAAGATGCTCGCCGACGAGGGAGAAATTTGTTTTGCTACGCTTGATGCTTGGTTGGTTTGGAAACTGACGAAGCACGAGTTATTTGTATCCGAGTATTCGTGTGCGAGTGCCACTGGACTCTACGATCCTTACCAATTATCTTGGAGTAGTTTTGTTTGTCGGATTCTAGGAATCCCAATGTCAATCTTTCCTACTGTTCTTGATTCAAGTGGAACATTTGGCGAGTGCGCCGAAGATTTTTTTGGTGCCAAGATTCCGATTTCGGCTGTTGTTGGCGACCAGTCTGCGGCAATGTACGGCCAATGTTGTTTCTCTCGTGGAGATTTAAAATTAACTCTCGGTACAGGGGCTTTTATGAACTTGAATATTGGCTCCAAGGCTCACGCTTCTTTAGCTGGATTTTACCCGATAATTGGGTGGAAAATTGGGTCTAAAGTTGTTCATTTGGTCGAGGGTTCGTCCAACACTTGCGGCAATGCAGTTGATTGGCTGCAGCGTATGAATTGGATTGAAAACCCAGCTCAAAGTGAAGAAATTGCAAACGAATGTGAAACCACGGAGGGCGCTTATTTTGTCCCTAACTTCAACGGAATTCAAGCCCCAATTATCGATTCTTTGGCTTGTGGTAGCATTATGGGAATCTCGCAGAAAACCAAGCCATGTCATATCGTACGAGCGGCCCTTGAATCATTAGCTTTCCGCAACAAACAACTCTACGATTCGTTGAAAACAGAGACTAATGTTTCCGTAAAACGGTTTGTATGCGACGGTGGTGTTTCAAATAACAATCTAGTGGTGCAGCTTACTGCGGACTTAATCGGAAAAAAATTGGCTGTGCCTGATTATAATGAAATGTCTGCGCTCGGAGCTGCTTACTTGGCTGGTCTGGCGGTTGGGTACTGGAGAAATGAAGACGAGTTGTCGCGTCTGTCGAGATCACGCTTTGTTAAAAAACCGAATAAGGAAACAGCCGCTGCCTATAAACCGATCTTTCAAACGTGGTTCAAAGCTATGAAGCGCTCTTTGAATTGGTACGATTAATGTGTTATCAATTTAGTATTATGTGCAATATGTTGTATCGAGGAAAGCAATCAGGATCTGCTTAACATAAGATTAAAATCATATCTTCATCATACTCGCGGTATTACGCCGAAGCGTGTGACGAGTGGTGGGATCCATCTCCACGGCTTGGCTCCTGGGCAACAAATCTCCGGAAAAACATCGCAGCGGTAACGAGCCGTTGGCGACTCTGTCCGATTTGATTGGCCCGGGATTTGAAGCCAGGATCTCCGGTATCAATAGCGATGTGTGTAACGACTGAGCTAGCCGACCGGGTCGGTCAAATCGGACGCGGTGCCGTCACCGCTGCGATGTTTCTTCGTAGCTGTGTTACTCAGACGCTAAGCCGCGAAGAGGACTGTAGCAGGTTAAAAGTCAATTTTGTGAAAATTATAGACTGATGAAATGACCCTGTGCTAATCTTTTTTAGCAAATTTGATTAATTATTTTTTAACGTAGTAGCAGTGTTGGGCTGATAGACCAATGTTGATTATTATAATAATCAAAAATTTCATACCTAACATATCAATGCATCTTTCATGTGTGGGGTACGAAATTATTGATTTGTAGCTACTGATATTGATAAGAATTTTGTATTTAAAGACGGTGGTGGGGTTGAATTTTTTTGTCAGCCGATTCTATTACAAAAGTTATACTTTTTAGCCGGTTCTGTTTCAACTAATGCTGTAAGTGCAAACAGCAACGCTGGCAGATTTGCTGATCTAATGAAATTTATTGAGACGGTTCTATAGCACCTGTGAAAGCCGGCTGAATCCTACCACTGATTTAAGATTCCTGATTCACGTAAAGCCGTAATAACTTAAATACCTGAGCTTCAATGCTACCATGCTAATAGCTGTGCTGCTTTTGACGGCTCAGTGTTCTAACCAGGGGTCATATTGAGACTGTGGGCGGCTGATTTGCTAGGGAGAACTTACTTTTTTGTAAATCTTTTTTGGAGTACTGTTTTTGGAAGAGGTGAGAGATATTTTTTGGAGTACTTTTTAGGACGCGATTTATCCTTCCCTTTTTTAGGTGTAGCACGCCCCTCATTGGGAGAAGGGGACTATTGACCCCATCATCCCCTCACCCTTTAATCCGGCTCTGGATCTCATATTTCTCACTTCTTCCTAGAACAGTACTTTGTGTTAGTTGCGATAAATACTAACTGTTTTCCGTCCAGTTAAGGAAGTAGTTTGATGATATAGAAGGTGATTATGAGAATAGGGTAGTCGTTGTCCTAAAATTTCGTGTTGCAAATGTATTTCTACTTTATGAACTAAATTCTATTTTGTACCCTGGAGTTAAGACAATTGGTAAGTTGTTTTTTTTTTTTGGTGATGGCTTTTGTTGTTTGTGAGTTTAATTTGACCAGGTCTCATTTACCCTGTCCACGTGTCCAGGTAATGTGGTTCCAAAAGGCCATGGTCTTACTGCGTCACAATTTCACTTTTGATGTCATAGTCACTTATTTTCATGACATCAAAAAATTGTTTATGATGCAGAAATTAGAAGCAAGAACTGCGGGTCTTTACCCCACGAAAATGGCCATGTGGGCAGGCTAAATCTCTCGGCTTGTCTCGTGCTCCTGTGTTTGCTGATATCACTTAGAAAGCTGTGCTTTGGATGTACGGTTGCTGAAAGTTGTAAACTAATAATGCAATTAAAAGTATTTTCCAAAAAAGTGATGTACGTGTATCCCTTTTAGTGTTTATGAAATATTTTTGCCAATTTCCGTCTTCCTCATCTTTAAGTGGCCAAAGTATTGTATAGTTTTTCTGCATTTTATGTGTTTTTATGCTAAATTTTAACGTGTTCGGGTAATATTTCAACGTATTTTGTACCGCTATTCGAACTATTGTATTCACATCTTTTCTTTTCCAGCACCAGATTTACAGCAAGTATGAAGTGGTTTGTGAACAACTAAAGTTTTGAAAAAAGTGCCTTACTTTATACAGCTCCTATTTTCTCTAGTGATCCCAATTTTATTTTTAGTAAAAACATTTTGTGAGCCAATAATTTGTTGTTCTCACGTCATGGTTACCTTTACCACGATTGAATCCTTCAGGCTGTGTATTTTTTATGTGTTGAAGTATATTTTGGCGTATTTTCTATGCACGTTGATTCCTATTAATTACATTAATTTACCTTTTCTTGTGCAATTTTTGTTCAGTAACTCGCGAATGTTGTATTTTTCAAGTTTTGCTTGTGTTTTTTTTAGTTAAATGTAGGCCTAAGTATAATTCTATTTCTACGCTGCAAATCGTGCCTTTGTGAATGTATTTTTGTGGCTAAACGTTGATTTATGCATGAAAATTTACTCCTTTTTGATTTGAAAAGTAACAGTTGTTGAGTACAGCGAGGTATAAGAAATATGGAGGAGCATTCAACCTAAACTTAATTTTGACATTTTGTAAATCGATTACGGTTTAACTAAACCAAATTGAGTTACCAGGGGTTGAAACAGAATCCGGCTGCCTGCGAAAGGTTTTTGTATTTCGGCCAAAAAAGCATCAGTAATTCTTAATTAAGAAACTGTTGGGTAACTAGTGATACCCGGTTAAACTAAATTTTCAAAACGGCTCCATTTTTGGCTTAATGCAAGTAGATGCCTGTAATCATGCTTCAACAAAAGCTGTGAAAAAGATTTGTAACAATATAGGCCTAGCTAAAAAACGTGGATTAAACTCAAAAATGAAAAACTTCTTGCATGGAAAGTTTCTACCGTATCCAACTTGGTACTGTGCAACGCAATTTACGTAGGGGGTTTCAGCCGAAACAGCGAAGCTTGTCTGTCGACAAACAATCTTGTTTTTAATTCAATTTCGAGTACTAAGGCCTATATAGCAGTAGTAGCAGTAATTTATTATTAGCATCGTGTAGGTCGTTCACATACCGGTGTATCAAAACGAGTGGAGGACTAGAGGTCGAAGTATCGAACCCTGAGGAACACCAATGGTTATAGCTTTGGAAAAGGAATTGAAGTTGTTGACAGAGACAAATTGACTACGAGATAAGAAATAACTTTCAGTCACAGAAATTGCAGGTCCACGTATGCCATAATGTTGAAGTTTACTACGCAAAATTTTATGTGACACAGTATCGAAAGCTTTTCGAATATATCCATGTAAACATAATCACTACGGCATACTTTTTATATTGAATCTCATCATAAGCACTGATTAAAACATCAAGTAAGGCATGAATTAGGCTACGCCACAGATTTTTCTAAAACCGTATTGGGAAGAGTAAAACACTAAATATGCTTTTCAAAAAAATTTTAGAATCGAGTTTTAATAAATTTTTTGAGGATTTTGAGTAAGTTAGGCAGTAGGGAAATTGGTTTGTAATAAGAAAGAATTTGGTTGTTGCCAGATTTAAATATTGGAATTACTTTAGCGGTTATAAACTTATGAGAAAATACACCAAGATCAACCGCAGCACCAAAATATAGGGAAACAACCGGAGCTAAGACTTCCATCTAAATGAAGGCAAAGCCGAGATATATTATCATCATTACCACTGGCTTTGTTGGGGAGTAATGCTTTAATAATGTTAAACATTTCATGCGGTAAAGGGTGGCTTTTACGATAGATTGAGAAACAGAGTTTTTTAGGTAAGTAGGCCTAGTGAACGAATCAGTTTCAAAACCAGGTTGATTTCTACCGTATTATCAAGTAGGCCTACATCGTTTTCAATAAGCATTTTTGAAGGAAAGTGGTTTAGATTTGATGAGCTTCTGGTGGTGACGATATTTTAATTAGGATCCAGGTTATCTTTTTTTCGGTTATCTTTTTTTCGGTCATGGGGTTATCTTTTTTTCGGCTATGGCAGAGCCGAAGTGCATTTTCTTGGCAAGTGCTTTGACTCGTGTTCATTTGTTAGCATAAGTTTTGTAAAAAGCTTTGTCAAAATCACTTCCATTAAGGAAGCAAGTGCGGGATAATATTGCTTTTTTTTATCAACATGAGTAACCTCTTGGGATACATCTACATCAAGCGATTATTTGGACTAAACTTAATTGACTTAAATAACGCAACAGTTTTCGAGTTCTTTTGAGGTTTTACTTGAAGTTTGCCGTCAATCATAAACTTTCTATTGCCGGACTGAATACTTGTTTCGACGATTAGCTAGATGTCGCTCTCAAGCTATGGTCAGATTTGCACTTTGCAGACGATTTTGCACGCATCAGTTGCCAGGCTCACAAGCCGGCATTTGCTGAAACATGCTAGAACTGTAGTTTCGGCTGGAAGAAGCGCAGTTAATTGAAAGCAGAACTGCAAACTCGTTCGCATTTTTGATCAAGTTCACTAAAAATTTGCAAGCCCTAGTCCAAGCTTTTCATTTTTAACTTGCAAGTTCGAATTCAATAATTTTTACCTAGTTTATGCTAAGTTCAGGCTATTTTTTTCAAGTTTTGTACGCCTAGTCCATACTGAATAAGTTCAAAACTCAAGCAACCTTTTTTGCGAGATCGAGTTCAAGTTCGAGTTTAGGGGTTTTTGTTTCTCGACTTCAAATTCCTCAAAACGACCAAGTTCGAGTTCAAATTCTAGTTTGCAGCCCTAGCTGGTGGACTTAGCCTTTAAAAGTTAATGCTAGGCTTTAAATTTCGATCTCAAAACTTAAATTTTAAATTTTGATCTCACAACAAGATCAGGAAACATCTAGACTAGAAAACCTTAGGGTTCTTCGATGCTTCCTGGCCTTGCTAAATTTCATTGGTTTATTCTGTGAGTGCTTATTAAGTTTACGTCAAGGCGAATCAACAGTAAATTCTGTTCTGTTCTAGGCTAGCCTGAGTTAAAAGTTTTAGCTTACCATACTCTTGTGATTGTCAAAAGTTTGAAATAAAGTTGTTGTAGGTGAAATCATATTGCCTGTTAGCTTTTTCCGTGACTGAGTTCAGGTAGGTACCGGTATGCTTTTTAATCCATTTACAGCGAAAGCAAATATTGATATTTAACGTACTGCTCAAAAATTTTTTGTGGTGCTATAGTAGGCTACTCTGAGTCGTTCCATTAGCTGAGTCTAGCTACAAAACTGCTACCGGTGCTTAGCCTACTTGAATTGGTCTATTGCTAGTCATAGCCAACCTGTTTGTTTGCAGGATGTAACGGTCTGTATTTATTTTTTCAGTATTTGCTGAATTTTGAAGTTTGTTTTTCTCGAAATTTTACTGCAGTGAATGAAAAAATACTTGTTGATGATTTATGTTTTAGCTATTGGGAGAACATACAGAAACTTTATTGGTGGGTTAGACTGTTTCTGTGTTGATGTCAGCCTCTAGAGCTCAGTTAATTTAAGTGCCAAGGTTTAAAAAAAATTGAAACATTTGCCCCTATGGCTTGATGCATAAAATTTGTTCAGTCCTTGAAAAAATATTTACCAAATGGGGCCATGATTATTCTATCCACATGTCCATTATTCTGTCCACAAGTCCATTTTTAATAAATTGATTATGATGCAGAAAGTTCGTAGGCTTTTGGAACCACTTAAGGTAGACATGTGGACAGTCAGGGTAATGTTAACTACTACTGTGGTAATCCATTCCAACTGAGACTGTTAAGAAAATAAAACTTTGAATCGGGGTTGATTTAATGTTAGTGGAGTGCCTTGAACTGCTCCCTTTAAGGAGCAAAATTTGAGAAACTTTGGGCAATTTTTTCTTGAGAGTGCCAACTGGAAGGCCGCTTTTTGGCCAAATTTGTATAAAAGTGTTGAATATTTTGGTGTAAAATAACAATAACATACTCTAAAACAGTGGTTCCCAATCTTTTTTTAGTCACGAGCCCCTTTTCAGTAATTATCAAGCTTACGGACCCCACGTTTTTATGATTAACCTTAAACCAATAGCTTGGTAAACCACTCTTACTTTTGCAAATGCTAACAAACTTTCAATGCAATATTGTGCTTCTAATTAAACAACAATTGCTTAATTATAAGTTTATAACACATTACATTCATGAACCATCAGAAAAGTAACTTCGAAGAATATCATACCGGTGCACTAATGCAATTTTATGAGAAGCTTGTAGTTGTCTTTTTTTTGCACCAAAACACTGAACTGTAGTTGGGTGATTACATTAGCAATTGCACAATATTTAGCCAAATAGAAAAACAATTCAGCCGACTGCACTATCGGTACATTCAGGGGTGTAGCCAGGAGGGGGCAAAGGTAGCAATTGCCCTCCCCCAAAATATTTTCAGTTACCACCAATCTACTTAAGTTATATCATTCTCTCGTCTCGGTGTAGGCAGGCAAGGGCTCTCCCAGGGAGGGCACCGTGCCATGGCCCTCCGTCCCTACCACCCTTTGACCATAATGTGATCAACAAAAATAATTTTTTTTTGCATACAGTGCAGTCTTAATTGTGTTCGACTGACAATGGTCCGTTGTACTTGTCGTTGCTTGTCATTGCTATAGTATTTATCATCATAGAACAAGGCGAATGGATTAACCAGATAACCAAGATCCAAGTTTCTATTACATGTTGAAGGTATTTTTTTGCAATAAATGAAAGTATATTTTTGATAAAAAGTACAAAAAATTACATGTTTTCTAGCTGAAAAACCGCAAATATTCATCAACGGCTTAGGGCTTTCCATCCTTTTAGAATTTCTTGCTACGCCAAGCAGAAGCTTGGCTAAAATAAGTGAAAGGAGGCTGCAACCACTATTAGTTTGAGAAATTATAGACTGAAAGTTAGGTTTAGGACCTTATTACTGGGCCAAAGAGAGGGAGGCATGACACCGTAGCCTCCCCTGCGTGCGCCTATGTTTCCAGACCTCCACCACTGGGACAAGTCAGTGAAGTTTTGCCCCCCCCCCCGAAATTTTTGGCTGGCTACGCCACTGGGTGCATTACAGTATTTTCGTACGTACAAATTTCTGCCTTAGGCCTACATCAACATAACATTTATTGGGTCAGTTATTGCTGATTATTTTTTTCGAAGTTTAATGCACTCGCGAGCCCCCAGTAAGCTTTTCATGGACCCCTTGGGGGTCCGTGAACCCCTGGTTGGGAACCACTGCTCTAAAAGCTGAAATTGAAAGCAAAAAACTTGCATCAGTCTTTCTTGAAGCATTTGAAAACTTTTGGCAAAATTTTATTAAAATTTATATTTGGGCAAATTCAATTTCGCGTTTATCTCAGAAGAAGCGGTGGTGCCTGGTTTTCAAGGAAAAAATTTGACCTATTTGGAAACTAAGCTTACCAGTAGCCATGCGGTTTGATTTTCGAATTGGATGTATATATATGATAACTTGAACTTAAACCATCAGGGTGAAAAGTAAGTAAATTAATCTGTTTTATCAGTTTTACTGTATCGGTGATTTGCAGTACGAACAGCAGAGAGCTTGATGACTAAGCCAGGGCCAGCAATCAATTTCAGTTTTCTGCATACCCTATACCACGGCGACCAAAAGCCCTATACTTCCCGGAATTTAAATTGAGTGTGACGTCCAAGAAATCGGTTTCTATCAGATTTGCATCTTTAGTGATTTGCAAACCGTTGCCGTGGCAGAGTTAGATTTTTTTTTGCGTAATCTTTCTGTGCTCGAGCCCAATGCGTTTCGTAAAATCGCGTATTCCGTCATAGCAATATATTGTATCAGTTTTACAATTTTGCATGTTACAATATGCTCTACAGATGTGTACTATGTGCCACACCATCATTTCTTTGTGCAAGTTTATGGATTTTGGCTGGCTTAATATTTCTGTTACAGAATGGTGAAGGTTTATCACTCCCAGCATATTGCTGGAACAACAAACTATTGAAATGACTTATGTACTGAATTTCAAATCATTGTTGCATCACTCAGATACTTACGTTGAATCATTTCCTGTTGCAGTTGTATCAAAATATACAATTTTATGAGCTGTTATTTTCTGACTGTTAGATCATATTTTATTGCATAATGTAATTCATAAGCTAAAGTATGTGAATAGTTGCATAATAGACTAGGCCTATAAATTAACAAACTGGTATTTGTATTAATGTTTTTTTGCTGTTGCTGTTGAAGGATGTAAAGATGTTCCATTATTTTTGTTCTGTTTACTTAAACTTTCCTCAAAATATGTTGGCAATGCATGTCAGATTATGGCCAACAACACTTCACATATAAAGTAATAATTTTAAATTATAACAGCGTTTATAATTAAAAGTTGATCTGAACAATTTTGATTGCTGTCTCTGGCTCAGGCATCGAGCTCTCTGCTGTTCGTACTGCAACTCGCCGATACAGTAAAGTAATAGTAAATTATAAATAAATGCCTAATCAAATCAATCTTGCCATGCATAAAATTTGATGCTTTTGGCCTTCTGACAAAATTTTCTCCTTTGCCATCCAACCATGCAGTAATTACTCGAGAACAAGGAAACTATTAAGAAAATGTTTTTGCGTTATTTATCAGCTTGAGTTTTTTAGGCGTGGTGCTAGAATTATCGCAAGAATAATCAGGTTTATTTTCCTAACTGAAAATAAATAACTAGTAACAATTCGTGGTTTAAAGAACTGGAAATATTTTTCAGAATCAGACCCTTCATTAAAAATTATGTTACCGGTATATTCATATCAACTCCATTGGCTGGACGTTTTGAACACATAGATTCAGCTGTCATCATAAGTGTTTTCAAGGTAGTATGAAAAGCATACTACAGATACGGTTTTGTACTGGCTAGCATGCAATACTTGGTGTTGACAGCTGAATTTATGTCGTCAAAATGTACAGTCATAAGAATTTATGTGGATATCTTTTCTTTCAAGCTATTTTTCTTCCATATTCACTGTGTTGCATGCATATTGTTCTTGCTAATATACAGTATACCTGTGATTCAAGAGTTCTGAGAAAGTTTATTGATTTGATATACCATCTCGAACTTTGTGTATTGTCTCTAATATTGTAACACATGCCCACAGGGATGGAACCAGCAAAATATTATAAAGGGGGGGGGGGGGGGGGTAGGGCTGCATTTACACAACGACACTCCGTTTTCATAAAAATGGTTTTCATACATCAAAAAAGGAAGAAGTACCCAGGTGCTTCTTTCCTGGCCACACCACTGCGTGACTAGTTGATTTATGTTGCATAAGGATTCCTTACCGTGTGTTATAAGGATGGTTGCTGGTGTAACTTTGGTGTGTTAGTTGTTCCTTTTCTTTTACATCCTGGAGAAGCACAGACATCACAGACGGAAGCCAATGGGGAACGCTCAGGCCAAGAAAGGGGACCAGGCTGAAAACGGTGAGTGATTTCACGAAATATACTTGTTTAGTTTAGTCGCATATTTATCTTCCTATCACGAGAAAGCGCTATAACGAGCTCGCTTAGGGGTTGCCAACCACCTGTCTACCACGCCAAGATTGTGGAATCTCGCTTGATGCCTTTTTCAACGACGCAACAAGTAAACTTGCCGGCGTGTTCTCTACACAGTCCCTTTAATGCTGAGCGTCTAACAGGGAAGCTGTGAATGCCAATTATAAAGTGATTGGTTTGATTCGACTCGGAATCAAACCTGAGTCTGCATCTCCAGAAGCGGACGCTCTTACCACTCGGCCATCCGAGCTGCCAATTGTGATTTTTTTCATAAATTTTTTGGTGAATGCGATATTGATTTCAAGCGAAAGAGTGTTTGAGTGAAAACTTAGTGCAAAGTCATGTTAGTAGTGGCAAAGTAATTTGCTCGCGTGCTTCTTATTATTTCCGCACCGGTTACGCGATAGTAAATTTAATAAGATAAAAAACATGACGGTAGTAGCAAAAGGAAGAAGCAAAAAACGATCTCATTAAAACAGCTGAAGAGGAAATGAGAAATTGAGAAAACGCAAGAGCAAGCGAGAGGCGTAATTGCAACTTTCCGTGCTATTACTGCTGTGGTAATTCGGTTTGTTTTAGACAAATTTTCGTTGACGACGCTGTTGTGATTTTTATTATAACATTTTTCATTGCTTACCTATCTATGCCGTATCTCATTGATTCGTCCAGTAACTTACGTAGGGGAGGTTGCTTGAGCCCCTTCTTTAGGTCCAAAGTTTTGAAACACTTAAAGCTGCTATCGCTCAGATTTCCCCCCAAAAATAATTGATGAGGAAAAGTTCCAAACGCGCCTCCCCAGAGAAAATTTGTGCTTGGGCCCCTGATTTCATCATTTCAATCGATCCGTCGGCTCAGTGTTTAAAGGCATCGCTATCGGCCCGCGAAATCTGGGGTTCGCTTTCAAGGCCGGTCAAATCGGACACAGTCACCACTGCTTTGATGTTTCTTCGGAGCTGTGCTGCTCAAGAGGTGACCCCCACCACTCGTCACACGCTTCGGAGTAATACCGCGAGTGCAATGAGGTTCCGATTTTTTTGTATTACGCGAGAGAGTATTACACGAAAGACGAATTTAAAACGTCTTTTATCATAGTTATTTATTACTGTTTTACTTGGATTTTTCATGGCAATTTTCCGCACTAATATAATGATCAACATCATATTCGAAGCATGCAATGAAGAAACTTGAAAACGTGTTAAACCCGTGACCTTTCGATTAAGGCCAACGCGAAAACGACGCTCCAACCTAGTACGCCGGCATGCCACCTGTAGGTAACCAGACTGCGCTAAACTTACCCAACTTTATGATCACATCGAGTTAATGAGACAGCTAATCGAGTTTTGCAGTTATATTTGGAAATAATGAGTTTAATGATGACTGTAAAGTTTGCTCGTGATGGGTTGATTTTGCAGCGATGTAGATCTTCCTTTTGATGAGTTTGAACATACAGTAGTATTACTGATGTGATTACTTTGTTTGTGGTGTAATCATTTCTATTGGTTTATGAAAGATTGTTTTGTTTTTTAAATTGATTCTTTCCATTGATTCGGACGTTTGTCGATTTTTTGATTATTTCAAGCCGCATTTGTATGGCCAGACTTCGTCAAATCAAAATTAACTTAATTTTTTAAAATAACTTTGCTTTATTGAACTTTCGGTCAGTTTTTGCTTGGGTTAAGTGCATGGTTTTATGCCTGTCTACTGTGGTTAATTTTGCTACGTCTGTACCCTGATTGCAAAGTATTGTATCGTGGGTGCTATCTCGTCACAAGCCGACTTTCTTACCGAACATTTTTATTTAACCGCTAAACAGCAGTAAAGAGCTGCTTTTTTATCACATTACTGCTTTGTCTTCATGAAAGCAACAGTTGGACCACTTCGTGCGCAAATCTTTTTCATAATTATTGCCAGACTTCCTTGCCGAAATATAAATCATACAGTTTTATGTTCGTTTCAAAGAAAATAAAGTCTAATCTACAAAACAATTTTAGCAAGATAAATTTAATTAGCTCTGGACCATCATCATCATCATCATCAACATTTATTAGCGGTAAGGTGGCACAAAATAATACACTTAAAGAAATAGACAAACAAACATGACCGCAGGGAGACGGCGAATAGACCTTTCGGTCATCTAGTCAGCTGCCACCCTATTGCCGATTTCATGAATGGATATGTGATCACATTACATATATTGGTTAACAGATGAATATAATTTAAATTCAGGACTATGAGGTAGTGATTTGCATGAAACTATTTCCACATTTCACACTAGTAGGTCTAAAGTTCAATTATTGTACGTTTGAAGCAAATGTTTTTTGAACCGAATTTTAAATAAATTAAACGAAGAGTTCTGAATATTCGTTGGAATATCATTCCAGATATTAACTCCTTGATATCTTATACATTTTTGCAACCGATTAGTTGTATAGCGAGGTATATATAAACAGTTTCTTTGAGGCTGGGTAGATCTAGTATTTTTTTGGGACATTACACTGGTCAATAAAAAAAAATTAGAAATTGCGGGAGGTAGATTGTTCTTAAAATGAGCATGAACAAATTTTCCGATTTCAAATTTAAATAGATCTGGAAGTTTAAGAATGCCAAGTTGGTAATAAAGGGGAGTAACTGAATCTCTTGAGAGACCACCGCCAATTAACTTTACCGCTTTGTTCTGAAGGGATAACAATTTTTTAAGTTTAGATTTATAGGTAGAACCCCACACTATTAGTCCATATAACAGATGTGTATGTATAAGAGAATAGTAAATTTGTAAAATTGCGCTTGTTGGTAAATAATGACGTAGCTTGGAAATAATTCCAACAGCTCTAGATATTTTATGTTCGACCGTTGATATGTGGTTGTCAAAATTTAGTTGCTTGTCTATGATAACGCCTAGGTACTTGGCACTTTGACAGATAGGAAGGGGCGAATTGTTGATAGAAAGATCCATATGAGGATGGGGTTTATTTAACTTTGGAGCGATAATTAGAACATTAGATTTGGAAGGATTAACTGTTAGTTTGTTGGCCTTAAACCACTCAGTAATATTGTCTAGATCTTTCTGCATGTGGGAACGTAGTTTAGATGGGTTTGAGGCTGAAAACAATAAGCAAGTATCGTCTGCGAAAAGTCGGGGAATACAGTTTACGGATGATGGTAAATCGTTGATGTATAATAAGAATAGTAAGGGTCCAAGGGTTGAACCTTGAGCAACCCCAAAATCATTGCATAGTAAAGAAGACTCGTGGCTATTGAGAGAAACGAATTGTTTTCTTTTTAAGAATGCACGCAGGAGATCATTTGCCTGGCCCCGAATACCATAATGATCTAATTTAAGCAGAAGGATTTCGTGATTTACTGTATCGAAGGCTTTTGTGAGGTCAAGGAATATCAGTCCGGTATACAATTTATCATTGATGTTATCGAATGAGTTGGTTATTACGTCAATAAGAGCATGATTAGTAGATCTATTACTTTGAAAGCCATATTGAGAGTCTAGTATCACGTTATGTTTTTTCAGAAAGGTGCAAGGACCTGCAAGGTAGATTGGGCAATTTTTCGCTATTTCCACTCTTTTGCCGATTCTGGAAAATATTCTTGATTAATTTTGCGTCCAGTCAAAATGTGTGCAGTTGGAATTCTAGCAATGTGTATATTTTCTGTTTATACGCTTACGAGCCAATCGCGGGGCGCGCGCATGACATTTTCTGATAAGGAGGTGTGAAGGGGAATTTTTGCAATTATTTTCTGGTAAAATTTGAGCAATAAAGGCTTTACTGGATATTGTAGGAGGCGTGGGCCGCATAAAACCCCTCTTTCGTACGTTACTGGGGCAAATGTGTTCGGTATGTACTGCAGTATTAAATTTAATTACAGTTTATGCAAAAAAACCCTATCATCATCATCATCGTACCAAGCCGCAACGACCGAACGCAGTGGTCCCAGCACCAAAGCAACCTCAACCAGATCCATTGCAGTACCGATCACGACCCCAGGCTACGTATGTCCGAAGAAGCCCTGACCACAGACGTAGGACGAAATTGCCTACCCACTCAAGTGATTGCACGTAATTAATGATACCATTGTTTTTTTTTTTTTCAAAATGATTGCCTATAATTTGAGGTCGTTCAACGAAAATTAAGAGCCGTATGCTTAAAATTTGTCAAAATAAGAATAAAAAATGACAAAAATTAACGAAAATCAAATCTTCATCATACTCGCAGTATTACACCAAAGTGTGTAACGAGTGGCGGGATCCATCTCCGCGGCTAAGCGCCTGAGCAACGTTTAAACGTCGGAACGGTGGCGAGCCGTTGGCGACGGTGTTGAATTTGACCGGCTCGGGAATCGAACGCAGGACCTCCCGCGCCGATAGCGATGTCCTTGAACACTACGCCAACGGGCTGGTAAAACAAAATTTGAGAACGCAAAATGTTGAAATTTGTCCGAGTGCTTATGAAACACGGCGAAAATTAACAAAAAATTAAATCATTTTCCGAAAATTGATAAGTCGTTAAAAAGGAAATCTATTAGATCCTAACGGCTCCGATAAAGTAGCCTTAGTTTGGATAAACTTTAGGCAGCTAACCTCTTGATTGGCTCTGTTTTAACGAAATTATGGCTGTTTTTAACGAAATCATTTGCGTGACCTCTTATCGAAATACGCGTCGCGGCAGAAGTGCATCATGTTAGTTTGATAATAAATTTTGACGTTACGAATAGTGCGCGGTGACTGCTCTTCTTTCAGTTATGAATTTGAACAATACATCCGGCCGCTGCTAATATTCTCTTTTTAAACGAAAGAAGCTTCGCAGCTTGCAAATGCCTACGCTGGCTTGGCGTTCTTTATGCAAACAAACGCTTGCATTGTTGAAAATTCCGAAAATTTACTTAGTTTTTGTTCGATTGCGCTAGATCACGGGTTGGCAACCTTTTGAACGCAGCGTGCCATTTTTTGATAGTGTCAAAATAGAAACTTCTCGCGTGCCAAACCGTTATGTTTCCTTACTTCATGTAGATTTTGCCGTTTTGTCCTATTTTCCTCTGAAAACATCAGTGAAGAGCAAAAAAAAAGAAAGGTCTACACCTCTGTAGATGTACCATATCCCCACTTTCCTCTGAAAATATCAGTGCAGATCAAAAAAAAGATTTTCGCGTAGGTATATTTCCCATTTGCCAAGAAATACCTTAATTGAGTGACTTTTGAGCCCACAGCACTGAAAATCGCTCACAGATTCAAAAGTAAATTTGTTGAATCTTAAGAGCTTAAAATTTGCTTGCGCATGGAATCGCTTCGCGTGCCATGCAAAACCTTCCGGCGTGCCAGGGGTTACCCACCCCTGCGCTAGATTGTCAATGAGATCTTCATCAGCCATAACTGCTGTAAAAATGTCTAGTAGCGGGCAGATTTGGAAGGGGAGGGGTAGCAAAGAGGTTTCAAGTCTTGCCTTGAATTTAATGCTTTAATAATTGTAAACCCACAAAACTCCAAAATAAACATTTTTTAACTCCAAGCCCCCACCCCTTAACAATTCGGATTTGTCCCGTATGTATGGATTGTTTCGAAGATTGTAAGTTTTCGTAGCATGGCATTTCACTCAAGTTTACTTACGACATGCGAAAATGTGCGGAGTGAATTTTTTGTATCTCGTGCGGTCTTGGCGCCGTATTACTTTGCCGAAGACTGAGGGATTCAGCTGCAAAGTGCGCCGATTTTTCTCTTAGTTAGCTGCAAACGTGGCTGTGGCACTTGGAACTTTGAATAACTGTCGGTTTGACAAGTACTAGTTATCTAGATTTTACTTTGTCATTTTTGCAGTGTCCTCGAATGAGTTAATTTAAGTTTAAAGCTCTTACAAAAAGCCGGCCCTAGGTTGTAGAAAAATAAGGTCCAGTTGCTAAGAAGTTGGTAGAACCGTTTGCGTGTTTCAATTTAGCGAGTTCTGTTCTCAAACCGTGAAAAGCGGAACCGTTTTCTGGTGGAAGCAGACGTTTTTTAGAAGAACTCAATCTTGGTTTTCGGCCAAACTTTTTGATGCTGCAGGTTACTGGTAAAAGAGGCTATGGTCGTATGTTTGCAGGTTTCAGGTTGCAGTTGTCTTTACTTTGTATTAGCAATTTCATTAGAATAATTGGCACCGTTCTAATCACAGCACTCTGCACAACGGTTTCGTGCGTTGCATTTCATGTTTTGACGCAATCATTTTTCCGAGCTTTGAAATGTATGATTATGCAAGATATTTTTAGCTTTAATATGCGCAGTGGTTAATGGTTTTAGTAGATTCTCTTATATATAGCCTGTCGATGCTGTGCAAAACATTGTATGATATTTATCGCTCAGGTATTAGAGTTGTCCGTTTTGTTGATGTTTAAGACGATTATGTTGAGCATCTGGGCTTAAATGAAGGCTTAAACTGCGGAAGTGACGGAGTAGGAACAGCGGTTCGTCTATTCATGTCATTTCTATGTCATAACCTGAGCATATCGGCCTATTGCAATAGACCTTTCTTAACAGCTTAGATTCGTCGTTCAGTCAGTGTTTGCTCATAGATTCAACGTCAGTAAATTAGCGTTGCTCGAGTTTAATTTGCTGAGCAAGTACAATAAGACGCTAGCTCTTATAGCTTATTTTTTGAGATTTAGTTATCCTAAGATCAAAACAACCGTAGAATAATCAAGTTAGCTTTGCATGTTGAGTTTTTTCTTTTCGTGTTAAAACAGAAAGGTTTTAAGTAACGTCGTCTAACGATGGTTTACGTGCATTCGTTTTATGTAAAGGGTAACTGTCTAATGACATTATAGCGTCGATTATTACTTACTACATAAGGAGGCTGTAGATTAATTATTAAATGAATTCTACATAACCAAAAGAAAATGAGCATTGTTGTTGAATAGGTCTTTTAAGCGAGCAGCCGGTGGACGTAGAGGTTAACGACATCGTTGTTCGTGCGGAACGACTGGGATCGATTACTCGGCCAGTCAAATCGGACAGCCGACGTGCTCGCCACCGCTGTGACGTTTCTTCGTAGCAATGTTGCCTAAGCGCTAAGCCGCGGAGATGGATCCCACCACTTGTTACACGCTTCGGCGTAATACCGCGAGTATCGTGAAGATTTTGATTTGAGATCTTTTAAGCTTTCAACTTAGCCGACAGTTCGTATCTCCACCTAGGCAATTTACAACAGTTATTATTTTTTCCAAAAGCAGTTACATAAACCATTGGGTATGTGACAAAGCAGCATAAGTTTCTATGATTTAGTCAATTCTGGGTTGTATCTCTGGAGTTGTAGACTGTCGTTTGATTCCAAATCGGGCCAAACCAATCACTTTGAAATTGGTATTCACAGCTTCCCTACTTGACGCTCAGCATAAAGAGACAGTGTGGAAAACAAGCCGGCAAGTTTCCTTGCTGTGCCCTTGGGAAAGGCACTTAACAGGATTCCCCCATCTTACAGTGATAGACGGATGGCCGGAAACTCCTAAGCGAGCTTGTTATAACGCATTGATTGCTTTCCCGTTGTAGGAGAATAAGTATGCCACTAAATAATAAAGAAAAAAAAAAGTGGTCGTCTACACTGTCCAGTGTCCTCATGATGAAGGTAATAAACGTTCCCTGAAACTTTCGCTATATTCGTAGCGTATTTTATCAAGCGAGTGGCTAAATTCTTGTATTGTCTTCGATTACGCAATATTTCATTCGTTTTCACAGGCTTTTTTTGAATTTTGTGTCGGGTTTTTCTCAAATATTTTTTTACAAATAATACTTTTAGTCTTTGGTTTTTACTATTTATTTTGATATGGTGCTTGTACCCGGCGGCTCTACGATGTTCAGATGCAACTAGTGGAGTTGCTTTATATCTTCTCTTGTCTCACTCGAATGATTTGGAATCGATTAAGTATCAATAGTAGACGTAGTGAGCTAGCAATGATTTAGGGTTGCTTTCAAACCGTTATTCAGTAACCCTTTCGAGTAGAAATATTGATTTTATTTGTCAGAAATATATTTTATGGTTGACGTTGGCTTTTATGTCGTATCTATGCACTTGGGTTAAACGGCATTGAAACAGTTTGTTAGCGTCTGTTTCTTGTGAATCGAGATTCATCACGATGCTGTCATGATATTTCAATAGCGAGGATTAAAATGTAACTGGTCCTGATCCAAATTTAGTTAGTCTCTTTCGAAGCATAACTGCACTCCGGAGTTTTTATCTTACTGTTTTGCTACGGTTGCAATCCTAATTTTTCCAAAAAAAAAAAAAAATCAAATCTTCAATATACTCGCACGCCGAAGCATGTAACGAGTGTCGGGGTCAATCTTCGCGGCTTAGCGCCTGTGCAACACAGCTGCGAGGAAACAACGCTGCGCAGTGTGCGCTTTGACCGGCCCGGGAATCGAACCCTAGATCTTTGGCGCCATTGTCCTTAACCACTACGCTTACCGATGGGTATCTCAATGTATTCATTATTAAAAATAGCGCATTCTGATCAGGAGCAGTGGTTTGGTGGTTGCAACATTTGGTTGGTATATTTTGAAAAGTAGAGTTTTTGTTGACGTAATACCGTTAAAAACGATTAAAATACCTGGGATTCAAACCAACGTGATCACTTCAATTTTCATCTGGTACGAAATGTAATTGTTGGATATACAGCTGGTAATTGATAACAAAGCTTAGTTGAAGCTCTTGACAATGCATTGAACATCGCTCAGCGGTCGCAGGACAGATCCTTTAGGACGGGTTTGATTCACGACTGGAGCGGGTTGCATTTGACATATATTGAGTTGCAGCTGACAGTCTCCTATTACTGTAGAATTTTTTTTTGTCCAGCTGAATCCAAGAATCAGAACTCTCTTTAATTTTTAGTCCTCCATGACTGTCACAACATGAAGATAGGAATTGTCTGCAACGTTGCAACGTGACCGAGTTGTTGGGGGCGTCGTTTTTACAATGGGCGTGATCGCAAGGTTGATGGTTCAACTCCCACCCAAGCCTCGTTGTTGCATCCATGGATAAGATGCTTCACGATAATTATTCCTGCTTAGTGGAATCTAACAAGCAGCAAATTAAAGAAGTCGGAGACAAAGACAAATTCTAAGCGAGTCTGGATTCGTCTTATATATAGCGCCTCCGCCGCTTTCTCTTGACAGGAAGATAAAAATGAGAGAAATCATCATCAATCAATTATGATTTGTTTCAGTAACCAACTGAAATAAGCGGTCCAACGTCACCAGCCCCATTCGTGCATGGAACCTGTCACGATTTTTTGCAGAATATGCCCTTGCATTTGCGATCAAATTTAACTAAACGACACGGGCAGTTATTTTAGCTCCATTTTTAATAATTTGACGTAGGTAGCTTAATTTTACAACGCATCCATTAAGGAAAATATGTTGCGCTGCGTCACAATATTGCGCGTTGGAAACGTCAGCGTCATATCATTGACGTCAGTTGTGTTGCGCGCGTTTTTAACATTGTCCGCTAAAACGATTGATGCAATTTGGCTACTTTTTGGCGGTTGATGCATTGCCATGTGTTTTAAAAACCAAGCCATTTGAATGTTGAAAACGCCTCGTCAACATCGAGAAAATTATAGCTGATCTTTTTCTACGATATTGTAAATTTGTATTCTTTACTAAAACGTGTCACGACAAATGTTCTTGCGGCAGAGCGTGAGTTAAAATTCTACGTCACGGGTTCGGTTCACGGCTGAATATAAAAAAATGTGCGTATTGGATATGTTTGGAAGTAACTTTATTGTAAATTAGAACTGAAATGGTTTGCAACCGACACTAGTTTGGCTCAACTTTTGCAAAATTGTGGTAACTTCTTGCAGTTTCGGTTGGAACAAGTACCGGAGCGTTTTGGAATAATGCTTGCGTCAAGCGCCTTACGTGCGTCTAATGGCATTGCTTTGTGTTGAATCTCAACGAATTGGATATGTTGGCTTTGCATTGTGCTTGTCGGCGAATCACGTTTAACATTTAGTCTTTGCTATTTACGACGTTTGCATTGTTTGCTTGCGCGTCTCATGAATGAAATTGAAAATGTGATTCACGTTCTACTGTAGATAAAACATTGGAACCGCTCAGTAAATGCTCTAGTTGTTTTAGTGGCTGCTTGGCTTTGTAGGACAGGTTGAGGTGCAGAAACAACAAGAGGTTCAAGCAGGCTGAGTAGTGTTTAGTAACGGTGAGTAAGTCACAATACTTTACTTGTGTGTTGTGGAAAACGCGAGGAACAATGCCCAGTTGGTTTGGAAAGAAAGATTCTTCACATAAAAGTCCAAAAAGTCCCAAAGAAGAATCTGCACGTAAGTATTAAGTATTTAGTTGCATATTTATCCTCCTTTCACGAAAAAGTGATCAAAGCGCTATGACGAGCTCACTTAGGAGTTGCCGGCCATCTGTCTACCACGCCAAGATGGAGGAACTCCGCTAAGTGCCTTTCCAACGGCGCAACAAGTAAACTTGCCGGCTTGTTCTCCACACTGCCCCTTTAATGCTGAGCATAAATCAGGAAAGCTGTGAGTAGCAATTTTGAAGTCATTGGTTTGACCCGACTCGGAATCAAACCGGAGTTTTACAGCTCCAGAACGGACGCTCTTACCACTCTGCTATCTGAGCTGTTGGCGATGGTTTAGGTTTTGAGCACGTTTGAAAATAAAGTTCGATTCAAATAAAAAATTATCGCAGAATTCGAGCGTCAAATATCCCTCCGGTAAAAATTTTCCAAAATTTCATAAACTTGAAACATATAATTGTGGGTATTGCGCTCTTGCTGTTTTCAACTTCTACCCGCATGCCTTCGTTGTGTTGCCTCTTTTGTACCATTGTTATATTTCCTTCCTCTTCTTGTGTTGGTTGTGCAGAAATAACAGACACTACTAAACTACAAGAGTGCACGAATCTTCGTCAAATAGGCTCACTTTTCGTCGACTGCTTGATAGTTTTGTAGTTTTGATTTGTTCACGCCCGCGTAAACAATACAAACACAGCCAGCGTGTTGCCGAGTTGGAAAACGAACCAAAATTTGAAGAACGTCCTATACAGCAATTAGGAATTAGACCTATGCAGGGCCATGTTGAGACTTGGAAGGGGGGCCCGAGGCTGGTGTTTTGTAGAGGTTGCAATATGCCGGGGGACGGGGCTATAGCTTCCTTGAAACGACCCTGCGTCAATGTAATGAAGACTGGAATTGCGCCAATCAACGCTTGACCAGTGGAATGCTTAGATTTTCGAATTTGCTTCAGTCCAAACGTGAATTGCGCCATCGCGTGGTGATGACCGCACGTTCAACTTTAAATATTGAACTAATATTTGTGACACAATGTTGTCATTATTGTATCTAATAATTCATCATATCTGGTTAATTGCTGCCGTGTGTATTTCATTGTTTTAATTGCATGACGTCATATAGAAATCGATTTCGTCGTATGTGGATTGTGGACCGCAGTGAAATTACCTAAAAATCGTAGCTTGTTTTGTCATTGGTTGCGAAGTAATCAACTGATTCTGGGGCCGTGGTACTTCACCTTTTCTGTCTCTGGGACCCTTGTTCTTAATGCATTATGAACAATGACCAATGAACATACAGAGAGATATCATTCTAATTGCTCCTTCTCTTTGAATGTTAATATGTTTGTAGAGTTAAATCCGCTCTACATATTTCTATTAAAGATGTTAGTTTGAGACCCCCTTACTTGTGCAACCTGTGGGGGCCGCTATTGTTAATACAGTTTCGCATTCCTTCTGAAGACCCCCTTATTTTTCATGGGAAACCGCGTTAAGAATCACTGTTTTAAGGCAGAAATTCTCTGTTGTTTCTGAACCGCAGAAATTTTGCAACGGCCACTATTTTGCTGATAATACGACTCGGCGATTCAATTAATATATTAAAATGGCTACGCAACAACGATAGACGAGAACCTTGAATTTGCAGTTAAGACGGCCGGTTGTTGCAAGCATCGCTATCGGTGCGGGAGGTTTAGGGTTCAATTTCCGGGCTGCTCAAATCGGACACAGTGTCGCCTACGGCTTGCAGCGCTGCGTCGTTTCTTCGGAGCTGTGCTTCCCAGGCGCTGAGTCGCGGAGATGCGCCCGCCACTCGTTACACGCTTCAGTGTAATGCCGCGAGTCTAATAAAGGCTTGAAGTTTTCTGACTTGGAAAACTTATGCAGCAAAGGTTGAATTTTATGATTTTGTTTACTAGAAGTTTTTGTGTAACCTCGAAAAACGACGCCTATAAACACTGATTGTTTATGACAATTTTCGTCAGCTATTTGTCAAAGCTTTTATTAATTTTGTTATCATAAGACCACGCTGGATCCAATTGTGAGTTGCAAATATGATCTTTATATGAAACGACGCGATTGTTCCTAAGTTAAGCTTTTCGTAAAACTTTGTTTAGTCCAAGCGTGTTTGTTTGTTTAACAAAATTTATTAACATTGATCTATCATCTCCAGTTCTCACTGTTAACCATTGTCTGGCTGGGGTAGAATTTGTGTTTCTGTCATACTAAATGCTGTTCTGCTTTGAAATGAACAAAAAATTGCAGTCTAAAAAGGCGGAACAATGTAAGTAGCATAGATAGCCTGTTCTTTAGCAAATGTAATGTTTAATGCGAGTCGACGTTTTGACAGCGTTGTAGCAGTTGTCATCATCAGTATGGTCTGCTTAGTGAAAAATGGCCTTTGAGGCCGTACACTGATTGTTTTAAGGGAGTGGATCGCGTAAAGAATTTTTTTCCAGATTACAATTTTTCCTGTAGAATCAGAGCGATAAGGTTTTTACGTGTATTTAACTAACCCTTTTATCCAAATTTACTCTTTATCAACTAAACTAAAAAAGGGCTGTCTTGCTTGGCCAGACAGAGATTAGGCTACAAATTGTTTTGAAAACTACTTTTCAGGTTTTTTAACTCCGCAGCGTATGCGTGAATTAGATCCGTAGCGAATTGTGTATTTTTATGTCGTACCTCAGTTTAGTTATTTTAATCGAACAAAAAAATCA
Organism: Trididemnum miniatum; assembly: GCA_964006365.1. NCBI lineage: Eukaryota > Metazoa > Chordata > Ascidiacea > Aplousobranchia > Didemnidae > Trididemnum > Trididemnum miniatum. Next base: position 2,090,938 of record OZ023244.1, read on the forward strand.
AGTCTTTATTCTTCGGAGTAGGTAAGAAAAGCAGGAAAAGTAGCAAAATTATACCGGCGGTGTTACGCCGAAGCGTATAAGGAGTGGCGGAGTCCATCGTTGCGGTGGCGAGCCGTTGGCTACACGATCTGACCCGCCGGGGAATCGAAAACCCGATTTTCCGTGCTGATAGCGATGTCGTTAACCCAGCGATGGCGGAAGCATTTCTAAAGTGGGGGGGGCCCAAAGTCAATGACCAGATTTTCTTCACCTACAACCAGGGCCGGCAGTGGCGTAGCGAGAAATTTTAAAAGGGGGGGGCATAATTTTCACATTTTGTTCTAGCGTATTTTTTCGGCAGAACTAATTTGAAGCTGATTGAGAAACAAGAAAAGCTCTAGGGGGTAATTTACATGCTGTAATGGCTATTTTAGTGCTTTTTCAATAATTTTCAGGCAAATCGAGTTTAAATTTTTTGACCCTAATTCTGAGTGCTTCGCCAAACATGATGCATTTTGGAGTACAATATATGGATTTTTTGAATATTTTAGTTACAAAAATAAGAGCCCAAATAATTTGAAACATTTGAATGTTAGAGACGTTTCAATTTGAACTTAAACCATTATCAATCTAAAAAGTATCATTGCGAAAAAAGAGAAAAAGTTACTATACGGACAAGCTCGAAGCAAATCATGAACATATGGATGCAATTAAAAACTTTTGGTTTTTAATTTTAATTTGTTGAACCAAAAGTTTTTAATTGCATCCATATGTTCATGATTTGCTTCGAGCTTGTCCGTATAGTAACTTTTTCTCTTTTTTCGCAATGATACTTTTTAGATTGATAATGGTTTAAGTTCAAATTGAAACGTCTCTAACATGCAAATGTTTCAAATTATTTGGGCTCTTATTTTTGTGATTAAAATGATGCATTTTGTTTGCACATTTTAAAATATGCGTGTTTAAGGAGTAAGGCTTATAGCTATCGAAGAGGTTCGAAATTATTGAAGAATTGTATGCATCAAAAACATGTTTGAAAATGGCTGGTGGGAGTATGCATATCCCTCATCCTACCCCTCTGGATTCGCCCCTGGCCATAAGCTACAGAAACCATCAAAAGAATCTGGCATATTTCAGTCACTTGGCACCATTAGTATTGTTCTTGTTTACTAAAAGGAAGAGTCAAAGGGGGGGGGGGGCATGGCACAATGGCCCCGCCCTTAAATTGAGGGCCGGATTTAGACCATGAGAGGCCCTAGGCTATTTGATCACACTGTTGGAAGAGCGAAAAAACGGTCTTCACGTCCTCAGCTGTCCTGTTTTCACTGAAAATATCGGTTTGGTGAAGAGCAAAAAAAAGGTATACTCGTCCTCAGTTCTCAGATGTTCTGTTTTCCACTGAAAGTATCGGTGAAGAGAAAAAAAGGTCTCCATTGTTCGTGATGAGGCCCCCCATTTTCTCCGAGGCCCTAGGTTTCAGCCTGCTTAGCCTTTACGTACATCCGGCCCTATACCTACAATCCATATTTAGCCAGTCCACATGTGACATGTCCAATTTATGTGGGCTTCAGACCCACGGTTCCCCCCACCCCGCTAGCAAAATTTTAAAGAAGACATCTCTGGATATAAGAGCGCTTTCCTAGGTTTTAATTTCGATGGTAGGCCTATCAAGTTTCAAATACATTCACGCAAAGGCAATATTGTAGAAATAAACACGTAAGTTAGGCCCCCCCAGGCCCCCCCCCTAAAAAAAGTGGGGGGGCCAGGGCCTCCCCGCCCCCTTCCCCCCCCGGTTCCGCCATCTATGCGTTAACCATTATGCCAGCGGCCGGTTAGTGTTGGGGTGAATTTTAAAAATCATTCTTTTGGTGCGATTGTCTGAACAAAAGCGACTCGACTGAAAAAGATGTGTATTGACGTTGTGGACGTTTTTGTTGTCGACGTTTTTGAACAAAATTTCTATTTTCTAGTTGTGCAATTTAAGGCGATGGAAATGCAACTGATTAATAATTAGCAATGTGTCGAAATAAAGACGTTACGATGAAATGGAGACTGCGAAGTGAGCTTGTGCACTTGGAACAACAGCTAGCCAAACATCAAAGACAGTCGGCTCCAGTGAATCGAACCTGTAGCCTGAGATTGACCTCTTTGCACTTTCCAATAGCAAATCGACTAGTAGATCAAAAAAATTTTATTCAATAAGGCAAGTTGATTTGAGCGGTTATCTCAGTTCATTAGATGCTAGCAGAGAACGATGGCGATCAAGGTAATTTAATTGGTTGCGTTGCGCGATGAAGCTGTGCTCATATTGTGAGAGAACAATTTTACGTCAGCTGTAATGATTGATGGCTAGTACCTAGTAGTTACTGAAGTTTCAAAAGTCGCATAATATTGAGCATAGAGAGCCGTCGCGTATTGTAGAAACTCTCGTTATGGCAAGTTTCAAGTACACTTCTTGCTGAATGGGTTCGAATAAATGTACGGTAGCTACAAAATAATGCTGCAAAACTGACAAATTTTCTGGGACTAAACAACTCGAAAATTGTAATTATAGATGCGAGCACTTCGCAGTTGCTCGTAATTTTGAAAATGTGGTTAAAAAAGTTTTATCTTCTAGCGGCGCTTAAATTATGTATGACTGTTTATAGCGAGCGTTGTTATTAAAACAGTAAAATTTAAAGGGATTCTGCCACGCACGCGGGTTCTGGTTTTCACTGGCTTGCTAGCGTCGTGTACAGGAAATAACAAGAACAGCAGCAGTTTTTGTTGAGCACGATAGGGCAGTTTTTCTTGTCTACGTAGCGTGATACAAACTGAAAGCAGTTGCAGTTTTCCAATATCTGATAACATGCATGGTTTGTATTCGTTGTTTGGGAAAGACAAAGACAGTAAACATCAACAACAAAAACAAACGGATGAGATTCAGGCTAAATACTTTGCTACAGGTTTGTCAAAATCGAACTAGAATATTTCAAAGATGAAGTATTCAGAAAGCGCGATTACTGACGTATTTGACTTGATGCTAGTTGCATCTTGTAGCTTTCAGTTTAAAGAAAAGTACGATATGTTGCTTGTACCAGAGAAATTTTAAAATGAGGGAAGGTCCATAGGCTACAAAAGCCATCAAAAGTGTCTGGCATATTTCAGTCACTTAGGATCATTTGTTCTTGTTTTTCCTAAAAGGGAAAGTCAAATGCCCCCAAAATACGCTGCTAGCATGTGCAATCAAAAAAACTGTGAGGAAATGGGTTGAAACAAAATCTGATTGAGCTATAGCATTTTGAGGTTTTCGTTTCGTAATTTTTCGAGATAGTGTGCATTGTAGAGTTTACGTTTGGATTTATCCGCCTGATGTGTTACATTCATAGTTTATTGTCCCTCTTGGCAGATACAGTAGGCGTACTTTGACTGCATGCAGCTGCAGTAATGCATTTTCCTCTATCTTTTTTGGTTGCTAAAAAGTTATATGAATGACCAAAAAACGTTCTTGCTTTTGGTACACATTGCCTGTTGTCAGTATATTTTTGAAATTTGTCTTATTGAGTCTTTTCTTTATACTGTGTGTTTTCCAACTGATGTACATTGAAATTATTGGCTTTTATGCCTTGATTTCAGTGTAGTTGGTAAGGTCAGCACGTAAAAAACTTCCATTATAAAAAAACTGTTCGATCTTGTTTAATTATTAATATTTTCCTTGCAGTCAAAGCCTATTTGGCCGAAGCCAAGGAAGAATTTTTACAAAAATGGGAAAATCCACCACAAGTAAGATACGTTGTTCGTGCTCTAGTAGCTAGAATGTGATGAAAAGTTGTTAAAAATCTTTATTTCAGAGCAATGCCAAATTAGAGGATTTTGAAAGATTAAAAACTCTTGGAACTGGTTCATTTGGTCGAGTAATACTGGTGAAGAAAAAAACCGACAGCACTTTTTACGCAATGAAAATTCTTGATAAGCAGAAGGTAACAATACCTGAGGGAACAATTTGGTTTTATGAAACACATTCAGCGCTCGGCTAGCTGTAGTATTGCTTTTCAATGCAACCAGCTTGTTGCTGTACATAGCATCACTTCCTTTGACTTTATTGCTATTTTTAGGCCGCTTTGTACAGCGTGTACAATATGACCGTAGTGAAATGGCATGAGCTTAATTAGAATGTTCTGCTAGCTGCTCGTTTATATTGAACGAGTTAAAACCAATTTCAATGATATGAAAGCGTTCTTATCTATGATGCGATAAAAATCGACCGTTTTTGAGTTAAACCAGCAGCCTGTGTCTGTTTTCGCTGCTTTTATTCTTGAAATAATTTCAGTTTTATACAATGTTATCGGTGCGGGAAGTCTGGGGTTCGGTTCTTGGGTCGGTCAAATCGGACACAGTTGTCGCCAACGGCTCGCCATTACTGCGACGGTTTTTCGGAACTGTGTTGCCCAGGCGCTGCGCCCCGTGGATGATTCTCGTTCTTCGTTACACGCTTCGGCGTAATACTGCGAGTATAATCAAGACTTCACTTTTTTGATTTTTTGGTGTCGACAAGCGCTGTAATATAATGACGGTTATGGGATAAGAACTTCCCTTAACCTCGTTTGACCTAAATGTGGGTTGACACCAATGACCAAACCGCTACGATTTGTTTGTTATCGAGAATCGAACTTGGGTTTTACTTTTCAGAACCGCAAATGACTGTTCAAAACTGAAGAGCAAAAATTTTTCGACTCACTCAAAATTTGCTATTCTTTTTAGGTTGTTAAATTAAAACAAGTTGAACACACGTTGAATGAAAAAAAAATTCTTCAGTCGATTAATTTTCCATTTCTAGTCAAGATGGATTACTCCTTCAAGGTTTGAAACTGATATCTAGCGCGTGTTATAACTCAAATAATGCGTTGGCACGTTACTTAGCATAGCTCCCGTGCAAGCAGTCTCTGTCTAAATCAGTGACTGTCAACCAGGGTTTTGCCGGTACAGTCTAGGCCAGGAGTTTCACAAGTATACATTCGAATCCGAGAATTTATAGTATTATGCAGTATGCATGCATTCGTTATCTGATTGTACATGAAATGCGTAGTGGTGCACCATTACGCATGATCTAAATATGTATTTTATAGTTAAATCTGAACATAAGTATTTTAATTTTATTTTATCAATGAAATGATGTTTTTGCAAATACGATTACGTTATTGCGCAGGGGTTCCTTAGACTCCGGAATGTTTCATTAGGGTTTCGCTCCGCCAAAAAGGTTGATAGTCACCTATCTAAGCAATGACAAAGCACTCAGAATTAACGGGATTGATGCTTTAATTTTACCTTGTTGCATCTGTTTTTTATCAATATATTTTGCTGAGGATGTTACATCATATCTCATATATATCAGTCTGAAGGTGAATGCATTTACTACACTTTATAGGACAATAGCAACCTATACATGGTTTTGGAATATGTGATTGGTGGAGAAATGTTTTCGCATTTGAGAAGGATCGGTAGATTCAGGTATATGCTGATGATGCTGGTAATTCACGCAAGCTTAAAGATAAACCGCCTCATTTTTAAGGAGGAAAAATAAAGCAACAGTAATTCAGAAAACTTGACGTTTTGACAACATAGATTCAACTATGTTGCTTACACTGCTGATGATGACAGTAGGGATGTGCCGAGTCGAGTGCGAGTACTCGGCCGAGTAATAAGGCATTACTCGGACTCGGCCAAGTCCGAGTATTAATTGATACTCGGCCGAGTATTAAACCATGATCATTTTGACCTTTTTTTTGCTTTTTATCCGAATTTGGGTCAAAATTAGGTCTTCTACGGATGTGATGACCTTTTTTTTTTTGCTCTTCACCTAATTTTGAGTTTATATTGACGTCGTAGATACTCAGACTCGGCGGAGTAATGTCGTGAATACTCGTTACTCGGCGAGTCCGAGTAATTTTCCTCGAGGCACATCCCTAGATGACAGCTGAATCTATGTTGTCGAAACGTCAAGTTTTAAGATTCAGGTTATCCAGGCTAGACTCATTCCAGACTGTAAGGAATCTTTATTATGTTGCTTGACCTCTCAACTTCATTGCAACATCTTCAGCAATATGAGTGATGTCAGCATCATCACCTCCCAAAAAATAAAATGTAATCATAATTAATCAAACGATAGTATAGGGGTAAAGTAAAAGCTAACAATAGGGAATGAGGATATTGAAATGAAGTTGAGAGATCAAGGATAAGCAATATAATATATGAGTCTTTATATACATTCTGGAATGTGTCTAGCCTAGCCTGGATTGGCTGTGCAAGGCAAGGCTGATTTTCCATATAGTCGAGACATTAAGTTCTCCCCTTTTAACAGAAAGTTGCGAAGACAAGAGGACCAAAAACCAATGACTTGGACAATAGGGGCTGAAGGATTGAAAATAAGAACCGCTGCTTTATGCCATGAAAAGTCTGGGGTTCGATTCTCGGGCCGTTCAAATCGGGCACAGGGTCGTCAACGGCTCGCAACCGCTGCGGCGTTTCTTCGGAGCTGTGTTGCCGAGACGTTAAGCAGCGGAAATGGGCTTCGCCACTCGCTATACGCTTCGGGTTGATATCGCAAATATAGTGAAGATTTGATTTTTCTTTTAATTGCTCTACGTGATTCTAAAATCTTGTTAGTTGTAAATTATGGTAAATTCTCCTGGTATTCGGTATTTGTCCACTGAACTTTGCTCCAACACCGACTTATTTTTTGCTAACAGTATATGTTTTTTCTCTCAGTGAATCTCATTCACGTTTCTATGGGGCCCAAATTGTTCTTGCTTTTGAATACCTGCACTACCTCGACATTATTTACCGTGATTTGAAACCAGAAAATCTCTTGATTGATCAACAAGGTTATGTACAAGTGAGTTTGAAAGGTTTCTTGCAGAAATAGTTGCAATGTTGTCTACACTGTAATTGTTAAAAGGTTAAAAGGAAAGATTAGGGTAATTCAATTATTACCCATTCTAAAATTGTGTTGCTTTATTCTTCATATACTGCAGCAACAGCATCACAGCTCAGAAGGCCGAGTGGTAAGAGCGACTGGGTTTGGATTTGTAGACTCTGGTTTGATTCAGAGTCGGGTCAAAGCAATGACTTTGACCTTGGTATTCACAGCTTCCCTGCTTGACGCTCAGCATTAAAAGGGCAGTGTGTAGAACAAGCCGGCAAGTTTACATGTAGCTTCGCTGGGAAAAGGACTTCGCGGGCGTCATTCCCCCATCTTATAACAGATTGCCGGCAATGCTTAACCGAACTCGTCATAGCACTTTGATCGCTTTTTGGTGACGGCAGGATAACAATGCAACTAAATACAAATAATACATTCAAAAATTTCGTTGCTTTGTTCTTCATATACTGCCGCAAAACCTTCAAAGCAGATTTAACGCTTAAAACAACGTATTTTCAGTTTATTACCTCGTTTTTAGGTCACTGATTTTGGTTTTGCAAAACGGGTCAAAGGTCGCACATGGACACTATGTGGCACTCCTGAGTATCTTGCCCCAGAAATTATTCTTAGCAAGGTAAGTTAATATCTTCATGTGTTAATATCTTGCGTCTGTTTTATTTGACATCGCTAGTTTTGTTGGCTCAGCTTTTTCGCCCTTGCTAATGGCTGGCTGGTTTTAGATCGCTCTGTCTGAGAATGAAACCCAGATATTTTGCTCGAAAAACGTAATTGTTTTAATTCCGTTTCGATTGATTTTTTGAGTTGTCAGTTATTAATCATTTTGAGCAAACCGACACCAGAAGCATCTTATCGAACATGAGGCGCTTACGCCGGAAAGTTTCTGATTTTGATAATTTCATTTGAAGTCTTGCATCACTTCTCGTGTATCAGCTTGTTTATGAACATTTATGGAGTAGTTCCGTCAACTATATTTTCTCACGAAGTTTTAACTAATCGCTTATTACAATAAATAGGGGACGAAAATAGCTTAATGAGTAAAAATGAAGTTACAGTAATTAACGACAACATCAATTCAGCTGTCATCATCAGCAGTGTATGCAAGGCGGTACAATACTGAAAGTTTGTGCTACTGATGATAACAGTTGCCTAAACGTCTACTTTTAAAAATTACTGCAGCTTAACTTTTTCTTTCTTTTTACTTCACATTCATTGTGGCGCACATGGGGGTTCGTCTGCGCACCCACTTCAAAACTTCGTGCATATACCCCTGTGTTTGCATGAATGCAAATTAACGACCCCATGTTAATACAGCTCAGATGGCTGAGTGATAGAGCGTCTGCCTCTGGAGCTGTAGACTCTGGTTTGCTTCCGAGTCCGGTCAAACCAAGGACTGTGAAATTGGTTTCCGTGCTTGACGCTTAGCATTAAGGGGACAGTGTGGAGAACAAGCCGGCAAGTTTACTTGTACCGTTGGGAAAAGCACTAAGCGGGATTCCCCCATCTTGGTGTGGTAGGCAGATGGCTGGCAATGCCTAAGCGAGCTCGTTATAGTGCTTTGGTTGCTTTCTCCTGATAGGAGAATTATACGAATGAATACAAACATATCATATAGCTTTGAATGGTGGAGCGTTTCAAAATTAAACTTAGTTGATGACGCATTATTGATTACTAATTAGTTATATCTGGCTTGAGATAATATGCATTAGGAGTGGCATTTTCCCCGAGAATCCTGGCTTTTTTTCTTTTTTTGTGACCTTTTGTTGTTTTTTGCAAGTTTTTTTTTTTCAAATTTGCATTTGCGTGACTTTCACTGTCAACAGTATCATGCTGTGACATTTAAATTTTATGTAGTTGACTTTTTTCGTGTACAGCAGTTATACTTGATGATGAATATCGTTTCATTTTAACGATTTTACTCCCTTGGGTTTGATGGCGTTACTAAGCCTGTATTTACCACAGATGTTGCTATACAAACGCCCACGATCATGACAAACGACATAAAATTGTGGAAATGAACCTTCTGCTTCGCGCCATTTCTACCATGAAACATTTTTTTTTCTTTGGCTACTAACCGCGGGGCTGTACCTTGCTAATCAGAGACTCGTGTGGAGCGACAATGCACTCTGAATAAGCAAGTGACATTTGTTTATTACTTTTTAGAAATTCATTGCATTTAGGGTTACAATAAAGCTGTGGATTGGTGGGCGCTTGGAGTGCTTATATATGAAATGGCGGCAGGTTATCCGCCGTTTTTCGCTGATCAGCCTATTCAAATTTACGAAAAGATTGTTTCGGGAAAGGTAAGTTGTGTTTAATTCGGAGGCCTCTATAGTGCTGAATACGGGCAAATTCTACCACGATTTTTTGGGTTTCGATGAAACCTATGACGGTTTGTTATTTGCTGGCCTACATTGTACATGCCCTGCCCGTATGTCCACTGTCCAGATTTAGTGGTCCAAGAGCCCGAGGCCTTTTTGTGTCATGATCAAAATTTTGATATCGCAAATATAAAAGTGATTTGTCATAATCCCTTCATCTTATTGTATTCTTTATAGTGTTGACTGTTGATGGTGTTGAAAAAAACAAACTACTACTACCACATTATACAAAACAAGCAACGAATTTGAGCTTCTAGTGTTGTGGTTGCGGAGAGGCATTTTTGCATTTATTACTGTTAAGATGTTTGAGTTCAACCGTGTTGTGTTGAATTCGATTTGAACTCCCAGGTTCGATTCCCATCTCATTTTTCATCGGAACTCAAAGACTTGCTGCGTAATCTCCTCCAAGTTGACATCACAAAGCGTTTCGGGAACTTGAAGAACGGAGTTGCCGACATCAAAACCCATCGCTGGTTCTCGTCCGTGGATTGGATCAGCATCTTCCAGAAGAAGGTAGCCGCAAAATTTGAAAACTGAATTGACACATTTTCCCAGTCCACATGTCTAGTGCAAGTGGTTCCTCGAGCTACAAGCTTTCTGCATCATAATTTTTTGGTGTCATAAACAAGTGATTATGACAGCAAAGATTTCACTATGTCAGTGGGTCTTTGGAATCACTTAAACAAACTGGACATGTGGACGTTGGACAACGTTTTGTTGCTTGGAGCGGTGAATATCTTGGAGAATGAAATGGTTATTGCTTTACAGAGGCAAAACTTGAGTTTCACATTTGTTCAGCATGGGAGCCGAGCGGGGAAGCTCCCGAATCAGTTGGCTTTGCGTAGCTCCATTGTCGGATTAAGGAAGGGGAGGCTATAGCCCCGGGACCCCACGTGATAGGAGCTTGCCCGGTCAGGAGCGGGCAAAACTTTTGAATAGCTCCAAATTCTATGAAAATAGAAAGAAATGGTTCTGGCTAAAAAAAGCAGAAAAACGGTCCATAATCGTGCCTTTCCAGCGCTGAGATTTCCCAAGCTTTCACATGAATAAATTTTTCAACAAATCGCATGGATGAGATGAGAGATGGGGGGTGTGGTGGTCAGCGTGTGGAATTACGTTTGGAGGTTATGAGATTTTATCACAGTTAAAAAGGGAAAAGCATAGCTCTAAACTTTCCTTTTCATGGATTCACTGCTAATGTAAATTGGTATAGCAGGCCTCTGGTTTGTCTAGTATTTATCAGAAGCCTCGGTTATTGTACTGTAAAACTTTTATATATTTGACCAGAAACATTTTTATTGGAATACACCCTGGCAGGTACATTACCACAAGCTGAAATATCTATGTGCAATGTGCATCCTATGGTTTAAATATGTCCGATCTTACTTTCTTATGGTCTTTGAGATGCACATAATTATTTCTTTCAGCTTGTGGTAATGTACGTGGCGGGGTGTATTCCAATGAAAATGTTTCTGATCAATTATTAAGAAATCCTAGATGACATAACATATTTTATATCGTAGGTGGAAGCTCCGTTTATTCCCAAATTCAAACATCCCGGATCCACAGAGAATTTCGACGAGTACGAAGAAGAACAACTCCGCATACACACGACCGAGAAATGTGCAAAAGAGTTTGCCGACTTTTAGTCCACTTATCTCAGCGATCGATCTTGAATATCTTCGAAGCAAGACTCCGGTTTGGATTTGGTTTAGTTTTCCCAATTAATGAATGCATTTGACTCTGGATTGGCGCTAGGTAAACGCGCCAGCTCTTTGTACAATATTTGTACGTTTTTAACATGGCAAAATTTTTGTGCGCAAAGACTTTGCAGTTTTTGAACTGTGACGTTTCCACCCAAATACTTTATAGACTACCTTTGTTTTTGTATTTGTGGAATATTGCCTCTTCGAACTTGTACTATTGTATGTATGCTACTATGTACCAATGCACTCGATATGTTATGTGTCGACATTTATCTTGCCCACATGTCCATGTGACTGCTTCCAAATGTCCAAGTGCTTTCTGCGTCCCAGTTTGTTTTTAGCAACAAATTGATTATGATGCAGAATGCCCATGGGCCTTTGGAAGCACTAAAATGGACATGTGGACAGGGGGCTAGCTTATTCATGGGCTAAATGAATATGGAAAGTCTGTAGACCTCAAATTTTTCGATATAGCAAAAATTTTCCTGTTCCAAAACTCTAATTGCCCCCATTTTCCGGTTATATAATATTCTAGAGGGTTTTTAGGGCTGTTTCGACTACAAGAAAAGTCTCGTCAGCTTTGCTTTGCGCAGACAATCCTGGCTAGGCTCATTCTAGGTTGTAAGGACTCATAGTTACGTTGCTTATCCTAAATCTTTCAACTTTATTTCTTTTCGAGGTTTAGAATGAGCAATGCAATAAAAAGTCGTCACAATCTGGAATGAGTCTTGCCTGGATTGTCTGTACACAGCAAAGCTGACGAGACTTTCTTATAGTCAATGCATCGAGATGTTTAGTTTAGATATCAAAAGGCTGGCATCGTGCAATGTTAGTTACTCATTGGGCTGTGCAGTGCCACAGTTTGCCCTATTCTTCATTCAATGTGTGTTTTGTCAAAGAATTTCCCCGATGTATCTATTTTTTCAAAGATTGCAAGTTTTTGTTTCGTTTGTGTTTAGTTGGAAGTTCGTTACTTTTTTCCGTTTAAAAATTTAATGTGAAATAAAAAGCTATAGAATTGCCTCGTATGGCTTCGAATTCTTAGCTCTGAAAACAAACCGTCGGGTTAGCTCGCTCGTTAAGGCATGGCAATCGGTGCGGGAAATCTGTGCAAGGGCGTTGGAAGGTGGTGCCAGAGCGTTGGAAGGAGAAGGGCCGCTGGCGCCGCGACTATTTCTCCCCCTAGACAGATGCACAAAACTTTCGTGGTGTAAAGGTGATATACGTATAAAGGACAATCTGAGCGCGTGAAGACCTTTTTTTGCTCTTCACTTGACTTTGGGCGGAAAACGGACGTGATGGCCTCCAAAGAACCTGTCCTTGTTTTGATCTGTGAAAATATATCCAGCCCCGCTGGCATGGCTTTAAATTGCGCCCCCCTTTCAAATACCTGGGCACGCCCTTGCTTTCACAAAAAGTTAACTGCCAAGGCTAATAAAAAGCCCACCCCCTTATAAAATCCTGGGTACGCCCCTGTTTATTATGATGTCACAGTTAAATTTTCTTGAATTTTAAAAGAAACTTTTGGGCAAATAACTGCGGAACTACAAAACATCAAATTAGAATTAGCTAGCTTATCCTAGGAATTTGTGAACGGATAATGGGTTCATTTAAAGAAGGTTAACACGTGTACAAACGTCGATCTGGCTACTGTGTTTGTGCTAGAAGAAAGCTTGAGTTCATCAAGCAGTCTCCAAGTGACTTTTTCTGAAGTAAAGTGCATGATACGCATGATGTATGCTGCGATAACAAGGAGGAGCCCCCAGACACTGGAATGGTAACACCACTTTCAGCCCCCCCTACTTAAAAGTACTTCCAACGCCACTGTCTGTGTGTGTTTCGCACCCCGGGTCGGTCAAATCGGACAGAGTGGCAACAACGGCTCGCCGCAGCAACGACGTTCTTCGAAGCTGTGTTGCGCAGGCTCTAAGTCGCGAAGATGGATCCCACCACTCGTTACACGCTTCAACGTAATACCGGTAATGAAGATTTGATTTTTGTTAGGTCTTACCAGTGAAAACATTTTTTCTTGGAAAAGCTACCAGTGTTGGTAGTTGAAAACTGGTAGCTTATCGAAAGAAACAGGTATGCGTTTTGTTTTCGATATTTTATGTTCTATTGCCTTCCATGAGAAGCACAGAGGTCAAAATGTTTTAAATTCACATCAAGAATTATTTCAATAATATTCGCATGGAGTGTGGTGTACCCAAGTAGGGTTAAGGGGGCAACTGCTTCCCCCCGAATTATTTCAAGTAGGCCTACCGCTCTTAAAAAAAGATATGCGCCTAATTTGACCCTACGGAAGGCAACGGGGAAGTTATTTGCCACCAACGACTTTTTTTATGAAATTTACTATTAAAGACTTTTTAAGAAATCAACCGGCTGGGAGTATTGTTTTTCCCCTCTCCCCTCAAAATTTCTGGCTGACTACGCCACTAAGTATGCCTGAAAAAAAATTGGACGAACATGGGCCCGGTTTTTAAACATTGCTGCATTGATTTTTTTTTTAAGCCACATAATTGCAGCTGAGATTTTTTTATGCACAATGATTTTTTCAAAATCTTAGATTTACGACTTCTAGTGGCTGAAAAGTTAAATCACCAAAGTCGATAAGCAGACCAAATTATCATCAAGCGAAGTGATTAATCACTTGAGAAAGCTTTTAATAGCCCACAATTCTCGTACGGCTTAAAAAAGTTATTGGTAGAAAGAAACGTGTAGGTACTACACGTGATTTATCATGCTTTTCATAGACGGCAATAGGCTACTTACGTATCTGCTTCTGCCTCTAACATTAATAGGCAGAAGTTTGACGAAAATTTTATTTCGAAAGAGAGGTAGGCCTACAATTATTTCTGAATTTATTTGCATATTTATCTTTCTACCATCAGAAAAAGGAGCTTAGGCGCTTGAAAACAAGCTAGCTTGGAAGACGTCCGCAGGGGGGAAAAGTGGAAAATTGCCCCTATCCCGAAAAAATATTTCGTGGACCAAAGTTAATGTAAATAGTTAAGTCTATTTTGACCCAAAGTAGGGTAAGATTCGGGGGCAGTTTTTTCCACCAAAACCTTTTCTTGAGAGATCGACCACTGAAGATTTTTTTTTGGGGGGGAGGGTCGACTGATCGGAAGTGCTGTTTTGCTACCTCCTCCAAAATTTTTGGGTAGCTACACCACAGGCCGAGTGGGATATTCCCACGGCACAACAGTGAGCTTTTCACATTGCTTTCCACACTCAGAGCCGGTTTTAGGCCGATTTGACCGATTAGACGAAATTGGGCCCCGCACCTTAAGGGGCCCCGCGCTAGTGGGAGTCCCTTTCTGTACTGTGAGATACAAAATAGGTGAAAGTGCCAAAAGTTGAACCGGTGCATAATATCTATGAATCATTCCTATTTTCTTTTAAATCAGGGTTAGGCTAAATAGAAAAAATCGGCAACTCGGTAGCTGGTCAAACCAAGCAGGGTCGGATTTACCATCAGGCAAATCAGGCTGAATTAAGCCTAAGGCCTCGGAGAAACGAGGAACCTCGTCACAAGCAGAAGTGGTCGACGCGATTACGGAGCGACCTTTTTCTTTTCGAGATTAACCATGGCCACCTTCCAGATGAGTCTGATCAGCGACCTATGATCACTAGCGGCCTACCTGATAACAACACAACCTAAGCCTAAGGCCTCTCATTCTCCAAATCCGGCTCTGAAACCAAGCTTTGGTAAGGAAAAAAGCCACGCAGCTGTTTGGTCACGTGGGTTTGCTGTTCACAAGTAAACGCCTAGAGGTAGTTTTAGGGGGATTTCATGTTAAATTCAGTTGCAGCTTTTTAGTGTCTGTTTAAGGATGCACGCTCTCCACCAAAGCAATTGACACTTAAGTTAAATTGTAAAATATATTTTGTTTAATAAAAGCAAAAGCTGTGAGAAACCTTCAAGATTTATGGCAACAAAGTCAATAGCACAGTGGCAACATCAGGTCAAGTTCATTTGAAGCAATTTATGGACAAAACCATCTTTAGGAAATCCGGGGCCTTGCGTTCTCGGAAATTTATTAAAATTTTCGTACAAAAAGTACAATTTTAGTGCATTTTGAAAAATCTTTCCGGTAGTTTTTGTTTATTGTTAGTTGGCATATTTAGGTTTATCTGAAGGAGTTCCAACTTCAGAAAAACGTATTCGCAAAATATTGCGTTGTGGCATAATTTTCAAGATATTACCATAAAATAATGCTTGTCTGAAATTTAAAATTATTTAACTAATTGGCCGGCTTTCTTGATGTTAAAAGTACAGTAATCAATAAAAGCAGAGTCTGAGCAAAAGAATGGCCTGGTCCCCACATACAGCAAGCTTGCCCCCCACCCTTAACCTCCAATCGACAATCTTACTTTTTTGAAGACAACGGCTTTTAAGCACAATTTTAAACATTTTATGTATTGCTGAAACAGCTTCGCCAGAACTGTTTTGCTTTTCGTTCGAATTAAAAATATCAAATATGGAAATTGCGTTTGTTAACAACACAACAAGCAACTATAAGCGTGTTCCACTGCTTTTCTTTTGTCTTCGAACTCGTAAAACAACATGAGATAGCTGTGATATATAACACTCGCACAGAAACGGCATCTTAAAGTTCAAATCAATGTCAGCTCGCTGCAAAGTTCTCGTTGATAAAGAAGACTGTGGCGTGAAAGCTTTTTTTGTAGTTTACAGAACTGATTAAATGTTTTACCCCTCTTGATAAAGGCTTGGCCCCCCTAAGACGACTGCTCTGGCGCCGGCTCTTAGATATGTTTTTTTAGCAGGTATTAAATGTCTATTTTTTGGTTCGTTTACATGTTTTTTTCATGAGACACAAACGTCTACATTTTATTATGAAAAGAGGGGCCCCGCGATTGGATTTCTAATTGGGCCCCGCAGTTCCTAGCACCGGCCCTGTCCACACTGACACTGCCCCTTTAATGCTGAGCGTGAAGCAAGGAAGCTGTAAATAGCAATTTCAAAATCTTTGATTCGACCAGACTTGGAATCGAACCGCAAGTCTATGTCGTTTCATAGATAAATGCTATCCACTCGCTACATCTCGGGTCAATTCTTAGGATTAGCCTACTCACAATTGTTAAGCATTTAAAATTGTAACAAAAGCTGGGTATCTGAACTCAGTCGACCCCTCAAGCCCAAAAGGTTTGCGATTTTTTGTCTTTTTCAGCACTCGCTGCGCGTTTCAGTCGCTTTTTTCCCGGAGTTTTGCTTTTGTCTTCGCGAGAACGAGCAGGCAGTTGACAGCAATGCGCTGGCGCAGCGATAGATCGCGATTAGTAGAAAAGCAAATAAAACGGTAAAAAATCGAGCGAGTTCTTTAATTGATTTTGTAAAGTTCTGAGCCCAGTGTTTCTAATAGTAACTGGCAGCTGCTAGAATTTTTTTTGGATTTCGCGTGGCATAAAAAGCTACAGTAAGAGGCAGAAAGATAAAACACAGCATAAAAAGAAGAATGAAAATCTAGGATTTTTCTTTTCAATACATTGCCGACTCGACTAAACGAGTCTGAGTACCGTATTTAGTCTGTTAGTAACATTAGCAATACTCATCGAGGGCAAATCCGAGTGATTTATGACGGTGAGGCTTAAGGAACAGTTTTACCTGCGTATTTCTATGTAAACTGCATTATTCAGGTCTATAACAGATTTTAGCAGTAGGCCTACCTGGATAGAAAGATGGAAAATTTGATTAGTCTAGTATTTAATCAAGAATTACTACCTGGATAGAAAGATGGAAAATTTGATTAGTCTAGTATTTAATCAAGAGTACCAGTACTGTCAGTGCATGTTTAGTAACAGAAATGTTGCCACACTCGGCTGAATTCTTGGTTTCAGATTCAACTCAGCCCATTTTTGGACCGTCGTTCGCGATGAAAAAAATGGTGGAGAGACTAGATGTTGATACTGGACAAGTCCCCCCAAAAATAAAAACTACAATAACTTTGGATCGCAATTAAATATTGGGCAAAAGTAGCTTAAAAAGGGAAAAGAAAGCCAGTATTTTAAAAAAGTAGACGTATCGACAACATAGATTCAGCTGTCATCATCAGCAGTGTAAGCAAGGCAGTAGGCCTACTACACTGCTGATGATGACACCTGGATCTTATGCTGTCAAAACGTCCAGTTTTACATTACTAAAAACTAATTGAATTAAAATGTAAAATCGCGTTAATTATTAAATGAAATTTAGTAAACTGCAACTAGACTATATTTTACTAATGGGCCGACTGCGAAAAATTGTTTTTAGGACAAGCTTTAGCCAGCTCAGCGTTTTCTGATCAGGAGATATCAACTTACGTGATTTATGGTGATTGTTCAATTATGCTAACGCATTATGATTCAACATTGGTTTATTATTTACATAGTCTTGTAGCATTGTTACATGATGAAAGAGGTCTCCCTAAGATTCCTTCGAGTAGCTTTGCAAATATGAGAACCTCAAAGACAATATTTACTTGCGAGTTTAACTTCCAATTGTTACTGCACAAGTTTACATTTAGAATCAGCTGGTTCGAAGTTCGATACGAACTTCCACACTCTCGCTGCTGCTTTTCCTATTATTCATACACAAATTTTCAACTGTGGTCTTTTGATTTGATTTTGCTTTATTTTTAGCTGGCCAAGAGCTTTGTTTTTATTTGGATTTAGCATTGTTATGTCCAAGGTTTTCAACAAAGCAATTTCTGCTAATTCATAGCTTTGTTATTTCGAAACTTGAGAAGCGACAAAATTTGATACTCTGCACAGCCGTGCATTTGGATTGGATTATCTCGCATTGTGACGGTTCAAATACTGACACTGTGACGTCATAAAGATTATACCAGGCTATTTCACCCCTGCTTGAAATCGTCGTCGCGAAGTCGAAATGAAAAACGCGGCGACCCTTGATGTGATGACTGTCTTGCTTGCATTTTTAATTTCCGTGTTCTTAAGCGGTGAGTGTGTTTATGTTTATGTTAGACGCCATTGTTTGAATGTTTTAGAAAACATTTGTTTACGCTTTATTCAGGTCAAGTAGTTCATGACCTTTTGACCTCGAGAACCCTGCTGTTTGCCAGCTTGACAAAAAGTCAAATCGAAAAGAGTAATTCACTGTTTGTGAAATACGATATATCGCGCTTTTCAAAAATATTAAAGTTCAACTTTCAATAACTTTTGATTTACCGGCGAGTCGGCATGGTGGCTAAAGACATCGCTATCGGCGCGGGAGGTCTAGGGTTCGATTCCCTAGCCGGTCAAATCGGACACAGTGTAGCCAACGACTAGCCATCGCTGCGATGTTTCTTCGGAGCTGTGTTGCCCAGGCGCTAAGCCGCGGAGATGGGCCCCGCCACTCGTTACACAATTCGACGTAATACCGCGAGTATATGGAAGGTTTGATTTTATTTTACTTTTGGTTTCATTTTTTTTTATCGCGAGAAAACAATGAAAGGGCAGATTTTTTGTCTATCGTGTCGCGTTTTTGATCAAGCACTCTACTATAGCAAACCTTGGGTTGGAACTGAATTGCCAACCTTGGTTGCATCTCGTCCATGTTTGCGTGTACTGATACCGTCGCAGCCCATCATTGCCAGGGCCGGATCAAGTAGCCTATTCATAATTGAGGAGGCTAAGAATAGCTTATCTCCTGATTTTATAGCTTTGTTGGTGTAAAAGTATAAAGTACATATGTTGTCTTAATGTATATAGCAAAAATCTAGGGGGCTTGGAGCCCCTAGACCTCTCCTGGTTCAGCTAATCAGTTGAATCAGTCTATTTTGAAAAATGTTTAAGCAGGGGTGGGCCAAACATTGCTGCTGCCCAGGATGAGTTTCTGAGAATGATGCCCCAAAGCCGCAAAGCGTCCACAAATAAAAGTCTCTTATCCCAATCTCTGTTGCCCAAGGCTGGATTAAGGGGGCTATGGGGGCTATAGCCGAAGAGCCCCTGAAATCTCGTCCGCTAAAAATAGGACTCTGCTGCTGACGTCACAATCAGGTCTGTAAAAGGAAGCATGGGGCCCCTAAAAACTAATCCCGGGGACCCTGCTACTGTCCCCTACTTGTGTTTCCCAAACTGTGTGTCGCGGCACAGCAGTGTGCCGGCAGAGATTTCCAGGTGTGCAACGTACTTTTTTCAAAATTTTCAGAGAATGGCTTGTTGGTATAAATGAGCCAGCGAGACTTTGTTGAGCATTGTTTTTTGATAACTACTGTAAATGCTATATTGCTATAATACCCAAAAATCCATGCCGACGTAGTAAGAATAATTGTGACAATAATCATCAATATAATCTTGCCCCTGGCAACCTAGCAGCCTCATAACTTTGTGAGTATAGATTTTCTGCTTTGATAAAACATCTAAAAACTTCTTCGATGGAAAACGAAATGCGGAAATGCTGGGCAACCGAACAACCTCGTTCCAATTTTAAATGTTCCCCATACCCGGCACACATATCGACATTAAAACTTTTTTTTGAACTAGCATTAATTTGTAAAAAGTGTGCCGCAAATTGTATTCAATCTTTTTGGTGTGCCACGCATGTCAAAAAAGTTTGGGAACCACTACCCTACAACGTGCTGACTGGTCTTTCCCTCCTCCTCGGCAGGTTTTTGTGGGTGATTGTTTTTACTGGAATTTGGCTACACTCGTTGGTGTGTCACAAAACTGCTCTTTTTGATATAATCTACGCTGCAGCGCTGTCTTTGTTGCTGGCGTATTGTGACGTTGAAAGGTCAAACAACTCCGGCGTTTGAAAGCGTTAAAGCGCAACAGATGTGGCGCAAGAACTAATTTGGACAGCTGAATTGCAAAATCGCGAACTAAAACCGGTCAACCTATTAAAAATGAAGACTCGCAAGCTGCTAGCATCTCCGTGCTGCCAAATAAGAATCTAATTCAGCCGCTGTCTGCCTGATTCATTATTCGTCACTTTTTGTGATACAAAGTTGAGGTTTTTGAAACGACAAATTTTGATGTAATAGGTCTTCTGTTGCCGTGCTGATAAATATAAACATATCAATGAATTTGGTAAAACCTGATACTGAGTTTTTTATGATTCTTTGCGCTTATATTTCGAACATTGTGTGCTGGTCAATTTCAGTCAGTTGTTAGAAGAAAATACTGTAGTTGGCGTAGTAGGGGTTAAAGACACGCTGTTGCAGTCGCGTTATTACGCCGAAGCGTGTAACAAGTGGTCCGATCCATCTCCGCGGCTCAGCGCCTGAGCAACACAGCTCCGAGGAAACGTCGCAGCTGTGGCGAGCCGTTGGCTGCATTACCCTCGAAATGTTTTGTTAACGTCATTTCACTTTTCCATCGCATACTTTCCCATCCTACTGTGTGTGGTGCAGTGGTTTGAAACCATATGACGATTTTACGACTCTTTGATGATTTGTTTATTGTCCTAGAAATGGCTCGGAATTGAGTTAAAACCGGAAAATTTTAGTGGAGATATTTCTTTCAAGTCTCGCTGCGCGATAGCGGTGTATTGTTTCGCGCTTATTAAGTTTTAATAATTTATGAACTTTGATGTTATTGGACAATGCGATAATTTGGTGACGCAATTTGTTGTTTAAAGACAGTTTTCGGCGACACCGCGATAAAGAGATTTAGCGCCCTGTAAAGTGTATATCAACTTATACCGGCCAGTTAACGTAATGGTTGATGATATCGCTATTGGTGTCGGAGTTCGTGGGTTCGATTCCTGGGTCGGTCAAATCGAACACAGCGTCGTCATCGGCTCGACACCGCTGCGACGTTTCTTCGTAGCTGTGTTGCCCAGGCACTCACTCGCGTAGATGGATCCCGCCACTCGTTACACGCTTCAGCGTAATATCGTGAGTATAATGAAGATTTGATTTGATTTTGTTTATCGATTATTACTGTATATTATTTTCAAATGATAGTGAAGTAACAATAGCTTTCTCGGTTACTTTTTAGCATCGAAGACAATGCGCAGGAGTTCGGTTAAATGTTTTGACTACTACACACTGGCAGTGAGTTTCAATAAGTTTTGAAATTATGCGTAGATTCACACCATATAAAATATGCTTAAGAACTGCAATTAATATGGAAGGAAAATACGTGAAAAAAAAAATGAAGACGCAGTGATTCGTAAAACTGGACGTTTCGACAACATAGATTCAGCTGTCATTATCAGCAGTGTAAGCTTTCGTTTTTGTACTGCCTTGCTTACTCTGCTGATGATGACAGCTGAATCTGTGTTGTCGAAACGTATAGTTTTAAGAAACAGAGTAGATTTATTTTTCTTCTTCATGAATGAGAGACGTAAGAGTAGTTTTCCGTTTTACTGATAAGCATTAAGCGGGAGGATTCCACGGCATGCCATTTGAAGCGTTGCTGGAGAAGTTAACCTTTACCCTGCCCACATGCTCAGTTTAAGTTTTTCAAAAGTCCACTGGTTTCTGCATCATAATCAAACTTTTTGATGTCATAACCAAAACAAGCGATTATGTCATAAAAATTTAGTTATGATTCAGAAAGCCTGTTGGCTTTAGCCCGCTTCCACTTAAACTGAACATGCGGACAAGGTAAGTAAGGCTTCTCAAATAAATAACAACTTTGAAAATTTGACGGCTGGTTTTTGTCTGTTTATAATCGCCTATATTTTTTTGTTGCACGCATTGGTTAAAGGTTTGTTCTTTTGTTTTGGTGCGTTCCTGTGCTTCCTTTTGACTTGTTTGCTCTTTTCAATGAAAGATTGTCAATTTTTGGATTAATAGGTTTGTTTTCGGCTTAGAAATACTGTCAGCTTCGGTAATTTTTTCGTGCTGAAGCCAGCGAGAATAGGATAATTGTTAATAGTGTGAGAAGAATGTGTACGTAGCACTATAATGACTGCTTTGTGTGAAAACCTGTCTTCAACTGGATATTATTGAATGACGCTTACCGCTTATCGTTCACTCGCGTTCTCGTGATACGGTTTCAGACTATAGCTGTCAGTTCAGTCAACTGGAAAGCTTTTTCCGATGAGTTTTCGAAACACAAACGACTTTTGAATGACTGCATCACTTTCGTTGTTAGTCCTGAGTCTTAGTATTTAGTCCCATTCAATATCCTCCTATCACAAGAAAGCGACCAAAGCGCTATAACGAGCTCGCGTAGGAGTAACCGGCTCTTTGTCTACCTTTCTAAAATGGGGAAATCCCACTCAGTGCCTTTCCCAACCGCATATTAAGTAACCCTACCAGCTTGTTCTCCACACTGTCCCTTTAATGCTAAGCGTCAAGCAAGGAAGCTGTGAATAGCAATTTTAAAGTTATTGGTTTGACCCGACTCGGAATCAAACCCGAGTCTACTGCTCCAGAGGCGAACGCTTTTACCGCTCAGCCATCTGAGCTGTTAATCTTATTGATTGACTTGCTCAAGAAGAGGTTTAAATGATATTCAAGACTTTCTACTTTTGGTGCTTCTGGATTTGGAAGAATCGTAGCACATTTATATACTGCATTGCAACAAAACTATACTTGTTCGTTGGCTGCAGCTACTTTAGAACTAACTGGAGTGAAAGGACGAAAACCTGCAACACAAATTTCAAATGTTAGTTAGTCTCGCTTTGGTATTCCCCTAAAGCATCTACCTTTTGTCGCAGAAGGTGGAGATGTTTGGAAGCCCAACTCGAGCAGCTGCCCCCGCGACCCCCCAATGATAAGTGGGTCAAAAAAAGCTAGCTAGTTAGGGGGTGATTTCTACTACTTTTCTTGCCAGTAATGCTGTCCCAAATTTTTTGTAAAACTTGTTGACCAAAATTTGATTTCTTTCAGGGATATCCATTTTTTTTCACAATTTTTTTATTTTTTCATATTTGTCATTACGTTTCTGACTTTTGTTGTTGGATTACAGCTCATGCCAGAACTCATAAAGTGGAGACAAAATTAGATTTTTTTCAGCACCGGAGATTGATCAGGTGAGTGGATGAAATGTTAACAAAAATTTAACTTGATTGTTTTTATTCCAAGTGGTGTACTGTATTTCTATTTAGTCGCATATTTATCCTCCTATCATGAGAAAGCGATCAAAGCGCTCTGACGAGCTTGCTTAGAAGTTACCGGCCACCTGCCTACCACTCCATGATGGGGGAATCCACCTAAGTGCCTTTCCCAACGAAACTACAAGTAAACTTGCCGGCTTGTTCTCCACACTGTCCCTTTAATGCAAAGCATGAAGCAGGAAAACTCTGAATACCAATTTAAAAGTCATTGGTTTGACCCTAATCGGAATCAAACCAGAATTTGTAGCTCCAGAGGCAGATGCTCTTACCACTCAGCCCTTGGTATTTGATTGGTAATTTTTTTTACAGGGCATTAACGTCTTCTCCGGCCAGTTTAAAAGGTAAGGATATTGCTTTGTTGATGACCAAAGTTTTGCTGCAGTATTTTACGCGACCAGGCAGCCTTAAAAAATCTTGAAAGTAAAGACAGAACTGCAAAACTCTCAACGAATTTTACTTTGCGAGTATTGATCATGTAGCTTGTTTCTCGCTGGATTAGTTGACCTCACGGCCCAGTTGGGCCTCTAAGGTCCTTTTTTGGTTTTAATTTGTTGCTAATGCCACAATAAAATGATTACAACCTAATACTGTAACTATTATGTGTAAGCTACATAAAAGCATTGATAAATGAAGACAATCGATAAAAATATGATGAACAGATAATAACCGGAAAACTGAAACCACAGTAATTTTCAAAGCCGAAAGTTTCGACAACATACTGTAGATTCAGCAGTCATAATTACCAGTATTTATTTAATTGTTAATTTTACTTAGTCTTTTTCATTGGCTTTCAATTTATGGCGTTAAAACTAAACTTATTTTGACCTGTTGCCTGAGTTATGCTATAACTTGTATTTAGAATTAGAAATTCTTAGTTCTTTCAGTTTTGTACTGCCTTGCATACACTGCTGATGATGACAGCTGAATTTATGTTGTCGAAACGTCCAGTTTTGAGATTTACTGTGGTTTATTTTTCCTCCTTAAGCTATTGTCGTCCCGTTTTTACTGTATTCCGAAGATCAGTTTTAGTCAGCTCATCAAAAATCTGAATCTGCCTTGATTAATTTATTCTCGAAGTAGTGAAATATTGTGTAGTGAATGCAAGTTTGAAGTTCATGCATTAAACGCTTTTATTAACTTTGACAAACCGCTCTATTTACCGGCCGGTCATCACAGTTGTTAAAACATTGCTGACGGTGCGGGAGGTCTGGGGTTCCATTCCCACGCCAGTTAAATCAGACGCAGTGTCGCCATCGGCTCGCCGCCGCTGCGATGTTTCTTCAGAGCTGTGTTGCCCAGGCGCTAAGCCACAGAGATGGGCCCGCCGCTCGTTGCATGGTTCGGCGTAATAACGCGAGTACCGGTATGATGAAGATTTTGATTTTCGATTTTAACCCATTGAAAATTTGAATCTATCTTGATTCATTTATTCTCAAAATAAAGCAATACTGTGTAGTGACTGCAAGTTTGAAGGTCCTGCATTAAAACTTTTATTTACTTTGACAAATCGTTATATTTTTCTAAAAAAGCTTAAAACAGAATGATTTGTTTTTTGATTGATTGATGCTACTTTTTTTTAATATTTGACGGGTAACCAATAGAGATTGGAAATTAAACTTTGATTAATAATAATAGCGTAATGCTGTTTCCTTTTCAAATTTTAAAAACCATCTGGGATTTCTTGAAGTTAATGAAACCATTGTACAAGTTTACCATTGGGCACAGTAATATTTTAATAAATCTAATTTGAAACGAAACCGAATCTCAGCTGAATCATATCCCAATTATGGTCGACACATCTGTCTTTTTGCTTCTGTAATTGTGACGTTTTAACAGCGAGATTTCATTTGATGACTACAATAGCCAACCAACTGAAAGATTCAAAATTTGTTTAAAAAGCATTTTGTCAAAAAATTAAATAAAAATAAAAAAAAAATATAACGAACTAATCCTCATGATTTTAAATAATGAGAAGGCTCCGTTTTTCGTTCTTTGTGATCAATCTCTGAAAACGGTCTTCATACTTTAAAAAGGGTCACAATGTCCTGGTGGCTCTGACTGACTGAGCCATAAAGCCACCATTTCTAAGCAGCTACTAATAATGTGAAACAAAACCTCCCTTTGGTTTCATATAAAGGAAATTCTATTGAAATTCTAATCTTACTCCAACTGTTTACGTATGAAAATATAAAAATATAAAGAGATGATAAGTATGAAAATATAAAGAGATGATATTATGGTATAGGCCTTGGAAGACTTACTGAATAAGCCCTGTAAAAACCAATTCTAGGACTAGTTTCGCGGTTTGACCTCTCATCAGGTAGACTCAGGTTCGAACCCAGGATCTTGTCGTTTACAGTCAATTTCTCTAACCACTCGGCCACCGGGCTTACAGCGTTTTGAATTCAATATTAGCTGAACCGTTTACTAAGTTAATTTGATTACTAAGTGTATACGCATTGTTGCAGCTACTGAGCAGTGGTGGCTTTATGACTATGGCTAATTGCGTAGCAAGGGGAGAGAGGGGGCAATCTGGGCACGAACATTGTTTCAGCCGTCATCATCAGCAGTGTAAGCAAGGCAGTACAAAACATATTGCTGATGATGGCAGCTGAATGTGTGCTGTCGAAACGTCTTGTTTTAAAAATTGCGGTGGCATTATTTTTCTCCTTAAAATTGTGCTATTTTTGCGTTTATTCGCGATATCTTTGTTACTATAAAGTTTGTGGGCTTGTCGTAGTCTTTTAGTTTTTATGTGTGGAACAGATTGGGCAATTATATTTACCAGGCGAAACAGTGATCTTAAATCACCGATCTTTGGTTGTTTGCTTCTACGAAATCTCTTTGTTCATTTTAGGTCGAACTAATTGTTCATTGATTTTCAAAATAACTCCATATGTTGCCAGTTTAAGAACAATTTAACAGTCAGTAAAAAAAATTTATTTTTCTGCACCAGCGAGTTTAAAACATTCCGGAAATTGTTGTTGTTAGCGACTTGTCACCTCAATTACCAATGCTTTTTTTGATAGCTTGATTTCTGAGATGCGTTAGTTTGTTTATCTCGTACCAAACGTAAACGTGTTATTCACGTATTATCAGCCGTTAGGCATAGTGGTGAAAGACATCGCTATCTGCCCGGGAAATCGTGGGTTCGATTCTCGGACCGGTCAAATCGGACACAGCGTCAAAACAGCTCGCCACCGCTGCGATGTTTCTTCGTAGGTGTGCTGCCCAAGCGCTTATTTGCCGAGATGAGCCCCGCCACTCGTTGGTGGCCGATCTCCGCGAATTAGCGCCTGCATGTGGGCAACACAGCTCCGAAGAAACGTTGTAGCGGTGGCGAACCTTTAGTGACACTGCGCCCGATTTGACCCGCCCGGAAATCGAACCCCGGACCTCCCGCGCCGATAGCGATGCTTTTAACCGCAAGTAATTAAGCGGTCATTGAAGCATTATTGCTAACCGAGCATTAAGGTTATAAATAGATTAGTGACGAACTTAGAACTTTTGTAGAAAACTTAATCGGCGGAAACCAAAATCATACGATATTATTTTTCGAATCGAACCAATAGTTATCGCATATCATCTTTCCTAAATGACGTTAGCGTGAAGATAAATGAATTAAAGATGCTTCGAACCACCTTATCGCAGCATCGTATGGTGAAGTTATTCAAAAATTGATTCACTTTCAAATATTTTGAGACCTACATGAAGCAAAACCATCTCGATTTTGATCTAAGAAATTTTATCTCAAGTCCAAGTTGATTTCCCGAAAATTTTATGAAAAAAATGGATTAATCGAGCTCCCACCGGTGGTTAGCGCAGTCGTTAAGGACATCGCTATCGGTGCTGGAGGTCTGGGGTTCCATTCCCAGGTCGATCAAATCGGACACAGTGTCGCCATCGGCTCACCACCGCTGCGACGTTTCTTCGCATCATTGTTGCTCAGATGCTACGTCGCGGAATTGGTTCCCGGCTCTCGTTACACGTTTTGGCGTAATAACGCGAGCATAATGAAGATTTGATTTTTTAATTGTTAAGTCGAGCTCCTGTCGCCGCGATAATATTCAAGCTACGGAGAGTTTAAAAGTGCTGTCGCATTTGTGGGGCTTTGCTTTTTTCAACATGATCTCCGAGAATCGACCCCAGTTTTCTGAATCGCACCCAAACCAATCGCTAGTTCAGTCCAATGATTAACATAATTTTTAAAGATCTCCATAATTTCAAATCATGGGTTCCATTCTTAACCGAGCGTCATTTAGTGCAGAAAACAAACGGAGAGTGAAGGGTTTTTGTTGTAATTTGAGTTGATTTGTACCGCTGCTTCCAAACTTACAACAACGACCGTATTATCACTTTGGGGGCTCTGGGGCTGATTTTTCGGGAGGCACCAGTTTTTTTTCAGACCTGATAGCAGTAGCAGCAGGTCTTGTTTTTTAGAGAACACGATTTACCGGGGAAGCCCCTATCACGGGTGGGCCCCTAAACTATTCCCCCCTTAATCCGAACCTGCTTTTAAGCCCACTTGACCGTATCAAGACCTTAATCGTTTTAAATTTAAGTCCGGCTGGTTCCTTGTTGCATTTTTGTCATACAATCAGGTTTCTGACGTCACAATCAGTGCAAACGCTGTTGTTTGTCATTTGGCACCGGTATGCGGTTTCACGGTTCGATAAACTTGATCACGTGATACATTTACAGAACTCATTGCTACGTCATTATTTAGTCTAATTGTTTAATGTCACTAAATTTTGGCGTAGCCAAGGGAGAGAGGGCGCTGGGCAATATCCTTCTTTTTGACGTACAACGACCTTTTTGTGGAGGCCAATTACTGAGGCAAATGAAAACGGCGCCTCCTTAGTCAATATTCGGCCCTGCCCCCCTAAATTTTTGCTAACTACGCCCCTACGTTCAAGTTGTAAGATTATCAGTTATTTTTTACAACAGTTATTCGCTTTGCATCACTTCCCTGCTGTTTCTTGATTGTTGCATAAATTCTACAAATTTTTTGAAATTAGTAGAAACTTGAAACAAAAAGATTATCTCCCACAATATTCTGTTTGAGATCACAATTACACTGTTTACATGCCCAGTTTGAGTGGTTTCAAAGGCCCGCGGGTTTTCCGCATCATAATTAAAATTTTGATGTAATAATCACATTGTTTGATTATGACATTTTTTGTAATGTGATTATGACATCAAAAATTGATTATGATACAGAAAGCTCGTGGACCTTTGGAACCAGTTAAACTGGGCATGTGGACAGGGTGACTCTATCATTCTAACCATCCTGGAAACAAACTCAAAACTCTGGTTGTAGATATACAAACCAAGAGACATCTGGTCGACTGGCTTATCACAGTAATTAAGATTTTTCAAATTCATTCACTGTTTGCAAAGTAACATGGCGCCGGTTTGGCGCAGCATTGATTTAACTCCATCACACCTTATTTGAACTTATTAGTTCAGCCATGCGGTCTCCCCAATTAAAATGCAACGTGTAATTGCTACACTTATTATGCTTGTTATTGGTGTTTAGGCATATTTTCTACTCACTTAAACAATTTAATGACCTTGTCTTACCCTAGAATTTTTAGTTTTATAATGAGCTAACTGCGAGAAATTCGCGTAATGAATAAATTGAGATTTGGTTTACTTAGTCTTAAAACTTGTCGCCACTAAATGCTTTTGTACAAATTGTGAGTTCAAAATCTTCATTATAATCTCGTAATTACGCCGAAGTGTGTAACGAGTGGTGGGATCCATCTCCGCGACTTAGCGCCGGGGCAACACAGATCCGAAGAAACATCGCTGCGGATGCGAGCCATCGGCAAAAACATGTCCGATTTTACCTGCTCGGGAATCGAACCCCAGACCTTCCTCACCCTTACCGATAGCGATGCCTTTAAGCACTTATTGATATCGATCGCATTGCGTAGTGGCTGAAAGGCTATAGCGTTAAAACTATTATAGATAACTTAGACCAAGTATGTTACGTATTGATTGATTAATAACTACTGCGGTTCGGGCAAAACGTCAAGCCAGAAAGTGCTTTTTATTTTATCGCAATGTAAAGATTACTTTTGATGCTACTACGCCAAACTGTTTTGTCATGTAGATGCTAACAGAGAAACATATTTGATACTGGTTGAAGACTTGCGGAACCAGACCTTACAATCTGGTGAAAAAGCAACTTTCAAATGCAAAGTAGATGGTTACCCGAAAAAGGATTTGGATTTCACTTGGTATGGTTCGGATTTTTTGAATTGCAAATAACACAGCCAAGAAACAGCTAAAACACTTGGGTAGACGGTTCGACTACCTTCTGGTGCCATTGTCAACGCTATGAATCCACGCCAAGCTGGGTCTTATGCCATTGCGCGAAGGAAGGATTTTTTGTTTCATGTTTTGTCATTTTTGTGCTGTTTTCTGCTGTTTTTATTAACTTATCGAATGCTGCTATTATTTAACCTAATTGCGGTGAAACCGTAATGGCTGGGAATCGATCCTTCGACCTAACTACCCAGCTTCGTGCGTGGCATTGAAGATAGTGAAGAAAATGAAACAGAATTTAAAAATTATGATTCAATCCAAAGTAAATCTTAAAACTGGCTGCTTTAACAACATAGATTCAGCTGTTATCATCAGCAGTGTGAGCAAGGCAGCACATAACTGAAAAAGACTGATGATAACAGCTGAATCTATGTTGTCGAAACGTCCAGTTTTAAGATTTACAGTGGTTTTATTTTTTCTCAAACTATTTTCGTCTCATATGTATTGTATTCCACTCTTTATGATTCAATCCGATTTAAAATTAGGTTTATTGCTATTAAACCCTAGCTGCAGCAAATCCCCGAAAGACGAGCTGTTTTTCAAAATTATTTTTAGGTACAAGGACAACCAAAAACTAAACGCTTCTGATCTTGATCCGCGAATGAAGATTCGAAATCGCGAATTAGTTTCGCGGTTACAGATTTATGACGTTTATTCATCGGATTCTGGCCTGTATCGCTGCGAGGTTTCAAACCTAGCAAGGAGAGTCCATTCCACTGCCTACTTAAAAGTTTCCTTCAGTGAGTAAACTGTTGTTAGATTGAGTCTTGAGGAAGAAAAACAAGCCTCAGTAAGTCTCCAAACTGGACGTTTTGACGACCTGAGATTCAGTTGTCATCCTCAGCAGTTCTGTAACGCCTTGCTTACACTGCTGATGATGACAGCTGAATCTATGTTGTCGAAACGTCGAGTTTTGAGATTTTGCAGTGGCTTTACTTTTCCTCAAGCTATTTTCGTCCCATATTTATTGTATTCTGTAGCTAGATTACTGTTTAATGCAGGAGTTTTCAACCGATAGCCATTGCTTCCCCGAGGGAGCCACGATGCATTAACCAGGGTTACAAGCGCAAAATTTATTAAGTTATTGGCGATAGTTAACCACTTAGTAACAAGCGCACAGCCGTTGCCACTGCGAATGAAACACCGACAGAAAGCTGTTTGTCAATATTCTTACCACCTATAATAAAGTCTTAATCAAACTAAGGACCATGGGGGTCATTTCATTGGAGGTACTGGTTGACTGTTTCACGACTCCGGGAGTATAGGTACAGGAAAGATTTAAAACCCCTGTACTACAGGTTTACAGCGAACGTAGCTCAGTAATTTATTGCAGTGACTGCTATTCCAAACTTTTATCACATCTGCGATAAATATTTTCTGGTTTTTAAAACAACAGCTGATATAAGTTTGAGAGCATTGACTCGGTTGACAGTTAAGATATGGGTTTTTGAAATTCCGAAGTGAGCAATTAATCTTCTTGACAACTTCGCTATGGCCTTGGGAAAGCAATTAAACCTAGTTTGTAAGTTCTGGATTCACTTTACGCTGTTAAGACTTTCGACTATTTGTACAAATGTAAACCAGGTCGAGTCAAAAGTTTTTAAGATTGCCTAGAAAGTTGTCTAGCTTGTAGTCGCTTAATGGGTAAGTTCTGATGAGTGTAGTTCCATTGAAATTGTCGAAACGTCTATGTTGTTGTGTTTTTATTTATGATGTTTGTTGATGCCAATATGAATTATAATTAGTTTAATGCTCTTTATATCGAATCAAAATCAAATCTTCATTATACTGACGGTATTACGCCGAAGTGCGTAACGGGTGGTGGGCTTCATCTCCGCGGCTTAGCGCCTGGGCAACACAACTTAGAAAAAAAGAAACGTCGCAACTGCGGCGAGTTATTGGCGACACTGTTTTCAGTTTGACCGGCCCGGAAATTGAACCCCAAGGCACCCGAACCGCTAGCGGTGGCTTTATCCACTACTTCAACTTGCCGATTTGCTCTTCACATTAAGTAAAATGTTTGATTCAAAATTAAATCGCTGAAGTTAGAAGCATCTTTGCGTTATCCAGTAAAAATTTAAATGTTTTGGTGTATCCTTAAAATTTTGAGACATAATGTATCTGTAAACAACAGATGCTAGCTTTCAGCTGTGGCTTTTTAAATGAGTGTAATGTGAGGATTTTGATGGCTTTATTTTACAAAAACCGTATTTGTTTAGCAAAGTATTGTTGCGTTTCATGTAATCTTGAGCTTGTGTCGATGTAAAACCTGCTTGATTTTTCAATTTTGGTGGCGAAATGCTGATAGCCTGAGGCTGGAACCAAACAAACTTAAAAAGATTTTCCTGATAGCAACTTGCTTAATCTGTTGGCTGTAAATTTGATATGTTTTCAACGTAAACCATCTTCAGAGAGCTTGTTCTTGGCTCTTTTTTTTACAAAGCTGTATTTCTTTCATCCCTACTAAGCCCAGGTAACAGTAAACATTTTTGCATAAACAGCATAACATCATTAGCCCAACTACCTTGCTTTTCAAGTGATTTTACCTGTTGATGTGATTTTTACATGTTTGTTATGCTTGTTGTGTTTTAAATTTGACTTTGACTTTTTAGATGAATTTTAAAATATTGTGATGACGGTACACTTTGTAAACAAATGGTATGATTGTTTTGTTTTCATAAGAACGAAGAAAAGTTCGTGTTTCAGATTCATTTATTTCATTGCATTCATACGGTATTTAAACAAATAAAGAAATAAAAAACAAGAGCAAAATATAATTCAACAACGAAACAACTCAATATGGAAAAAGAAAAATAAAGTTTACAATGAATGTAATAGGGAAGCTGCGAAGTAACCGTTTAAGGGTCTTCGAGTCAAGCAACCACCCCTGCTTTAAAAAAATAAAAAATATAAAAAAATAATAATTTTTTTCTCAGTTGCTGTGCATTATTTTGCTGATTCGTATAGGATCTGCTGTAATATAAAAAAAAAAAAAAAATAGAAAAATAAATAAATAAAGATAAAAGAAAGAGGAGATGTTTAGTTGCCTCGTAGGTATAATTTGAGGTGTTTTAAGAACTGACTGCAACTTTTAGTTTTGGTCCAGTTAGGTATTTTGTTCCATATTTTCACACCAGTATATTTTAGGGAGCGCTGTAGACGAGTTGTTTTGTGTTGTGGAATGTAGTATGTAAGTCCAGAGGTGTTGCTTCTTGTATGAACTGAATGAATTGCAGCAATTCGGTTAAAATATTGTTTAGCAACACTAGTTGCCTTCTGGTTGCAATTCCACTTATGTCGCCTGATATCTATCGTAAACCACTACACCAACCGGCTGCGGGAAGTTTGGGGTTCGATTCCCGGGCCGGTCTAATTGGACACAGTCTCGGCAACGGCTAACCACCGCTGCGATGTTTCTTCGGAGCTGTGTTGCCCAGGCGCTAAGTTGCGGAGATGGATCCCGCCGCTTGTTACACGCTTCGGCGTAATACTGCGAGTATAATGAAAATTTAATTTTAATCTGTTGCAAACAGTTTTTATGTCGGGTTTTTATAAAACAAATTATTGATAAAATACCAATACGAAACTTGTATTCCGGTTGTACGCATCGTTAAACGTGGTCTCAAAATTACTAAATATTTTAATATGAGTTGAAGTACTGATTTATCTTTAAGAATTATATTTTAGTGATCTTAACTGTTATGATAAAAAACTGTTAAAGACGGAAGTCATAAAATAGCACAGTGGGTTTGCTTTTTTTCATTTTTATGGCTTGATCTGTAGTGTAATCTTTTATTACAACAAAATAAAACTGCAAAAGAAGTAAAGATGAAGCTACAGTAATTTTAAAACTAGACGTCTCCACAACATAATTTAGCTCTTATCATCAGCAGTTTTACTGCCTTGCTTGCACTTCTGATGATGACAGCTGAAACTATGTTGTCGAAACGTCCAGTTTTAAAAATTATTGCTGGCTTTATTTTTCCTTCTTGAGCTACTTTCGTCCCATTTTTATTGCAGCAAAAAATACTAATATTCCAATGTTTAGATTTACTACCAGACGACATCGACACAGAAATAAATACGTGAGTAATTCTTTAAGCATTTGAATTTTTAGTTTATGGCAAAGATCTAGGGGCGGATCCACAACAGTTCTTAGGGGAGGCTGAATTCCTTGCAGTTTAGTACGCTTAGAGATGTAGTAGCTTACGTAATGTATTAATTAGTGGCCTGTGGCATTGCCCCCAGCGCTGTATTGAGATTTTGAAGGTGGCCACGGAGCTAATCTTTAGGAAACCCATCTTTTTGGACCTCGTCTATTTTGAGGGACGCGATTTCCCGCGGGAGGCGGAGTTATAGCCCCCTCAGCTTTCCTTTAATCTGGCCCTGACCCCCATTTGACGTATGAGACTTGTAAAAATGGATCGCTGAGGTCGAATGAAAACAAAACCTCTCATTGTCTACATCCGGCCCTGTTACCCTCCTAAATATCTTGCCGGCTACGTCCTTGGTATTAGTCTGTATAACTAAAACATTAGAGGAAGACGCGAGCCCCCTAACCCCCGTGGGTCCGCTGATGACCCATGTACTTGATTTTCAGGGAGCATTTGCGGGGAAAATGTGAAGTTTACAGCAGTTACGCTTGCAAGGAATTTCTGGATGGAGAATATTTCTACAGAGAATCTTTTCAAAGACAGGAAGACATGGAGGCTCGCATATCGTCAGCCTTGGAAGGTTTAGGTAAAATCACATTTTTGTACTTACTTTTCTAGACCCACTTATCTTTTGGGGGTCGCTGCTAGATTGGGAGCCTCCAAGCATCTCGATCCTCTGCAGCCAAAAGGAGATGCTCTGGTGGGATGCCATGGCAAGACCAATTAAGATCTTCAACGTAATCTAGCCATTGAGTTGTGGGACGGCCTCTAGGCCTTCGACCAACCGCTGTTGAACGCAGCAGTTTTTTGGCTGTTCTGTCGGGGGACATTCGTGTCACATGTCCATACCAGCAAGTTTAATCGTACGTTACGGGTTCGATTCACGGCTAGAGCCGATCGCATTTGACATATTCACCGGGTGGCTGCTGACTCGAAGAGCGCAAGCTCACTTCGCAGTCTCCCGCAATTACTGTTGATTATTTCAATATAATTTGAAACAAGCGCAGTTATTTTTGTTTTATCATGTAATGATTTAATTCCAAATTATTGCAATGTATCTGGAGTGATTTATTTTTTAAACGACTCGAGTCGCATTTGAGTGGCCTGAGAATCGAACCCCAGACCTTCCGCGCCGATGGCGTTTTCTTACCGCAACAACAACCGGTTGGTAAATCACTTCAATCTTTCATTTATTTTTGCAATAGCGAGTCTTACATCAATCTCACATCGATGTCAAACTTACGCGAAGAAAGCATTTTGTTATTTTGTCTTCCCTCCTTGTTTGTTGGATTTTCGCAAACAGCCCCTTGACCCTCCCCACGCTAACAAACTGTGCAGGGAAGATTGTGATTTGTTGAAACATGAAGTCTGCCGCAGAGAATTTTTCCAACAGCAATCTAATCCTTTTATATCGGTAAGTATCGTTTAGCATTTATTCGATTACTCGCAATTGTTTGAACTCTGTACGAGACCAAAATTAAATCTTCATTAAACGCGCG
Organism: Trididemnum miniatum; assembly: GCA_964006365.1. NCBI lineage: Eukaryota > Metazoa > Chordata > Ascidiacea > Aplousobranchia > Didemnidae > Trididemnum > Trididemnum miniatum. Next base: position 2,125,925 of record OZ023244.1, read on the forward strand.
GTATTACTCCAAAATTTGTAAGGAGTGGCGGGGTCCATCTCCGCGGCTCAGCGCTTGGGCAACACAACTCTAAGAAACATCGCAGCGGTAGCGAGCCGTTGGCGGTGCTGTGTCCGATTTGATCGATTCGGTAATCGAACCTCAGACCTTCGAGCCAATAGCGATGTCTTTATTCACTAGGGTGACCGGTTTGTTACGAGACTAATGAAGTTCCAAAGCGTCTTATCATGAATAGCATGGAGGAGTGGATCTCAGATCGATGATTTCATAGATTTGCCTTGTGGATAAAGTAGACATGAAAAAAAAAAAACAAAACTGGAAGGCGTTGCGCTACAAGGTTTATTGTTATAGAGGATCGTAATTTAGCATTTTAATTTCAGACGATCGTTAACGAAGCAAATTGCACTGCTCTTCCACCTACCACCAAGGCAAAACAGGAATGCACCAGCATAGGGCTGCGTAGTGTGGTGGACCGCAGCCATACGTGCCTCAATGATTCAATCACGTCCTACCGGGGCACCCTGAGTGTGACCACAAATGGAAACACATGCAAGACATGGCCAATTACAATGGTGCCCCAAGTAAGTCTGAAATATTTATGTCAATGAATAGAGTTTGGTGCTTTATGAAAGACTGTGACAGTAAATAGCCGAGTCAAAACAGCGTTTGTCTCTGGAGCTATAGTACTTGGGTTTGATTCCGAGTCTGGTCAAACCAATGACTTTAAAATTGCTATTTACAGCTTCCCTGCTTGATGTTCAGTGTGGAGAACAAGCCGACAAGTTTACTAGTGGTGCCATTGGGAAAAGCACAGCGGGATTCCCCACTAGAGTGGTAGACAGATAGCCGGTAACTCGTAAGCGAGCTCGTTATAGCGCTTTGATCATTTTCTCTCAATAGGAGTATAAATATGCAACTACCTGTAAATACAGAACTACTGCTTTCAGAGGTAAAAGGTTCAGCCTACTTATTACACTATGCAACTACACAAAGTGGCCGCATCAATTGCTATCTTGGCTGATGGTTATTTTTCCGACGTTTCACGATATCAATGGGATTCAACAATGGAGGTTTTACCGAAGTCTGTGCAGTCTATAGCTGTGCGGCTTAAAGAGTCATTCAAGCACCGGCATCAGATTACGATGGTCGAGTGGTTAAGGCCGTGTCTCCGCTAAAAATTCGCCCCGCAATTATTGGGCTGGTGACACGCCGTTGTGCGGGCGTAGGTTCAAATCCCACTCGTAATCAGATTGTTTTGATTGCGTTTAATTTAGTGTAAGATCTTGGTGGGTTAGATTCAAGTTCAATGCATTAACTAAAATTCTCCAATATTATGAGCATCATTTTCTTGTAGTATCCAGAGTTGTCTGGAGGACACATGTTTTGTCGGAATCCCGGAGACTATGAAGATACTCCGTGGTGTTATGTTGATGATCGGAGAACTGTGAAAGAAAACTGTCAAATACCTCAATGTGGTAAGTACAAAAAAACTATTTTGGGGCGGCGGACTCCCTAGCCCGGTTGGCACAGTGTTAGAAAACATTTCTATCGGCGCGAGAGGTCTGGGTTCAGTTTCCGACCCGTGAACTGGGACGGAGTGTCGTCAACGTTCGCTGCCCCTGCGATGTTTCTTCGCAGCTGTGTTGTCCAGGCGCTGAGTCGCGTAAATGGACCCCTGCAGTGCTTGGGCTAAACACCGACAGTTTAATGAACAGTGTTTTTTTTTGGCGGTCGGGGGGGGGGAGGTTTCTAAAACATTCTGGTGAAACTTACAAACCTTCGGGGGATTATGGTCCTTAGGTTACGAACTTGCGATCTATCGCCAGCATTTGTGGAGTGTGGACGCCATTTTTCCTGCTTTAATTTCTAGTGGATATTACGTTTTTTCAATAATTGTCTTGACTGCTTGGAAGAGGTTGTAACCGTTTCGATAGTTGCGATTTCCCTAGCCTCTTTAAAATTTAATACAATTGAATGGGTAATGACAACCCTTGTACCTAAGGGCAGGATCGTATTAAAACGTTGCGGTACCCCGGACCTGATTATTCGGGGGAAACATACTTCTTCGCAGAACAAGTAGTGTAGTAGGAGCGGACCTTTTGTTTAAAGGACACCTCTGACCTGGGGTGTTAGGGTTATAATCCCCTTTCCCTAATCCGGCCCTGCCCAAGTGTAGTTGATTATTAAATTCGTCGTTGCGATAAGACGGCGACAATACATGAGGGGATGCCAACTAATGGTTTCACATTTCTCCCTTATAATTTTTGTGAGCTCGGCCCTAGTTACACCACATGAATATTATTGGCAACTTTTGACGTGCAACCGAAAGGCAATGAGTCATTTCTTGATATTTTTATGTTAGTGTTTTTACTTTTTCCCAGTGTGCTTGGCCTGCTAAGGGGAATTCAAACTTTGATTTTTCGCCAACTTAATCATGCGCTATATGATTATCGGCGTGAATTCAATCACATATTTAGCTGATGCGGTGTCCGAGTAATAAGAGCGTCCGCCTCCGGAGGTGTAGACTCGGGTTTGATTCCGATTAGGGTCAAACCAATGACTTTAGAGTTGCTATTCACAGCTTTCGTGCTTGACGCTCAGCATTAAAGGTACAGTTTGGAGAACAAGCCGGCAAGTTTACTTGTGCCGTTGGGAAAGGCACGTAGCGGGATTGCCCCAATGCCCCATCTTAGAGTGGTTGGACAGATGGCCGTCAACTCCTAGGCGAGCTTGTTATCGCGCTTTGATCGTTTTCTCGTGGTGGGAGGATGAATACGCAACTGAATAGAAAAAAGTGGAATTTGAATTTTTGATTTTTGCGATCTAAATAATATGTTATGTGTTTATAGACTTGGTTTTAAATCATACAATTTTAAGTTGAACTGCTTTTCAGACAAGGGCCAGCCCTCACAACTGCTAGTCATCGTAGCAGTTGCAGTTCCCGCTGTGTTTGTTGTCGCCGCTATGATCGTGTTCTGCTGTCTGTGTCGAAGGAAGAAAAATGTGAAACATACGAAAGGGATTCAAATGGAGAACAGAGCGCTGTCAGCTAAGAAGGTTAACTAACATCACTCTGTCTATTGCTTTGACTGCCTGCAACAAACAAGAACTATCGAAATGGTGCAAGAAATTGGTGGAATACCATAAATATGGGACGAAAATAGTTTAAGGAGGAAAAATAAAGGCCCAGTAATTCTTAAAACTGGACGTTTCGACAATGTAGATTCGATTGTCATCATCAGCAGTGTAAGCAAGGTGTATTCCTGCTGATACTGACGGCCGAATCCATGTCGAAACGTCCAGTGTTTAGAATTGCTCTGGCTTTATTTTTTCCTTCTTAAGCTATTTTATATTGTCGTTGTTCTCATTAACCGAAAGCTTGTACAAAGGGTATGGTATAATATCACAGCTATGATTAGTGGCGGTTGTACAAAGGCTTATGGCCATTTTCGCGGGTTTTATGTCGTAATAATTATTGCTTTGATCAACGCATCTAAGCGTTGTAACAGCCTGCTGTTTCGTTCATTGTATGTTCATTTCTTGAAACGGAAAAACGACAAAGGTTTTATTGCCATGGTTTAGATGACAAGCGGGCTGTTGTGTCAATTTGCAATGTACTGCCAATCAATTAATCAATTTGCGATGGCAGATCTTGCGGGTGATGAGGGGCCTCGTCCCCCCTTATTAAATTATTAGTTATACATATTAATACGTAAGTACTTTGACATTTCTTGACTTCCCAAATTGCAAAATAAACAATTTTTTTAATCCAATCCTCCATGCAAAATATTCTAGATCCACCCTTGATTAAAGCGCCTACCTTGTAACGAAATAAACTGAGGTTATTTCAAATTATATTGAACTGAAAATTGAACAGTAATTGAGGGAGACTGCGAAGTGAGCTTGCGCTCTTCGAGTCAGCAGCCACCCGGTATATATGTCAAATGCGATCGGTTCCAGCCGTGAATCGAACTCGTCACGTAGGATCTGTCACCTGCGCGCGGTACCGCAAGGCCATGTCGCTCGAAATACTTGTCATAGGTTCGAAACCCGGTCTCAGCCTTTTTAATATCGATTGCGGTAAGTTGCAAAAATATCGACAACTCACTACAATTTGTTTTTTCCTAAATAAGTTTGTCATTTGAAATCGCGCAAAAGTTTAGGAAAATGGGCTTTGTTGGTTTTTGTTTTTTTTAATTTTTTACTGACCAGCCAATTGGCACAATGGTTAAAGACATCGCTTTCTGCGCTGGAGGTCTTTGGTTCGATTCTTGAACCGGTCAAATTGGACACTGTCACCGACGGCCGCCACCGCCGTGACGTTTCTGCTTTGCCCAAGCTCTAAGCCGCGGAGATAAACTTCGGCACTCGTTACATGCTTCGGCGTAATACCACGGAGTATAATGAAGATTTGTTTTTAACTTGAACTTTCGTTTCAGCTGAAGATAAGTTCAATTGAGTTTTTATATTTTGCATAGCTGTTTTGATTAGTTGTTCATGTTTTGAATTTTTTGCAGACAAAAGTTCCAGAACTTTCTGGGAACCTGGTTCACATCACAGGAGAATTGGGAGACGGAAAATTTGGAAAAGTTTTTAAAGCACAGATACTCAGCAATTTGCACTACTGCCCCAACGATCCGGTAAGTTGAAATTTTAATATTTTCTACTTTAATGATGAGTTTTGGATTCTGTATGCCCGCAGGCTGGATTAAGGGAGGGCTATAGCCCCAGGCCCTTCCGGTCAGGGGGGTGCCAAACTTAACAAAGGTTGTTATCCTGTCGTCTAAAAAAGTTCTGCGAAAACCATGCCCACTACCAAAAAATCATTCCGGATGTCCCCCAAAGCCTTACTACGATCCTGGATGCCTGAGCTCTGTTGTTTTTCGGAATCCTTCCTATAAATCCTTATGGTGGACTAAAAATATTTGCCAGAGATATTCAAGAAACAAAGTTTTATAAATCTAAATTTCTGAAACTGATTTGCCTACAACCTTTCAGGATTGTATGACCTTGCTTTGAATTTGTGTTACTTGTATTTTTACTGAAGAAAAGTGTTATTACTATTAGTATTTAGGTTTACAATTTGCTATTGTTCTGTTAGCCACTGTAAAAAAATACACATGTGTGTTAAAAAATGCCGTAGTAAGTTTTGGACGCATTTGCCATCTATATAATTTGTGGTTTATAGGCAGGACCGTAATAAGTATTTCCCGAAAGCATATTTTGGAATGGTTCTACAGAAAAAGATTAGGCTCGATCGAGATGAGTATTGTACTCAAAACTGGCAACAGCGACGCATTGTAGTGGCCAGTACGCTGGGCTGTTACTCATAGGGTCTGGGTTCGATGCTGCTACAGGTTTTGATTTCATTCTCAACGTACTTGGTTTCTTATGTGTGATTCGGGATGGGGTAGAGTGGTGGTAAAAAAATAAACAAAAAAAATTTATGTACAACCATCCCGAAATATGCCTCCGGGCTGACTTGTCGGGGAAGCCATGCAGTTTTGCAGACATGTTTTTGACGTTAGCGGAAGACTTATTTTTGGAGAACGCGATTCAATTTCCTTTTTCAAGTTTGGCACATCCCTGAGCTGGGAGTTCCTATCACGAAGCTATTGCATCCACAGCCCTCCTAATCCGGTATTGTGTATAGGGCCAACATTACTGATTAAGTAGCTGTCAGTCAACTATTATTTATTCGGTGAAAATTCTACTTGGTTTCTTCGCACGTTTCGCTCGAAGTCAGTTGTCTGAATCTTGTGTAAATAGTAAATACTGTACATGTTCGCAGGTTGCTGTCAAAACCCTGATTGATCGAGCTTCACCTGAACAAGTCAGAGAATTTCAATTAGAAATGGAAACATTTTCTACTTTGCAACACCCGAACGTCGCTTGTATGAAGGTGCTGAGATGAGGAATATATTGCAAGGCGATCAGCGTTTGCGTAGCAGCTGAAGACACCACTAACGGTGCCCGAGGTTTGGGTTCAATTCCCGGGCCGGTCACATCTGCAAAGTCTCCAACGCTCGCCAACATTGCGATGTTTTTTCTGAGCTATGTTACCCAAGCACTAAGCCGCGGAGATGTGCCCCGTCACTTGTTGCACGCTTCTGTCAGTGGCTTTCGGCTGCGGCTGCAAATGCTTGAAATAGTCGTTTTTTTATTGCAAATTTGATGGATTCAGAATTGATGTTAGCGTAAGTCGGTCGTAGCGTAGCAAAAAATTTTGAAGAGGGTGGTATGAATTACAAAGGCCTGAAAAGAGTTTGCCATATTTCAGTCACTTATCGACACTTCTTTCACCGAAAGGCATAGTCAAAAGAGTCGGGAGAGGAATGGCGCAATGCCCCCCCCCCCCAAACACTCTACTGATCGTGCTTGTCCTTTTTCGTGAGGTATGTAGCGCATATACAAAGGCCAAGCTGTGTCTTAACTACGAGAGAACTCACCACAGAAGTTTTGTGACACCCGTAAAATAAAGGTTAACTGAAGGAGGAAAAATAAAGCCACGGTAATTCTTACGATTGGACGTTTCGACGAAGTAGATTTAGCTGTCATCATCAGCAGTGTAAGCTAGGCAGTTCAAAACTGAAAAAGGTTGATGATTACAGCTGACTCTACGTTGTCGAAACGTCCGGTTTTGAGATTTACTGCGGCTTTATTTTTCATCCTTAAGTTATTTTCGTCTCACATTTATTGTATTTCGAAGTTTAACTGAGATGTTTATTTTCAGGCAGTGATTGTTCAGCTGCCGCTGCGCTGCATGATTTTTGAATACACGAACGGTGTAGATTTGCAGGAATACCTGGTCATGCATTCCCCCCAAGCTGACTTCGCGAAGCCCCCCAGCAGCGGTATCAGCAGCCACAGCTCGTTTATTGATCACAGCGATTTCGTGAGAATGGGAATACAGGTAAGCTTATTTGCTACCATCGGGGCCAAATTCACCAATAGGCTTTCCAAGTTGCCTAGGGACCTCGGAGAAATAATATTAAGGGGCCTCGCCACTTGACACGATTACAGAAGACTTTTTTGTGAGATCAACCTTGAAGACTGTTAATTAGAGATGAGCCCAGCCAACACAGCTCCGAAGAAACATCGCAGCCCTGGCGAGCCGTTGGGGACACTGTTTGATTTGACCCGTCCTGGAATCGAACCCAAGACCTGCCGCACCGGTAGCGATGTCTTGAACCATTACTGGCCAACCGGCTGTCCATCTTTGTATTTTCTTTTTTTTTCAGATCGCAGCTGGTATGGAATATTTGACGAGCAGCAATTTCATCCACCGCGACTTAGCCACGAGGAATGTCCTGGTGTGCGGAAACATGGAGATGAAAATCTGCAATCTGGGAGTGGTGAAGGATTCCTATCTCACCAGCTACTACAGATCTCCCCAAGGAGGGCAGATGCTTCCGATAAGGCAAGTTATTTCATTGATTGGTTCTAGGCTTTGTTGTAGGCACTAGATCAGATGTTTTAAACTAGGGGTCATTGCTTTCGTGGCCCTTAAAGGTAGGGGGAAGTCACGAGCGCTAGATTTATCAACGGTAATTAATCGCTAAGATTAGCGGACTTCTGTAGCTGCTACTAATGAAATACCGAGAGAAAATTTTGTAGCTGAGCATGGATCCACTAGTGTTAAGGGTCGCTAGAAAGGAGCAACAAATCATAAAATGTTGAGAACCGCTGCACTACAGGTAGTCATTCAGCTTCTGTGACTCCACAATTTGAGAGTTATAGTTGATAAAACAAAACGCAATGTGCAATTGTACATAAAAGCGCCACAAAGGTAGACCTTAGCCATGGATAACACGTATAGTACACTGTTTCCAGATGGATGGCTCCCGAGTCGCTCCACAGTTGGAAGTTTTCTGACAAGAGCACTGTCTGGTCGTTCGGAGTTGTGCTTTGGGAAATGTTTAGCTACGGATTACAACCTTACTGCGGATACAGCAACCACGAGGTTCTGGATATGATTTCCCGTCGACAACTGCTTTCCTGTCCAGATCAGTGCCCAGCAAAGATGTACTCGCTCATGCAGGAATGCTGGGCACCGGAACCAATTCAAAGGCCTCTATTCAAAGTGAGTGAATTATTGAGTCATATTAAGACTTGTATGGCCACATTGGCCCGGGATTAATTTTAGGGGCACTTCATGCTTTTTTGCTGAATTTCCGGGAGGCCCTAGGGATGTAGCCCAGTTATTCCTCTACTTAATCCTGCCTTGCGTAGAGTTAATGGATTGTACGACCTAATTGACTGTATTTTAAGCGCAAAGCAACAGTGATTACTGTAGTTTGTCAGCATTCATTTTTCTTGTTGATCGTACTTTTATCAAGTAGATCAGATTGCCAGGTTGTAAGAGCACCTTGCCTTTTGAAATGGCAGAGTTGGGTTTGATTCCCAGTCGGGTTAAATCAGAGTCTATGAAATTGGTATTCACAGCTTCCCTGCTTGATGTTTAGCATTAAAAGTCAGCTGGCCGGCAACTCCTAAGCGAGCTCGTTATAGCGATTTAACTGCTTTCTCGCGATGGGAAGCTAAATATGTAACCAAACAAAAGAAAAATATTTGACAAAATCTGCTGATGAGCGCAGCCACCTGACGTAACCACTGAGCTACTGCTGCTTCAATTTTTCGCGGAAAATTTCAACACGCACAGATAAGGTGTGTTTACACAGAATACGATGCGATTTTTCCTGCGCAAAGTGATGGAGGTAACAAAACAGTTAGGGGTTATGACATGGCTATGTCACTTTGCGATAAAATTTCGTACAACAACAAATCGGATTAAAATCACATTTAGTGTAAACAGACCCCATACGCAACCAACTTTAGTAGAATCAAGATATCAATCGATACGAAACTGCAAGGCAACACGAACTGATATACCGGTACGTTCATTAGCTCCGATCACACCTGCGACTTCGGCAATGAAATCGGTTATGACTTCATACAGTCGTGATCTATGCCGTGAATTAATGGACAGGGTAAAGAGTAAAACTGCATGTCACCCCGACTAAGATTTTTTATTGTAAGGACCTTCATGGCGAAGTGGTTTACGACATTGCTATTGGTGCGAAAGCTCTGGGGATCGATTTCTGGGCCGGTCAAATCAGACGCAGTGTCGTCAACGGCTCGTCACCGCTGCTATGTTTTTTCGGAGCTGTGTTGTCCAGGCGCTAAACCGCGGAGGCGGATCCCTCTACTCGTTATTAACTTCCGTGTAACACCGCTAGTGTAATGAAGATGTGATTTTTTTAAAGGATCTTCATGCGAAGCTGGTTGGTTGGGAAGGCACTACTACTACCAGGATGACGTCACAACTAGCTCAGGGTATTCACCGTCAATTGAATAACGTCATGAAAGATGGGGGTTCTGGGCAATATGGGCCTCAACAAAGGTGGGAAAAGTTACATTTTTAACTTGCGGTAACTTATGTCTTAACTTTATATTGGTCACGAAGAGAATATAATGCCGCAAAATGGTTTAGCGACGAAACAAAACTTCTGTTCCTTAAACTAATACTGAATTTGCAACTTCGAGAATGTTACATAGGGCTCGTACAGTGGCATAGTCGTAGGGGGGCACTAGGATACTTGCTCCCCCTTTGACGTATGACGACCTTTTTTATACTCGATCACTAAGGGCGAATGAAGACAGGCCTCTCACTGTCTGAATCCGCCCCTGCCCCCCCTCAAATGTTTCGCAGACTTCACTTCCGGGCTCAACAATGTAGTGTCGCTTTATTTTCTGACAACATTAGTTAGTAAGAGCAATAAATTATTCTTTCTGAAGTACAGTGACACCCCGCTTACCAGACCACCCACGGGACCGCATTGAAGTGGTCGCATTCACGGGGTGGTCGCGGTAATGGATTTGACAACAGGCAATGCATTATCATAGTGAATTGTTCGAGACCGCACTGAAGTAGTCTTGCTTACGGTGTGGTCTTCTTATTGAGGTGGTCGCCAACCAAGGTTCCACTGTATGGCAGTCTAGCGACGAGAATAAATGAAGATCTGTGGATGATGATTTTTGCTCAACTTATCGACAAAAATCTCGGCTCTTCCGGCATCAGATTACGATGGCGGAGTGGGTAAGGTCTCGTCTTCCGTGAAGACGTTCTGCGACCACAGATGTCACTAGTCGATGCGAGCTTGGGTTCGAACCCTACTAGTTGGTTAAATTCAAGCGTTACTTCATTCATCATTTTGACAATGGATATTGTTTAGTGTTTATTGCTGGAAACTGTATCAACTTGGTCATTGATCTTCAAACTTTCTGGTTCTTACGCCCTTGCGCGTTGCCATCTAGAAATACAAAATAATTCGGGGGGAGGGAGGAACAACCAGTCAATTTAAAAATAGATACTCGGAGGCAGTAAACTGCCCCTATTACCCAGCTTGTGTCAAGACCGACGTAAATCTCTACAGTAACGCTAAAACTTGAAATATTTTAGGTGGGGCAATCCCTCCAATTTGTTACACTCCTGTCCCACACTGTTTGTTGAGTATTTTTGTTATTTTTGTTGCAGAGTGGAGGACATGCATCGCTATTCACCATATCCAGGACTTCCCCCTACAGCTCCTATGAACGCAAGACAGTATTCTGCCCAGTCTCCTCTAAGCGTTCCCATAACTCCTCCTCCTGCTTTTAACAGCCTCCCTAATCATCAATTCGCTCCTCATCATCATGGAGTTGGCTATCCGCATCAAATGTTTCACAATTACAGCAGTGCACCTAGTAGGAGCAGCGGAAGTGTTGCTTCCTCAGATTTTAATCATCAACCGCTACGAGTCAGTAACCTTGCATCTCATCAGGAAGTCCCAGAACCTGATGAACCCCTCCCTCCCCCTCCACAAACATATCTTCCTCAATCCGGAAGAACTTCGGTTGAAAACTCAACTAACGCTGATAGACTGATGCAGAATACACGTCCTCAATTACAAGAGGATCAGAATTCTAGAAACTCGCGCCCTAATAGTCGTATGCACCAAGATGGAAGTTTGCCATTGTCCGTGTACCAGGACAAACGAGAATCGGGGAGCGAGCATCAATCTCCCGGACGTTCAAAGCCAGTTCTTGCTCCGAAGCCTCCTTCATATTACACCGCAACTAACTGTGGAGAAATTAAGACGGGTTCGGATCGTCACAAAAGTGGAGTTGATACGGAGAGGAACGGAGAAACAAAAACGCGCTCCTGCGATTCTGGTCTCCCGTGCGATGATATGGATAATGAAGACCGTCCACTTTTAGCATCCGGTCATCCTGGACTTCGCCCTCCTTTTAAACATCCGTCCTTGTATCCGTCGGCTTCTTCATCAATGTCCGGATCCACACAAGTCACTGCCGACACACGGATTTTATAAGTCATTAAAGTTGGAACAGCAAGGACCGCAAAGATGCACGAGTGAATTTGGTTGAAGTTGTGGAAAAAGCAAGACCAGACTACAACAATCTGATCCAACATGCAGATCCAAAAACTTCTGGGAACGATTCTCGGCAACGGGCCTGATCATTTGCTTAACTTTTCATGCCTTGTTGTTACAAGGACTTGCTATTCTTCCTGCCTTTAAAAACCATCCAGATCCCCAGGGGTGATTAGTTGAGGTGAAATGGGCGTACCCCTAACATAGCTAGATTGGCAAAGTGGGTACACTAGTTCATACTGGGAACATTGGTGGCAGATGGAGGGAGCATATCTAATTTGGCTTTTAAGAACGTGAAGCCTATTCAAATGTTATTGAATGAGCGTTTCTGTATTGTTGGTGTCCCTGGGTTGACAACTCTATCAGGTCCTGTACGCTAATCTGGTCAACTCAAGCAAAATTTCAGGTTTCAAAGGTGAGGGACAAATTGAAGAGAAAACGTTCGAATACGGGATTAAGTACAAGTTGAAGGTAGGAGGATTCAAATGGGCAATAGAACAGAAATTCAAGGTAGGGAGGTTCAACAGGGGAATGGTGCAAAAATTCAAGATGAGTGAATAAGAGATGAAGTAAAGGTAGGGGGATTTGAACTGGGAAGGGACATGAAGGGGGGTCGAATGGTGATGGAGTAAAGGTAGCTAATGGGGTTTGAATAAGGATGAGGTATAATTTTAAACCCTTTACCTAAAATTTGTCTCTTAACTTGGTACTCCTCATTTTCTATCTACTTTCAAGTAGTACTCCACTCTCATTCGAACCTCCCCACCTTCAATTTGTATCTTATCTTTGAAATCTGATGGTGCTTTATATGAGGACAAAAGCATTATTGCTCTCAAGGAGCGAACTCTCTCCAAAAGAGCCCTGGGTACTGTGCATTCGTTTGCATTGACCGCACACAAAGCAGATCGTTTAAAAATATCTCTGTACAATGAGACATGGTGCTGTTTATTTTTATTTTATTTGCAGTGTGATCAAATATCTTTTTTTCCTTGCATTGTCACAAATTAGATTCGCAAAAATAACTATCCCTCAGCGTGTTGTGTATTGACGGTAGGGGGTGGAGCCAGAATTAAAAGTAGGAGTTCGACGGAGCACAAATTGGAGGTGGGAGGTTCAAAGGAAGAATGAAGCACAAACCGGAGGGGAGGTTGCAAGAGGGGATGGATCACAAATTGAAGGGGGGGTGGAGATGGAACACGAATTGAAAGTGGGGGTTAAAATGGGAGATGAAGCACAAAGTGAAGGGGAGGGATTCAAATAAAAAAGGTGCAGAAAAAAGACAGGGGGTAGGAAAAGGGGAATGAATCACAAGTTGTGGGTAGGGGGATCAAACAGGGATGAATCACAAAGTGGAGGTGGTGGGTTGAAATGGAGAATAGATCACAAACTGTGGAGAATGTGATCCATCCCCTGTTGCAAAAATTAAAGGACAAGGACACAAATGGGGATGGATCACAAATTGAAGGTGAGGGTTTATGTGGGGGGTGGATTAGCAATTGAAGGTAGGGGCTACAAATTGGAGTAGAGAACAAATTGATGGTAGAAGTCACAGTGGAGTACAAATTAAAAGGGGGATTCAAACGGGGTTTGGGTGCAAATTAAAAGTAGGAAGGTTCAAATGGGGGATAAGCACAAATTGAAGGTAGAAAGTGCAAATGAGGGTGAAGCACATTGAAGGCAAAGAGTTCAAATGGGAAGATCACCTGTTAAAGTTAAAGGGGTTTAAATGAGAATGTACTGTACAGGTTGAAGCTCAGAGCTGGTATCCAAGCACATTTGCCTCAGTGCCATTCGGTCCAATTTTTATTAAAACATACCGTAAGACTAGTGCTATAGCGGTAATTGATCGATTTCTTACCAGACTTTCGCGGCGAAACTAAAAATGAATTTCCTTTTCGAATTATTCGCCAGATTTAAAACATACAGACGGTAGCTCAACGACTGATGATGTGTGTTCAAGCCGGATAAGTATAGGCCAAAACACGGAATAAACAAAAGAAACAAAACTAAAAGATAAACACTCAACCAGAACTTTCTACGCAAAAATGCGATATTCATACGCTTGCTCAAAATAATCCAAAGGAAACAGTTTTAAAAGTAACGCTGCTTCCGCAGTGCTCCTTTTGCAAGCTCGGGTGGGGGCTAATCCGTTCAACAAAAATAGTGCTCATCAGACTAGCAGAAACGATTGCAACTTCATCAAGCAGAAAACATCACCCTATACAACTGCAGATAGTGAACCGGTTTGACCTTTCCGATCTTATTGGTACGGCTAGCACGACTAGAGGCAAAACATGTGGAATAAGTATTTGCAACACCACGCCAAACATTTAGTAAAAAAACGAGAGACATGACAGAGAATAAGACTGTAGTGCATATACTGCACAACCCAGAAAACAGTGAATGTCAGCGCTAATATCACGATCTGCATCACTAATGGAAAGTGCAAGTATGAGTATTTGGACCTTAAAGATTTCATGGATTCAATTGCAGCGACCGACATTGGCAATATACGCCAAGACAGATTTTTTGTTGGTCGTTTGAAAAACAAATCTAAAAGAGCGAATGCAATCTACAAAAACATAAAAGCAAAAGAGCAAATGCAAACACCGGTAATAAAAACATGAAAATATATCGCAGAAACGGTTGTGAGTCAGCGCTAAGGTTACAACATTTCAAAAATACGCTAGTGCAAGTATTAATTACATAACTGCAGACAATAAACACTGTTTCGACCTTTCAGATCTCATCAGTCCGATTGTAGTGACTGACATCGACAATAGGCTATATGCCAAGTAGGAGTTTTAGCTTGTGGTTTGTGACTGTACCAGCAACAAAAACCCACAAAAATCCTCCCTGCCGAACCTGTTTGCTCGCGATAAAGCGTGGTACATGGCAGGCACTATGTCTGTGCACACAGCACAGAAACATAGGCATGTTCCTTTCTGCTATTATGTCTTCATATAGATCCAGATAAGTCTTTTTTGTAACATTATACCAGCCACAACCACCCACAGAAAACCCTCTGATTGTCTGGGCACAAAGCCCCTAAAACGTCTCCACTAAGGTCACAATTACACAATGCAAAAACGTAAGCACAAATACGTAACTACACATCGTGAACATTGTTTTGATCTTCCAGATCGCATCAGTCTGGCTGGTGCAACTGACAGTGACTCGGGCAATAAATGCGAGAAAGTTCTTGCCTGCGATTTGTAACTGTACTAGTAACAAAAAAACGCAGAAAACCCTCCTTGCCAAACCGTTTGCTTTTGCAAAAGCAAGGTTAAATGGCAGGCACTATGTCTGTGCACATAGCCCAGAAAACATAGTGAATGTCAGCGCTATTGGTCACAATTGTTCATTGTCTGCAGTAATGTATTCAAGTAAATCCAAGTAGGTTTTTTGCTTACGGTTTCTATCTCGTAATCGCACCAGCCACCGCCCACCATTTCTACCGCAAAACCCACTGATCCATCGAAAAGCGGGGTACTTGGCAGGCACTATTTCTGTGCACACAAACTCAGTGAATGCCAGCACTATGGTCACCAGTGTTCACCGTCTACAGTAATCTGACTATGTGGATGCAAATATGATTTTTCAAATAAAATCTTCATTATACTCGCAGTATTACGCCGAAGCACGTAATGTGTTGCGGGACCCATCTCCGCGGCTTAGCGCTTGGGCAACACAGCTCCTAAAAAACGTCACAACGGTGGCGAACCGTTGGCGACACTGCCGATTTGACCAGCCCAGGAATCAAACCCCAGACCTCCCGCACCGATAGCGGCCGGTCGTTATTTTTCAAGTTGTTATGCTAATACCGGGCCATAGCTGCGTGGAGGGTAGCGCAAGTAATTTCAAATGCACAATATTGTTTTGAATAGCATGCAATACTTATCGGAATCATGGTTCTGCCCGCATATGTCCGTAGTTGGAAGGAACGACCGTCTGTAATGGCACAAATTACTGTAGAAGACGTGATTACATCATCCATAATTTGCTCTCTTCTTTTGCGCTTGCTGGATCATATTGTTGGTCGTTAGATACCAGCTTGGTTTTACTGCACCGCAATCCACATGTAGAGTTAGTTGCTCTTGCCGATAGAAGTCTCGTTTGGATCCACTTACTGTTTGATTCATGGATGCGGCTGGGAAGTAAGGTTACGTGCAACTGGCTTTGACTGGATTTTTAAATATGGTCTTGCAATTAATGGAGCTGAGGAGTCAATCGCTTGGTTTTCCACATCCTCCACAGGAAGTCCAGAATCGCAAGATGTTGCTTTAAGACTATTACTGGACAAATCCGAGGAATCGCGATTTAGATACCGGGGACTTTCCAATAAAGGTTTTTGTTGTTCCGCTTCAGTCTCTTTTGACGATGACTTCACAATTAACTTTGGTTCTTTTAAATGAGTTATGCGTGGTTCTTGATAATGTTGTTCTTCTTCATAAACTGTTTTGTTTTCTAGTCTTCCGACATCTCTAGTTTGACCAGTTTCATCCTGGTTTTCAGAAATTGCTTTCAGGAGAGATTGCTTTTGTGACGTGTAGCGGTCATTGTTGGATGAGCACGTGCTAGACGCGCGACTGCTCGGCGAACTCGCTCGTTTCACGAACGAAATGTCTGTTTGTTGATTTGATTGTCCCAAATAATTATCCCTTGATGTGTATCCTCCAGTGTATTGATAATTGGGTCCTTGCATAAATTGTGGAGGATGATAGACTCCGGTTTGATAGGGAGGAGGATCTTTGGATGGTGGAACTTCTACAACTGATGAAGATGGATAAGATCCAGGATGCTGAGATGAAAGGTGAGAGCCACTCCCGGAATTATACGTGCTTCCTCCGCTAAAGATTACAAGATGTCAGCTACCAAATTCTTTTCCATTTTTGATTCAACAAAACCGACATAAAATTACTTTCTGGAGTAAAAACACTGCGACTAAACTTTTAAAAAATGATTATAACCAGGGAATTTGAAATCACTTTACAAACGTTTCGGCAGTAACTTAAACCATCATCAGTGTAAATATACATCAGTATATTCTAGTGCATGCGTAGTTTTACACTATGTAAGTTTTCACGGAAGCGTTTATAAAATGATTACTAATGTACTGGCTATAATCTTTTATCAAAGTGGAGTTCCGAAACCAATCTTACTGCGACTAAAGTTTGCCTGCTGAAGTGGTGACTCCACTTTTTATATTACCTGCTGGCTTGATATTGTCCCGATCCATCTTTCATTACGTTGGCGAGTTGTCTATGAATTCCTTGGGCCAGCTGCGTCGTTACACTGTCCATGTTGCTTTGGTCCCAGCCTTGCAATTTTGCTCGAAGATCCTGCGTTGAATAAAACTTCTCGTAAATTTTTACTGCGTGAAATGTAGAAGTTTACTTTGCAAATTCTTTAAGTGCTGGGAAACCAGTTTGGGAGCTATGGATCAATGAAAGTTGAGCAATCAAGTCAAAATCAATCTTCATTATACTCGCGGTATTAGCCTGCGCCGAAGCGTGTAACGAGTGGCGGGGTCCATTTCTGCCGGTTTACGCCTGGATAACACTTCTCCAAAAAAAGGTCGAAGCAGTGACGAGCCATGCTGGTTTCCGATTTGACCGGCCCGGGATTTAAACCCAGATCTATCGTACCGTCAGCAGTGTCTGCGACGCAAACCGGCCAGTCAAGAAATACGCTAAAGGCAGAGGCAACGTATTGAACGACTATCAATTGAAAACCAATAGGACAATTTCGGTGCGACAAACAGGTTTAGTGAGAGCAAACTTCTTATTTTTTACCTTAAACGATGGCCGTTGATTCGGTTGCATTGCCCAGCATTCCTGCATGAGCGAGTACATCTTTGCTGGGCACTGATCTGGACAGGAAAGCAGTTGTCGACGGGAAATCATATCCAGAACCTCGTGGTTGCTGTATCCGCAGTAAGGTTGTAATCCGTAGCTAAACATTTCCCAAAGCACAACTCCGAACGACCAGACAGTGCTCTTGTCAGAAAACTTCCAACTGTGGAGCGACTCGGGAGCCATCCATCTGGAAAATAAGCAGCTACTGAGTTGTTTTTGATTTTGAAAAAATCTTCCATCCCTATCTTCTCTCTCCCACCGCGTTGTTAGGGGCGAGTGGACTCTTGGACCCACTTTTGCAATAAAATGATAACAACGTGGACCCCTTTTGGTCTAGGAGTCGTGTGCAGTGCACCGCCTGCGCTCTAAATAGTTACGATCCTGCGACGCACACGTGCATGTACAACAGTAGATACAAAATATATACGCAGCTATAATGACAAATTAGCATTACTCGCGCATAACGCAATAATGATGACCTACTGAAAGAAATAGTCTTCTCCTACACTAAGCCAGAAATGAGTGTTCTCTGAAAATCGAAGATGTTATACTCGCGTTATCACGCCGAAGCGTGCAACGAGTGGCGGCGTCTGTCTCCGCGTCATAGTCTATCTCCGCAGCACAGAAGCGTCGCAGCGGTGGTGAGCTGTTGGCCTGATTTGCCCGACCCAGGAATTGAACTAAAGACCTTTCGCTCCGATAGCAATGCCTTTAACCACTACGCCAACTGGCCGGTATATGGTCTGTGACAAAATACACTAATTAACCAATCATTCTAAAAACACACAAGTTATAAACTGTTGTACAAAAGTAGATTTTACCTCACTGGAAGCATGTGTCCCCCTTGAGGTGAAGTGTAATAACAAGACAGGTAGGAATCCCTGACTATTCCCAAGTTACTGATCTTGATTTCCAGATTTCCACAAACTAGAACGTTCCGGGCCGCCAGGTCACGATGTACGTAATTTTTACTCGACAAATATTCCATTCCAGTGGCGACCTTGAAACAAAATTTTTACAATACAATAAATATGGGAGGAAAAATAAAGTCTCAGTAATTCTTAAAACTGGACGTTTTGACAGTATCGATTCAGCTGCTGTCATCATCAGCAGTATGTTTTGTACTGCCTTGCTTACACTGCTGATGATCACAGCTGAATCTATGTTGTCGAAACGTAAAGCTTTAAAATTACTAGGGCTCTATTTTTTCGTCCTCATGAATAGAATTTGTAACTGCTGAGTTGTACATTTGTCGCAACCTAGTTATTAAGAAGCTGATGAATTTTCTGCGTAACAATTTACCTCAGTCCCTTTTGCAGTTACACGTTCAAATTTAACTTTATCAGGAAACCTATGTGTATATAATGGAGCTAGAGTCCATATCCTAAGTCCAACAGGAAACACTCTGTCCACTCGGCCAGCTGAGCGTTCAAATTAATTGGTGACCCCAGCCACCCCACGCACTACCTGTAATGCCATGTGCATAAAATCCTTTTCTTGTATTCCGGACACATTTTGATCGAATCCGCTTTTCGGAGTCATTCCAACGTCGGATTGTGGAGAATGCATTGCCAGGTACTCGTGTAAATCTACACCTTCTGTGTACTCGAACACTAACGCATGCGAACTGGGTTGAAATACGAAGGCCTGTGACAGAATAATAAACTTTACAAATGATAAATATTTTTTGAAGTGAAACTCACAAATCTGGCGTAAGATTTGCCGTAAAAACAATTTTTCATTAAAAGTTTGTTTCATAATTTCTACATCGGCGACACACCTAATGGAATAAATATTTTTTGAAGTGAAACTCACAAATCTGGCGTAAGATTTGCCGTAAAAACAATTTTTCATTAAAAGTTTGTTTCATAATTTCTACATCGGCGACACACCTAATGGAATAAATTGATCCGTACATAGAAAACCCACCGTCTTCGGGTTTCATGCGTAACACAGCTCACCAAGCATAGTTAAAGTGTTTCTAATTATCACTAACCAGTCACCAAAAACTTAGTAATAAACTTCCACAAACCTGCGATGCTAAAAGTTTGCCCACAAAAAACTTTAAACTTTCATTCAATAAAACTCAACTTATATACATCTTGACCAGATTCGGATTAAGGTGGAGGGGAGAGGCTGTGTAGTCCCTGGGCCCCCAGTGATAGGGCCCCTTGGTCAGGGGCGTGCCAAGCTTACAAAAATTGAGTCAGTTAAACCGCGTTTATCAAAAAAAAGGTTTGCTGTTACCGTCAAAATCAGGAGTGCAAAAACAGTAAGAGCCTCTTGAAAAATTAGCCCCGTGGCCCACCAAAGTTTCATACGACCCTAATCTGAGCATCACTGAGACTCACCTTCAGACAAGCTACATTCTGATGCTGCAATTCCGAAAATATTTGCAACTCCTTTTGAAATTCTTCTTTATCTTTTTGAACAAATCCTTCTCGCAATGTTTTAACCACAACCTGAAAAAAAATCAATATTGCAAGCTCAGTATTTTATTAGATACCAAATACGTATTTACAAATAAAATAAAATGACTACACAACTCTTTCCAGTGAAAGCCAAGAAGCACTTGGAGCAACCGAGCCGTTGAAAAAATGAATGTCGCCCTCTCTCCTCTAGAATCAGATCGTACAGTGAATTTTTTTGAGGGAGAAGAGCGGAAAGGAGATTAACCAAATCAGACATAGATACCGGGTGACTGCAGACTCAGAAGAAGTGCAAGCTCACTTCACAGTCTTTTTCAACTATTGTTGAATTTTCTGTTCAATACTATTCAACAATTAGAAAATAAGCTCGGTTATTTATTCAAGGAACTAGCATTACAGGAGGTAAAGTTGATTGTGCCACAAAAATTTTTTTGAGCTACTTTTATACTTTTTCCGATCAGCTTACCGGATAATTTGAGTTGAAGTTAGGATTAGGCAGTATCTGAGCTTTATAGACTTTCCCATATTGACAATCTCCAAGTCCATTAAGTAAACGCAACGCATTTGGTCGTAACTCCGGAAGCTTGGTCTAAAAATACCATTTAAATAATAAAACCTTCATTGCACTCGCGGTATTACGCTGAAGCGTGTAACAAGTCACGGGGGCCATCTCCACGATTTAGCGACTGGGCAACATCAGCTCTAAAGAAACATCGCAGCGATGGCGAGCCATTGACGACACTGTGTCAATGTGATCGGCTCGGGAATTGAACCCGAAACCTCTTGCACCGATAGCGATGTCGTTACCACTAACAACCAGCCGTACGTCATCTTACAAAACCAAAAGATATTGCAATTGATTTGAAAACCATTTCCATCCGTACCTTATAGGAGTGAGATACAGTTTGATCAGCTGATTTTACTTCGTGATTCTTTGGTAGGTTTTTTTTTCGGCAAATCACAATAACCACCACGCAGCAAATGACCAAAAGCAAGACCGCGCAAGGAACCACAATAAAGAGAAGATTAATGCCTTCAGCTGTGGCAACAAAACAACGGAATAAAATAAACATGGTACAAAAATAGCTAAAGAAGAAAAGTAAAGCCCCGTGCACAGTAATTTTTGAAATTGTGGCTTTTTTTCCTTCAATAAACAATTCTTTGCAAATAAGTAACGCATAACAAAGCAACGCCTTTCATTTCTTATAAAAGCGATAAAACAAAGCTAGCAATGTTAGTGCAACACAAAAAAAAAATGAATTGAGAATAAACTACAACCGTTTACACCAAATGAAAGGTGAACTTTTTTGTGACCTAAATCATCTCATGCTAAAAACAGATTTTCTGTACTAGAACACCAAAAACTCACAGCTTAGTAATTAGGTTTGCAAATAAAACAAAGACCTAAAGGACGAGGGCAAAATTCTAAAGTATTTGGGTATCTAACTAGGTAAGTCGACTAAACACTAAACAAAACGCACCGCACTTATTCAGATCGCATAGCTCCTTCCCACCTCCCTCAACGTAACACCAAGGCATTTCCTTCTCACCAGTAGGGTTTCGGCAGTAATTATGTCCCCCTGCCAGTTCTGTATGCTGTGACGAAAAAGCAAAGTTACTTTTTTTGGATTGACTTCGTATTCGCAACATGACGATTGAATGGGGCAAAGCAATGCTGAAGCAGAAAACCTCTTTCAATTTTATTGAACACGCCATTTAACGACATCATGCTTTGTTTGAAAAAAACTGGCATAAATTACTGATATCAATTCCGCAACAATGCATTTGGGATGTGAAGTGAGCTTGCGTTTGCCGAGCAGTAGCTACCTATACGTTTGATATGCAATCGAATTGGGATAAGAATCGAAGCAATCACGAAGGATCACGCTACAGTCACGCTATAATCCATTTTGGAAACGCTCTTAACAGTTATCATCCGTCACGTCTTGTTTTTTAGTGAAAATTTATAGAGTATTTGCAAGCCAAACCTATTTTGGTTAAATCCAATCCTCGTTATACTGACGGTATTACGCCGAAGCATGTAACGAGAGGCGGAGTCCATCTTGGCGGCTTAACGCCTGGTCAACACAGCCAAAGTGCGGTACATCGGTGGCGAGCCGTTGGCGACACTGTATCCAATTTGACCGGCCTAGGAATCGAACCCCAGACCTCTCGCACCGTTAACGGTGTCTTGTAATCACAACACCAATCGGATAACGTATCATTACCTGTCGCACAAGATTTTCGGGCCAAGGTTTGCATAAATTGCCGTTGACGGTAAAACTCGCGGTTCCTTTGTAACTGATTCCAGTTTCATTGTAACATCTGTGGCTGTTATCCACCACCGATGGTAACCCCACTTTCGTACATTTCATGTTGGGGGATGTAATTGGCAATGAAGTACAATTGGCTGTTTTAAAAATTTCCTGAAAAAATTGAAACATTTCTGTAAGTGTGTTTACGAAATCAAGCGAAGAAAGGCGCAGCACAGCGTAGTTGAAAGTAAATTGACTGCCTCGACGAAATGCGGTCAGCTAACCTTTAACTACAGAGTATAAGTACAATTTCAAGAATTAAATTTATGACATCAAAAAGCAAAAAAACTAACAGTCTCCGAAACATGATTATAAAGCAGAAACTAGAACAAAAACTGCGAGCTAAAGCCCTGGAAATTTTAACATGTGGACGGGTAAATATTTCCTGTTCATTTCCTGGACAATATGCTTAAAACGCTATTAGCATCAAAAATCAAGTTTTGGGGCAGTCTCGTCGTTTTGCAATTAGTTTCTAAACCTATTACCCTATTTACTAGTTATTATCTTCAGCAAACGAACCACTGGCATAAGGTTAATGAAAAGCAAAACCGGTCGAACATTTGCGAGATTCTTTTAAACGGTCCTGAGTTGTGGTAATCCTCTCAGCAGCGCATTTAAGCAGATTAAAATCGAACGTTCAATTAGAGGACAATTACGGCGACCGTGTGTGGGCAGCATTATGATCATTGCGATATTAGAAGCTAAAAGTGAAGCAAGATATAAACGATTTTGCCATTGTTTTTTTTTTTGCAGTGCCTTTAAATGCTTTTTTGCCATGCTGGCAAGAGTAAATAAAGATTGCTACGTAAAGCATAAATAGTTTTAATGTTTTTCGAGCAGTTTTTTCTGTTTTGAGGCGTCAAATTTAATTTAGAGAGCGATATAATTATTTATTGTGAAGCATTTTAATCAAGGGCAAGTCAACTTCCATAGCTTTTCAACCAAAAATGTTGCAGAATAACTTACGTAAATTTAAACTGCGCATACTGTAACTTCTTTAGCAATTCTATATCAATATCATCGATAAACACTCCCCGAAATATAATTCAAGTACCACTGTTAATGTAGAGATATAGTACTGCTTTGCCCCCCCAAAAAAATTTCTGACTGGCTATGCTACAGATAACCCAGACCTAAATGTACCCAACCATCTCCAGTAAAACAGGAAGGTTGGCCCTTTTTAGTTTTTATCGCCCAGTGCAGCCAAGTGACTGGGCCTCAACCGTGGGTCAGTTGGTTGTCCCGGCTGTCTTCATGTCAATTTTACTAACCTAGTATTCAACTTACTTTCATAAAACTGTCAGTATCACTGCGTAAGTATTCCTTCAAACAAACGTCATATTTCAGCAACTCGCAATCTTCACGGCACATCTTGATTTTGTAAGCTTTCGGTTTTCCAGTAGCAGGATCCAGTTTGTGATCGCAAGGTGAGAAGACAAAACGACAAAATGCGGGGTAGGCATGTTGCCGGCAGTTGGGAGAAACGCTCTTTTTATCTGAACACGATTTTAGTTACTTGCCAGTGTACAACATGTAACCACAATTGGCGGCGACATTATTCACACTATATAATATCCTTTATCCACTGGAACGGGAAGATAGGCGTGGTGGAAGACATCGCAATCGGCAAAGCAATCTGTCCAGCTAAAAATTTTGTGGGAGAAGCTTCGACACCTCAGCCTCCCTGGATCGCTTACAGTTTTAACGAATACTGACCATTAATCGACAAGAAAAAATGCCATGAAAATGGGCTACGTGATTTTGCGATGTAGATCAAATTAAATCTTCATTATACTCGCGGTATTACGCAGAAGCGTGTAATGAGTGGCGGGATCCATCTTCGCGGGTTAGTGCCTGGGCAACACTGCTCTGAAGAAGCGTGGCAACTCTGGCGAGCTGCTGACGACGCTATGACCGATTTCACCAGCCGAGAATCTAATCCAAGACCTCCAGCACAGATAGCAATGTCCTGACGTTGATCCTCATGCTTTTACAAATAAAGCAACAAGCAAAAACTTACTCAGATGAGAGAGAGCTATAGATATTTCTTCTTCCATTTGTGCTTGAGTTTGAAACGGATCGACATAAACCAGTTCACCAGCAAGCAGCGATTTACACGCTTCCCCTTTGAACTTTTCACATTTTCCAGTTGGAATCACTCTACGAAACAATTATAATATAGATAAATAAAAAAATTACTGATTGAAACCAAAGTTTTTAACGGCATGGTTAGTGGTAACCACCCGCATAGGTAGCAATCCTAAATGAAGAGTTCGATTCACGGCAGGAGCCGATCGCATATTTGAAAGATATACCGGGTGGCTGCTGACTCGAAGAGCGGAATCTCACTTCGCAGTTTCCCGCAATTGGTAGAAGTTTTTTGTTAAATATAATTTGAAAATAACTTCAGTTATTTATTTACGATTACTTGGGTAATATTTAGCCTGTTCTAGGGTGAATGTGAATAATAATGCTCAGTTACTGTTTTTTCAAACTGAGGCCAATGGACTCCTAAGCAGTGACCCAGGTACTTCAAACGGAGCTGAAAGTCCAAATACGATCTACGCTTTTGACCATGTAATGTCGGCCATTATAGTTACAAGCTTTATAAAGGCGTCATAGGTTTTATTACATGTTTTTTAGGGGCACAGTTTCAAAACCATCAGAACTTACGTTTCATAATCTTCTGTCGGCGGTAAACCTAAAACAAAAAAATCGTGAGAACCTGAAACAGTTTTTATCAAACGCTCAGTTCCTAATTGCAACTTGACAGGGTGGTGTTCAGCCAGCACTAGATTCACTCTCAAGTACAAAACAGTGCTTTAAATCAACGACACAGCCATTTATTGGAATGACTTTGATGAATTCACTTCTTTTGTTTTTACAGTAATTAATTTAGTCTTATCACAAACCTTTCACAGTCAAAGTAACGTCTGTTGGCAGCTATGCAAAATGATAAAACTTCACACAGATTTACACTATTCAAATGTTCAGTTTAAGTGGTTTGAAAAGCCCACGGGTTTTCTGCATCATTTTTGACGTCACAATCACTTGTTTTAACTATGACATCAAAAATTGATTATGATACAGATATCCCGTGGGCTTGTGGAAAAAGGTAATAACAGCCAAAAAACTTGAATTAAGAAACTAAAAGAAAAACGGCGGTTAACTCGGTTGTTATATAGCTATATCAGTGCGGGAGGTTTGGGTTCGATTTCCGGGCCGGTCAAATCGGACATAGTGTCGCAAACGGCTCGTCACCGCGGCGACGTTTTTTTGGAAGTGCAAAGGCGCTAAGCAGCAGAGATGGACCAAGGCCACCGGTAGGTGGGCTTGGGTGGACCCACCACTCGTTACACGCTTAGGCGTATTACCGCGAGTATAATGAAGATTTGATTTTTTTTAAAAGAAACTGACATTCGCCAAGCTACAAATTCGTCTACAACGAGGATAACAAGATTAGGGTCGATTCCCTAGTAAGTCGCATCAACAATGCAATTTCACGCCCAGAACAGCACACGGCATTTAGCTATAAGCCATGGCGTAATCGCTTTCAAACGTAGTTTAAAGATAACTCGAAACGGTTGATTTGAAATGAAGTGAAGCAGCTATTTAACTGTACTTTGATCTTAGATGTTTAAATGCATGTTAAGCGCTAAATCCTGGTTTTACACATAGTCACGCAATAGAAAGATTTCACTGATGTAGGCAAACTTATATAACCACCGTTTTTATTTTTGCGGATGCATCTCGTAAGCTGTTTTAAATCGTGTGAAACCATTTTGTATTACACAACAAATATGGGACGAAAATAGTTTGAGGAAGAAAAATAAAGCTAAAGTGATTCTAACTGGACGTTTCGATCATTTAGATGAAGCAGTTATCATCAGTAGTGTAAGCACGGCAGTATTGTACTTTTGTACTTGTACCGGTACCGCCTTGCTTACACTGTCAATGATGACAGCTGCACCTAAATGGTCGAAACGTCCAGTTTTAAGAACTACTACGGCTATATTTTTCTTCCTTCAGAATTCGTGAAACTGAAGAGAGAGGCATCGTCAGGGCCGGATTAAGGCGGGGGCTGATGGGGCTGCAGCCCCAGGCCCACCGAAAAGATAGGCCCTTCGATCACAACGTATTATTAACAATTACGTGATTCTTTCATCAATCAACTATTTTATTTTGAAGTTGAATACTAATTGCCAACTTTTATTAGGTAGGCCTAATCTATCCAGTTTAGGTTAGGGTTAAGAGAGTAAAACAAGATTGTATCAATGCCAAAAATTCCAAGGAATTTACTCTTGAATTTAAGTCACAACATCTCTGGCAAATCAAAAAAGACTGATTACGCGTTTGTAAGATTCGGGCCTTCTTCTAGTTGCGAGATTCGGATCAGTACATCGTCACCAGCTCAATGGCTGAGGCATTCATCAGAGCAGAAAACAGGGTCCAGACGCTAGCTTTGAAATTAACCTATTTCAGCGCCTCTACATCGTCACCAGCTCAATGGCTGAGGCATTCATCAGAGCAGAAAACAGGGTCCAGACGCTAGCTTTGAAATTAACCTATTTCAGCGCCTCTAGATCAAAATTTCCTATGTTTTGGGTCAAAATTGCAGAAAGCGAAAAAATGCCAAAAAATATGCATGAAAACATTCCGACGCGATATTCTACAGCATATCGAATAATGATTTTGAGGGTTTTCGAAACAAATTTCAAACCAATCACATAAATATTCATTGCTGTCTAATTTTTGCGACAAATCACAATTTAATACTATCAATAGCCTAGCATCGGTTACAGTGTGTGATGTAACGCTCTATCCAGTAATAAAAAGAAATCAATCCAAATCTTCATTAACTCCCTATCGCGCTGATGCGTGATACGTGTGGTGGGGGGTTCATCTCCGTGGCATAGAACCTGCTGGGCAACACAGCTTCGAAGAAATGTCGCTGTTTTATTGAGTCTTTGACATTTATGATTATTTTGTAATAATTCATAAACAGCAGCGTAAATTATAAATAGTTTCACTCAAAATGCCGTATGATTTTTCGTACATGCAGCTAATACGCAAAAGCACGTTATAGGGCCGGCGCCAAAGAGGCCTGCCCCCCCTCCCCAATTCACATGCTTGGCCCCCCTAATCAACAAGCTTACTCCTTTGAAGACGGCGACTTTTGTGCTTAATTTCAAACTTTGCTTCCCTGATAAACGCTTGGCTCCCCTAAGTCGACTGCTCTGCCGCCGCCTCTTGCACGTTAGGATACGAAATAGAGGCTATGAAGGAGGTTAACATAAACTTTGCATGGATTGGGAGAAACAAATCGTTGAATCATTCACAAAACAACGAATAGAAAGCATATTTGCAGAAATTGGATCTCTGTGGTATCTGGTATGACATCTTCTTCATCTTTGTACGCGCAAAATAGGGCGTTCTATATAAATTCAGAAATATGAGTGTAATACTGGTATGTAGGCTGTATTTTTGAGCAGGTTTTCGACTGACGGGGACGAAACAGGCCCCTGACTACCAGATAGCCCCAGGCCTCAGAAGAACTTAATACGGCCGTGGGCATCGTAATAGAGATGTGGCATATCAATACAAATCAAATACAATAAAACGAGTCCCAGCGTAAAACTCGTCTACGTACAAACAACTGTGTACTTACTGAATCCAACATCCAAGTTTGCAGTGCTGTGGACACTAAGCATTCCATTTGACACTTCACACCTGTAGGAACCCGCATCCGATGTAAGGAGGTTCTTAATAGTGAGTTTGGTGCCAGTGGACCGATTCCGTATAATCACTCTATACTCGTCTTCATCCCCAGTGAATATCTCGTTATCCTTGTACCTATAACGTGTCGGCGGATTAGCGTAGTGGTTAAAGACACCGTTAGCGACGTGAAAGGTCTTGGGTTCGACTCCACGGCGGATTAAATTAGACACAGTGCTGCCAACAGCTCGCCACCGCTGCGACATTTCTTGGGAGTCGTATTTTTCAGGTGCTAAGCCGCAAAGATAGTCCCTGCCACTCGTTACACCCTTCGGCTTACTACCGCGAGTATACGTAATGAAGATATCATTTTTTTGAAGTCTGAATGTGGCGATATAAGCTGTGTTTCTGCGCTTGGCCCAGTGGCCAAGAGCACTTTTACGCTGTCCACATGCCCACTTTGAGTGGGCAAAAAACGAGCTGTGACATCACGATCAAATTTTTGATGCCATAACTGAGAAAAAGTGATTATGACATCAAAAATCACTGGTCAACAAAATTTTGGTTTTTGAATATTGCGGAGACTTTAACACCTTAATCTTATGAAATCAATCACGCTAACCTCGAATCTGCAAGCTATATTCGTTCAGCACGTCAGGTTTTTAAAATTTTTTGATTTTTATTTATTTTTACCTAAAACCACAGACCTTTGTTCGATCACAATATTCACATTATTATGACATAAGCAAAACCTTTGTAACGTCCTAGAAGTTTATTGTGACACATTTTGCGAACAAATATGACTTCAATTTAAGCAGCAAATAATTTCCTTGAAACAACAGTCAAAACCCTCACGTAATTTCATACTGCTGCAGGTAGCATCTATTTAGTCATAAACGAAATTTTTATCAATCAAACCTTCTATTCGGTAACAGTTCTGAAAAAAATGAAAAGGTGTAAAAATGACTAATGAGGTCTTAAAAACTAGTGTTAGTGATTTAAGCTTAATTATAATAAAAACGTAGCTAAGCACAGCGCTGTTAAGACTAATCATAATAGTAGATGATCTGAGGGTTGGAAAAATTCAAGTTGATTGCTAATGCGTGATACAGTAAATCTTCTGCATTCTGTTGAAAAGTTCACATCAAGGAGAATTATGACGCTTGGCTACTCACAAACGAAAAACTGTGATTCCACAACCAAATGCTTTGTTTTGTGACAAAGGTAAATTGTGGTGTCACAATTACGTTTTGAAAAGTTAACCGCGATAACAAAACTTAAAATATCCGTTAAATCTGACGTGATAGACAAAAAATGGCTGCAGATTTGGAATCAGCGGAAAAAATTCTTTTGAAAAGTCAGTTGGCATTTTTGCTTAAATTTTGCTGTTGACCAATGAAACTATTGATTGTGAATTGTGATGCACAAAGCCTGTGGGCTTTGTCAGTACCTTTCTTCCAAACTAAAAAAAGACTCACTGAAACCACGGAAAGTGTAAACTACAAACCAACCAACGATGGGAGTAGTAGTTCAGCAAAATAGAGTTACCAGTTCATTAAATTTACGAAAAAAGTTTTTTAATTGCGATACAAACAACTTAACTTTATCCTTTCAAGCAATTTTTAGAGCAAAATTTATAGTAAAATCATCAGCGAACATATGGTGCAAACCCAATATAATGATCGACAGATTCCAATATAAGCTGCAAGAGAATTATGACCACGAGACGACGGAAATAGTAACACAAAACAAATGCAAAACATAACAAACAAGTACTTATTAAGATAAATTAAGCCACGTTAATGACAACTTCCAATAATTAATTAAACATAAACTAAATTCAAAACACCGTAAAACCAAAAAAATGAAGTCAGAATACTAAAAAATTAAGCCCAACAATGCAAAAATAAAACAATTAGGACGCACGTACATCGGGAATTCAAATCAAAAAACTCAATTCTTCATTATACTCGCGGTACTAGGCCAAAGCATGCAATGAGCGGCGGGATCCATCTCCGCAGCTTAGCGACAGGGCAACACAGCTCGGAAGAATCGTCGCAGCAGTGGCGAAATGTTCGCGACACTATGTCCAATTTGACCGGACGGGGAATCGAACCCCAGACCTCGTGCACCGATAGCGTGCGCCTAGCAACTGAGCTAACCGGCCGGTTACATCGGGAATTTAATATTTCAAAGCAAATCTTCATTATACTCGAGGTATTATACACTGAAGCGCGTAACGAGAGGTGGGGTTCAAAAGTATATGAGTCTACAGCTCCAGAGGCGGACACTCTTAGTACTCGGCCATTTGGCTCTTACCCAAATTTTTCAGCTGTTTTTTGTGGGGAATAATTGTTTTGGGCGCAAGAGCGAATTTAGGAGGACATTGTGCCATGCCCCCCGCCCTCCCTTTTCGCTTTGCCTTTTAGTAAAAAAGAACAAATGTCGCTAAGTGACTGAAATATACCAGACTCTTATTGATGGCTTTGTAGCTTATGGCCTCCCCCCCCCTTTTCAAAATTTTTGGCTACGCTACTGTTTGGGTAGCAAGAAATGTCATAAGCTAAGCAAATGGAATTAGCACTGCGAATACCACAGCTCCTTATGCTGTAGTTTTAATTGCACAAAACTACCAGTTACTAAATTAAAGTCACGCGCTTTGATTATAATGTTGGTAAGATATGCAATTAGTGTACGTATCCACAAATTGGCGACCATTGTAACCGCGCAAAAATATCGAAAAACAGACGCCCAGCGGCTAAATCTTACGACGAGAAAGAAATGATGAGTTTCTTGTTATTTGTTTTTCTTGTTTACGTGATCCACTCGATAAATAATCGCCGCTATGATGTAATCAAAGAGTAATTTACATGCTTTCGATTTGTAGCGCAAGTGCTAAAAGAATGTTAATTTCAAACTTGCAGATCACAGATGTGTATAGTTTTTAAGAAACGCTGCGTTGTCGTATAACCAAGGCGATCATAAGCAGTGGCGTAGCGAGAATTTTAAAAGAGGGGGGGGGGTCATGGCACAATGTTCATCTCCACACACGCTCCTGATCATAGGATACTAATTTTACGGTGATTTCGAAAATGCTTCAACCGAGTTTTTTGAGCCTTTGCTATTTTTTCAAAAATGTCTTTTTTCAAGAGCTTGATTTTGGCAAAAAAATTCTTTTCAAATGCATAGGCAGCGCATAATCGTTACAGTAATTCTACAGCACAAAAAACCTTCATTTATAAGAAAATAAATACAAAAATCGCTCAATGTCAACCAATTTCTGATGATAACAAGCTTACCGGCCAGTTGGCGTAATGGTTACAAAAGCCGCTATCGGTGCGGGAGGTCTGGATTTCGATTACCGGCCCGGTCAAAAAGTCAAAGTCGCCAATGGCTCGCTACCGCTGCGATGTTTCTTGGAGCTGCGTTGCCCAGGCGCTAAGCCGCGGAGATGGGTCCCTCCACTCGTTACATGCTTTGGTGTAATACTGCGAGTATAATGACGGTTTGATGTTTTTGAACAATAAGCTTACCACGTATATTTCATCTGGTCGTTGGGCCATCCTTCCACCCTGCATCGGAATTGAACTCGATCTCCTGACGTTAATTTCTCATCTTTTAGTTCATTGATGAGTTGAAGAAAAGGTTCACGATCTGTGGAACACGAAATAAATAAAAACGAGAACCGTATATAAAGCATCACTAGATTTACTAGAAGCATTTGCCATTACGATGAGTTTTGGAGCTCA
Organism: Trididemnum miniatum; assembly: GCA_964006365.1. NCBI lineage: Eukaryota > Metazoa > Chordata > Ascidiacea > Aplousobranchia > Didemnidae > Trididemnum > Trididemnum miniatum. The sequence continues at coordinate 2,157,423 of OZ023244.1, forward strand.
ACTTAAAAGATTAAACGTTATAGCCAGTGCACTTGTAAACGTTTGGTAAAAAGCTAGATCATCATCAGTAGTGCTTCGGAAGTTTTACACTGATGATGGAACAAGTTTCTCCCAAAACGTTTGTAAAATGTTGATGATCAACTTGACTAAAAAAAGACAAAACAGCATCTAAATATAGCAGAAACTTTATCACAAATCCGTATAAGTGTAACTGGGAATGCATAACCTTTGCTACATACGTAATCATACTTAGTCACCCCGTCCACGTGTCCAATTTTCGTGGACTTTGGGCCTGCGGTTCTTGCTTTTGGTTTCTGCATCATAATCAATTCTTTGACTTCATAAGTTCTTCATGCAATCATGGCATCGAAATATTGGTTATGATGCAGAAACTACCACCAAAAATGGGAACGGGGTAAGCGTGACACTTGAGCGCTAACCTTCATTATGTTTTACAAATTATCATTATCATATGCATTATCATTTTGTTAGTTTTTACTCTTTGTGGATTGGAGTAACAAGCCGGTTATTTTAGCTTGCTACCCAGTTATTGAAAAAATGCTCCATTCGAAAATAGGGCGTTTTTCAAGAGACGCCATGGGCAAAAGCCCTGCCGCGTCATCATTTTGCAATGAAGCACATTACCAAAAAACCACTATAACAACATGTCCAATAAGGTGACCCCATTACCTGCGTCATCATTACCTTTTCCACTCGTCACGCCCGAGTTGTTTCTGAAACATTTAATAATATACGATTATGAGACCATAGAAGCCCACATTGTTAATTTCATGCGAGTTTGACTTAAGATAAATTCAGCTGTTATCATCAGCAGTGTAAACAATTTATGTTTTGAATTGTTTTGTACTGCCTTGCTTACACTGCTGATGATGACAGCTGAATTTGGGTAGCCGAAACGTCCAGTTTTCTCTTATAGTCACCGAGGAAAAATAATACCACAGAAAACTGAACGTTTCGACAACATAGAATCAGCTGTCATCATCAGTAATGGCAGTTAAAAACCGAAAAGCCTTGTTTACACTGCTGATGATGACATCTGAATCTATGTTGTCGAAACGTTCCAGTTTAAAATTTTTTGTGGCTTTCTTTTCCCTTGTGATAAATTACTTGACTGACGCTAATCCTTTCAGCACTTCAGTAATATGGAATAATCTTGAATATGATCTGCTTGTTTTATCAATAGACCTATTGAGTACAAGCTTTTAAAACGGAAAATAACCCAGAAATATTTGCAATAAGCACTAATAGATAAACGCTTTTTTGAAGCAGAGCTACATAATCTTGATACAAAAGCACAAGCAAAAAATGCTAACTGCAACGCTAAACTCTAAACTAGTGACCTGGCAGGGGGGGGGGGCGTTTTGATTTTTGACACTTTTTTGTGATTGAAAGTCTATTATCAAATTTTTGTGGCCAAAAAACTTTTAGATTCATTACATCAAAAAGAAATCTTCACTATACTCGCAGTATTACACCGAAACGTGTAACGAGTGGTGGAGATCATCTCCGCGACTTAGCTCCTGGGCTACACAGCTCCGAAGAAACGTCGCAACGGCGGCGAAACGTTGACGACTGTGTCGAATGTGACTGGCCTGAGAATTGAACTCAAGACGTCCCATACCGATAGTTAATATCCTAATCAACTGCGCTAACTACGATTTGCTTAACTATTAGTCAACTTAAAGCACCCCCGAACCATGTAAACCCCTCCAGTTTCTAAAGAGATTGCGAATCACTTAATCTGAAGAGGCAGCGCGCTTGACTCGGTTCTTTGTGGATAAACAAACGCAGGGCCGTAGTAGACTTTGCGGTGCCGTGGTGCTAATTTTGCGGGAGGCTCCACTTCGTTAGAGGATACCATTTAACTCCTTTTTCTAAATTTGGCAAGGCCCCGAATGGGGTGGTCACCTCTTCATCCGGCCCTAAAAAATGCCCCGCTTGGGAATTAAACCAAGAAACATTGATCTTTCGATCAACAACAAGAAGTTCCGATTAACAGCAGCAGGTCGCTGTACAGGAATTGACAAAATGCGCATAATTTTTAAAGAAGTTTACTTATTATAGAAATATGTCTTGGTTAAAAATCAACAATACAAAAGTTGTTTACAAATAACAAAGTAAATATTTTGGCATTGTATATATGGCGAAGTCTGTGAAATAAAACACAGCTTTCTAATTAGCCATTTTTGTTTACCTTTCTGCATTTTCATCATTCATTGAGTTCGTGGCAGAACAAATTGACAGGGCAACTGAAACAAGAAAAAGCGCAGAATAATGCATTGTGATTCACAATGCATTTCACTTAATTCAAATTTTAGACGCTGGAGCCAATCTCATTCGATATACAATAAATATGGGACGAAAATAGCCTAAGAATAAAAATAATGTCACAGTAATTTGAGCTATGTTGGACGTTTCGACAACGTAGCTCAAGCTGTGATTATCAGCAGTGTAAGCAAGGCAGCACAAAATCGAAAGTTTTGCTTTCAGTTTTGTATTGCCTTGCTCACACTGCTGATGATGACAGCTGAACCAATGTTGCTGAAACGTCCAGTTTTAAGAATTACTATAGCTTTATTTTCCTTTTAAAGTCATTTGATACACTTCGCATACTTATCACTGGATATACTTGGAGCCAGAATCAAAACAACATAACCGAAAGAATTGTGTTTCAGTGTGAGAACAAATGTCCAAAACTTTTGATTTTTCCGACAATTTTTCATATTTTTGCTGATAAATCAACAGAACAGACAAACCATCAATAGAGGCAGAAAATTGATCGATAAACACAAAGTTTTGAGCGAAAGAAAGTCAGACAAAACACACTAATTTATCAAGCAGGTTGAAAGGGCTTTTGAAACTGCGACAATTCAAGATCTCAAAATATTAAACAAACAACAAGGCACAGCAACTAAAATCTTGTTTGAAATTGCGCTCCTAAAATGTGGGACAAACTAATGAGAACATAAGTCGTCATAATCTATAGACTTGGAATAACAACAACCTAGGACTATTATTTACAACAAAAATCATTAGTTGAAATAAAAATACCTCAAACGAAGGTGAAACTCATCAGGCGCAAAAACAGCGTAGGCTAAATCAGGCAAACTATTTCGTCACACCCAGCCATGCTGCGAGTCCGACTGATGCATACATCCTGCCGCATGTCCATTCCAAGTGGTTCCAAAACCCCACTGGCTTCTGCATTATAATTAAATTTTTGATGTCATACTATTATAATATCAGAAATCCCATGGGTTTTTGGAACCACTAAAACTGGGAATGTGGACAGAGATGGAATAGACAGGGATAGGGGTTAAAGACATAGATCAGTGATTCCCAACCATTTTTTAGTCACGGACCCCTTTCAATTATTGTCAAACTTACGGACCCCTACATTTTTATGATCATTCGGGAGCGTATTTAGGGGGGAGCATTGTGCCATACCCCCTCCTTTGACTATGCCTCTTAGTAAAAAAAAAAAAATTAATGCTGCAAAGTGACTGAAATATGCCAGACTTTTTTAATGGTTTCTGTAGCTTATGGCCAGGGGCGGATCCAGGGGCTTTAGATGAGGAATATGCACTTCCCACCAGTCATTTTTAAAACTGTTTTTGATGCGTACAATTTTTCCATAGTTTCGAATCTCTTCGATAGCAATAAGCCTTATGCGTTAAGCACGCATAGTCGAAAATGTGCGAACAAAATACATCATGTATTTGGCGAAACACTCAGAATTAGAGTCAAAAAATTTGAGCAAAATTTGTCAGAAAATTGTTCAAAATGCCCTAAAATAGCCACTACAGTATGTAAATGTTCAAAATATTTCCGGGGGCCATACCCCGGGACCCCTCTACATCTTTTCTTGTTTCTCCATCAGCTTCAAATTTGTTCTGACGAAAAAAAATACTCTTGAAAAAAATGACAAATAACTTCGTGAGACAGAACTAAATCACAAATCGCTCAAATCATAACACGTTACATTCAAGACCCATCAGGAAAGTAACTTCAAAGAATGCAGGCAACTTGATGCAATTTAATGAGAAGGCTGTTGATGTCTTTTTCGCACCATACAATATTTAGCGACCTCACAATATTTAAGGTGAGCGACCACACAATATTTAGCCAAATACGAAAACAATTCAGCCTACTGTCCTACTTTATTTTTGTACGTAGAACTTGCTGCCTCGTGCCTACATTACCAAGAAATTTCTTGAGTTTTGTAAATTAATTTTATCAAATGCCAATGCACGCGCGGACCCCCAGCATGCTTTTCACGGACCTTTTAGGGTCCGTGGACTCCTGGTTAGGAACCACTCACATAGATCCTCAACTAATACGATTCGACGACGCCCTAATCAGCGTTATTCGCAGTTTCGTTTAACTAGTATGCGCTCTGGCATGCTAGATATTATTGCTTGAAACAATGCCAACTCGGTAATACCATTGTTATGCAATAATTGCTGCGAGCTAACAATGTGTTCATCAGAGCATGAAGCATACAGCACACGCACTAAATTGGAAGCTTAAACCAAGCTTAACCCAGATTTTCACAGAAAATTTAACAACCTTTTGACGGAAAAATAAGCTAGTTAAGCTCTGAAAAAAAATTTTTGGGGTTATCAATAAAAACATAGAAATTATTCTTTTCAGAAATTTATACCGTTGGAAAAACAACATATTTACATTGGTATAAAATAACAAAAAATCAAGTCTTCATTATTTTCGCGGTATTACGCCAAAGCGTGTTGCGAGTGGTGGGAGCCATCTCCGCGGCTTGGCGCGTGGGCAACGCAGAAACATCGCAACGGCGGCGAGTTGTTGATGGGAGTGTCCGATTGACCGGCCCGGGAATCTAATCCAAGACCTCCCGGGCCGACAGTGATGTCTTTCACCACTAGGTTAACCGACCGGTTATAAAAAAACTGAAATTAACTTACACAAACAAAAAGGTGATCAATAATTTACGACAACAGAAAGGAAAACGGCGGGGCTAAAGACACTGCTATCGGCATGAGAGGTCTGGGGTTCGACCTCCAGGGCTGGTTAAATCGAACGTGGAGTCGCCAACGGCTCGACATTGCTGCAATGTTTTTTCGGAGCCTTGTTGCCCAGCGCTAAAATGGGCCCCGCCACTCGTTACACGCTTCGGCGTAATTCCGCGGGTTTAATGAAGATTTGATTTTTTAAAACTCATTTTAAGCGCTCGAAATATATTTTTTACCTTGGAGAAAAAAGGTTAGCCACTTCCTTACAACGCATCAGCTACAGTATTTACATTTACTTCATTCTTACGCAGTGAAAGTCTAAGATTACCACTTATCAAGCCAACCATCTCCAAACTGCTGATTGTCTATCAGTTTTAAGCTATCAGATTGACATTCATTTCAGTAAAGATGTCGGTTATTGTGCCCTAACGAAGCCTGTCGAATGCAAATACCATAATCCCAATCATTCGCTTTACATGCATCAAAGACACTCAGAGACAAGTTGAGCCTTGTTAAAACCTACGCAGCAAATCCCCAGCACGGGTCAATGCAAAGCTTATATTCGCTTTCTCGACATTGGCTTCCTCAAACTATCAGCTTAAATCGATAGTCAGGGCCAGATTACAGGAGGAATATAGTCCAGGGCCCCCCAAAATCATATCATAATACGGCCCTGCCGAAAAGTTATTTTTTTAAAGCGCTTAAACGCGCGCGAATTCTGAACGTCTTAGAGAAGTTTTTGGTTTTTTTTTATTGCATCACATCTGCTCCATAATGACGTAACCACGAAACAAACAAAAATATCTCATTGACGTTGAAACGTCAGTGTAATAATGCAGACAACTTTATTGTCAGTCAACTTTGCAAGAAATTTCAATCTCGGTAAAAAGCGACAAAATTTTGGAAATTTAATTTCAAAAGTAATAGCCAAAAATATTTGACACGTTTGTATATTTTCCAAACGTTTCGATTTACACTTAAACCCTTGTCTACCTTATTCAAATAAATGATTATACTGTATATACGGTCTGTTTGAATAATTGAATAAGATCATCATATTTGAATAAGATTGACAATGGTTTAAGTACGATCAAAATGTATCGAAAATATGCGAATATTTCAAGTATATTATTGGTTCTTACTTTTGAAATTAAACTTTTCGAAATTATTGCTTAAAAAGTAACTTGAATTGAACACTGCAGTTGAGAAAATTGTAAAGCAAGAAAATTGTAAAAAAATACTTTTCTAGGCAGAAGCCTATAAAAGGTATGTAGCGAACCCATTACGCCGCGAATCGAACCCGTCAAACGGCAACTTTAATCGACATTCGGAACCGCGCCATATAGGAAATAAAAAAGACAAGCACCATACCACGTTCCTCAAGTTTTCATAAGTTCAAGTGTAACTTTAAAACAAGCTGTTTTGCATTAGCTGTTTTGCATTAGCTAGCTTTTTCCAAGTTCTTCTTTACTTCCGTATCGCCAGTCTATCATAAGTCGAAATTTGATTCACCGGTAATTAAACAAATAACCATAATATTTCTCCATATCTGTAGTAAATTATTGTTTCAGTGCAGAAAATATGGATAAAATGATCGTTTTTTTCTTATCAATCATTTTGCTTCTGTTTAGATTATTACAAGTTTACAATCAACAGAAACATGCCCCCGAGGCAAAAATCGTTAACAATAAATTGCTCTTTTCGCGGATTTAACGTTTGTTATGGTTACAAGAAGATTTCAGTCTAATAACATGAATTTTTAGCTCAATATTAAACTAGAAGCAATTGTCTACTTCCTAAACCAAAAGCCACAAAAATCTTTGGCCAATTGCAGAAGACAGAACGAATACCTTGTCAATCAAAACTTCGTCAAAAAAATGAAGCATTCATTATACTCGCGGTACAGGTATCACGCTGACGCGTGTAACGAGTGACGGGGTCCATCTCCGCGATTGAGCGCCTGGACAACACAGCTCCAAAGAAACGTAGCAGTGATGGCAAGATGTTGGCGACACTGTGTCCGATTTGACCGGCCCGGGAATCGAACCCCAAACCTCCCGCGCCGATAGCAATGTCTTTAACCACTGCAATGACCGGCCGGTGAACCATGAAAGCTCAGCCTCAATCAAAATTTAAATACATTTCACGACAAACTGAAAGCGGTTCACATGCTATTTCTATGGGCAAGATCTTTCGCTTGGCCACCGCTACAACACCAACTGCCCACCTTAGGCAGAACAGCATATATTTTTGAAAAGCGATAAATAAATAATAACTCGTACACCGACATTTAAATTGCTTTCCAATAAGAGGCTGCGAAAGACCTTTGGTCCAATTTCACAAAGAAAATTGGCGCGGTCGCCGAGTCTGCAGCCTCTCATTTCCTCGAGAATGTTAATCAACATAAAATTACAACAGTAGAACAACAAAAAAAATACAACAGTAGAACAAAAAAACTATGGGGTTACGAGCAGGGATACGGGGTTCTCTTGGCTAATTCTTATAGGACCACGCTTTCGTCCCATGCAAACAGCTTAAGTCTGTTTCCTAGGAAATTGGACGGAAAATTCAACACTAATTAAAAGAGACTACAAAATGAGCTTTCAGTTAGTCAAAAGTAATCGGTTTCAGCCGAGAATCGAAACCGTTACGAAAAATAGGTAACCTGCGATATGCCGCTAAACCATGGCGCTTGATCTCTTCATATAGAAAAAAGTGAAAGAACTCTCCTAGCACAAAATTCTGACCACAATGGAGCATGACTTAACGCAGAACCGAACCCATATCCCAAGTTTATAAATGTCAATGACTTTGATTCAAGGGAGCAGCGGGAAGGAAATATTAAATTAATCAATGAAAGCCTTAGGGCAATTTAAAATGTATTAACTCAACATTGAAGACAGTTTAGAAATTTACAAAACAAACAACCTTTCTATCTTATCAGAAGTTATTAACCCCTTAAAAAACGTTAAGATCTTTATTGGGAAGAAGCTTTTATTAAATTTTAACCGAAGCTTTACGTAAAAGCTAGCAGAGAATCTAAAGAATTGAAAATTGCTACAGAATATCATAATAATGTAAAATGTAACGAATGAAACTTAAAAAATACCGCCTAAATCATCGCAGAGACAACTTTTGAAAAAATAAAACGATGGAACGAAATTATGGTAAACCGTTAAATACATTCACGATAAACTGAATTATTAAACTGCTACGATATGTAGATTGCTGAGAATGCGAGAGCGACAAGAACAAAATTTAAATGAACTGAAATTTTTAATTAAAATGACTTGCTCCATTTTAGATGAAATTAATCTACTTATATTGCAATCACCAGAGGACAAAACCAAGTGATTTCAATTGAACTGAGGCTGCAGGTCGACCAGCTGCTTAGTCAAAAAGGTGATTAAACCAACCTACTCCAACTGAGCTATTCTTCTCCAAGAATACAATAAATGTGGGACGAAAATAGCTTGAGGAGAAAAAATAGAGGCGCAGTAATTCTTAAAGCTGGACGTTTCGACAATATAGATTCAGCTGTCATCATCAGCTTTGCTTACACTGCTGATGATGATAACTAAATCTATGTTGTCGAAACGCCCAGTTGAAAAATATTATTACAGTGGCTTTATTTTTCCTTCTTTTCAACGAGTTATGTAAAAAAAGCAGAGATGCGAACGGTGAATCGCGCAACATCATAATTACATCCAAAAACTTGCAAGAAAGCTTTCTTTCAACAACACGTATTTCGTAATTATAACATTTTTTCGCCAAGAATCTTTCACTTGCAGTAGTGAGTTAAATCAGCGTATGAGCAATGGCGCTTAAACAGTTTTTTTAGCCACATAATCTCTTTCTTGCTCGGCACGAAAATCCACAAAGCAAAACGCAGTTCGTTCGAAAAACTTTGAAATTATCCTTTGCATTTTTCCTTAATTTAAAAATTTTTGATAATTAAGCTCAGACTAAAACACTGGAGTGAAACTCGTACCGCCAAAAGCAAGATGACTCACACTCGGTTGAGTTTGTCATAAACTAAGGTATTCACAAGTACAACAAGTTTTTAAGCAAAACAAGAACATTATGCTGGTCCTAAATTTCAACAAGTTTTGTAATTTTTGCTTCCAAGTAAAAATCTAATTTTGCCATACTGCATTCAATCTTTAAGAATGACAAGCGCGCAGCTTGGCAATATAATATCGACCAAAAATTTTTATAACTGAGCAGGATGCCACTGATGTTGAGAGTCTCTAGAAAATAAGACTTACACCATAATTATGACCCAAAATTAAGTCGATGAAAACACAGCTGACAAACTGTTTTTAACTTGCGGCCAGTATTCCAAAGCAGCGAGCTGGGAGACCACACTAGTAGCAATGTAGCGGTATTGAATACTGGCTGTAACTTCTTCTCATAGAAAAAGTGTTTCAATTTGTGTCAATTTAAGCGCGGAAATATTTACCCAATTTTCGTAGACTTTGCACCGGCAGTTCTTAGTTCTAACTTCTTCATCATAATTAATTTGCGATGTCATAATTAAATAAGTGATTATGACCTCGAAAAATCGATTATGATGTAGAAACCAGAACCAAGAACTGGGGTACCGGGAACAATGTGGACAGGGCAAATGTTGATCCAACTTTACGAATAGAATATTGATTATAGTAAATAAACTCCAAACAACATACCGATGAAAAAAAGTAGTCGAAACTGTATTCCACAAGACTTCATCTTCGTATGACCAGAAAACAAAATTAAATCCAATGTATAAAGATACAAAATAAAAATGAAGCTAAAAGCATAAACGAAATCTTAAAATTTTAAAATACTTGCTAACTCGAAGATGGATTACGTGAAAATCAAAAGTCAAATGACATGATTTCGGAGGTGACACCGCATTTCCTAATTAACCATCCAGCTGAAGTATCCTTAGAACTGCACAAATTATCCACGCATTCCAAAAAGGCAAAAGTCGCTGGCCTTTCTATCAAACCCATATTAGTGACATTACTGCTCAAATGCAATGACGTAACTTGGGGACTGTATGGGGGACTGCACCCTTTTGACGAAGACTGATCGAAGAGTGTTTAAAACATTCTTATATAATATCGTAATCTTCGTAACCTTTGACCTATTGTAAATTGTCCCCCTTAAATGTCCCACTATCAAGGCCCCTGTCTCACAACCGCACTCGTTTTCCAAATTAATCTGGCATAATTCTCACATCATTTGCACATGGGAAAGTTCACTGTTGCACAGTAACATCTCGATAGAAAGTTACTTAATATCATTGTATAGTTTTACAGCATACACCCCAGCCGCTACGCTGTGTTTCACGCAAAAAACATCATCAGGGGGCTTCGTTTGTTGCGTAGTGGTTTATGCTGCGAGTTATGAAGCTATATAATTAAATGATAACGCTAGTTTTTATGGACATCGAGCGCTTTCTGCCAGAAAAATTTACATGCTCCAGCTATTCTATAGAAAGCTGTCTTAATTATAGTAAACTTTAATTTTCTCTTCAAGTTGGTTATACTTAGTTCAATATAGTAGCTTGAATTTGACTCAAAAACCTTGCCTATTCTGCCAGGTAGCTCGTTCATTTAGAACAGGGTTGATCTGTTCGAAAACAAAAATCTACTCAATTTTACGCCTTTCGTAAACTGACCGACTGTTTGCCTTCGTCTTTCTCGCAGCAACCGCGTAATTTGCGAAAAAAAAAACGCTTATTTTTGTCCACCAACCTTTTTCTACTGCTTGTCGTGATGTTGCTTCTGTTATTAGTGTTTTCGTCAGCGTGTTAAACGACAAAATATAATAACAAATACGATAGTTTTTAAAGCTACAGTAATTCCTAAAACCTGATGTTTCGACAACGTAGATACAGCTGTCATCATCAGCAGAGCAAGCAAGGCAGTACCAAACTGAAAAAAGCTAAGAATTTTTGTAGAATTTTTGTAGCTGTATTTTTCCTTCTTAAGCTTTTTTCGTCTCATATTTATTGTATTCACAAACAGTTTTTGTTTTTGTTATACTTCTGGCGCTATGCAAATACTATGATATCACTTCTACGTCATAATTTGGCTTAGTGTGACAGCATAACGATCACTTAACGTTATCCATCACAATTAAAGCAGTTTTGCCACTTATTGTTAGCAAACAATTTTTTCCTGTGACTAATAATGCAAAGTTTTATCAATAAATTGGTGTGAAATCTAGGTCAAGCTACTTTGCTTGATGATTCAGTAAGAGGAAAAAATGATTTTGAAAAATGGCACAACCGTAAGCCTTGTCGCCAGAGACGTAGACAGCGAAAAATTTAGTGGGCCAAGGCCACATTTAGACTATGAGAGACCCTGTTTCCATTAACCTTGAGTGATCGACTTCTAAAAAAGGTCTTCTTACATTAAAAAATGAGGGACAATGCCCCGGTGTGCCACTGCTTGTCGCTTTCTCGAGATACAAAAATATAGAAATTGCTAGCGAAAAATTTAGGGCGGCTATGACAATAGGTATGAGGCGCCGCGTGGAAAAAAATAATTTAGGTTTTTCTACATGTTTTTTCGGCCAATTTAAGCTACATTTTGTCCAATATATTACATAGAATATTTCCTATTTATGTATAAGACAAACATGTGGCTTAAAATAGCCGAAAAAACTGACTCAAAATATATAGGAAATTTATGAGTCGCCGTTTGGAAATAATTTCAGTTTTTCCACATGTTTCTTCGGTCAATTTAAGCTACATTTTGTTTATTATATAGGATATTTCCTATTTAAATATAAGACGAATATGCGGCTTAGAACAACCGAAAAAACTGACATAAAATGTATAGGAAATTTCCTGTAGCCTATAAATAGGCCTATATAAGACAAATTATTGCATAAATTTGCCAAAAAAAGCAGCGCAAAGCATCCACGTTTTGCGCTGCTTTTTTTGGAAAATTTATGCAACATACTACATTGGAAATTTTCTGTATGTTTAGCGCTGCATTTTTTGGCTAATTTAAGCAATAATTTGTCTTATATAATATATAGGAAATTTCCTATATATTTTGCGTCAGTGTTTCAACTGTTTTAAATCACTTATTTGTCCTATATACATATAGGAAATTTCCTATATAATATATTGGACAAAATGTAGCTTAAATTAGCCGAAAAAGCATGTGAAAAACCTAAATTATGTTTTTCCAAACGGCGCCTCATAAATAGGCCAAAGATTGCTATACTTACACTTCGGATTAGGTTTCGTCAAAAAAGAGCCTCCCTCGTCTATGCCCCCTGACTTCACGTTTAACAGGAAAAAACGGGGGGTGGCGAGATGTGATTCATCACTAGCGAGAAGATCTTAAGCTTTTGACCGGTTTACGTCAGCTTAGTAATTTTTTTACTTTCGGTATACAAAACCCTCCGTAATCAACGTCTTAACATGCCAACACAACCGAGTTTTCAAAGTAAAACTTAATAAATAAACTAGCACTCACACGAAGTTATTGTAAAAACTGAAGCAAAATTTTTAGCTTAGAATCAAAATCAAACTGGTCGGTCAAATTTCGTCAACAAAAATGCTTCTGCACTTGGGTCTCATCTGCACTAATCATCAACCAGTTGTACTTGTAAAATACATTATTAGAGTCTTTTAAAATACCATTCCTCGACTACTTGTTAGTTGCGCCATTTAAGCCATATCCAAACGTCGTTGCTCTCTAGCGATCTCACGCGGTCGACCTTATTTTTAATTTAGTTGCAATTGTTAGGCTGATATTACCCTCCTACCGGAAACTTGCAAAAAAAATGACATCTATCAAGTCGAAAATATATTTCGAGAAGGACATTACTCCTCACTAAGAGCCGTTACCGCAATACAGCACTTATAGTCAAGATAAATGAAAAATTTAGGCACAAATTACGCGATTGAATAAGACGGAGTTACTGGTAAGTTGCCTAGCCAAGGAGGGCACCAGAGCACTGCACCCCCATTTTTGACAAACTTTAATCTAAAGTATGCTTCAAACTTTCCTATAAAATACAGTAGTACTTGTGATCTTTGGTCGTTTATAATTTTTCCCTATCTAAATATTCTTCTGGCTACGCCCCATGTTTCGGTTAGCCACAGACTCGAAGAAAAAGCCACTTAGCACTCTCGTTTAGTGCTCAGGGCTGTTCCGTGATTATCTAGTATCATTTTTTATCCTCAATTATTTATTCATGAATGTGTAAGAAGACACCATGGAAGACACTACGGTAGGTCTTAAAAATTTACTGAATGAATGCTGTGAAAACGAATTGTACGACTGGTTTCGCGGATTGACCGCTCATCGGGTAAATGTGACGATTTGACAAGATAGCTTGACGGCTCATGACGGTTTTACTTGCTTCATTATTTGTTGATAGTTATTGCAAGTCGAAATAAAAGCAATAATTTCAATTAGGTGGGAACATCTAGCTATCATAAAACACAATGTTTAAGCGAAAGAAGACTACCCAAGGCGTTGGACTAAAGACAGTTACCCTCTGATTCGATGCGCTAACTGCTAAATATTTGGATAAAAAATCAAATCTGCATTACACTCGCGGTATTACGCGAAAGCGCGTAACGAGTGGGCGGGACCATCTCCGTGGCTGAGCGTCTGGGCGACGCAACTGCTCCGAAGAAACGTAGCTACAGTGGCGAGCCGTTGGCGATACTGTGCCCGATTTGACTGTCCCGGGAATCGAACCCACCACTTCCCGCATCGATAGCGGTGCCTACAACTATTGCGTTATCCCGCCGATAAATATTCTCTCAACTTTTGTCAGTTTTTTTACCTTCACACAATAACATGGTTGCAAAAAACAAACACCATATTCCTGGTTGAATATCGACCTGCGACTTGTGGTGCAAGAGACCACGCGTCAATTGGTGAATAGTGAAGACATTGCACCATACAAGATGACCTCGTTGATGGAATCAACTGCTCTGCCACCTCCATGATTTTTTTTCTTATTTTTCAAGCCACATAATTGCAGCTTAGGTTTTAACGTATGCGCATAATGACCTAGTTGCACATCGAACCCACGAAGCCAGCTTCCGAGCCCAATGCAACAACAGCTAGGTCTTTTTTTTTTTATTTCAAGCCACTTAATTGCAGCTTAGGTAGTGAAGTACGTACTTTTGTGGTTTTTGTGGTAGTGAAGTACGTACATCATGAAGATGACCTAGTTGAGCATCGAACCTGTGAAGCTTGCTTCGGAGAGCCCAATGCACCAATCACTGGGCCAGCTCCATGTGTCAATCACGTCACAGAACACTTAGTCGCCAGTGCGCCAACTAACGATCAAATCGTTACTTGTAAAATAGTGATTTCTAAACGGATGGTGGAAGCAAACAGGAAGATGGGACTTGGGCAGTATAAAATTTCGCTTTTATCAGTATGTTTTTCAATTAACCAATACGAAATTGTGTGTACATTACCAATACTAGATGAAGTATGATTTTCACCAAACTATATGATACTTTTTCTTTTAACTTCTAAATTTATCAGCCGGCAGAATGTATTTACCAATGGGCGTGTACTATAAGATAAGTTTATGTTGATAAATTTCATTATAATTGAAAGATTTGCCGCCAGAATGTAACGAAAAAAATATTTCAAAGTTGTTGAGAATTTAAAACCGAAGAGAAAGCCGAAAAACAAGTATGAAAAGAAACATGAAAAATAGAAAATTTTAAACAATAATGGAAACACATTCTATTCAAAAACTAAAACACGGGAAAAAAACTGAACCTATAAGAGTAGCAAAACAGAAATCCCGGGTTCTATTAATAAGTCGTTCAACACTAGCTTTTAAATCAGGGGAGTAGACAGCGGAAAATTTGGGGGGGGTGCAGTTTACATTAGGCCAAAGATTACGATATTCTACAAGAATGTTTGAAGCATCAAACTAGGGATTGCCAAAAAGGGAAGGCACAGTGCCTGATGTCCCCCGGCTACATCCGCTTTTAATATCTTTTAGCTGGGCCCATTCGCGCTGCGAGCTCTCATGCGTTGCAAAACGCCCAAAATTGCAAAGTCATATTACGAGTACTCATTGTAGCACTCACGTGGTGTAATGATAAAAGATTTGAACACGAATAAAGTTTGGGTAGATGAAGACTTTTAACAATCTTTTTCAAGTTTGGCACGCCCTGAGTAGGGGGTCCCGGGCCTCTATCCTTCTTTTAATCAGTCCCTGAGACTACCCCAAAGTGATTAAAAAATTTGTAACAAAGTAACAGTTAAGAATTCCGCAGCCTTGCAGCTGCTTGCATCTGATAAAAAAACTAGTTTGGTTTATTTCCATCCACTTCAAGATAAGACCACCATGAAAAAGTTGCACGTTCAACATTTTCACTCATATTTACAAAATAAATTACATTGTTGTTCGTAAATTGGGCAACCCGTAATCAATTAATCATAAAAAATAGCATGTAGCGCTCACCAGATTGAAGTTATTTACCAAAGAAAGGAATAGAGCACTTTGATTATTTGATGTTGAACTATTGAAGCAGCAACATTACCTTGGTTGTCATTATAGCTACAAACATAATGATTGTTACAAAAGAATAGTTCATTGTTAAGCAATAATATTTTCACTTTGTCATAATAAAATACTCGGGTCCTGATGATTTCAATTACATCGCGAAGATAAGTCGAAAAGCTGAAGAAAATTTCAAACTTTTCATGCAAGATCCTTGCTTTATTACTTTTTCGTTTTTACCGTACTAAAACATCTCCAAAATTGTAGTTATGATAAATACGAGAAGAAAATTGCTTAAGGAAAAAATGAAGCCACTTAGTTCAATTGGACGTTTCGACAAGATAAAATTGCTGATGAAGACAGCTGAATCTATGTTGTCGAAACGTCCCGTTTTAAATTTAACTGTGGCTTACTTTTTTCTCCTTAAATACCAATATATTGATTTCTTTTTATTACTTTGTTTTACCGTTACAACTTCTTAACAAATACTATCACGGCAATGTTTATTTATGACCATATCAAGCAAGACCCTACATCGCATATTCATTCAGATCTTTTCTCTCAAAACGCGCTCAAAATCTGGATTCGCAAAATTGTAACTTCCTGAAATTGTGATTGCTGTTTCACAAACTGAGCAATTATCGGATGATTGTTTATGATGTCAAAAATATGTCACACGGTACGTAATTGTGACATCACTTGTTGTTATCAGATAAATTGCGATTACTGTTTCCTGTTCTAGTCATTCTTACGTCATACTACTTAACAAAGCCGATTGTTGATAAAAACACAACATATTATCCGACTGGTTGTCGGATGATTCTTCATGATAAAGAATCTTAAAAAATGTGCAGAAATGACAACGGCTTGCTTTCCTATCCCGGCCCGGTCAAATTGGACAACAGCGTCCCCAACAGCTCGTCACCGCTGCGATGTTTCATCGGAGCTGTGTTGCCCAGGCGCTAAGCGGCGGAGATGGACCCCGTCACTCGTTACGCGCTTCAGCGTAATACCGCGGGTAGAATGAAGATTGATTTTGATTTTCTTATAATTTAAGAAACAAAATTTCTTTGAACAAATTCTGACTGATTTGATTGGCTAGTTGTTTCAAAATCTAAAAAATGCAACAATCAGTTTTATTTTCAGAATATTATAGGATAGACTAAATTTCCAGATAAAAATGCGATTATTTGAATGAAAAAACCGCCCAACTCCAATTCAAATCGTCATTAAACTCGCGGTATTACGTCGAAGCTGGGGGGAGGGGGGTTCCGCGACTTAGCACTTGGACAACACAGCTCCGAAGAAACGTCGCGGCGGTGGCGACCCGGCCCGGGAATTAAACCCCAGACCTTCCGCGTACATAGCAATATTTCTAACCACTTATACCAACTAGCAGGTCTGCCGAACTTTATATTACGTAATAACTTTGTAGTCTATGCACTACGTCGTGCAATCAAACAACGCTTTATCGATAAGCCGTGATATAATATCTCGTTGCTACAATGCAATCACAAAGTTCAAAAGGAACTTAGTAAAATTTCTAAACCAAGCAGCTTTCGAAGTTCACGGCCATTATTCTTTATTGATACTATGTATTTTCCCAGGTTATTATTACTATAGTTCAAAGCTTTTAGCAGGATTAAGATGTTTTAAAACCAACAAATTATCTTCGAAAAACTACCCACCCAGGCGCCAATAAAAGTCCAAGTTAAATCCAACTAAGCCCCACCTACAACCGTTCGATATAAGCTGGTTCAAAGTCACCCAAAATAAAACTTATGTAACCGAATTGAAGGGTTTGGAACCGAATATCAAGTGGTATTACAGGAATGCTTTTGAACTTCTTAAAATGACCAAGTCCAACGCTGCTTTTAACGCTCGAGTAGTTTTAGAATTCTATAATCTTTTCACACAACTTTCCAAATGTGTTGCTGCATGGTTACAGCAACTTTTCTATTGTTATTACCAGCAAGAGAATACTCGCTAAAGAAAATTTTGCGTGCGCTGAAACTGAAATAATCAAAAGTTATCCTTCAAATAAACGCAGCTCTTACTCCAGCATAAAGTTTGCGAATGCTGCACTTCTGCTACTACTAATTATCTTATAGATTCAGCTGTCATCATCAGCAGTGTAAGCAAAGCAGTGCAATACACCGCTGATGATGATGACTGAATCTGTGTTGTCGAAACGTCTAGTTTTAAGAATTACGGTGGCTTTAATTTTCCTCCTTAAATTATTTTCGTGCGATACTAATTTGTTTTTGCGCAAATTTTGATAAACTTTACAAAAAATCTACTCACCAAGTTAGCGAACTCAAAATAGTTTTTCCATTCTATCTTAAACTCCTAGCTTCGATTTCATTTCTCTCTGTTTGAAAACAATATCACATATCGTAATTCCACGTTTTTGCATCGAAAACGCGCGAGATTGGCCGGAAAAATTCAAATTACCAGAAATCCTTGCCAAAAATAACAAAAAACCTGTTGATTTGCTTAACATCGCTGTCGTTAAACGATGAGCGTTTGCTTGTATTCTAGAGACCCGGGTTGGATTACGGTGTAACGCTCAGCACAATGTCAAGAAATGTGCGAATGAATTTTCGGTTGATGCCTCATCGCGTTATGATCTAAAAAACAAGCTGCGAAATATGTAAAGAACCAAAATTGAGCTGATATTCATTGAAAAACGACTTGATAGCTGTGGTTTTCGACGTGTTGACAAGAAATCAAGGCAAGTTGTCTCCGAGGTTTTCGTTATGATGTTGAGGTTAACACGTGCCCATAATGTCTTTCTGCTTCTCAAACACAGGGCCGCTTAGGGGGGTTTGTAAACCCGGGGGGACCCAGTGATAGGCGCCCTCTAAAAAGAAAAGGTCTGCTGCGGGCCCACCGAAAAATTATCCACGGGTTCCCTAAAGTCTCAATACGACCTGCTCAAACATTCTCATACAGTAGATAGAAACTTAGACATTTGGTGAAGTTGAATATGAAGTTTTTGCACCCACGCCAATTTGTGTGCTGTCACCGACCCTGCAGTCTCGTATGAAATTTTTTTCCTCAATAATGGTAAATTCGTTCAACGTCAATTTCACGTGAAAAGCATTTCTGTAAGAAGCTAGCTTAAAATATTGCGGTTGATTCGTCACAAAAAGGCTTTGGAAAAGCCAGCACGGTTTGTTTACACCGAGTACACTTTTTGCGAGATAATATCTTACAAACGAAACGTTTTTCAAGTTCAATACTTTGGGCAAAAGCTGGTCAGTATTTGTGTTTTTTCTGGTGACCCCTAAATTTCTGTGCACGATTTCACGTTCCAACTCTTTCTATTCAATAGAAAGTTGTTCTTTTACATAGCTACAACGTTATGATATCATAGTATAGCATTCCATCCTCGCACGCAGTTTACCTATACGCTTTATTACTGTGAATGGTTTAAAAAATATTTTCGTCATTTGCTATTACGTCAATGTCTAAAACAGGGATGGCAAACCTTTTGTAGTTGTTGGGTCATGTACGAAGCCTTAATTTGAAAAACGAAAAAAGTGGGTCACGGATTTAATGATATTAATGAGAGACTTGTCAAGAATGAGCAAAAATTGGTCTTCACTGTACTGAAGTTCCCGCAAACGATGGCTGTGCGAGCAAAAAAAGGTCGTGAATGCCAGAGAAAAGAAAGTTACACCTTTCGTCACTACTTAAATGTTTGTTAACATTTTCCTAAAAGTTTTGAAACTACAAGTGGGTCACCGGAATCTGCAAGTGGGTCACGGCGCGACCCGCGGGTCAGCGGTTCGCCATCCCTGGTCTAAAACTATTCAATTTGTGATACAATAAATAGGGGACGAAAATAGCAAGGAGGAAAAATAAAGCCAAGTAATTCTTAAATCTGAACGTTTCGACAACATAGATTTAGCCGTCATCATCAGCGGTGTAAGCAAGGCAGTATCGTACTTTCACGTTTGTACTTCCTAGCTCACACTGCTGATGATAACAGATGAATCTATGTTGCCGAAACGTTTAGTTGTAAAAATTACTGCGGCTTTAATTTTTAAACTTGGCATCAAACATTTTCTAAAAAAAATTTGTTCGAGGTAACTTTCGACCACAAAAAAGATTTGAGAAAAAACAATTTTCAAAGCTGTTTCGAGCTAACGGAACTCACCAACAAATATACAGGCATTAAATAATTCATTTTGTCATACACAACGTGTATTTACACACACACAATTTGAGGCAAAAACAACGAAAAAATAAAATGAGCAGTAATATAATAGGAGGCGAAAAATTCTGAAGCCAAAACTAGACAATGAGAAAAAATGTGAAATTTTGTTTGATGAAACGACATGCAAGATTTTCAATGTTTTGAATCAAAAGTATCATTCACCCAGTCCATGTGCCCAGTTTAGGTGATTCCAAAAACCTGCGGGCATTTTCCATCACAATTAAATTTTTGTCGTCATAATTCACTTGTTTTCATTATGACATCACAAATGGATTATGATGCAGAAGCCCGTATGTGGACAGGGTGATTTGCTACGACTTTGTCAAATGTTGACCCTTCGTCAAATTTTTATTTGATTTATAAATAACTCGAAAAGTATTATGACGTCAGCCAACGACATAATGATTACAGCAAATCACACGTAGTAAGAAATTGCGCAAAAACTGCAGACAATATTTGGAAAACATGCATTGAAGCGTTCGAAGAAAAAAAATCCTGCAGTAAACTCAACGCACTGTGACGATTTGACATATCAATGCAAATCATAAAGCGCACTTATGTTCGAGAAAACCATAATGCTCTATTTAAACTGTTTGAACTAGATGGAATAGCAGAGCAGTTAAGGCCGTGTCTCCGGTAAAGACTCTGCAACCATTGGGTTGATGACACGTCACTGGTCGGTGTGGGCGTAGGTTCGAATCCTACTCGTAATCACATTTTTCTGATTTAATTTACCCTAACATCATGGTGGGTTAGATTCAAGCTTAATTCAGTTATTGAAAGTCCTTTTAAACTAGTTGCACTAATAGGCCCACTGCATATTTACGTTTTTGGTTGATAGATTCCAAAATTTCAAAAACAGTTTTTTACGGAACGATTTTGAGTTTCTACAACAGAAAGGACAATGCAACTTCTTGAAATAAGTCGACTCGATGTAGTCAACAAACAACCTATAAAGAGATACTAAGCCTATGGTAGGCTTTAAAAACTTGCTAAATGAACGCTGTAAAAACCAGTTCTACGACTAGTTTCGCGATTTGAACGCTCATCAGGTAGACTCCGGTTCGAACCCAGTCCGAGTGGGTAATTAGAGAGCTTAACTTTCAATCACAAGGCCCTGGGTTCGAACCAGAGTTTACCTGATCATCGATCAAACTTTTTACAGCATTCATTTAATAAGTCTTTCCAGTTCTGCCATTATAGGCTTAAATATTTTTGAATTTTTTGATTAAGAGCAGAAAAATGCAAAAAGTACCTGACATAATTTACACAAAAATCAAAACATAAATAACAAGCAGCATATTTTGTTTGGTGCAACAAAGTGTAAACAATGATCACTACAAGCACTGGCGTAGCCACCCAGAAATTTCGGGGAAGGGGGGCAAATTAGTTGCCGGTTGATCTAAAAACAAAAAAGGCCTATGGTGGCAAAGAGCTGCCCCCTGTTGCCTCCTTAGGTCAAGTTACATCTCCACATTAGCTTTGGTGCTTTAAATATTTCGAGAGGAGCAATTGCCCCCTTGCCCTTATCTGGTTACGCCCTACAACACGTGCCAACAACTTCACTCAAACTACAACAAATTGAAAACAGTCGGTGCTGTGAAACAAGTCAATCTTCAAAACTCAGTTCACCTCCAGATTTTCAAATCTTTCTCTCGATGGAAATGCACAGATTTCAGCGACATTGTGACCTAATAATTTAACTTGAATAAAATTCCGATCTTTTTTCAGGATAAAGCAAACACGACGTTTCGTGACTCGCTGAGATGTCATTGGAATAATCGGACACATTGTTTGGAGTGCTCGATACTGGTGACGAAACTTCACTTTTCCCGCTAAACAAAAATTTTAATGTAATGATAAAAACAGATAAACCTCGTAACTTAAAAATTAAACATACAAACTCTATAAATCAGCTAAAAATATCGACCAAAGCGAATCAAATCTAAATTATACTCGCAGGATTACGCCGAAGCGTGTAACGAGTCGCGGGGTCCATCTCCGCGGCTTAGCGCTTGGGCAACACAGCTGCGAAGTAACATCGCAGCTATCGCAAGCCGTTGGCGACAGTGTGTCCGATTTCATCGGTCCGGGAGTCAAACCCAAACCTTCCGCGTCGTTAACGGTGTCTGCAGCCCACTACGTCAATGGGCCAGTCTTATCTTGTGAAACATTGAGACAACGCAATAAAGCGTTTTCCACCAAAAAATTGAGGGAAATTCGTTTTGGTTGACGCATATCTTTAGTAACTTGACACAGAGAACAATATTGTTCAAAAGATGGTGCTTTGATGAGCCATAATGCAGCAACAGTCATCTGGTCAAAGCGGAGATTCTACCGAAGTTTTAGCTTATGTTTTTTTGCTAATTCTTAGGACATCTTTTTGTTTTAATCATAACTCTGCATCTATAATGATTTCATGAAACATAATCATCGCCAACGTCTCGCCACCGCTGCGATGTTTCTTCGGAGCTGTGTTGCTCAGGCGCTAAGCCGCGGAGATGGACACCGCCCCTTGTTACACGCTTCGGCGTAATATCGCGAGTACAGTATAATAAAAAATTTGGTGTTTTAAATGTGTATCATTGCAAATATTAAAATTGATAAAATTTGAATGACAACACTAAAATATCACGAATCACCAACTTACTATTCATATGGCAAGCTTCTGATGATTGTTATGGAACCAATTGCGATAAATTCTCTCAGCTGTTTTACTATTTCCTGTAAAAACAAAAGTAATGAGTTGATTGTCTACAATACGTGTACTACAGCGAGGAAGTGACAGCTTGAAAAAGTATGCAACTAGATTACACTATTCCGAAATTGCTAGGTCATGCGACTTGGTTTCATTTGAGGAGTGGGTCAAAAAATATTAAATCTTCATTATACTCGCGGCATTACGCCGAAGCGTACAACGAGTGGCGGTGCCCATCTCCGCGTTTAGCGCCTGGGCAACACAGCTCCGAAAAAACGTCACAGTGGCGGCGAGGTGTTGGCGACACAGTGTCAGATTTCACTGGCTTGGGAATCGAACCCAAAACCTTCCACAGCAGTAGTGATGTCTTCAACGCAACGCCAAACGAAGTAGGTCAGATGGATTTAAACCATATATCAACTGACATTATAGGCAGTGTAAAAAGCATATTAATGCAGTCATAGCTGTCACATCAAAATATGTGGATATCATAATAAATTCACAACGCTCTCAAAGCATTTCTAAGTAATATATGTTTGCATTTTAAGATCAAGTATAAAAATACAAGCAGATTAATTGAGAAAGCACGTACATGGAAACCACGTATAGCGCTATAGATATCATGTTCTTTGTAACACCAGCAGTAAGTGCAAGTTCAACAAATTCATTGATGTGTTGATAGTCAACATTCATATGGCCAAGTGGTAGGAGCGTCCATCTCTGAAACTGTAGACTCGAGTTTGATTCCGAGTCATGTCAAACCCATGACTTCAAAATTGGTATTCACAGCCTCTCTGCTTGACGCTCAGCATTAAAGGGACAGTGTGGAGAACAAGCCGTCAAGTTTACTTCTTGTGCCGTTGGGAAAAGCACTTAGCGAGATACCCCATCTTGTGGTAGACAGACGGCCGGCAACTCCTAAGTGAGCTCGTTAGAGCGCTTTGATCGCTTTCTAGTGATAGGAGGCAAGTAAATACAAGAATAGAAAATTTTCCATCTAAAGAAAAGCGATAATTTACTCACTTTAAATTGAGGTCTTTGGATCGGTTCCGGTGCCCAGCATTCCTGCATGAGCGAGTACATCTTTGCTGGACACTGATCTGGACAGGAAAGCAGTTGTCGACGGGAAATCATATCCAGAACCTCGTGGTTGCTGTATCCGCAGTAAGGTTGTAATCCGTAGCTAAACATTTCCCAAAGCACAACTCCGAACGACCAGACAGTGCTCTTGTCAGAAAACTTCCAACTGTGGAGCGACTCAGGAGCCATCCATCTAAACCAACGCGGTAAGTTTTTGTACTTGTTTTACTAAGCAACATACTTCGGAGACAGGGGCGTATCTAAGTGGAGCAAAAGTGGCAATTCTCCCCTCAAAATATTTCAAACACCGCTGTTGCCGCAGTTAATGCAGAAATTTACGCCTATCTTGACCCAAGGGGGGGGGGGGGGCAACACGGGCAGTTTCTAACCAAGAGCCTTTTTTAGCAATTGAACATTAAACACCTTTTTTCTAAAGTTCAACCGACTGGAAGTACTGTTTTGCCCCATTCCCCCCAAGAAATTTCATGCTGTCTAAGCCACTGTTCGGAGATCATGCGGTTGACACACTTGAACGTTGTATGGCTCTATTTTTATCTATCACACGTTGAGGTTAGATTTACCCAGTCCACATATTCAGTTTAAGAGGCTTCACAGGTACACAAGCCTTATGTATCATAATCAATTTCTTGATGTCATATTGGCTTGTTTCAATAATGATATCAAACGTTCAATTTTGATTCCGATAATTTGTGGTCTTTTGAAACCACATAAACTGCACATGTGCACGAGGTAATAGTTTTAGGATACCGGGACTACCTTATAGGCATTAGCTTCTCTTCGGATGTAGAGCAGGAAATTAAAGTGTAGGAATCCATCACAGCTCCCAGGTTGCAAATTTTAACTCTCATATTTTCAAAAATCAACACATTTCTCGCTGAAAGGTCACCAAGGACATAGTTGTTTTTGTTGAGGTAGTCCATAGCTTCAGCAATCTAAACACAACGTAGTGAAGTTTCGTTGGCATCAACGCAAGCAAAGTTATTGATTTAACAACATTGTGCTGTTACAAGAAAAGATTTTGTAGTGATTTTTTCTCCTCACAATTTTCCATCATGTTTTTTTTATTAGTACGACCGTTTTTGTACTTTTAACCTCAAGTATGAAAAATAAATCAAAATCAAATCTTCATTATACTCGCGTTATTACGCCTAAGCGTGTAACGAGTGTCTGGGTCCATCTCCGCAGCTTAGCGCCTGGGCAACACAGCGCTCCGATGAAACGTTGCAACGGTGGCGAGCCGTTGGCGACGCTGTGTCCGATTTGACCGTCCCGGTAATCGAACCCCAGACCTCCCGCACGCACATATAGCACACGCTATCTGTGCGGGATACAAAAAATAACAACAACTGAGCGAATTAGCCAGTAATATGAAAAATAACAGTGTGAAAATGTCACCTGTATTGCCATTGCCACGAGATCGTCGGCTGAAATCCTCTTCCAATCTCGATTTGAATTGTCGTGCTGGCTAGCACTTTTTGAATGAAGACGAAGATATTCATGTAAATTCAGTTGGTTAGAATATTCAAATATCAAGCAACTAAGATTGGCACCGTAGCACACTCCCTGTAACGAGACACGATTTAAAGATCAAATCTTCATTATACTCGCGCTATTACGCCGAAACGTGTAACAAGTGGCGGTGTTCATCTACGCGACTTAGCGCTCGGGCAACACAGCTCCGAAGAAACGTCGCAGCGTTGGCAAGGTGTTGGCGACACTGTGTCCAATTTGACTGGCTTGGGAATCGAAGTCATGGCTTACCGCGCCGATAGCAATGTTCTTAACTAGCCAACCTGCCGGGTGACGACACGTTATTATTGATTTCAAAGTTTTGAAAGATATGTCAGATGGAGTGCAGAGCGCAGAGTGATGAAAAACAGAATTGTATGACGACATCTGCTGGTAATATAACGAAACAGATTCAGCAGAGTGAGCAAGGCAGTACTAAACTGTGCCTTACTTACACTCTGATGATGACACTGCTGAATCTATGTAGTCGAAACCTCCAGTTTTCAGAAACAGATTAAGTAATACAACCTTAGAATGTTTCCACCGTCCAGGGTCGAAAAAGACGAAAAAAAATATACAACAAGCTCACACTGTTATTTAATACAGACTATTTTTTTACAATTTGTAGTTTAGCAATATCTTGCAAAAAATATCGTTTGCCTTCGTGTTAAGTTCAAAACATGTTGCTAAAAGTTATGAAAGTTTTCGTACCTTCAAGTTGGTTATGCCGGGGTGGTTTAGTTTTGATAATACCTCAATTTCACGCTTGAATTCTTCTAAATAAATCTTGGTGTGGTGGAGCTCGTAGCATTTGAAGGCAAACTGAAAACAACTTGGTTAAATTTATATTTTTCTAAATTCCCAAACAAGAACTCATCGGAAAATATTAACTGTTTCTAGCTTATCTTAATCGGCAAATCTTACTTGAATAGACGAGCAAAAAAGTTGGCTAGAGTGCGAAACATCGCTGCATTTTCGCGAGTAGAGCAGCGGTTTATCGCTTTATCAATATTATGAGTCATTATCACCATCAACAACCTAAAGTTTTTTTGAAATGTTGCAATAATCTCGAATCGTTCATCTTTTACTAGCTTCCCTTATTCGGTCATAGATACATGCATTCCTTAATTCAGAAGTTGAGCTAAGAATGGCTTGATCTTGTTGACAAAATCAAATTAAAGATCACGAAGTTTTCAAGCTGTGTAGATGAAAACCAACAAAACACCCTAGCAACGCAAAATAACCAACCCGAAAAGCTTCGCTTCAACCGTAGAAATCACAAATTATTCAAACGTAATTCTTTTTATTAGTAAATTCAAAGCATGTACAATGCATGACAGAAAAAAAAAGAAATCTTCATTATAATCTTGTTATGACGCTCAAGCGCGTAACGAGTGGCGTAGCCCGTCTCCGCGATTTATCGCCTGGGCAACTCAGCTCCGAAGAAACATTGCAGCAGTGGTAGCCGTTGGCGACACTCTGTGCGATTTGACAGGCTCGGTAATCAAACCCAAAACCTCCTTCGCCTGGCCAATATTTTTTAGTTAAAGTTTGAAACTTCATCACGAAATCTACTCACCGTTTGTTTTTCAGCGAATCTAGAATCATTGACGATTGTTCCTTGACATATTTTTCCTTGATTAAAAGTCCCAATTTTTGTGTGCAAGCACAAGCACGATTCGTTGACCTCAATGATTGGCCAATTCTGCGAACATTTCGATTACTAAAACATGTTTATTGTCTACAACATGCCAATATGTCAGACGAGCGACATCCCTGACTAAGTTTAGCT
Organism: Trididemnum miniatum; assembly: GCA_964006365.1. Classification (NCBI taxonomy): domain Eukaryota; kingdom Metazoa; phylum Chordata; class Ascidiacea; order Aplousobranchia; family Didemnidae; genus Trididemnum; species Trididemnum miniatum. The sequence continues at coordinate 2,184,257 of OZ023244.1, forward strand.
CAAACAATGTTTTATATACAATATTTTTTATTAATATAGATCCTGGTGCCTTTCTTCGTGCTGCCAAAATCATGCGAGAGAACTAAATGATGAGATGGATTAAAAAATTAAATCTTCATCAGAACACAACTTACGGAATTTTTGAATACTTTAATTACGAAAATAAGAGCCAGTTTTGGAGCATTTGAATATTTGGAGACGCTTTTATTTTTTTGGATCATAATCAATTTTTTGATGTCATAGTTAGGTGATTATGACATCAAAATTTGATTACGATGCAAAAATCCCGTGGGCTTTTGGTAGCACTTTAACAGGACATGTAGACTGGGTAATGGAGCACAATATATTTGCAATGTAAAACAACCTAGTCAGTTTTCTGCATAAGACTGCTACGTACCTTGTTGGAAGACTCCCCGGATTTCCCATTTTGCAGATAACAACATCTCATTATCACGAGAACAACGAGAAAGAGAGTTATTACGGCCAAGCATGAAGCAATGAGAGCGTAAGAGATTAGCTTTGATTCTGATTCTACAACATCTGTAACAAATCAAATAATAAAACTATGAGCCAAGTGTGTATTATATTTGATCAATTGTATTTTTTATTTTGATATGTTATAATAACAGCTACAAAAAATGATCTTAACAGCTCTGATGACTGAGTAAATAGAGTGTCTGCCTCTGAAGCTGTAGACTCGGGTTTGATTCCGAGTAGGGTCAAACAAATGACTCCAAAATTAGTATTCACAGCTTCCCTGCTTGACGCTCAGCATCAAAGGGACAGTGTGGAAAAAAGCCGGCAAATTTACTTGTTGTGCGGTTGGGAAAGGCGCTTATACAAAAAAATGCTATTGCTTTCACGTATTTTTGCTTTATCTTTAAATTTTTTATGATGCATACCTTGCATCTGATGTATGTACTCACCTTGATTTGATATTTTGCATGGTGCAGGTTTCAGTAATCCTGATGCATCTTTGTAAAAACACCAAGATTTCGCAAATTTTTTGTTTGGATTTTGGCAAAAATTGTGTCCAGTTAGTTGAGGGTACTAAACATTTAATTGTTTATTTGCAAATACGAAATAAACACTTAATTAAATGCAAATAGCTAAAACAAATTCAAACATATTTGAAAAAAAATAGTCGTTTCGGTTAAAATACAGTAATCATTGTCAATGTTATTCAAATAAGTTCTAACAACATTAATGGTTACTGTAGTCTAACCAAAACGTCCCTTTTTTTGAATATGTTTCAATTTGGCTGGGCTATTCTAAACTTTCAAAAATTTTCACCAACCATGCTCCAAAATACTTAATCACTTATGTAATGCAAAATTGGCATTCACAGCTTCCCATTTGAGTGTGGAGAACAGTGTGGAGAACAAGCCGGCAAGTTTACTTGTTGTGCCGTTGGAAAAGACATTTAGCGAGATTCCCCCATCGTAGAGTGATAGACAGATGGTTGGCAATTCCTGAGCGAGGTCGTTATAGATCTTTGCTCGTTTTCTCGTGATAGTAGGATAAACATGCAACTAAATACAAACACAATTTATCTAAACCAAAAAACTTACTTTGTCTCCATAATACTGCGTCCATGGTACGCAAGGTAGGCCTGTTTCTGTGACGTTGACATTACTTATGACAGTGCCTCTATCATCAGCTGGAGTAGTTTCTTCGTTCTTAGAGCTTGGAAGACCAATTTGAATACATGCTGAGTCATCATGAGACGGCAAAAATGAGCAGTTGGCAGTTTCAAACAATACCTACGTCAAAAACATTGTCACCATCCTTTCTTTTTGCAAAGTAAAAAAAATCAAATTTTCATTATACCCGCAGCATTACGCCGAAGCGTGTAGCGAGTCGTCAGCGCTAATTTCGCAAAACGCTAATTTCGTAAAACGCTAAGCGCTAATTTCGTAAAACGAATCTTGGAATTTTAGCCTATGTTAGATGCATTGGGATGGCTAGCAGTCAGAAGACATCTGCGGAAGAGATTAATGACGCGTGTGACCAGTCCATGCAGCCTACCAGTAATTTGGCCAGAGAGGATGCCCGAAAGCGCTTTGGCGGGTATCGATCCCATCTAACTAAATTGATGAGGGAAATAGACTGTGTTCTCAGTAATGAAAGCCCAGGCAACCCTACAGCATTAAGAGAGCTCATCGTCTTGAAGAAGAAAGCTGATTCTGCACTGGCGGTATATGTTGCTGCAGTCAAGGAGTCGGGTGCAGTTGGCGACGACTTAGAGGCTTCCAATTTGAAGCAGAAGAGCCAGTTGATGAGTGAGATCGGAGCTCGTTTTACCGCGTTTGTTGCAGCCGCCGCTGAACGTGGTTCAATTTATGGTTCATCAACTTCCAGCAAGCGCCGTAGCAAGTCCGGATCTACAAAACTTTCGGATGCCAAATCCTCGAGAGAAGCAGCTGAGGCTGAAATTAATTTTGTCCAGACTCAACGCATAGCCGCCCTTAAACGTGATGCACTGCTGAAGAAACAAGAAGCCGAGATGCGCCAACGCCAAGCCGAACAAGAAGTGGAGAAGCTTCGACTTGAGACTGAAACTGGTTTAGAGATGATACAAGCTGAGGCAGCCGTCCAGAGGGCTCGGGCCGCTGTGGCCGCAGAAGAGGACACTTCACCGATGCCGTCTGTGACTGAGGAGGTGGCGCCACCCATGTCTACCATGGAAAAGGTCAGTAAATTTATTGATTCGATTTCTTGTGACGATCGTGTTTCAAATGGGCGTCTTGCCGTTTCTGGGGCTGGCGTGGCGCGCTTTGCTGGGGGAATGGTGGACGATCAAGTTGAGTTCACTCACTCCCACAGAGAGGCGACGCTGGTGGCTTCGGGGATGCGAGACGATGACTGTATTTTGGTTGATCCTTCAGGCTGCGATAGACGGGAGATTTTTGTTAAGTCTGGCGTTTCGGGTTCTGCGAGCGGACTAAAGCTTGATGCAGTGGCTGAACCTTCTACCTTGAATAGGCGTAAGGGGGTAGGTCACTTGGGTTACTCTAGCAGACCGGACGACGGCATCGGAAGGGCTTTGCCAGGTGGCATTCCTTTACCTCGACCCATTTCAGCGATAAATTACTCATCTGGTCAAGTAAATCGGCCCCATTCTACGTTAGGCGCTAGTGGGCTAGACAACGCTAATATGCCGGATGGGACTAGGCAAAGCTGTGGGATATTGACCGGAGATACTGGTAATTCAGTTGACAGTTTGGCTGAAGCGTTTGCACGGGCGGGGCTTGGAGTCGTACCGAAGCTTGCGATTAAGTTTAATGGTGCCAGTGGAGACTATTACCGCTTCAAGGCGCAGGTGCAGACCCACCTTGAAGATAGTCATTTGGCTCTTAACCCCAGTAGGGCGCTGCAGTTCCTCTTGGATTCCACTGAAGGCGATGCTCTTGATTTGATAAAAAATTGCACTATGACTCTGAACAAAACTGTTGCCTTGCGCCAGGCCTTAGAGCTGTTGGAAAGGGCTTTTGGCTCAAAGGACGTTGAGTTTAGAGAGCTTTTGCGGCAAATCTGTGATGGACCATTGATCAAGAATGAGCACAAGGCTCTCTTAAAGTTCTATATTGGTCTGCAGGGATGCAAAGTTGCAGCCGAAAACTCAGATGCTCTTGAGGAGCTGAATGCCAACTCGACAATTGACGCTCTCTTTCAGCGCCTTCCGTGGGATCTTAGAAAGGATCTGCACTCTCGAGCAGTTAGGAATAATTTAAAGGATAGAGTACCCTTTGATTTTATCGTGGATTTTGTCTTGGAAAGGGCTGAGGCGGCGAACTCTCGCTGGGGCCGGCTCTTGAGCATGCCAAATCAGGCACGTTCTCAGCCTAAATCGCGTTCTGTTAGGTTGAATGCCTTTCAGACCTCCAATGTCGAACCAGCCACGAAGAATGATGCTAAGGGCGGAGTGAACGTTGCCAGTTTGCCCAGGTCCAAGAGTTGCTTATGCTGTGATTCTGAGAGTCACTTGTTGCACCAGTGCGATGCATTCAAGAAGAAGGATCTGCCTCGGCGCCGAGCATTTGTGCGAGAAAAGCAATTGTGTTTTAATTGCTTAGGCACAAATCATCAGGCTAGACAGTGTCCCAGTAAAGGGCGTTGTTCACATTGCCAGGAGGCGCATCACTCGCTCTTACATCTTCATAAGGCACCTACTAAGCCGGCGTCCCCAGCAGAAGTTCCTCAAACCATCTCTGAATCCTCAATTACAGCTTCACTTCACTGTGACAAGACACTCTCGGCTAATACCGACCAAAGACCGGGAAAGGTTCGTAAGCTGTTGCAGGTTTTACCTGTCTCTGTGAGTGACCAAGATCGCACTAGGTCTCGGCAAACTCTTTGTCTTTTGGATGTGGGCTCAGACACTCACGTCATTACAAGAAACTTTGCTAAGAAAATCGGTCTGGAAGGCGAGCCCATTGTCTCCAGAACCCAATATGCAGACGGCTCAAGCTCAGGAGAAAAAATGACCGAAAGGGTCTCATGTCAAGTACGTGGTCTTAACGAAGCTAATAGCTACCTACTTGATGATGTATTGGTTGTCGATACCATTGCGGATCTAAAGAGCCGCTCGCCTCAGGCCAGCGATATTGATGAAAGTGAACATTTGTGGGGAGTGGAAATTCCTTTTATTGAAGATTCAGCAGAAGTCGAACTTATTATAGGAGGAATAGACCCCCGATTTCATAAACAATACGAAGTTAGGGAAGGAGGTCTTTCGTCTCTGTGGGCTGTTAAGACTATTCTGGGGTGGACTCTATTGGGTCGTAGCTGCAATGCAGATTCACAGTCACATGCAGAGCTGGATGATGAGATTCATATTCAGCTCTTGGTGACCGATGAGCTAGAGACGGCTATGAAATCAATTTGCTCCTGCGGTCCAGAGTGGGCAGATCTTCACTCTGATCCGGACGCTCTTCTACCCTCTTTGGATGACGAGAGAGCGACTGAGATAATGAAGCGCACGTGCAAGTTGGTTGATGGCCACCAGCAAATCCGCGGCTTAGCTCCGCGGCTTAGCGCCTGGGCAACACAGCTCCGAAAAACGTCACAGCCGTGGCTAGCCGTTGGCGACACTTTGTCCAATTTGACCGGCCCAGGAGTCGAACCCAGACGTTCTGCGCCAATAGTGATGTCTTAGCCACAACGGTAGTCAGACTTTTAGTTACAGCTACGCAGGATATGAAATCCCAAAAATTTCATTGAAATAAAGACTTCACGCTAAATCATTGAAAATAGACGCAATAGAATATTTTGGACGCAATATTATATCAATATCGCGATTTGCAGACAATTTTTGATATTATCAATTTCAAAATGGGCCAGAATTACCCGAGTAGTGAAAGCGTCCGCCTCTAACCAAATAACTAAAATTGGCATTCACAGCTTCCCCGCTTTACGCTCAGCATTAAAGGGACAGTGTGGAGAACAAGCCGGCAAGTTTGCTTATTGTGTCTTTGGGAAAGACACTAAGCGGGATTCTCCCCAATTGGTGTGGTAGACAGATGGCTGGCAACTCCTAAGCGAGCTCGTTATAGAGCTTTCATCGCTATCTCGCGATAGGAAGATAAATATACGCAACTATACTAAACTAAATTTCAAGAACTTACTTTTAGTAAAGGATGTGTTTTACTTTGCAAGTATTCAGTATGACAAATATCATTTTTAAGTATTTGACAATCTTCTCGACAAAGTCTTCGTCCGTTTTTCATGTTGTTTTTTGCGTTCGCTTCACATTGAGGAAAAACGTAATAACAGAAAGCAGGAATGGCATATTGTTGACATTGATCAGAAATTGTGTTTGTTCGCGCTAAAAAACAAATCGTGAAATCAAAACAATACAAATACAACAGACAATAAAGCAAAAACCAAACAACAATTTAATTACACGTTATTACTTTACCAAGAATGCTTTTTTTTTTGAAACCCATCATTCATTGTTTCACCAAGATGCTTTAATAACATATTAATCTTTTTTACATTCGAATCTTCATTATACTCGCGATATTACGCCGAAGCGTGTAACGAGTGTCAGGGTCTACCTTCGCGACTAAGCGCCAGGGCAACACAGCTCCGAAGAAGCCTCGCAGCGGTGGCGAGCTGTTGGCGACGCTCTGTCCAATTTGACTGGCCCGGGAATCGAACCCCAGACCTGCCGCACCGATTAGCGGTGCCTTTAACCATTACGCAATCTGGCCGAAGCACAAGTTCACCAATCAAATCATCACCAACTTACAGAGCAGTTTCAATGCAATGTGAATCTGTGATTCCATTTCTTTTTGATCAGCAAATGCATCAACAAAAATTTTTTTTTCATCAAAGTATCCTCCACAAACTGATCCCTGATATTTCTCACATTTTCCCTGCGGAATTTTTCTAGAGAAAATGAAACAAATATAACTCAAACTGTGTCACAAATGAATAGATAGGATATTATGGTTGGCCTTAAAACACTTACGCTGTAAAAACCAATTCTGCGAGTGGTTTCGCGGTGTGACCCCTCAAGAGGTAGAATCAGATTCGAAGCCTGGCCGCGTGGTTAAAGAGGTTTACTTTAAACCGCTAGGTCCTAGGTTCTAACCTGATTCTGCCTGACGAGCGGTTAAACCGCGAAACTAGTCGTAGAATTGGGTTTTACTGCGTTTATTCAGTAGGCCCAAGTCTTCTAAGGCCTTTTATGATACCTCTTTATATGTTCTTTCAATAGACTTACATCGGATCTGCTTATTTTATTGCTGCATTACAATTGCAAAGCACAAAACAACACATAACTGCATGCAGTGAACACTGTTTTGAACTTTCAGGTACGGTACTGATGAGACTTGAATGGTTGAAACAGTGTTATTGTTTGCAGTTCTGTATTACTTCAACTACTGGCATTTTTTTGGTCATAGTTGCACTAAATACCTGCAATGCAAAACAAAGCGAAAATTCTGTAATGGATTTTCACAGGCAAAAGAAATAAACCTAAAACCACGAGAAATAAACAGTTGCTATGATTTTCGTATTACGAGTATTAATTAAGAACATAACGGGCCGGGTCGCACAGTGATTCAGGACTTCTCTATCGGCGCAGGAGGTTTAGGGTTCGACTCACGATCCGATTAAATCAAACACAAAGTCGCCTACGGCTTGCCACTACCGTGACGGTTCTTCGGAACTGTGTTGCACATCCGCTAAGCCGCGGAGATGGTCCCGCCACTCGTTACACGCTTCGACTTAATATCGCGAGTATAATGAAGATTGTGTGTTTTAAAGTTAAGAACATAGCGAAATTTGTAGCAATGTATTTAACTGTAAACTTACACAGATGATTTCTCCATTTCATTCAATGGTGGAGGCCTTTCTGCAATCGTAAGCTTATAAATGGATTTGTTGACGTTACAATGAAAAAAAGAGTAATGTCACAATAAACAAATGAAATATTTGAATTCAATTATGATATCATATACCAAACATTCATATCAAAACAAAACCTTGTTTATCATTTTTATATACTTTTATGACGTCATGTTTTGAATATCAAATAATCCTTTAACAAAGACATAAACGGAAAACATTACAAAGGAGAAAAATAAAGTCACATTAAACCATAAAACTGGACGTTTCGACGACATAGATTCACTTGTCATCATCAGCGGTATATGCAAGGCAGTACAAAACTAGTTTTAAGGCTGCAACTACCGGAAATGCAGGTGGTGTGCTGCACACGGGTTCTAGACCAGCAAGGCCCCACATTGCTAACATTTTGTTTTAAAAAAGTTGGTTCCTCTGACAGGGCAACACGCTGTAGAGGCAGCAGATAACAGTGGAAAACCTTTTTCTGAAGGACGATGTGGGGCACCAATCTCATAAAAAACTCTGCCTATTGGGACACAGAAAAAAGGGGCCCAGTACTTGTAGTTTGCACCCAGGTCCCACCAAGTAAAGTTGCGGCCTTGGGCATAGTCCAATCCTTTATTTAGTCCCTGTTAAAATTGTTAAAGTTGAAACTACAATAAAAAAAACTACACGACTTACGACTTAGGAAAATAATGCGATATTAAAAATAATATTCTTAAGTATTAGACATACCGAATGACACAGAAAGTTTAGCGCTGCTTTGGTCAGCCAAGATACCATCAGATACTTCACATCTGTAAATTCCTGAATCAAAAGTGTAAAGGGAGGAGATTCGTAATTTCGATCCCCAAGGTCTGCTGATGATTGAAATTCTGTTATTTTTTGCTGGTCTGATGATTTTGTCATTGTGATACCTGTGAAGAAAAACGCAGAAGTTTGAAGGCGGACGAAAAAGATGCGCAATGGATGGAACAATGAAGCTCTTGCAAAAAAAGCGAAGGAAATAAAATTTAATGAAAATGAAATAACTTTCGTTGAAGATTCTTTGGTCCTGGACAACTTGGCAAGTGTTTCCCTTTTCTTTCTTTTTTGTTACTCTTAAATTTCAATCTGTTTTAATTGGTAATCACAGCTTCCCTGCTTGATGCTCAGCATTAAAGGAACAGTGTGAAGAACAGACAGGCAAGTTTACTTCATGTGCCTTTGGCAAAGGCACTTAGCGGGATTCCCCCACCTTGAAGTGGTAGATAGTTGGCCGGCAACTTCTAAGTGAGCTCGTTATAGCTTTTTGATCGCTATCTCGTGATAAAAAAAATTCAAATTTTCAATTAAATTCAATTACATAATTCGGTATCGCCAAATTCTATTCAACTAGGAAAGAAAACTCACCACGTGAATTGGATGTTTGTGTTTGATCTTGATTCGATTTTACATTTGAATTGAACATTTTCACCCGAAGTTGCATTCTTGTCTTTCATTTCACTGACAATTCGAACTGAAGATCCTGCAAATAAAATTATTCTATAATCTGGGGGTTTCCAACTGCAAAACAGCTCTCTGAATTCATTTGAAAAAGCTTAAATTAAATCTTCATTATTCTCGAGATATATTACGCCGAAGCGTGTTACGAGTGGCGCAGCCCGTTGTCGCAGCTGAGCGCCTGGGCAACAACACAGCTCCCAAGAAATATCCCAGCGTTGGCGACACTGTGCCCGATTTGACCGGGCTAGAAATCGAACCTGAGACCTCTCGCACTGTCAGCGATGTGTTGAACCACCACACGATTTAAAAGCGAATCAAACTTGCCAAATATAAAAAACTGAAAAAATGCAAAGGTTCTTCTCAATCAAACAGTTCTGTACATATTAGGCCCTGAGTTTAATGTTGCTACACAGAGATAGAGTTTCTGATTCGGTGATAATTGACATTGCTACTATTACTCCGTGGACAATGATTGAAAAGTGATATGGTTGATCTAAGTTTGCAATTAAAGAAAAGTTGAACAGCTGGCTACTGGATGGGTTGACTGTCAGTGCAAAACGTGAGTCAATCCTAATAAGGGTTTAGGCGATGAAAAAGCTTAAACGTAATATAAAATATAATGCATCTCATGGATTGATCACAAACGGTCAAAAGTGGTTCAAAAACATTCCAACTCGAGTGTTTTTGAGTATATATTAGATTATATGAAGCGTGAAGCGCACTTTCTTAAAAGCCTGTGACGAATTGCGTGCACTGAAACACAAATGGAGATACGCACCCTACGCACCCGCTATTCATGAAAATATTGCAATCGAAATTACACCTGAAGAATGTAACAGAAAAGATAAGAGAAAAGGTGGATTATCGTAAAATATTTAAGATTAATAGCTTAAGAAAAAAAAAAAAAAAAATGAAGTCACAGTTATTCTTGAAACTGAACGTTTCGACAACATAGATTCTGCTGTCATCATCAGCAGTGTAAACAAGCCAGTAAAAAACTGAAGTGACAGCTGAATCTATGGTGTCGAAACGTCCAACACTTTTGAAAATTACTGTGGTATGAAGCGCCGTTTGGAAAAAAATGATATCGGTTTTTCCACATATTTTTTCGGCCTATTTAAGCTACATTTTGTCGAAGATATTATACAGAATATTTCTTATTTTATGTGGTTTAAAAAAGCCGAAAAACTGACACAAAATAAGCTTATACAGGAAATTTATGAGTCGCCGTTTGGAATAAAATAATTTAGGTTTTTCTACATGTTTTTTCGGCCAATTTAAGCTACATTTTGTCCAATACATTATATAGATTATTTCCTATTTAAATATAAGACAAATATGTGGCTTAAAATAGCCGAAAAACTGACACAAAAAATATAAGAAATATCCTGTATAATATATAAGACAAATTATTGCATAAATTTGCCAAAGAAAGCAGTGCAAAGCATCCTATACGTTTTGCGCTGCGTTTTTTGGCAAATTTATACAATGATTTGTCTTATATATTATGTAGGAAATTTTCTATATGTTTTGCGCTGCGTTTTTTGGCTAAATTGAGCAATAATTTGTCTTATATTATACTGAAAATTTCCTACATGTTTTGCGCTGCGTTTTTTGGTTTATTTGAGCAATAATTTGTCATATATAATATATAGGAAATTTTCTATATATTTTGGTCAGTGTTTTCGGCTGTTTTAAACCACTTATTTGTCCTATATACACCTAAGAAATTCCCTATATAATATATTTGACAAAATGTAGCTTAAAGTAGCCGAAAAATCATTTGAAAAACCTAAATTATTTTTTTCCAAACGGCGCCTCAATTTGTCCGATATATAAGCAAGATAGTTCCAATACATTATCGGACAAACTATGGTCTAAATAAGCTCAAAAAACATGGTTCACACAACGAATAGTTCTTTTCCAAACGGCGCCCCATAATGTAGTTTTATTTTTCCTCCTAAAGCTATTTTCCTCCGATTCGTGTTATGCTATAGTAACATATGGCACAAAGCTACACAAAAATCGCGCTCAAAATTGAAATTTGGAGCTATTCTTCTTATAATTAATGAAAACGGACTGAAATGTCACTGAAAAAGTTTACACTAATCAAGTTTACGCTACAGACTCTCACTTTATTGTGCCATATGTTGACTGCAAATTTCTTCAACCTTCCGTTTTACAATTGTTGAAAGGTGGTCACTAATATAAGATGCGAAAGTGCGGGGTGGTCTGCGCTATTCGTTATTTTAATCAATTAGTAACGCTTTTGTGAGTTATTCGCTAATTTAATTGACTTGTTAGACCTCCATGAATAAAGTGCTCGAAAATTTCTAAGAATTAGGATTGTGGGCAACAGAGAGAGCCACTTTTTAATGATTTCCGTGACCGAAATATGAATTATTTTACTAAAAAGATCAAATCTTCATCATACTCGCGGTATTACGCCGAAGCGAATAGCGATTGGGGGGGTCCGTCTCCGCGGTTTAGCGTCTGGGCTTTGGGCAACGCAGCTCCGAAAAAACATCGCAACGGTGACGAGCCGTTGGTGGCACCGTGCCCGATTTGACAGATCCGGGAATCGAACCACAGACCGTCCACACCGATAGCGATGTCATCAATCACACGCTAATTAGCATTCTACTTACAATCATAACTATAATAATTTATGGCTAAGGCTAGTTCGTTTCTTGTTCTAGAAAGGCTTTAAAGTACTAAGGCTAACGCTTAAGTTATTTTTTAGTTAAAATGTTTGGCATGTTCACAGGCGTACACTCATGTTTTCTGAGAGAAAAGCGGGGCGCTTTATTGCAAAAGGTACGATTTTCTGAGAAGCATCATCAGAGCGGTTATATCTTCTAACGTGCATCGGGGAAGACCTGACGGGGAGCGCAAAATGGCTCTCCTGCTTATGCCTCCGCGCAAGGTTACTAGTTAACACGTCTGATTTCGCGCACACGGCCGCTACAAAAGAAGCTAAGGAAGATGCTGCAATTGTGGCCCAACTTTTTTGAAATTCACTTGAACAAAAAACGCTATTCATTATCCAAATATCCAAACTGTCATATTGTTAATCATTTAACCTCAGTATATTTAGCTGAGGTTGTGGGAAATAAATTTGAAAAGAACTAAGATTACTTCAATGTCAAGGCAAACCTATTAATCTTAAACTTATTCATTCATTTCCACTAGAAAGCGGAAGGCTGTTGATAATTAATTAGACCTACCTATATCCATGCTGGGGAGAGAAATTTTCCGACTTCCCCTAAAAAAATAATGCTGGATTAATTGATAGGGTATAACGGTACAGCACGCACGTTACCAATCCTACGTGATGGGTTCGATTCACGGCTGGAACCGATCGCATTTGGCATATATACCGGGTGGCTGCTGACTCGAAGAGCGCAAGCTCACTTCGCAGTCTCCCTCAATTACTGTTAAAGTAAGATCAAATCTTCATTATACTCGCGATATTACGCCGAAGTGTGTAACAAAGGACGGGATCCATCTTCACGGCTTAGCACCTGAGCAACGCTGCTCCAAAGAACGTCGCATCGGTGGCGAGCCGTTGGCGACACTGTGTGCGACTCGACGGGCACGGTAAGCGAACCCAAGACCTCCAGCACCGAAAGCGATTTCTTTACCACTACGTCAACGAGTTGGTTAAACTAATTTTCACGAAGTCAATCATCTCAATAAATTGAACAATTTTCAATAATAATATAATCTTCAAATTACTACAAAGTTCAAACAACTTTATAAACAATCCCAGGGGCCGATCTGTCTATGACGCAACATAAACCAATTACTGACTTCAATAAATGACTTTTTATTACTTATAATCACGTCATAACCAACCGCTTTGTCCGTGCATTCCAAATTTCATAAGCGAAAACGGTTAATTCTTCTGGGAGTGAGCCGGTAGTTTTTAAGATATCGCTCATGGTGCGAGAGATCTAGAGTTCGATTCCCAGACCAGTCGAATCGGACACAAGTCGCCAACGGCTCGCCACCGCTACGATGTTTCTTCGGAGCTGTGATGCCCAGGCGCTAAGCCGCGGAGACGAACCCCGCCACTCGTTACGTGCTTCGGCGTAATATCGCGAGTACAATGAACATTTGATGTTTTTTCATTCTTTTTTTTTTTATTTGACGTCAGCGACATGGCCTGGCGGTATCGCGCGCAGGTGGCAGATCCTACGTGACGGGTTCGATTCACGGCTGGAGCCGAAGGATTTGATGCATATACCGGGTGGCTGCTGACTCGAAGAGCACAAGCTCACTTCGCAGTCTCCCGCAATTAGTGTTGAATTATCAGCTCAATGTAATTTGAAAATATCCTCAGTTTTATATACACAGTATATATTACGTACTTCAATAAACATAGCACTTTAATGATTGAAAAAATAGTCAAAACGAATCATACAGTTAGCAACTGCCACTAACAAAATTATTGGTAGAAAACTCTTATGATAAAAACAGCCAACGTCAAACTCACGATTTGTTATGTATCCGATGCAGCAGTTCTCTTCGTCCTTGCACATCTAAAAAAAGTTGTTTGGTAGAGGAGAATTGAAATTGAAATGAAATCGGAATACAATAAATATGGGACGAAAATAGCATAAGAAGGAAAAGTAGAGCCTCATTAATTTTAAAACTGGACGTTTCAAGAAGATAGGTTCAGCTGTCATCATCAGCAGTGTATGCAAGGCAGTACAAAACTTAATTGTAAATTCTAGTTCTTTCAGTTTTGTACTACCTTGCTCGCACTGCTGATGATGACAGCTGAATCTATATTGTCGAAACATTAAGTTTTTAAGAATGACCGAGGTTTTATTTTTCCTCCTTTTATACGAAATAAAATCATTTTGCTTGAAACCGACAACAGCTTTCTATTTTCGTCTATTTATTACAGGTTTTGTTTCCCCGCAGTTTGGGAATTTTTATCGCATTAAGAACTCTTGTCGTCTGTGAAATTAATTCTAAAAATGCAAATTTTCACCATTTTTCAAAGCTATTTTTTCTTTGAAGACAATTGATGTCACAATTATAACGTCTACAGGCTTTTTTAAAATTTTACATCGCATATTTCTGCATCTTAAATCAAAAGATATTTAAAAAACTTTAAGTGGTTTCAAGGCTTTTCACAAATATAGCTATATTTGCCGACATCACATCGAAATAGCCGAGAAGGCTTTTAAATTTGACAATATCTAACATTGCGAAGATATAGACAAAAAATGCAGAGCATTTAGATCAAATGATCAAACGCTAAAACGTGTAATTAGTAGGGTCCATCTCAGTGGTGTAGCGCCTGGACAACGCAAAAACGTCGCGACAGTGACGAGCCGTTGGCGACACTGTGTTCAATTTGACCGGTCCGGGAATCGAACCAAATACCTACCGAACCGATAGCAATGTCTTTCACCACAACGCTGACACGTCGGTAAGTTGAAGATTAATTTGCAAACACAGGGCCTAAAAATTCAAAGTACATCCATATTGCAGAGACATATTTGTAATTACAGTATATCGCCCAGTCAAATCGGAAACAGTGCCGCCAACGCCTCGCCACCGCTGCGATGTTTTTTCGGAGCTGTGTTGCCCAGGCGCTAAGCCGCGGAGATGGGCCCCGCCACTCGTTACACGTTTCGGCGAAATACCAAGAGTATAAAGATTTTACTTTTTTGATAATAATTGTACTCACATCACTAACGGAGGCGTTTTTATGACGTTGATTTACATCATAGATAAGTTTAAACAGATCAACCTGAGACCATGAGACTTTTAATGAAAAGGCAAGACTTTAGCATTGAACTGGTAGATTAGCTTTCAAAATTTGAAAAAAATGTTAAGTATGTAAACAGCGCATTTTTAAAACTCAAATTTCCCTTTTTGCACTTTTATATATTTGATTTGACAACAATTATAAGCAATTCTTCATGCTTTTAGCAACACTTTTTTACTAGGCAGTAATTAAAGGTTTTTCACGCTGTAATTGCTTAAGTTTCTAATAATAAACACACCAAATTTACTGCGACTTTGTTGAGCATAGTTTTGACGGCAAAAACTTCAAGCGTCACAGAGAAAGAAAGTCATATGTTCATATTATACAGGACTCCCGGTCTTACGCCGAAGCGTGCAAAGAGTGACGGCGTCCATCTTCGCGGCTTAGCGACTGGGCATTGGCAACACAGCTCCGAAACATCGCAGCGGTGGCGAGTCTCTGGTGACACTGTGTCCAATTTAACAGGTCTAGAATTGAACTCAAGACCTTCAGCATCGATAGCTACGTCAATCACCACTATATCAATTGGTCGGTTCAATAATTTAATTTTCGACTAAAAATTTATGATATCGGCAGCTAATGCAGAATGAAGCACCAAACCACCAAAGATAAAATTAGAAATCATTTTTAAACTATGCTGAGGCAGTTTTCCTTAGTAATTTTTTGTTTTTATGGTGACTTTTGAAGGCATGAACCAAAAGCTTTAATCTGGCAGCCAACTCAGTCTCTATACCATCAAAAAACGCCATCATCATAAACCTTCGGATGTAGAAGGCCGAACGCTAAACCCCCAAATCCTTTTCCTTTCGTTATAATCTCTTGTTTACTCTAGTAATTAGCTAAGCCGGACAAAGATGAGGATTAATGCCAGAATGTTTTGCTTCAATCTTTGGTTTTAAATTGAGCTTAAGTACTTTTTCATTTACCCGAATTGAATAATCCTTTGAAAAATTGAATAAAATAACTTCATGGGGCCAGGCAGTGCTGGGCGCCATAATATTTTCTAGTGCAGAGTTTCTTAACCAGGGTGCCCGCACCCCCAGGGGATGCGAGAAACGTTCCTAGGGGGTGCGGGATTGATGAACATTGCTCCTTTATAGGACAGCTGAATAACTTTTTTGCTCTCTACTAGATTTTGCATGGAAAATTGGACATCTGCGGACAGGAGCGTATTTAGGGGGGGTGGCATTGTATCATGCCCCTCCATTTTGACTCTGCCTTTTAGTAAAAAAGAACAAAATTAATGGTGCCAAGTGACTGAAATATGCTAGACTCTTTTCATGGCTTTTACAGCTTATGACCAGGGGCGGATTCAGGGGGTAGGATGTGGGGTATGCATCCTACCACCAGTTATTTTCAAAAATGTTTTTGATGTATACAATTTTTCCATAATTTGAAAGCTCTTCGAAAGCGATAAGTCTTACGCCCTAAGCACGCATAATCAAAAATGTGAAAACAAAATGCATCATATGTGGCGAAGCACTCAGATTTAGGGCCAAAACATTTAAACAAAATTTGCGTGAAAATTATTCAAAAAGCACTAAAATAGCCATTACAGCATGTAAATTTTCAAAATTTTCCGGGGGAGCATACCCCCGAACCCCCCTAGAGCCTTTCTTGTTACTCAATCAGCTTCAAATTGGTTCTGCCTAAAAAAATACGCCTGAAAAAAATATGAAAGTTATGGCCCCCACATTTTTAAATTTCTCGCTTTGATACTGTCTGCGTACGTGATGACCTTTTTTGGTCTTCATCGGTATTTTTCAACTCTAAATGGGAGTGCGAGAATTGGTTGTTGGTTCAAAAGGGGTTCCAGTAAGTGAAAAGGTTAAAAACCACTCTTCTAGTGCAAGGCATAGATTGCTGTTTCAATGTTTTCCAAAACTGCAATAAAACATTGTTTTCTTGATATTTCATTTTATTTTGCGGGGAATTATATAATTTTCAAGCACAGCTTACATTGCTCCCAGCGTTGTTTCGTATCGGTTTTTTATACAACAAACAATGAACACTACTGGTTGCATATGCGAAAAACACACCACAAAAAATGCAAAAAAATCAAAATTTAACTTGGAATAAAATAACCAAGCGAAAATGATACACACTCAAATAAAACAGATAGATTTTTGTTAGGCTATATTTTATTCGTTTAAACTTTCCAAAATTTCCAACAACCGTGCTCTGATGACAAAAAGTTGCAAGGGGCAATAAATGTTTCGACTGTAAAAAAATTTCGTCAGCCTTGCTACGCCCAGCCAATCCAGGCTAGACTCAAAGAGAAAACAAGAAAGAAAAGAAATGAAGTTGAGAGATTAAGAATAAGCGATGTAATAAAGAATTATCCTAGTCTAGAATGACCCTAGCCTCGATCGGCTATTCAGAGCAAAGCTGACGAGACTTTTCAAATCAAGTGAAGTCTTTATTATACTCGCGATATTACCCCGGAACGTAACGAGTGGCGGGGCCCATCTGCGCGGTTTGGTGCCTGGGCAAAACAGCTCCGAAGAAACATCGCAGCGATGGCGAGTAGTTAAGTGACACTGTGTTCGATTTCACCGACCCGGGAACCGAACACAAGATCTCTTGCGCCGATAACGATATCGTTAACCTTTCATAGAGTAGAAAATTGATTTAGTTGTGGAGTGGTGGGGAATCAAACGCATGTTCAAGGTTTTTTCATTTCGATTAAATCTCCAAAATATTTGGAGAAGCTATAATATTTGCAAGATTATGAAAATCGAATTTTGACATTCATAAATCTTTCATTTGAACGAGAATATATTGAAATATTTTCAAGCTTTTAAGTGCAATCAATCAACAAAACAAAACATCGATGAGAAAAGTTTTTATCACCGAAACTCAACTAGTTTTTTCCGGGATATTTCATGAATGTTTCGATCGTTTATTTCAACGAAGCCACAAAATCTGTCATACGGAATATAGCAAAACTATTTTTCACACAGAATATTATTAAAATACTATGATAATTCAATAAATTTTGAGAAATAATTTAAGCTACCAGTGAAATATTGAAGGTTTTGAATTTGACGTAAAACGTCCATGGAATACACTGATTTTTTAAGATGTCAAAAATATTTTGCAATTTAATGATAATACAACCTACTATAGTGTAGTTTAATTGTCAACTTCAATTACTGCAGAGTGTCATAAAAAAATTTAAAAAATCATTAAAATAATGGTGCATCAAAACAAACCATATTTGTGATATTCTTACCTTGCATTATAATTCCAATACATAAAATAATCCACACTTTTTTCATTTTGCAATATTCTGCTTTAGCTAACATTTCAGTCAATAACTTTTTGTACTCTAAATATCAAAATTCTAATTTATTATCTTCTAAAAACAAAATTGTTTAGTGATTTCTATGCATTTTTGAGTTTTTTTGTTTTCATCTTTGATCTGTAATATCGCCCTCACGAATATTGGTCTCGAAACTATTGGTACGATTTTTTCGATCGCTTTTTACGCCAACAGGCATTACGTAGGCCTACGTCATAATCGAACGTCGCTAAATCGCTTCTAATGGAACACTTCAAGCGGATTTTATCCTTCGAACTTTATTCAAAAAAGTTGTTTAATATTTTAATGCGTTTTGAATAAAAAACTATGTGGAACTTCCCACAGCATAAAAATAATTTCGGAGTTTGTCATGAAGAGCTATATTATTGATTTTTTCCAAGATAGTCTGAAATAACTTCAGAAAGAAATTAAAAATTTGATGAAGATAAATCAAACTGTAATGAATTCATTCCAATTTTGAGACAAGCCGTGGGTAGTTGATAACAAGGTTGGGATTCGATTTGAGGCCGGAGGAAGATTGGATAAGAAATCTGATTTTACCTTATATTGAAATTTACCCCGACAGGGCCGTAGTAAAACTTAGGAGAATCCCGGTACTAATTTTTCGGGAAACCCCTGCTGTTTTGTAAGGCAGTGTCTAGAGAGGACCGGTGACCTTTTTCTTTTGAAATTGCTCTTTGTACACACTGACCTCTAAGTTACAATAACTTTAGGTCTCTAACTCTACCCCCAAGCTCCTACCTCCTAACTGTACTCTAATACCCCTAATTCAATGTTTCAAGTTACTGCTCTTGACGTCATACCAGCGTGGCACCAACGTCATGTAAAGAAATAAACAAGCAGTCCGGTGCAGCAGCGTCTTGATGATGTAAACCGGGCCGGTCTTCTAGACACTGCCTTTTCGTAAACCTTACTTTGAAGTTAGCAGCTACCTTTTTTACAGGACGTTACTTACCGACGGGGGGGGGGCTATAGCTTCCACAGCCCTACCCCTAATCCTGCCCTCCCATCTCCCACAATGCGCCTTACAAGATTTTATCCGAGTTTCTTGTCTCTACCTCAAAAAAGTCGTCACAAAAACATCGTCTACTTCGGCAACAGCATCTGCTTTACCGCGCCGCAGAGTACGAAAGGTCAAGATTTTGACGACAAACTTTTGAGTTGACATATGCCTTTTGACGATGAATGATTAACTGTTATGACATCATGGGAAATTAGTTACAGATAAACAAATTAATTACAATTTCCGACAGGTAACTGTTATCAGAAATCAATTAAACCAAACGTCCTCAATTTCGCAAACATACTAATCAGAAATAAACTCATCATATTTCGGTTATAAATACATGACTTTCCGAAAAAAATTAGTAATGATTTGGCTTAATACGCTGCCGTAATGTCGCTGAGTACATTTGTGTTTTTTGAAACATAATATGTTTCGCAAAAAACAAAAACAAACTTTTATTAGCCGCGTCATCATCTTGGTAATACGTCTCGTTTTCTCGGTGCATATAGCGCCTGGCTCTGGTCCGGTCTAAAAGTGGCTTCGATTCTGAGTTGGGGGTAGCCAGCGACAAATTCAGGGAGGGAGGGCCCGATTCAGACACTGAAAGTCCCATTTATATTTCCCCCCTAGAGATCAATCTTTAATAAAGGTCTTCACTGGTCAGGGGGCAATCCCCCCGGAAATGTACGTCACTGATTCTGAGTCGGGTCCAACCTAGACACAAAAGCACTCACCCCCAGCTTCCTCGCTTGACGTTCACTATTATATAGCCTCTAATTTCCTACTCACGATAGACATGTGACTGTCAGCTCCTTAGCTAGACCACTACCTAAGACCTTGGTCGCTTCCTCGTGATAAGAAGATAAAAATATAGCTCAATAAAAGAAGGCATTACCAAATGATCAAGTGATGCTAAAATAAAATTAACATCTCTTTAACAAACTGTTTCGTCACAAGATTCTAGGAAAGCTAAAATTTCGAACAAGATTTTACGGTTTTAGCTCCCTTCCTGTGATGAGTCTTAGCAGTGAGTTAGTTTTTACAAAAAAAAAGACAACTAAATCTATCTTTGTAGGGTCTACAGTAGACATTTCAGCAGCTAAACTCAACTGCGTTCATCAGAATATACTGTACATATCGGTAGTCGAAAACTTTACGGTGGTGGATTGACTTTCTATTACTGAAAATTCGTTTTATTTGCCATTTCTTGTAACAGTATTTGTTTCTTTGCTTTTTTTTCTGCTCAACTTCTCGCTGACGACTAGACACATCTTTTTTTCCAAACAACAGCAAAAGCGCCAACTACGGCTTGTTTCAGAAGTGCCAGGTTTAAATATTTCGCTTTATCGGGCGACTACCACAGGAAATGGAAGGATTAACACCGATAACAAACACTGATCCACCCTCACGCACTGAATACTACGCCTTTATGCTACAAGATGGGCCGTTTTTCTGCTTTTGACTGAACAACTTTAAAATTTTCCAGATTTTGAGCAAGTAAGCTCATAACCAATTGTAAATCTGTGTTTTCTATTTCGAAAGCTGTTCAAAATGCACTTGCAAAACTTCCTAATCAGGCTGCAACATCTGTATTTTGCAAAAAGTTCTGTAATGCACAATATTGCTATGTATTGAAAGCGGATTATGCAAGTTTCATATTGCGCGATGCAGCATACAGCGCTTCGGCAACACATTGACAAACTATTTATGACCTCGTCAAGTATAGTCAATTCGTAACTGAGTATTAAATGCCAAGAACTAATGAAAAACCCTCACGAAAACCAGCGAATATAGCGAAAAAAACTTAAAATAACTGATGTAGGGTGATCATCGCGACCGGCCGCTTGGCGTGTTGCTTAAAGACATTGCTGTCGGTGCGGGAGGTCTTGGTTCGATTCCCGGGCGCATATTTCGGAATGGTTGCATAGAAATTTTCCACTTTGCTCTCCAGCGATGTGATTGGCGAGAGCAATTGCGCGAGTATGCTCATGTTGCGACTAGTCAACAATAATCTGAGAAGAGTCAGAAGCTGTGTTTCATTGACCTCGAGTGGCAAGAACTGCATGCTCTTCTCGCAAATGCTCTAGCCCAGGGGTGGGCAAGCTTTTCACACGAAGGGCCAGATTTGGAAAAACTGTGAAGCCGCGGGCCGCACGCTGATTGTAAAACGAGGTGAAGACTTTTTTTTTGTTGGAAATCACAGTCCACGTACAAATGTAATCTCCAAAATAAAAGGTTTTCACCTCGTTTTTCTCGTTTTTCATTTCAATTTTGCACCGTTGAGGCTTATTTTTTTGAAAATCACTGCCATCCACGATCCCTAAGGGAAAAAAAAGGTCTTCCGCTCAATTCACGGTGGGAGTTTAAGTTTGTGTAAGTGCCGGCGGGTCAGAATAAAAGGACCGGCGGGCCGGATTTGGCCGCAGGGTCGAAGTTTACCCATGTCTGCTCTAGCCAATCAGATTGCTGGAAAGCAAAGTGGAAATTTTCTACGCTACCATTCCAAAATATTCTTCCCTGGCCGGTCAAATTGGACACAGAGTCGGCAACAGCTTAACACCGCTACGATGTTTCTTCGGAGCTGTGTTGCCCAGGCAATAAAACGCGGAGACGGTACCCGCCACACGCTACACGCTTCGGCGTAATACGGCCAGTGTAATGAAGGTTTGATTTGATATTTGGTGAGAAATCAACCGTAACGGAAACTAATGTTAGTAAAACTGTCGCATTCATTGAATGTTTTCGCGATCAGTAATCAATCTCGTTCTTCCACTTTGAATATAGATGATAAACCATTGGAAAACTATCAAACCATTGTTGACTTGTTTCAACTCGAAATAATTGCATTGATTTTCTAATTTACAGTAAGCAGTCACTGTGCTTATGCACAAAATCGTTTTCAAAAAAGTTTGGTTTAACTTTTTAAACATTTTGCATCATTACGTCAACCTTTTTTCCGCTTCAGGGATCAAAAAGTTCTTCTGCAACACCTTCGGTTTGTTTTATGCTGAATATCAATAACAGCATTGAAGAAGAAAATCTACTGATCAAATGATCAAGTTACTTTTAAAAAAACAAAAACATCTCTTTTGCCTGAAATTTTAATGGAAATTGGCTTATTACTGTTTGCTCTCTTTCGCGCTTTGAGAAGAAACTACAAATGCTGTTAAACTCCTTAATTGGAAAACATAAACATAATTTATTCCAGTTGAATGATTTCTCACAGCTCGATGTCATTGAGAAAAATGCTTGAATAGTTTGTTTCACAATCCTGTTGCTTTTTTGTTGGTGTTTTATTTTTGCTGTTTGTGTAATGTCTTTCAAGATTGACTATGTGCCGCACGCATAGAGGCAAATTATAGCACAGCAGGGGGAGAAACTACCCCGGACCGGTCAAAAGTAATCTCAATGTTTTTGAAAAGGAACAAAGAGCACGGCCAATGATACTAGGTAATATTTTAACCCCTACTTTCAAAACAACAAAGTTGGGGGGCAAGCAATATGAGTGTCAGGAGGTCAAAATCCAATCCAATCTTCATTATACTCGCTGCATTACGCCGAAGCATGTAACGAGTGGCGGGACCCATCTCCGCGGCTTAATGCCTGGGCAACACAGCTCCGACGAAACGTGGTGGCGAGCCGTTGGCAACACTGTGTACGATTAGACTGGCCTAGGAATCAAACCCCTCACCAAACCCCCGGTGTGTCACAAATGATATTCAGGAAATTTCCACCTATCGTCGCACGATTCAAAATTGATTGCATTTACTGCTTTATATTGTTTGTTGTGGCCTCTCTACATTAGTTGACAAACTGTAATATAACGAGTCATAACTGTTTGCGAAGAATACTCAGCAAGATTTTAGAACATGTGTGGCCCAAATAACACTTTGTACCAACAACATACCACTATGTTTCATCATTGCATGACAATTAATACCTGAATGTTGTGACTGTGAACTTGAATGTGGAAATACAAGTAACAAGAATGGGAAATGCAGCTTAGGTTGCATTTAACCACCAAGATTTTGTGTTTGTTGTTTCTGTATACAAGTTCCTTGTAAGTTTAGGTACAGGGCGATATCTGATATTCGTGGCTGGTCTACTGCGTAGAAATCTCAAAGATTACGCGCAAAATGAAATAGTTAACATTTTTGTTACGAATTTTGACATGCTTGCGATGCGTATGTGTAATATCATGTAAACGGTTCATTTTCCTTCTTTAATCTCGCTACTTTTACATACATTGGGTCCACAGAAACCAGATTACGGCGAAGTGGTTGAAGACATTGCTATTGGTGCGGGAGGTCTTTGGTTCGATTTTTACGGCGATCAAATCAGACACAGTGTCGCCAACGGCTCGCCACTGCTGCGACGTTTCTACGGAGCTGTGTTGTCCAGGTGCTAAGTCGCGGAAGTGCATCCCGCCACTCGTTACACGCTTCGGTGTAATATCGCGAGTGTTAAAGAAGATTTGATTTTATTCGTCAACGAACATTATCTTATTCTGTTAAATAACCACTTCTTTATCGTTATAAGTACATGTACTTACTATATTAAACAGATTGATAAGATCTTCGCAATCTCGAAGACAATCTTTCACAGTTCCAGGATGTAGGACGGAATGACTCCTGGATTACTTTTGCTACATCACTTCGTTTCATGAAAATTGCAAATTTTGTCGGCCTTTGTAAGCTTTATTAGCTTGTCAAGTAGTTTTAGTTGGAAAAACATTCCATTTCTAATTTTTTTCCTGAAGTCACCCTCAATTTTTTATAAAGCTTAAATTTTTTCGGCTGTACAAGTGTACATGGCTGAGTGGAGCACAAGTCATGCGCCCACAGAACCGAATTTCAAGAAAACAAACTAACTGTTGCGCCTCGCTTAGACCCAGTATAGTAACGTTCAAATGAATTTTACCTCTTACGTTAACATTTCCAATAAGAAAACGCATCAGCATTTAGGAAAGTCGTCTAAAAAATTTGTCAAAGCAATGAAATTGAGCTGGACCTAACCGGGTTCATGGGGTTGGCTTGTGGTTGAGGTGATTCTTTCAGTTTTGCACTGCCTTGATTACACTGCTGATAATGACAGTTGAATTTATGTTAACAAAACGTCCAGTTTCAAAAATTGCTGTGGTTATATTTTTTCCCTTAACCATATTTTCGTCCCATTATTTATGATATTCCGATTACAGTAGTCTATTCCGTTGTCAACAGTATTATGACTTACGCGATTACGTCATGTCGGTAAGATGAGAGAGCTGCAGGGCCACGAACCATTCACAAACTTGATTGTAGAAAGTTGAACAGCAACTGCACGTGCTGTGCGTTGCACACCATTAAACTTGCACACATAGTGAAAAAGTACAAAGACATATCGTTGATTGAATCGACATTCTTCATTGAGCATGACATAACAGCTGGGGGAGCCATAACACAAACGCAACTTGTCAATAAAAACAGGAAAACTTCAATAAATCACTTGTTTTTGTTGGAAGCCGGAGACAGGGTGAGCTTAAAACGGACGTTCAGGCGTGCTTTGACCAATCTTAGAAAATTCTTGAAAAATTTTTTTTATTTTCAAATCAAAATTTTCCTTACACTCTAGGTATAACGCCGAAGTGTCTAACGAGGGGAGGGTCCATCTCCGCGGCTTAGCGCCTAGGGGGTGGGGAACCTGCGGCCCGCTTAAGTTTTAAATGAGCCCCGCGTGTACATACGGCTCATGTAATGCTAAGCTTACCATACGTCCCCTTTTTTAATATTTCGGCATATTGAACAGTGAAAACATGTCAAAACACAGTTACGCAGCTCAAACTATGGCCTGCGGACGTGATGACCTTTTTTTTTGGCTCTCCACTAAATTTTCAGAGGAACTTTTTTGCTCTTTACGCATGAAATTTAAATGCGGCCCGCTGAAAATATTATGCGTGCAATGCGGCCCGCTATGCCTTGAAGGTTCCCCACCCCTGGCCTAAACAGACACATTGCTCTGAAGAAACGTTGCGGCGATGGCAAACCGTGAGCAACATTGTGTCCGATTTTATCAACCCGAGAATCCAACCATGACCTCCTGCACTGATAGCGATGTTTTTACCGCTAAATCAAACTTCGAACTCTTAAAAGTTCTATTGCAAATCGAAATTCTATCAGAGTATATCACAAGGCACATCTTGCAAATAAGTTCTTTTGATGGCAATGAAGCAGTGATTACGGAAGATATTACATCGCTGCCAAACAATTTTATACATGAATGAATTTCAGATTTTGTACGCACGATCGAGCAAACAATTAACCAAATTATAACTTACTTATAACGGCATGGCACAAAGCTGCTCCATTGCGAACATAGCCCAGTGTTGGTCGGTTCGCGAAAAGTAGCATACTGGTTGCAACTGTCGTTGAATTGTTATCTACTAAAAAATCCAAAAAATCTATATATTTGTTATTTTGAATTTCAGTAGTAAACTTTATGTTAGGATGTACTTCATTCAAACGGTCACAAAATGTCGAAATGGTGAAGCTTTGTACCACGCCGTTATAAATATAATTTAGCCAATTGTTTGCTCGATCTTGCATACAAAATCTTTAGTTCTTATGGAAGCATTCATTTTGTTCAGAGGTGGATAAATGAATATATTTTCAAATTAATCGACTTAAATTTTAACAGTGTTGGTACCTGAAAAGCGGAATCACACTCAAGTTTTAGGTTGTCCACATTTCAAATTAGCGTAGGGGTTAAAGACATCGCTATCGTTGCGGGAGGTCTGGGTTTAATTCCCTGGTCGGTCAAATCGGACACAGTATCGTCAACGTCTCGCCACCGCTGCGATGTTTTTTCGGAGCTATGTTACCCAGGCGCTAAGCCGCGGAGATGGACCCCGCCACTCGTTACACTCTTCGGCGTAATACCTTGAATATAATGAAAATATGTTAACCTGAAATTTCAAAATACGGTAAACCTTGGCACGCCTTAGTGCCTTTCCAAGGAAAAACTTTGAACTTGTCAAAGAAATGACAACAATGATCTTTTATCCCAGATTTTTATAGATAGACGAGGTTATTTGGCCGGTAGATTTTTGGAAAGCAGATTGATCAGTTTCGTTTGTTTCTTCTTGATTTTTTAATTCCTTCTCCCATCTCGCTATGTTGACATTAGCGGGATCTAGTTATGGATGACCACAATTCACAAATAAAGACCCTCCTTTATAACATTTGCTTTGGCGTGAAGTTCTTCTCACTACTTTTAACAGTTGAAATTGATCACCTATTTGTCTATGAACTCGTAGAATAAGAGGATATGTTTACCAATCAAAGGCTCGAATTTTTCGGGACAAACAAGCGTAAAATTTTGAGATGTGAACAACAAAATGACACCAACCGGTTGCTGTTATCGGTGCGTGAGGTCTAGGGTTCGATTACCAGGCCGGTCAAATCGGACACGACGTCGCCAATGGCTCGCCACCGCTGTGATGTTTTTCGGAGCTGTGTTGCCCAAACCGCGTAGATGGATCCCGCCACTCGTTACACGCTTCAGCGTAATACCACGGGTATAACGAAAATTTGATTTTATTTCGCTGTATTGGCGGTTAAGCAAAATAGGTAGGCCACTCCTGTGCTAAAGTAAAAGTTAATAGCGATGCTATTTCTTTTCGCAACTGCGCCGTCTTGCGATCACTTT
The DNA here is from genome assembly GCA_964006365.1 of Trididemnum miniatum. Lineage (NCBI taxonomy): Eukaryota > Metazoa > Chordata > Ascidiacea > Aplousobranchia > Didemnidae > Trididemnum > Trididemnum miniatum. Next base: position 2,210,900 of record OZ023244.1, read on the forward strand.
AATGGAATAAATTTAGTGAAAAATATTGTTTTACTTGACAGATAGAACGATTTATTATAACACCAGATTTTGACTGTATTAATTTTTTTGCTATAACTTAATCAACAATTAAAAAACACAGGTCAGTTTTTTTATGAAAAGCGTCAAATATGGCAAAATGAAGAAAAGCTTATCTTCCGCCTACCATGTCGTGTGACTGTTTAAAAAGTGCTTACTGCTTAGATTAGCAATCAGAATTATTAAATATAAATGTGTGGGTAATTAGATTTTTATGGTAATAAGTCATTACATCACAGTTATAGAATATTTCGTCATTTTTTTGTCATTTTAATTGCTTTTCGTGTTTCATTTTGCTTCGATTTTTGAAGTTTTTGATTTTACTTTTGTGTTTTTGACACTTAATTGTCTGACTCGTGTGTGACCGGTCATTTATGGAAAATAAAACACCTAAAAAGGTCAAATGAGTCAGCAAATTTAATCAAAATTTTGATTGCTTGTAATCTTTAACAAAAGAAATAAGTTTAAAATATCAAATTAAACAAAAATCAAACCTTTACCACACTCGCGTTTTTACGCCGAAGCGGGTAACAAGTGGCGGCGAGCTGTTGGCGACACTGTGTCCGGTTTGACTGACCTGATAATCGAACCCAAGACCTCCAGCGTCGACAGCGATGTCTTTAACCACTACATCAACCGGTTGACTAAGTTCAAACTTTTCAAAATAATATCAAAACTCAAATGCTCTTTGAAATAACTTCAAATAAAATCAATGAATTCACACACAAAAAAAGGAATTTTTCGTCCCAAAATTAACAAATTTGCTGAGACGAAAATACATAAAAACAAAAAAGTGGAACATCATCGTACAAACTTTAGGACAGGGGTTCCCAAACTGGGGTACATTTCAACTTTTTAGGGATGCATTAGGTTATACTTGTAGCGAAAAAAAACAAAAAAACAGGACTCTTTGGACGTGAAGACCTTTTTTTTGGTCTTCACCGATTTTGGGGGTACACAAGCGAATCCATAAATTGTCCAAGGATACAAATGAACAGAAAGTTTGGTAAACCCTATTTTGGGGACCCTTTCTCGCAATAAAGTTTACTAGCCTCTGACACATAAAGGAAGATGCCTCTTCATATTTTCTTTTATTTCCTGATAGTTACACCTCCTCCACATGTCCAGTTTTTCCTGACTGTACAGACCCATGATTTTTAGTTTCAGTCTCTGCATCATAATCAATTTTTTGATGTCATAAATAAAACCAGTGATTATAATGCAGAAAGTAAAATGTACAACCACGGGCCTAAAGCTCTCGAAAATTGGATTTGTGGGCAGGGTAATAACATACCGGGTTGATAATACAGGTTGCTAATCTAACCAGCGCAGAAATCACGATCAAAATCTCAGCCACACCAAACATAGGCCAGGCGCGCCAGCTATTAGTTCAATTTCACACTTTTTTTGGCATATCTATCTTCCTATCACGAGAAAGCGATCAATGCGCTATACGGGCTCGTTTAGAAGTTGCCAGCCATCTGTCTACCACACCAAAATGGGAGAATTCCGCGAAGTGCCTTTCCCAACGGCACACCAGTAAGCTTGCTGGCTTGTTCTCCACACTGTCCCTTTCATGCTGAGCGTCAAGCAGGGAAGCTGTGAATACCAATTTTGGAGTGATTGGTTTGGCCCGACTCGGAACCAAACCCGAGTTTACAGCTCTTGAGGCGAACACTTTTACCACTCGGCCATCTGAGCTGTTTAAATTTACCGACCTATCATTTATCGACCTATCGCGAGAAAGCGATCAAGGAGCTATAACAAGCTTGATTAGGAATTACCAGCCACCATTCTGAGATGAAGGAATCCCGTTAAGTGCCTTTCCCAATGGCACAACAAGTAAACTTCTCGGCTTGTTCTCCACACTGTCCCTTTAATGCTGAGCGTCAAGCGGGGAAGCTGTGAATAACAATTTCAACATCATTGGTTTGACCAGACTTGGCCATCTGAGCTGCTAAAACAGTGTAAGCTTATAGCGGAGCGGTTTTCACAGCCTTCTTTTTTAAAAATTTTAAATGCAAAAATATGTCTTTTGTTCTTTATGTTGAAAGCAGGGATTAAATTTAAGCTGATAAATAATGAATTATTAAAGCTATACGCATATGACACTACAATTGGAAGTTGCAAGGTTGGCTCAAGATTAGAAATTCTTTAAAACTAAAAGCAGATGCTCATTTCCATGTTCAAGCTATTGTAATTCACGTTAAAATTTTAAACAATTTTTTCCATTTGAAAAAATAGTTTACTAGCATTTACAAAGAAGCCTCATGCTGCAAGCACAGAACGCAGCATTATTCGCTTAATTAGACATATATTGCTGATACGATTTGTAACAGCCGTTTCTAAACTTTTCCAATCCATGCCCCTCCCCCCAAAAAAACTACAGAGACAATGCCCCCCCCCCCCCCAAAAAAAAAACTTGTTGCCATTCAAAGAGCAAACGCAGCAACGTTTCTAGGGACCACCGTGATTTTTGTTTATTATAGTGGAAGCACACTTTTTTACTTCAGATGGCGTATTTTAATGATTTTTTTGAGAGAACTCCCCTCCCCTCCTAAGATAAGATGGGGACGGGGCTGTTCTATCCCCAGGACCCCCATTGCTAAACATATTGGATTGAGGACCCCTCGTCTGCGCAACCTGCTACGGATATAAACTAAAGTGTTTTCTCGGAATACAATAAATATGGGACAAAAATAGCTAAAAGAAGGAAAATATAGCGGCAGTAATTTTTAAAATTGGACGTTTCGACAACATAGATTCACCTGTCATCATCAGCAGTGTAAGCAAGGCAGTACAAAATTGAAAAAGCCTGATGTTACAGTTGAATCTATGATGTCGAAACGTCCAATTTTAACAATTACTGTTGCTTTATTTTTTCTCCCAAACTGTTTTTGATTTTAGCCAAATTGAAATGTCAGTTTAAAATCGTTTTTAAATTTCACAGTTTATCCGATAATTTCTAAACATTTGCTAAAACATGTATCAGAGAATTCAGCATGCTTTCGATTTTGAAAAAGTACACTGATGCAGCGTTGTGACGTCATAAATATCGAGATTAGGCGGGAATAAATAAAATATGAATTCGAAAAAAACGATGAAAAATATTTGTCGATGTCACGAGCTAAAACTTGTCAAAAACCCATAACCAAAAATAAAAACAAGAAGTTTATGTAACCCTAGCAGAAAGGAAACGTTTTGATTAAAGGTGAAAATTACAAAAAAATCAAATCTTCGTTATACAGGGTGACCCAAAAAAAACGGGCCCCAATTCTAATTATTCTAAATACACGGGGCCCGTTTTTTTTGGGTCACCCTGTACTCGCGGTATTACGCCGTAGCGTGAAACGAGTGCCGCCTGGCGCGGTTCCATCTCCGCAGCGCCTGGAAAACACAGCTCCGAAGAAACATAGCAGCGGTGGCGAGCCATTGGCGACACTGTGTCCGATTTGACCGGTCCAAGAACCGAACCCCAGACCTCTCGTGCCGATAGTGATGTCATTAACCACCTCGCTAGCAGGCTAGTTAGACACAAAACAAGTTATTTAAAAATGGACTGCTGAAGTTTTTATGACATAATTTTTCTCTGTGACATCACAAGTTGTTGGATTGTGACGTGAAAGTCAAGATGTCGCCGCTGATAAAATGCTCAGGAAGGAAAGCGAGAAAAAAATAATCAGAAAAAATTTAATCGGCTTTTTTTGGCGCGCGACGCGGTTTCTGCTGGGAAATTCGTCCAGCTCTGCAGAGAAGTCGCGAGCCTCGCTTTGTCGATGTTCATTTGGTTTTACTTGAATTTTTTTCAAATGTTTAGAACGTTAGTTGCAAAGAGGAGGCAGTGTCAGTTGAAATGTGAAATGTTGACATAAATCGTCGGATTATCTCCTTGGACATTTGTTTGTTTAATTATTACAAGCCGGTGATTTGCGACGAAACAATAATTTTGTCAGCTGCTGCAGCCTATTTTGTAATCAGTTTGTTTTGTTTTCGAAACTAGTCGATTGGAAAAACAAAAAATGTTTGATTGTGTATGATTAGTCTGATAATTATTTGTATTGTCAGTTTGTCTAATCGCTTTTTTGTCTTACGTTTTTTTTTCCGTTAAGCATTTATGGGAACCAAAATTACGCAAGCGTTTGTACGAATTTGAACACAATGAATATTGGACAAAAACAGCTTAAGAAGAAAAATAAAGCCCCAATAATTCTTAAACTGGACGTAAGTCAGTGAGTTCAAAGTTTTGCTTTCAGCGTTCTACTGCCTTGCTTACACTGCTGATGATGACAGCTGAGAGTTGTCAAAACATCCAGTTTTAAGAATTACTATGTCTTTATTTTTCCTGCTTAAAATTTGAATAAATTGATGCAAATAATTTTGAAACTTCTGCTTTTCAGAGTTAAAGTAAGGTTTAAATTGAGAATTTTTTAGTGACTTTTGGTGGAACATAAACTGTGTCTCCAACGATGAAGAATCCAGTTCTTGCATCACTCATTTTCATGTTTTTGAGCCTAATTTCAAGTAAGTATAACTTCTTTTGATGCTGCTGCTTGTCATAGGTTATACGCAGAGTAAGTTTACGCAACAAGTGATGGAATTAGACTTATAATTCAATTAGAATACAGTAGGTATGGGACAAAAATACCTTCAACAACATGGATTCGGAGCTATCATCATCAGCAGAGTAAGCAAGGCAGTACAAAGCTGAAAGTTATTTGACATAAAACTGAAATTGTTAGTAAGCAAGGCAGTATCGGTACTTTCAGTTTTGTACTTCCTTGCTTACTCTGCTGATGATGACAGCTGAATCTATGTTGTCGAAATGTACAGTTTGACGAATTCACTACTGTGGCTATATTTTTGACAATATAGGAATCGTTTGGTAACAACCAAGTCCCGGTCTGGTTTCGCATTTTTAATACTCCTCAGGGAGACTAAAATCAAAAGAATTTGAATAATAATTCTTGTTGATTGGCGAAGTAAATAAACCCAAATGTCAAAACAATTATTAATGTTACTCCGTTTACAAAGAATTTAAAAAATTATTTTTGTTGATTTGCGAAGGAAATAAACCCAAACGTCAACAAACAAATGAAATCAAACGGTCAATAGTTTATAATAAAATAAAACGAGTAAATAATTGTTTGCATTATTTTAGCAGAAAATAAACAAATATCAAACAAACTATTTCGAGAAAAAACAAAGTTGAAAAAAAAAACAGCACAAACTCACCGGGATGGCTTAATTATTTATTGCTTTTCTAAGTTGTGTCATTCATCTGCGGAAAGTCTGCAAAAAAGTCACTTTTACAAAAAACCAATGCGTATTTTCAACTCTGCATTTATATAATATATAATGAGATGATGATGTCAAGCAAATGGTTCTCAGCCTTTTGTGTTTCGTGGTCCCCTTCTAGGGACACTCAACAGCAGTGGCCCCTGCTCAGCATTAAAACTTCCGGTCGCTATTTCATTCGTGGTGGCTACACCCGTCCGCTGGTCTTAAATGGTTACAGTTAACAGGTTAACAAACCTTGCGCTTGTGGGCCCCCTCGTTAATGTCACGTGGCTTCTTGGGGGCCAGCGACCCTCGACTGAAAACCCTTGATTTGGAGAATGTGTTGAAACGGCGTAGCACTGATGCAACTTTGACATAAAATTTCGTGAATATTTTCAAAGTTAAATTCTCTTCCGGCAGACGTAATGCTAAGTAATGTGTTTATTTTGATTTATCATTCACACCCTTACTCATGTGTGTAATATCAACAAAAAAATCGAAAAAAATTGGGCTAAAAGCTGTGTTTTGGACCCGAAGGAATAAAACATCAACAAATTAAGTGACGCTTTAACATTAATTGAAAAGTGTAATTTGATCTGACGGGTTTTATTATAGCAAAATTTATGTCCTTATTAATGGGTGCTATTTTATTTCATTTTCTTTTGCTCTAACGCGTTAATGTTTTTAAGAATGAATCGAGAATGAACAACAATCATTATACTGTAACCCAAACAATACATGACAAATACTGTATGTACTTCATTCATTAATTTGGACATCGTAAGCCTTATTCAAACTGAATTATTTGAATAAATTTCGACACAAATTAGCCAGTCAAAAACTTATTCTACAGTATGTTAGTCCATGCTCAGTGGTCTCAAATGTCATCCTACCATGTGGTGACTTTGGATCAATGGGGGTGCCACGTCCAGGAGGTGGAGCTAACGAAAAATTTAGGGGAAAACAGATTACAATAAGCCAAATGTTACAAAAATTGAAAAAAATTGAAACTAAAGTTCCTTTTAGTTTTGTTCTGCCTTGCTTACACTGCTGATGATGACTGCTAAATCTATGTTGTCTAAACGTCCAGTTTTTAGAATTATTGTGGCTTTAGTTTTTCCGGTTTCAAAGATTTCTTGACCATTTTTTTCAAGTTAAAAAACTTAATACCCAATTTTTCGTTTGAAGTTAATTTTGAATAAAATTCAATAACCAAAGGCAACAGCACAAATATGTCGGTAATTTATTTAAAAATATTAGTTTTTTGAATTAAATTGATCATAAAGTTCAGACTTGTATAGCATAAAAAAAATTATATCGTACTCCCATTTGAAATAAACTAATATTTTTATATTTTTATAGCCAATCACAAAACTCAGAGGTTTTAAAGAACTATGAAAACATAAAACTAGTCTATGACGTAATAAAAGTTAACTTAAAACAAACTGATTTGAATTTATTGTGGACGACTGGCTTTAAATAGGTCATAAAATTTAAGATGAATGTTTCATAAAATTTATATCGCAAATTTGAAAAGGTAATATACGCTGTAGTTTAAAGCAAAATTTAAAATTTTACTTCATTCTTTCTGTGAGCTTGTGTTGATTTCTGGATATTTTTTAATGTCTTAAATGTTCAAAGTTAGATCAAACCTTCATCATGCTCGCGGTATTACACCGAAGCATGCAGCGAGTGGCGGGGCTCATCTCCGAAGAAACATCGCAGCGGTGGCGAGCCGTTGGCGACACTGTATCCGATTTGACAGACCTGGTAATCGAACCCCAGACCTCCCGCACCAATAGCGGCTTCTTTAACCACTATGCCAACCGAGGAAAGTGGACGTGTCACGGTAATGTCTTACAAGACAGAAGAGGCGCATGTTGTTTTTAGTCAACTTTCAAATCTAGATGAGTAACCACTTTAAAAGGGTTGTGCTGGACGGCGTAGAGTAGTCGGCCCTCTTTCTGTACCTCCTTTTATTTCTGTCTAAACACTTGAATATAACTGACTCGTCGCCACGAAGGCGTTAAAAGCGCTGATTCGTTATTTTTGAAAGCTTTTTAAACTTTCAAAGCGAGGTAAAACCATTAGGAGTGATTTGAAATCTGCTTTGTCAGACCCATTTTCCATCGACGGACTTTGCTTTTCTGTTGCCCTATTTCTAATTTTATACAGTAGTTTTGCACACCTCTGGACTACTTGATTATAGTTGATAGGAAGTTAGCTTTTGAGTGTTTATTCCAATAAACGGCTACGTTTGATCAACAATAACACAGCCAAGAAACAACTGAAATAAGCCTACTTGGGCAGACGTTTCGACTCACATCTGGTACCATTGTCAACGCTATGAGCCTACGCTGATGGGTATTATGCCTTGGTGCAGAACAAGGAAACGTCCAGTCGTCCGCCAATAATAATAATAACTGAGGATATTTTCAAATTATATTGAGCTGATAATTCAACAGCAATGAGGGAGACTGCGAAGTGAGCTTGCGCTCTTCGAGTCAGCAGCCACCTGATAACTATGTCAAATGCGAGCGGCTCCAGCCGAGAATCGAACCCGTCACGTAGGATCTGTCACCTGCGCGCGGTATTGCTAGGCCAAGTCGCCCAAGTAATTTTTAATAAAATTTGCAACTCCCAATTGTACCGTTTGCAAACCGGCTGTATAGCTCAGTTGCTAAGACATTGCATTCGGTGCGGAAGATCTAGAGTTCGAATACCGGGCTGGTCAAATCGGACAAAGTGTCGTCAACGGCTCGCCACCGCTGCGACGCTTCTTCGGAGCTGCGTTGCCCATGCGCTAAGCTGCGCAGACAGGCCCCGCCACTAGTTTCACGCTTCGGCGTTACAACGCGAGTATAATAAAAATTTGATTTGCACTTTTTGCCAAACAGCAAGATTTTTACTGACAAAAACTTGCTTATGCTGATAGAGCATAATTTTTAGTCAATTTGTATGTAGGGCACATTTGAAAAATGGTCTTTACGGTAGTTTCAAAAACTTTGCCTTAGTTTACGTAGAAGACTGCTGTAATTGGCTTAGTTACGACTAAGAATTGATGTTTAGCGAAGCCAAGAAACCCCTTGAGAAAGTGGCTTATTAAATTTATGCTCACGGTTTTAGCTTGTAATGAAAATGACAAATTCTTTCAAGAAATTGTGGTTTTTGATTGACAGATGAGTTTAAGCCATCTGTATTTTAGCAGGTTCTGCCGCGGAGAAAGAGCTCCATCATAACCACGCAAATGAGCAAGCAAATCCCGTTAAGTCACGGCTCTCACAACCCTCTTCAGACACATCGACAACGTAAGTGTTTTTTTAATGGGATCGAAAACCAGTTTGGAGAAATGATTTCTACCGATCTTGTTAACTTTATATTGCGCTTTTTTATCAGGTAATTTTAACACAGCGCAAAGTCTGAGAAATAAGCGAAAAAGTTTTCAATAAACCGACAAGTTGCCCTAGTGATTCAAGACACTGCTGACGGTGCGAAAGGTTTAGAATTCGATTCCCGTACCTGTCAAATTGGACACAGTGCCACCAACGGCTCGTCACCGCTGCGATAGTTTTTCGGAACGATGTTGCACATGCGCTAAGCCAAGGAGACGCACCCCGCCACTCGTTACACCGGCCCGGGAATCGAACTCCAGACCTGCCGGGCCGATAAGCGATGCCTTTTACCCCTGCGAAAACCGGCCGGCAAATTTTTGTTTTTGCCTTAAGTAAATCACCTTGTCACGCTGACAGCGTCACTTTATGAGTTTACAATTATCACTTTTGCTCACTTCGTGATGACTGATTTCTTTTTAACAATGTAACACATGACTGGGTTTAGATTACAATAGTTTTATTAGTTGCCGTAGAGATCTAGGGTTCGATTACCGGGCTGGTCGAATTGGACACTTTTGCCCCTTCCACTAGTTCAATTTCAGTGGGCTTTAGGTACGCGGTTTTTCGTTCTAGTTTCTGTCTCATCATCAATTTCTTGATGTTATAGTTTAAAAAAGTGATTATGACATCAAACGTAGGCGCACGCAGAGAGGGGGCATGGTGCCATGCCTCCCCCCCTTTCGTTCTGTATTAAGGTGCCAAAATGTAACTTTCAGGCTGTAATTTCTCAAACTAATGATGGTTGCAGCCTCCTTTCACTTATTTTAGCCCAGTTTTGCTTTTAGACATAAGCTGCGAAAATATTTAGGGACTGCATCACTGCATGCCCTTTTTCGATAAAAAAGTGTGCTAAGATGAATTTTTTTGTTTTTTTTTTGTGAAAACCGTAAATATTCGTTGGCGGCTTAGGACTACGCTACGCCCCCTGACTCCTTTAACCTCCGGCGGCTGAGGGTTTCTCCCTCAGACCCCTGATTGTTCCTCCTCTTTGCCAAATCCTGGCGCGCCACTGGCATCAAGAAATTGATTATGACGCAGAAACTACAGCCAGGAAACGGGGACCTAAAGCTCTCTAAAATTGGACACTTGGACAGGGTAAGTGTTGCCAACGGCTTGACACCGCTGCGTTGTTTCTTCCGAGCTGTGTTGCCCACTGCCCTGGCGATAAGCCTCGAAAATGATCCCCGCCACTCGTTTCACGCTTCCACTTAATGCCGCGAGTATTACGTACCGTAGAGTATAACGTACAGTTCGGGCTATTAGCCCTCATCAGCCGCCCTCAGGTAAAATACATCCATCTTCCAGAACGAATGATCTTGCCAGGATCACTCATCCCACTCATACGTTTGACTGGAGTGCTTTGCACTGTTGGTGATGCAGAGCTGATATAGCTTCCGACCCAACAAAAGGAAGTCGTCATGACTTCCCTTCCAGTAGGCCAGGAAGGACATTGCTTTTTTAGTTACCGCGAGTATAAGAAAGATTTGATTTGACTTTGTGCCTTCCAAGCGACGACTTGCGGCCTAATAAAGAGACTACTGCCAAGAACTGAAATTCATTCGCTTAAAGTCACCTTATTTTTTTCTTTTCAGAAAAAATGGAAACACTTCTAGCAACAAGATTCGTCGAACTGATAGCGATGACGGTAATTACGACATCATAGTATTAACAGTTGTGACGTATGCACGTAGTGACGTCATAATAAACATAACTGTGAGGACCGAGAGTGCTTTTAACGCTAAGACCGCTCAAGTATATTAGTGACTAACTCACTAACAGAACCAGTTATAGATTACCAGTATGCCTTGATGGTTTGCGATGATTTGGCAAACATTTTTCAAAATTTGTTAATATGTCCAACTCACTCAATAATCTGAGAAGACTGTCCATTCTATTAAAAATCAAATCTTCATTATACTCGCGGTATTACGCCGAAGCGTGTTACGAGTCATACATCTCCGCGGTTTAGCGCCTGGACAACACAGCTCCGAAGAAACATCGCAGCGGTGTCAAGCCGTTGACGACACTGCGTGCGATTTGATCAACCGTGGAATCAAGCCCTAGATCTCCCGCATAGATAGCGATGTCTTTAATTATTTTATTATAGAACAGAAAAGCGCCATATTCAATGAGAGATTATCAGAAAATATTTCTTTGTCAAACTTTTAAAAAACGAATTTTTTCCTGAAAATATTCATGCGCCATCGTCAGTCACGTTCTATTTGTATTAATCCGCATCTTTTCTCTCGAGTAAATTTCGCGTAGACGGATCGTTTACGGATCAAACACTTTGATTTGTGACGTAAATGATGCGAACCATTCGCTCGAGTCAATGTTTTCGATATTTTTTCAAAAATTGTCACTTGATGATATTTTGACAACAAGTTTAAAATGTTGAATGATCTATGTTTTGAACCCAGCGAGGTTTACATCAAGACCCCTGACACCTTGAAGGAAATGGGAGTTGAGCAAGCTTTTTTAAAATCATATTACTTTAAAAAAAAAAGCACTTGAAACTGAAGTGTGAAAACTTACCAGAGAGTTGTCTTAGAGACCCTCGTTCAACTCAAAATGTTTTAAATGAAATTGAAAAAGTTTTGCCAACCTCGCAATATCAGTCACATTCTATACTTGCTAAATCATGGGAACATTGACAAAGCAAGCGAGTTTCAACATAAACTAGTGAAAAAATTCACCTTTTTTGATTTGTTTCTCTCCAAACTCTGCTCTTTATTTTACATTATGATCGTGATATCTGTTGCAGACGTTTTTCTTCGAATCAAAACTCATATGAAGGATATGAACGCTACGTCAGGAGATGAACTGCAATTCAAATGCAAAGTTGATGGACGGCCAAAAAACAACATTCGATATACTTGGTAAGATAACGTAGCTATGTACAGTACGCTTTTCGACTTTATACATCAAATCGACCAGTGATTTGCTTGAACGAGTGATTAAATGGGACTGGAAAATGTATTTAATATGGCCTAGCAGCAGCCTACCGCGCGCAGGTTACAGATTCTACGTGACGGGTTCGATTCACGGCTGGAGCCGATCGCATTTCACATATATACCGGGTGGCTGCTGACTCGAAGAACGCAAGCTCACTTCGCAGTCTCAATTACTGTTGAAATTTTGAATTCAATGATTTCAAAATAACCTCAGTTATTACAATTATTATCAACCAACTGCATAGGCTAGTTTTTACACGGGCAAAAGACCGCTAGAGAGGGCTGGAAGTATGATCAACTAATTTGTTTGCGAATTTTTAAGTTTGCTACACGTCGTAGTCCCGTTGCCCAAAAAATAATCCCAGCCCAAAAATTTTAGTTTGATAGTCCAGCAGGTTTCCAACTCATAAATAAACACCCTACTGAAAAACGGGAAAAACGCGAGTGCAGTATAGGAAACAGACGCTATTATTAAGCATTTTCTTTAAACTTCTTGACACGTATGAAAATCCTTCGTAATGTCTCTGATACAATTTTTGAATTTTGTCAATGTTTTCTTTCTTCATACTCGCGGTATTACGCCAAAGCGTGTATCGAATGTCGGGAACCATCCCTGCAGCTCAGCGCCTTGACAACACAGTTTCGAAAAAATGTTGCAGTGGTGGCGAGCCGTAGGCGACACTGCGTCCGATTGGACCGGCCTGGTAATTGAACCCATTACCTCTCGCACCAATAGCGATGTCTTTATCACCACTACGCCAATCAATATGTTTAGGTATTATAATAACGTGAAGATATCCTCAAGAAGAGATCGCTTTTTCATTATTTCCCGTCCGTGGGGGTCGAAATTGTTGATTAAAAACTTATACACGATCGATTCGGGGGTCTATAGATGCGAAGCTTCAAATGGGTTCAGGAGGGTCCATTCCAGTGCAAGGCTCAAAGTGTCTTTTAGTGAGTGTTGTGGTTTTTGAACAGTTTAAGCTGCTGGTTGACTAATTGGACCCATTTCGTAACAAACAAACTCAAGACAAACCCTGTAAGCTTTGTGGGATATTGCGCCTGTAGCCCAATTTCTGCCTACGTTTTGGCATCACCTGTATCGGGGAAAGGCCGAATTAGGGGGAGCTATGACCCAAGGGCTTCCCCGTAAGTCGCATCTTCTACAAAAAATATCTGCTGCCAACGTCAAATCAGGCTTGCAGAAAAAGCAGGGAATCCCCCCAAAATTAGCCCCGGGTAGCCCTAAAGTTTTAATACGGCCCTGATCAAGGGGTACTTAACTTAATTGGGGGGTCGATGAAAACTATAGAAGTCGCAGGAATACTTCAAGGGGTTTATGAACTCAAGTACGGCTTGAATATGTAGGCCTATTACTATTCAATGTTTGTGAACTGTTACAACGCGTTTCTTGAGCGAGATCTGTAGATTTCATCGAAATATATTTCAGGGCCCAAAGTCCGAAAAAGTCAAGAAACACTGCTCTATATCATTGTCCATTATATTAACAACTTTTTCGCGCAAATGCAGCAAAGTAAACAATTAATGGCAAGTTATCGGACTTCCCAAAATATCATAAGTTGTTTGTAAGACGTGCAGAGTTTTTACGTGCTTTTCATTTCTAGAACGACCTCCTGTTTTTGACGAGAAAGAAAAGATCAAAATGTGAGTTGAAAATTTGTCGAATTTCTTTCGAAACTTCAGTAAACAAAAACATGGTTGAATCATTTGCAATAAAGACAGTGGGGTGGCTAATGAGGGGGGAGCTGCTACACCATTGCCAGCATGATTTACTGTGTCCGATTTGACCAGCTCTGGAATCGAACACCTGACCTCCTGCACTGTTAGCGGTGCCTAGAACCACTATGCCTACTGGCGTTTTCACCAGAGTTGTCAACGGGCCGAAGACATTGAGCCCAACACGACCCGAACCCGATTTTTCAAGCCCGAAACGAACCCGAACCAGAATCCTAATCTATCAGCCAGTTTGAGCCCGATTTAAACTCAAAACCAAAAACATCACTTTAAATTTTGAAGAAATTTTAATAAAAAGAAAATCAGTTTTACCCATTCACAGCCAAACCAGTTACGAACAGCAGTATTTATATATGTGTATGACATCACGACACGTTACTTTGATTTGTATGAAACAAAATCAATCTAGATGCGACGAGGAGTTTTATTTGCTATATTCTATCAATCGCGAAAGCCCTATCACTCACTGAAAATCTCGATTTCGCTCCAGCGTCCGGCCCGAGTGAAGCCCGACAATTTTTCAAAATCCAAGCCCAAACCCGACCCGAAAAGCCCAAACCCGACCCGAAAAGCCCGAGCCCGATCGACAACTCTGGTTCTCACAATAGTTTCAGCGATCTGCTGAAGTTCGTGAGATTGAGGCTGAAGTTTCTAACATAAAGCAATAAATCCTTTTATTATTTAGAAATCTTCCTCAAGGAAAATGTGAAAAGTACAAAGGAACAATTTGCAAAGAATATTTCGGCGAATATGGGATTTATACGGAGGAGCTTGAAGATCAGGATAAACTTGAAGATTTCATTCAAAAAACAATCAACGCCATTGGTACGTCAGCAGAAATAACTTGGTGTTTTCAGATCTCCACATGCAATAATATTTTTAGGGGATTCTGACCTCTCCTCCTCCCGGTGTCGCACCCACGCCATCCCTGCATTATGCTATTACATGTTTCGACCTTGCACTCGAAATGAAAATGGCGACATCCAGCGGGGAGAACGACTTTGTCGTGAGGATTGTGAATTACTCAAGCGTGAAGTTTGCCACAATGAATTTTCGAGGATAGATTCACATAATCTTATGACGGTAATTTCTCAATAATTAGTAACATTTCAATATTTTTGAGAATATTTTAAACCGTTGTCAATCTTATTGAAATAGAAGACTGACAAAGAATCGAAGCGACTCGATACATTCAAATATTATTGGCTCTTACGTTGAAATTGAACTTCTTGAGTCAACAATCACTTTCAAAATTTGCATCGAAAAAATAAAAGATTTAGGTAATTTTCAAGTCATTGAACAAAAAATTCAACAGTTATTGAAGGATACTGCGAAGTGAACTTGCGCTCTTCGAGTCAGCAGCCACCCGGTATATATGCCAAATGCGATCGGCTCCAACCGTGAATCAAACCCACTACGTAGAATCTGTCACCTGCACGCGGTACAACTACAGGCCATATGTCGCTAACAAAGGATAAAATCGTACTGTATAGGACAAAAGACGTCACCTTAGAAAAATATCACATTTTCTTCTTTGAACAGCAGTGAAAAATTTTATTTAATTATTATTTTTTAGAATCAATCCAGTTCATCAAAATGTTCGTTTCTTTCGTTTTCTAATTCAAGTAAATGCAAGAAGCAAAATTTTACCCAAATAGAAATCTTCCCTGATGAGTGCTATAAAGGAAATGGAGAAGACTACAGGGGCAAATTCCGCATCTCAGAAACTGGATTAACGTGCGAAATCTGGCCTGATTATATGGTTGAAAAAGTACATTTTCAAATAAGCTGTGTGATTAAAAATGTGAAACTATTTTAAGGAGAAACATTATGCCATAGTAATTTTTATAACTGAACGATTTTAAAACAAAGATTCAGATGTCATTATTAAAGAAAAATGACACGACTCGTAATCGAACCAGAGTTAACCGCTATCGAGGTAAAGGTAAAGGTACAGGACAGCGGGTGCTAGGCACACATGGTGTAGGCCATTCTCAATTGGCGGTCCATTACAAATATCAACCATGAATGATTGACCGCTGTTAGAGAACATACAAGACGAACAACAGACATGCACTTAACCATTCGCACTTCCGGTTCTGATTCTGATCCGGTTGTGCCGAGCGCCTGGCGGGAAGCTGCGAATACTACTTTTAAAGTCTTTAGTATGACCCGACTGGAAATAATATCCCAGTCTCTCGGCTACCAAGCGGACGCTCTTACCGATACGCCAAGCGCCAGTTAAAACGTTCTATGCCTTCGGCCGTCTGGTCGTTTACCGTTCACCGCCTACGCGAAACTCCACTACATTTACTTACATTATAATAGTTGTCACGTTGCCTTATCGTCGCACGTCGCGTTGTCACGTCGCCGCGCGTCGCATTGCCACGTTGCCGCGCGTCGCGTTGCCGCATGATCGTGTGTCGCATTGCCACATTCCCGTGGATCTCGTATCGCTAAAGCACTTCCAGCAGCGTTTACATTTTTTTCTGCAACGATCTAATAAAAATACGTTTTAACCAACAAAAGCATGTTTTTGACTTTTCAATTTTACAGAACCCATTACTCTTGTCCGGCCACAACTATTGCCGGAACTTGAACGGTTTAATGGACAAGCCTTGGTGTATTGTGAAGGACAAGGTGTCGCGCAGTGTTCCATGTCGTATCCAACAATGCAGTAAGAAACTCAAATTTTTTACAGTAGATTGAGCTAATAGCCTAGGTGAAAAATCTTTGAGGGGAGAAGCATATTTAGTGCCGTACTACAACTTTGAGGGGCGGTGGGGGTAAACTTTCAGAGGGGCTAACTTTTAGAGGAGCTAACTTTCAGGAGAGCATGCTTTTTAGGGAGGCCAATTTCCAAGAGGGCATGCTTTTTAGGGGAGCTGACTTTCAGAGGTGCATGCTTTTTAGGGGAGCTAACTTTCAGGGGGCATGCTTTTTAGAGAAGATAACTTTCAGGGGGCATGCTTTTTAGGGGGGATAACTTTTAGGAGGCATGCTTTTTAGGGGGGATAACTTTCAGGGGCATGCTTTTTTTGCAGACCTGACTTTGACGTGAGCAGCTGACCATTTTTTTAGAGGGCGAGATTTACTGGGGGCCCTGGGACTAAGCCCCCACCCTCCTCCACTTAATCCGGCACTGAGCATTAGAGAATCACTATAATTCTGGTAAAACAAGGATAAATATTTAAAGCACTTCATAATTGCAGACCCTCCATCCACAGCACAGAGTGAACTTTTTCGAATTTTTTTTTTGTTTTAGAAATCAAAGACCAACAAAGTTTCTTGTTTATTATCGTGGGCTGTTGCGGTGCTGTTTTATTTATTATTGGAGTTTTATTTATCTGTTGTATTCGTAAACACTGCAACAACAAACACAACAAATACAAATCAAGATTCTCTACCAATTTTCATTCAGCTGATGGCCTAAATGTTTCAGCTGCTGAGGTAAGTGTGAGTTACGATGCGGTTATTACAATGTGCACAGTGATTAAAGATATGGCTGGGGTTCGATTCCTGGGCCAGTCAAGTCGGACTCAGTGTCGTCAACGTCACCGCTGCGATGTTTCTTCGGAGCTGTGTTGTTCAGGCGCTAAGCCGCGGAGATGGACCCCGCCACTCGTTACATGCTGCGGCGTAATACCGCGAGTATAATAAAGATTTGATCTTTTTGATTTGAAATTTTTGCAGCATTCTTTGACCAATTTAAACCCAAGTTCAATTCAAATAATTTCGGAACTTGGAACGGGAAATTATGGAAAAATATACAAAGCTGTGATAGTTGAAGATTGCAGATTTGATCAATATGAAGCGGTAAAGTGGATGATGTTTTATTCTTTTTCATTTGTAGTAGAGGTTGCAAATGTATGCAGTTTTTCAATTGAATGAAAAATCGAATAGCCAAGACAAAATGAATCATATTCAAAATAGAGAACTTTTGGTTAGAATGCAAAAAACATTATTGGAATAAAATAGACAATGGCTTTTGCATTCTTAACCGAAAAGTCTCTTTCTTTAAGCATGGTTCATTTTGTCTCAGACACTTTATTTGTGATTAACCTTTTGAAAACTTTTCAAATAAAGTTTGCTTTTTTGGGGTGAGAATTTCAGAGGGATCATTTTTTCTCGAAGAATGTTCAAGAGATTTTAGAAACTCTGCATTCGAGTTTTTACTGCTCGATTTGATCGAATTTCAACCAAATAGTTGAAAAACTTTCGTTTGCTGCTTGTTAAACTTCATTAAAAAAGTGATAGTTTTTTCAAGGATGCAACAACGAATTTTCGTTTGCAAAAAACTGCGTGCGACTAGGATTTCAACTCACTGCAACACACTGGCAGTCTACACTGCTCTTGAACAAAATCGTCATAACTTTGTGAAAAGAGAATGAATATATTGGTTGATCAGAGCAAATTTGTGCTGGCTTGTAAGCTTGGCATCAGCCAGGGTCGAACTAAAGGAAGGGGGGGGGGGGCTATATCTTCGGGGCCTCCCGTGATTGGGGCTCCCTGGTAAATCACATCCTCTAAAAAAATGACGGTGAAATCAGGTATGTAAAAAAGCGTGGCTCCCCCAAAATATTAGCTCCAGGCCCTCCCCTAATTAACACAGCCCTTCGCTCAGCTATCGCAGGGGCACGCGAGCGTTCACTGTGCTTTAGGCAATGAAGTACCAAGCATTAATAATACATTGTTGCTTTCAGCACGCCGTCATATCAATGGGAGAGACTTATCTGAGACCACGACTGGAAAAATTCAAACGTGATATTAGCATCATGGCGCCGTTGCAACATTCAAATATCGCAAGCTTGAAAGTAAGTTAAAAATTACATCACAGTTAAGTTGAGTGGGTTACGTATTTTCATCGGTTAAATTTTAAACGGTTTGATTAAAAGCAGTCGTTTAGTGTAATGGTTAAAGACATCACTCGCGGCGCGGAGGCCTAGGTTTGTTTTACGGACCGGTCAAATGGGACAGAACATCGCCAACGGCTCCATACCTCTGCGACGTTTCTTTGTAATCGTTCCGCCCAGGCGCTCAGTTGCAGAGATGACCCCGCCACTCGATACGCGCTGCCGGGTAATTGCACGAGTTTAACGAGAATTTGATTTGAACGTTTGTCTGTTAGCTGCTTGTAAAATTACTGACGTAGGTACGAAAGTTGGGTACTTTTAGGTTATATTTTTACTTTTTAGTTTGTTCTTTACTTCTCTCAGGGAGTTGTGTTACAACCAAACAACTACAGCATGATTTTTGAATACACTGATCAAATAAATCTGCACGAATATCTCGTCCTTAATTCACCGTCTAGAGATGGCACCAAAAGAACAGAGTGCAAAGGTCATGCCATGTCATCCATAGACAACGTGGACTTTATGGAAATGGCGGTCCAGGTAAATCTAGTAATGTTTCGTATCAGCCCTTGACGGTGATATACCAAGACGTCGAATTAGCAATTTTGGAATCTATGATTTGTGGGCAATTTTTTTGCAATCAGATGTTGAAAAGCAAAGTATTTGTTTCATTTGCATTATTTAGTTGCACACGTAACTTCCTATTACGAGAAAGCGATCAAAGCGCCATAAAGAGCTCACTTAGGAGTTGCCGGCCACCTGTCTACCACACCAAGATGGAGGAATCCCGCTAAATGCTTTTCTCAACGGCACAACGAACAAATTTGCCGGCTTGTTCTCCACACGATCTCTTTAAAGCTGAGAATCAAGAAGAGAAGTAGGAAAAGCAATTTTAAAGTCATTGGTTTAATCCGACTCAGAATCAAACTCGAGGCTACAGCTATAAAGGCAGACATTCTTACCACTAGACCATCTGAGCTGTTATAATAGTAAGCTTGTTTGGAACTACGTAAGCTCTAAATATCTTTTCCAATCTGCAGATATCATATGGAATGCTTTATCTTTCCTCCAACAACTACATTCACCGTGACCTTGCCACCAGAAACATTCTAGTTTGCGGAAACATGGACCTCAAGATCAGCAACCTGGGCCTCCTGAAAGATTCTGAACTCACAAATTACTATACTTCCCCACAAGGAAAACTTTATCCAATCAGGTACAAGCACTCATGTTAAACGCATCTACGAAAAATATTTCCTGCTGCATTGTATGACCACGTTAATAAATTGCTTCGCCTGAAATATTGCTAAAGTCAACAAGAGTTTTGTCGGCTGTATGGGTCGGAGCGTGTTGGGGCAATGACTGCAAGTTTTTGGCTTAACCCACACTCCTTTCTTATTAGTACAGACGAATTGTGAAAAAGACATTATTTCGCTACATTGGCTGTATTTGTTAACTTTTCACTTTTTGTGGAGTTAGTTTGCGATTGTAGATAGAGCAATCGCTTTCTAACTTACTTTTCTAGACTTGCTTATCCTTGGGGGTTGCTGGGGCAGCTGCTCGAGTCGAAGCCTCCAAGCATCTCGATCCTCTGCGACGAAATACTCTGGTGGGATGCCAAGGCGAGATCAACTAAGATCTTCGAGTTCTGGGACGGCTTCTAGGCCAGCAGAAAAAAATCAAATGAATTAAATGTTTTTCGGCTACTTTTTCCAGATGGATGGCTCCCGAGTCGCTTCACAGTTGGAAGTTTTCTGACAAGAGCACTGTCTGGTCGTTCGGAGTTGTGCTTTGGGAAATGTTTAGCTACGGATTACAACCTTACTGCGGATACAGCAACCACGAGGTTCTGGATATGATTTCCCGTCGACAACTGCTTTCCTGTCCAGATCAGTGTCTAGTCAAGATCTACTCGCTTATGCAGGAATGCTGGGGCCTAGCTCCCAAACATCGACCATCGTTTAAAGTAATGAGATTGCTCGTAGCGAAAACCCTACTGTACCGTCAATTTGGCTTTAAGCTTTTGAACAATCACTTGCTGTGAACCTGCGCTGCGGACTCACAAGCATTTGTAATTGAATTCACTAATTTAATCCGAGTTTATGCTACTGTAAGTTCAAGTATATAGTTTTTATCGGGTATAGGATACCTTCAAGCGATTTTTGTCGAGTTTAGGATAAATTCAAAATTCCATCAGTTTCTTTCGATATGGAGTTCCGAGATTTTGTTATTCGAGTTGATGTTTGAATTCGGCGAAAAAATTGAGTTTAGGTTCGCAACCCAGCTGTTAACTTAAACTTTTTTGCAATAGTCGAATCATGTCGAGCTCGCAAAATTTGACCTGTATAGGTAATGAGTTATTTACAAGTTGTAAATTAAGGAGGAAAAGTAAAGCCACAGTAAATCTCAAGACTGAACCTTTCGGCAATACAGATCCAGCTGTCATCTTGCAATTTTGTACTACCTTGCTTACACTGCTGATGATGACAGCTGAATCTATGATGTCGAAACGTTCAGTTTTGAGATTTACTGTGGTTTATTTTTCCATATTTATTGTATTCCGAAGGTGTAAATTGTTTCGCATTGAGTTTTTAATCCTTAATGCTCCTATTTTTCTTTTTAGTTACTGGGTCAGTTTTACATAATTTGTGCTAATGATTTTGTAAAATGTGACGACAAAAAGTAGAAGTTAATAACCGTTAGGTGGCGGCAGAGCATTAATCAGTTGTTTTTGCAGGAAATTCATGACCAACTTAGGACGTTGATGGAAGCAGGGGAAGTGATGTTGGTTAAAAGCGCTTACTTCAACAGGTAGGTGGCTAGTGACATGGAAAACGATGTTTCGAATATCAACAGCAATGAGTAGATACAAAAAAATCTTCATCATATTCGCGATATCACGGCGAAGCGTGTAACGAGTGGCGGAATCATCTTCGCTGCTTAGCGCCTGGACAACACAGATCGAAGAAACATAGCAGCGGTGGCCAGCCGTTAGCAACACTGCGTGCGATTCGACCTTCCCGG
The DNA here is from genome assembly GCA_964006365.1 of Trididemnum miniatum. Lineage (NCBI taxonomy): Eukaryota > Metazoa > Chordata > Ascidiacea > Aplousobranchia > Didemnidae > Trididemnum > Trididemnum miniatum. The sequence goes on from OZ023244.1 coordinate 2,232,212, forward strand.
GAATCGTAACCCCAGACCTGCTGCGCTGATAGCGATCTCTTGAACAATACGCCAACCGGTCGCTTTTTAATGGATAGCACTAGACTAGACAGCCTTGGAAAAAATTTTTTGAAGATTAACGTAGTTTTCTACTGCTTAGCACCAAGACCAAATGCGGACGAATTAAGTGGAATGGCCGAAAATGTCAATAAGCGACACGTTAGCCTGGTGGTTAAAGACATCGCTATTTGTGTGCGGTAGGTCTGGCGTTAGATTCCCGAACCGGTCGTATCGAACACAGTGTTGCCAACGGCTCGCCGCCGCTGCGACGTTTCGTCTGAGCAGTGTTGTTCAGGTGCTAAGTCGCGGAGATGGAACCGCCACTCGATACACGTTTCGACGAAATATCACGATTATCACGAAATTTTGATTTTTTTTAAGTGAAAATTTTTGGTTATAAATGTGAGGAAGAAAAATTGTAAGAGACTGTTTGCTGTTTTATTCAGGAACCCGATAGGGACCTCCTCACCACCTCCTGAATACCAGAGCCACAGCAACAATCCCGCAGCTTCATGGAACGGAAATTATGCGCCATCGGAGCAATCTTGCTCCTCGGCTGCCCCGTCATACAAACAATCCTATTCAAGCAGATGTTATCAACAGAGCAATGAAGTGTCTATGTGTCATTATTCTACAGACACAAATACTCTCGTTTCTTGCAGCAATTCCTTCAGTTTTGTGGCAAATGTTTAATCGATTTGCATAAGAGATTTGTTTTCACGCAAATCTTGGCACCCTTCTCATTTCTGCTCTTCTTGCCCCTCCCTACAGTTCCCCCTACAGGGCCGTATTAGACTTGGGACGGCCTCGGCTAATTTTTTGGGGTGCTCCATGCTTTTTTACAAACGCGGTTTTGACTTTAGCTGCTGATTCTTTTTTTTTGAAAAAGGCGTTTTACGGTAGGCATACATCACGAGGAGGTTAGGCGGGGCTATAACCCCCTTAATTCGGCCCGCGGCCCACTCTTCCATTTATTCAACCTAATCACCCATTTGCTGCACACGGTTGGAGTAGACCTGATTACCCAGATGCAGAACTCTTGTTTGAGTAGGTAAACTTCAGTTTTTGAAACAAACCTGCTTTCAGGAGCTCTACTTTTGCTGGGAAGGCAAGCACCTTACAGTTTTTGTGCTGAGTTTTTGTGATTGTTTTATCGTGTGGTTTATCATATGCTTTGCGTATTGCAACTAGCACAACTTAAAATAAATTATTGTCTGTCTATTTTATGTCATGGCTTTCACTGTGGCGTAAAACGTCGTGATTTTTATGATGATTTGTAATAAACTTAGCTTTCTGAAAACTTTTCAACAAATGCATGGCTTCTTGTAGGATCAAGTTTCTTTAACTTTTTTGGGTCGCACAGCAGCACCAAAAATTTGAACCAAACCCTGCAAACTTCTTTCACGTCATGACGTCCAATGATAAGTAGTCGCAGGCCCGCAAGTGGATATGAGTTTGCGGGGGGTAGCTTACGAAAAATACATGGGGGGGCAGAGCCAGGTTTAAGCAATGAAAGGCCCGTTTACATTCGATTTCTAAAAAAGGGCTTTCATGGTTTAAAAAGGTGGCAGTGCTCCGGTACCCCCTCTACCGCTACGCCGCTGAGTTTTTGGTTTTACCAACCCCTTGAGCTACCTTCACGGACACTTTAGGGTTTATGGTCCCAGTTTAAGAACTTCTGTGGTTAAAGACGTTGTAGGGAATTATATGGCCTGTATGCTGTTTCGCACAAGAATGATCCCTAAAAAAAAAAACGGAACAAACAATTGTTCAAAAAGATGGAAGAACATTAAGATGATTTCAAAATAAATCAACTTTAGAACTTAATTTGGGTTTGAATTATCCACAGGATCCTAGAAAAAACTTTGAGGGGCCCGGTGCTGATTTTTCGAGTGACCCATGCTTTTTTTCCAGATCTGATTTTGACGTAGGCAGCAAACGTTGTTTATAGGAGAATGCGATTTAGCGAACTTTTTTTAGTTTGGTACTCCTATGACAGGGGGCCCCCATGGCTTTAGCCCCATAGTTCTCCTCTTACTCCGGCCCTGGTTATCCAAGTTAGTTCCAAGCTTCAAAACTTCACTTTATATACCAAAGGGAGATAAATGATTTTTTGCTTTGTAGGTTCTACCTAAGTTTTACGCTTTGACTTTATACATAGTAGAATATTTTTCCGGACAAAAACATAGAATAAACCAAAAAATAAAAATTTGGACAACAACAATATGAAGAAATACAATAAATATGGGACAAAAATAGCTAAAGAAGGAAAAATAATTCTTAAAACTGGACGTTTCGACAACATGCATTCAACTGTCATCATCAGCAGTATAAGTAAGGCAGTACAAAACTGTAAGGAAAGAAAGCCGCTCAGAAGCGAAGTAATAAGGCCGTCTAAAACCATCTATTGCAAGAAAGTTACGTAACTATGTACGTAACAGGCTAAGAAACGTGTTTGAGGAAGTGCGTTTACTACAGATGAAAGTTACTGTAATTGCGGCTTGCTTAGATTTGAAAAGGTTTGTGTTGTACAGAGTGTCGCAAGATAAATGAAACCCACAAAATTTGTTCGGAGAATGTTGATTAGTTCAACAAGCTTCTAGCTTACGGCCCGAAACTTTTAGTAATTAGTTGTTATTACATGAGCTCGGAGAAAACGGTAACAATTTTAGCTGTTTTGTTTTGGTGATAAATGGTAATCGAATTAATGAAATAATTGAATAAGAATCTATTTGAATAAGGCCTATGGTTTGTAACTCTCGACTTCACATGCTTAGCTAGTCATTAGTGTTTAATAGACCTATTTCACGTAATTTTAACGAACTAATGGGTTTCATTTATTTTGGGACGCATTGTAATAGTGAATATTTTTCATCTGTGAGGTCATAATCAAAGAGCGAGCGATGTCAAGCGTGTTAAAAGTAAGCTCTGGTAACATGGTAACACGGTATAAGATTAAAAAAGAAGAACGCGGTTTTGCCGGGGGTTCTACCACGGGGCGGGGGGGGGGGGGGCAGGGTTATTCCCCTAGCCCCCTTCATAATCTGGCCCTGGTTCTAAAACAACTTGCCATGCATGAAAAATTTTTCGACATATTTTCAACTAATTTTAGACAGCCAAGAAAGCGTAGAGAGGAAGATCGAAAGTGCAGCGACGCGTGTGAAACCAAATTGCGAAATTATGCCAAGCATGAGAGCAATTATGTAGCAACTTATAATGATAAATCGATATATGGTTGAACGTTAATATGATCACAAAAAATTTAAACGGTTTTAAGCAGAATTTGAATCATTTTTCAATCCTTCAAGAAGTGCTTACGTCACAGTTCAACAACTAGCTAAAAACTGAAAGATCAAACGAATTTTGCTGCGTCAAGTCGAAATTTAGAACTTTAACAGCTGACGATCCAGTAAGTCGATTGTTTAGAATCGAGTGATTGTTAAATAACAATGCAAAAGAACACCTTTTAGCGTCCCATAGAGCACCCTTGATTTTGACCTTGTTGAAACAGAGCCCAGGCCGAGACTCGAACTTAGGTCTTACTTTTTCTGCAATGCCGTTATGTATTGCTGCATTCACAGATTGCAGGTCACCTGATTTGTTAAAGTTTTGGCTTAAACGAACGTCTTCGATTAAGGTAGGAATAAAAACATCAAACATACCTTCGCTGTAATACCTGTTGTATGACGCTCTGCTGCTTGGGCCGTGCGCCCCCAAACAGGGCCAGCTGACATCACTATGCCAAACAACCGCTTTATTGTCCTTTCGATGGCTCTCAACTGCATTATGATCGCTGGGCCGTGCCACTGAATCGAGGCCAAGCTGACACCACCGTGGCAAATTACCGATTTATCTTGTCCTTATGGGTCCAGTTTCAATCGGCCTGCAGAGAGCTAAAAACACACCTTTTACGCGCTTGCTGTAAAATGACTATGGGTCTTATGCGTAGCCGGGCGCAGGGGAAAGAAATTATGACGCAGTGAGGAGGTCGAGGGGATAGCAGGGCGCCGGCCCCTTTTTTTGAGGCATAAAGAACTTTACTAGAGATCGAATACCAAGAGCGAATGAAAACGGGGCCTTTCATTGTTTAAATTTGGCCCAGCTCTTCCCCCCTTGACTTTTTTGCTGGCTACGCCCTTGATATGCAGCATGCAAAGCAAATGCAATGCAAAGTTTGCAATATTACCTGAAAATTTCAAGCTTAGCCAGAACTGAAAGACTGAAAACGTATGAGTAGTTTTGCAATGATCATTCTTAGTTAAAAAACACAACAAAAATGAACAAAAAACACAGGAAACTAATATGTGCGAACAGGGCAGGCAAAGCAATGTCCAGCAAAACACAATACAGAAGAAGCGAGTGCGTGAGATTCTGCATAATTGGCTTATGCTTTGTAGAACGTGAATGGGGATTTCGACATCTTTGTCTACTTAATTGTATTATTAATGTTCGTTTCTGACGTAACACTTCCCTCTATTTAAAGGTGACGTGCTCCTTAATCTAAGGAATTTTTTCATCACCTAACAGTCTGTTTCGCGCGATTGCGCTCCTCAGAAGTATTAATAGAAAAGCAAATTTTACGAAAGTGTTATATCATAACTGATATCTTATGACGAAACAGAAACCATTATTACAAAGTTTAGGCTAAACCAAAAAAGAGCAGCGATGTGGTTAGGAGAGCACTAGCCTCCTAGGGATGTTAAAATTTAAAAATCAATGTTTACTCTGAGTTTTTAGCAAGTGCGAATTTGCCCAAATATATAAGTTTTAATAAGAAATTTGCTCAAAGATTTAGAGGATTTAAAGAAATTTGATCCAATTTTTGTCTCAAAGTTGAGTTTCCAGAATATGGAACTTTTGTTTTGCACCAAAATATTGAAGGTATGATTTAAATTTGCCCAAAAATCACTATTCCCGTCGGCAAGCTGAAAGAAAAATTGGAAAATTTTGCATAAAAATTTCTCATTTTTTTCAATTTCTCATCCTAGAGGGAATAGTGCGTTAAAACATTGTCTTAAATTACGGTAATATTTGTAATTTTGACTTAAAATGCTTAGTTTATATTCAAACGTATGCAACAACAGCTATGCTATGGTGTTCTAATTCGACACAAAAGTAGCCAAAAGAACCCCGAAATGCACCTTTAAATTGGATCAGCATGGCTCTTGTCTCCAATAAAGTTACGTGACAAGGAAATAGCAGTTCTTTAGCAGTAACATGACGTCGTAAACACCTTGTATTATGCGTCAATAAAATCTGTGGATCGTGGCTTGAGTAAAAAGTGTCGCGACAAATGACGTAACGCTCAACTTTATTGGAACTATTTTGCTTTTGGTTAATATTTAATCAAGAGTTTTATTGCTATCTCTCTAGAAGTAATAGGGCCTACGTTTGTATGACTAAACAGTTGTTTAAGACAGTCTGAGTAAGCTGCAGTTATAACAGCTGTCTTTAAAATAAGGGCGGAAAGATATCGCCGCAGTAAACTTCAAAATTGGACATTTCGACAACATAGATTCAGCTGTCATCATCAGCAGTGTAAGAAAGGCTTTTGTACTGCCTTGCTTACACTGATGATGATGACAGCTGAATGTATGCTTTCGAAAGGTCCAGTTTTAAGAATTACTGAGGCGATATTTTTCCTCTTTAAGCTATTTTCGTCCGATATTTGTTGTATTCCGAAGTGGTCTTTTAGTTGAAGTTAAAGGTTGCTTGATTATTACTGCGCAATAGTCTTTTAATTAACTTGAAGTTCTCGTTTGAAGCTTAAATGTTTTCTTATAAGCTTATGCAATCAAAAATCTTCTACCTACAGACAAGTACAACATCAATCTTGGTAAATGTCACTACAGTGACGCATCAAGGTAGTTTCCAAGCCAATTACCTAATCATATTTTGTTGTATTCAGTTCAGTTGGCCGAATTTACAACGAACTAGTCAGTAAATGCAAAACAGAATAACTGAGGCAGATCGTGCTTCAAGTAAGTACTTCAACACCCAGAGAGCTGGAGTAAATTCAACGATTACCCAGTCCAATTAGTTACCAGCGCCATGGCCTAGTGGTTAAGAGCGTTTGCCTTGGAAGCTGGTAGGCTGGGTTCTATTCTCAATCGGGTCAAACCAAAGACTTTAAAACTGGTATCTGCTGTTACACTTGCTAAACGCTCAGCAATTAAGTGTAGCGCGGAGGATGAAATGAACAGAGAATAAAAACATGTCAGTGAATTCTTGACAAAATTTAGTCCTGGTGCTAAAGGACCTTAGTAAATATAAAGCGCCGTAAAACCACACAACATTTCATTTCATAGTTGAGCTACCCAGATGTAGGAATGTACCGAGTCGAGTCCGAGTACTCGGCCGAGTAATAAGGCATTACTCAAACACGGCCGAGTATTAATTGATACTCGGCCGAGTATTAAACCATTACCATTTTGACCTTTTTTTTGCTTTTTATATGACCTTTTTTTTTTTGCTCTTCACCTAATTTTGAGTTCATATTTTGACGTCGTAGATACTCGGACTCGGCCGAGTAATGTCGTGAATACTCGTTACTCGGCGAGTCCGAGTAATTTTCCTCGAGGCACATCCCTACCCAGATGTATTGATATAAATCGTCAGGTTTGAACCTCGGGTTCAATTACAGGTCCAGTGACTGGGGTCACAGAAAAGGTTTGATAGAAGTATTTAAAAAGCTGGCTTTCAGCATAGAAAGTAGTGTGAAAAACGGAAGCTATCTTGCTAATTTCATCTCGCTCGTCTTTACAAATGAACATAGCCGTGTTAAAGCTTTGGGAACACTAGTTTTTGGGGGAGCCATGCTTTTTAAGCAGACCCGATTTTGACGTTAACAGCAGGGCTTTTTTATAGAAAACGCAATTTAACAATTTTTTTGAAGTGTTTATGCCCCAAAGCGGGGGCTCGATCAGGGTGAGTCCCAAGCTATAGCACCCCCCTCCTCACTTGATCTGACCCTGCAAATAAAGTAGCTAGCTTTTTAATACGATGGCTACGAAAGTTAACTCAAACACAGCTGCTGGTAAAAATATACCGTACATGGTTCATGGTTACAGTAGTTTCAAGACTGGTTAGTGGCAACCAATCAGCAACCAAGAAATGATCCATCAAGCAAATTAAAACTCGCGAAAGCCGGAGCGCAACCACCAAAAAAAACTAGGAAGCGCCAGGACAGGTTTTAGACCATGGTAGGCCCAATTTTCATTCGCCATCAATGATCAATCTCCAAAAAAAGGTCCTAATACGTCAAAAAAGTAGGGCAGTGTGTAGGTGACCCCCCTGAAAACGCCACAGCGCGAAACTAGTTTAGAGGCTCCTTTATATCTTGCCTTTTGTTCAAAATGTAAAATTTTTACCAAATTTTGAATATAAAAGCTGCGGGGATCTGAAAGTTAACAGACTACATAACAATCGGGCCGCGAAAACGCGTGAATGTGTAATCTTTTGTTTCCTATCGGCAAGTGATAAACTGCATTGCAGACTCAGCAACGCTTTCATACAATACTTGAGAATTCTACGCGTTACAAGAGTTTCCTGTTGCTTCACTGGTAGCAGCGCATGCAAGAACTCTTATAGATTTTCTACTTACGGTTACAGTAATGAATACGGAACAACCGAAGTTTCTAACAGTAAATGAATGTTTAGATGAGTTAGAGGTAAAATACACTTCGGAATAGAGTAAATATGTGACGGAAACGAGGAAAACGTTTCGACAACATAGATTCAGCTGTTATCATCAGCAGTATAAGTTTTCAATTTTGTATTGCTTTGCTTACACTGCTGATGATGACAGCTGAATCTATGTTGTCAAGACGTTCAGCGTTAAGAATTAATGCGGCTATATTTTTCTTCTCTAAAATGAACTTGTTTTGATTATTGGGAAGAAATGTTCAGTCGTTTATAAATAAAGTTTTGAAAGGCTCGCTATTTCTGCAAAACTGTTTTCTAATATTTTAAAATTTTATCATTTTTATGATACATAATGCTGTGATTGTGATTCGTGATGTATCGCGCGACATTTCGGCCGGAAACATTGTGCTAGATATTGCGTTATTTTTATCCAGATTTAATGTCTTTGTTTCGCTTGTGCTTAGCGATAAAGCAAAGAAATCAAAATGAGTGCAAGTGACAATTTATCAGTAGATGGAGAAGGTACGAGCAAACATACAGAAGAAAGCACAGAAAACACGAATGTGTTAGTAATCCCAGCAGAAGAAGAAGTGACGACCATCACTCTGGAAATTCCTAGTGAGTATGACGACTTAACTGCATCATCATAATTACAAATAACACAGCCGAGAAGCAACTAAAACACTTGGACGAACGTTTTGGCTCACATCTGATGCCATTGTCCACGTTACGAGCATACGCTGTGCTGGGTCTTAGAAAGCTATTAGGCTTATATCGTTGGCTATGGCACCAGAAGTAAGCTGAAACGTTCGCCCAAGTGTTTTTAGCTGTTTTTTGGCTTAGTTACTACAGATAAATTCTTCCTTATTCGATTTCAAAAAGAAGGTATACGATGGCCCCTTCGCATTCAGAGCTTTTAAGTGATGGTCAAACATTTCGGGGGCTGACCCCCCATATCCGTCCTCTGTATGCGGCTTTGCTTATAACAATTTAGTATCGGCTGTTGCAAAGCGTTTCTTGTAAAGAAGTCTGCAGGTTTTATCAGAATTTTTTGGGTTGAGAACTCAAATAACAACACAGATACAAAACCCAAAACGGGATTAATGAGACTCGACGTAAAACCGAACCCGTGTTCTAGAATGTAAACAGAGTTTTAAGTACAGTACTTAACCAAACAGCTGGAGCTTTTTTCAAGAGTTCTTTGGCAGACATATTTTCCAAATATATTCCTGTTTTATAGTATCGGTTGCAAAAAACGTTATTTTTACTCAGTTTCAAAAATTCTACTAACTGCTCTGGACCTTTAACTTGAAGAGGCTTGACAACAGCTCTGGTAAATGAAAAACGATTGTAGCCCGATGCAACATAAATCAAGCAACATTTTATCGGCTCGTAAAGAAATTGACCTTGCGTGGAATCTTTTATCAACATAATTAGCCCACGTTTGGTGTTCAAAAATGTAATTTTTGACTTGGGCTTCACCTTTTTTCTTTAACTGTAACATTAAGTAATGTAATGGGTTTGTGACTTGCAAAATAAAATAAAATCTTCATTATACTCTCAGTATTACGCCGAAGCGTGTAACGAGTAACGTGGCCCATCTCCGCGGCTTAGCGCCTGGATAACACAGAATAAGAATTTTTTGACAACGCAACCTGTACTTTTTAATTAAATTTTCACAGAAGTTATATTCGCGATCAATAATGAATTGCAGTTTTTTGCGTTCCCGTAATGTGGTTCTGATTGCGCAGTAATGCGTCTAATCTGTCGTTTCCTAGGATGAACTTGGGTACGATAAAGAGGTGCTGGTTGATGTATGGGCTACCGGTATACAAAAAGGGTGAGATACTAGCTCGCTTCCCGCGTTCGGAGCAAGTTACAGTCACCAAATGCAAATTACTGTCTTTTTGTAAAATGCAAATGGTTAGGCTTGAGAAATAAGCACTGAAGAAAGGCTCAATTTCGTGGACGCGTGACACTCATCAACCCCTGAAGCAGAGGAGTCTTTACACTTCAATTTTACAGAAATCTCTCAAAATGGGACAAAACCAGCCCCAGTGGTGGATACTTTGACCCCAGGACCTCAAGTGACCTTTGACCTACTCTTCGATAAAATATCAATCGCTGAACAGAATGAAGACGTGAAATCAGATCGACTCTCTGTCAAGTAGGTGGTGCAATTTTGTCACACTAGATTATTGTTCAAACAAAAAAATCAAATCTTCGTTATTCTCCCGATATTAAGCCAAAACGTGTCACGAGTGCGGGATCCATCTCCGCGGATTAGCGCTTGGGCGACACAGCTTCGAAGAAGCATCGCAGCGGCAGCGGTGGCGAGATTTTTTCTTAGTTATTTTAAACATCCTGAGCGTGTTGTAACGTTTTATGTTTAACTTTTTATCACGCGGTAAATAACACCGTATTTAACAACATTGAACTTGATTAAATTACGATAAGGTTACAAAAAATCAAAATTATTAAAATTCATGCAAGGTAGTAAAAGTTGGCATTCTTGGTCTGACATTCGTGCTGCCCCAGCATTTTTCACCATAGCAAAACAACTTGGATTACTGTATGGTAGCAGCTTATATGAGCTGAGGTATCAACAACAGTGCAGCAAATTTATGCCCCGTCCCCGCGTGCAAGACTGATTGCGGATGCAGTACAACACCACATCAGTATTTACAGCCTACATTTACAACCCTACCGTATAACGTATGCAGTTAAAGTTACAATGCTGATAGGCGATAAATCGTTGCTACAAGTTTCTGTCATTGTATTTCAGCGCGAACGGCGATGAACCTCAACGATTAGGAAGGAAAAAATCTTTTGTGCGAAGAATTACAACCAGACGAAGGTAAGATTTTGACGTTAAAAAAATGGAATCTATGATACTCGCCGTATTACGCCGAAGCGTGCGACGAGTGTTGGGATCCATCTCCGTGGCTTAGCGCCTGGACAGCACAGCTCCGAAGAAATATCGTAGCGGTGGCCAGCCGTGGACCACGCTGTATCCGATTTGGCCGGTCCGAAAATCGAACCCTCGATCTCCCGCATCGTTAGCGGTGTGCACAATGCAGTTCCTACGTGACGGGTTCGATTGACGGCTGGAACCGATCGCATTTGACATATTTACCGGGTAGCTGCTGACTCGAAAAACGCAAGCTCACTTCGCAGTCTCCCTCAATTACTGTTGAGTTTAAGTTATTTAAAAGAAAAACTGACAATTTTTCTAAAGTTTATCTACATTTTTTTACTTACCTTAAACCTCCAAAAGCTGCCATTTTCAATTGGATGACGTATTTCATAGTGGTCTAAACAAAATATAAACGTCAGCAAATCAAATAAAACAATCTTTTTTGCTTCCCGAAGTTTCTACTGCAATTTTTTTGCGTTATAAGCTCCATGGAATTCAAAACAAACAGCTTTCGAAAAAAACCTAGCTTTCGAAAAAAAAAGCATCTAAATCTTTTAAATAAGAATTTAAGAAAGAAAATCTTGAGAATTCTGAAATTAGCTTGACATTTTTGAGTCAACGTGCGTTCCTACGCGGAAATCTTTCCTTTGAGTTACAGTAGGCTACTACGTATCAATTTGTGTTTCATAAAAAGAGCTAGATGGTGAAAGTATAGGCAGTTATAGATTACGAAGCAGCACGTTAAGTTGTTGATGCAGTAATTTTTGTAAAGTAAACATCAACAAAGCTACTAGTAACAGAACTTTTGGTAGTTATGAGATGGTATTGTAGTAAAAATTCTCAAAAAAACTTCATAGAATGAAGTGGTAGTGTTGGTAATAGTGTCTTTATTTCCGCACGTCGACATGATAAAGAATAGGATAAGATGAAGAAAATATAGCACGGTACAAGAAAAGAGGCAACCAAACGATTAACGTTATGGCATGCAGGTAGGAGAAGAAAAATTAAAGAAAACGAGACAGTATTTGAGTACAAAATGCCGGTAAAATTGCTGCTAAATGCTATACTTGGTCAAAAATATCAATGCTTTTACAACACTTCAGTTAAATCGATGGAAAGCAATTATACCGAGTGGATAGAAAAATCACTTTGCAGTTGGGAAGCTGGATTCGATTCTCGGCCGATTCACGCTAAAACTTGGTGTCCACGGCAACCTAGCTTGAACGTTTGGCACCAGAAGCAGCATAGAGAATATTATTGAGAATCAGTATGGAGGTGTAGCGTTAGATACGTCTGAGACTGATTCAAGTAAAACCGGTAAAAAATTAAAAAATGACCAAAAATTGTATTAAAAACAAACAATTTAAACACTGCCCCTCATCATCAGTTGTCTTTACAGTGGAGATAATGAACAAAAAAATTTGACATTTAAAAAAAGCCGGTACTATATTTTGATTTTCTAGTAAAGAAATCGCGTTGCAATAACGAAATGCAATTACGGAATACAATAAATATGGGACGAAAATAGCTTAAGGAAGAAAAGTAAAGCCACAGTAATTCTTGAAACTAGACGTTTCGACAACAGATGCAGCTGTCATCATCAGCAGTGTAAGCAGGGCTTCTTGAATTAAAAATAGGGTTTTTAGTTTCGACTGCAAGACGTTAAATATTTCGGCACTTTGCTTTATTTGAATCTTTGTTAAGTTTTATCTGAATATAATTTGGCTCGGTTTTCTAATAAACATCTTTATTACAAAATTTGCCCAATAAACTTACGTTCGAAAAACTTTATCGTCTGTGCTTTCATTGAACAATGGTGTCGTGCACCTTCCTATTTTGGAATTATCTTAAGTTTGCTTTGCGCTCAATGTTAATTTAAAACTATTATAATACAGAAAAATACTGGCCAGTTGACGTAGTGGTGCCGCAGGGCTTGGGTTCAATTCCCAGGCCGGTCAAATCGGGCACAGGGTCGCCAAAAACTCGCCACCGCTGCGTCGTTTCTTCTAATTTGTGTTGCCCTGGCGTTAGATCGCGTAGATGGACCCCACCACTCGTTCCATACTTCGGCGTAATACCACGAGTATAATGAAGATTCAATCTGATTGAAATTAAAAACAAAATTACGAGATATACGAAAAATTCTTTTTTCGTTCACTGATTCTGCGATATCTTAAAATAAGATCAAGTTTAAAGCATACTTTGTTAAATCTAAGTACGTGGTTCGACTCCCTGCCTGGTCATTTGCTCAAAACCCATTTTGGTTTGACTGGAAGCTTGTTTTTTGTACAATATTGATGATTTTTTGCTTCCTATTATTCCGTTTTGCTACCAGACTCAATTGTAATGTCTAAAAAATTTAAAAAACCGAAGTTGATTTTGATTTCTTGTCTAAAGCGCTGATATGTGTCTCATAGCAAATCCTCGTTCAATTTAAAAAAGCGAATTATTATTAGAGTGATATTTTTTGGGTGATAAATCTGTCTGTTTGTAAAACCGTCTTCATAATTTAGGTCGCTTGTATTAAGCCAATTGACTTTTATTTGAAATGTCGCATTAACGTAGCGGTAATTACTTCATTTTCCTTCTTAATCGACAAGAAGATATTTTGATTATCCAGAAACGTGCAGAAAAAAAAAAAACGATTAACCGTGTAGGCTTTGATTGATCAAAGGTTTTTGCCATTTTAGTTACGGGCTGCTTAATTTGTGAGACGTGCTTATTGCTTATTTGTCATTAGCTTGGTTTTTTGTTATAAGATGTGTACTGCTTTGGGTAATATGTGTTTTGGCAGAAGAACGATAGTTGCAGCACCTTAGGTGGTCAGTTGTAGGCTTCGTTCGCACGAGCCCATTATTACCCTGTCTACTTTTCTAGTTTAGGTAGCTCCAAAGGCTCACGGACTTTCTGCATCATAATTCGATTTTTGATGTCATAATCACGCTAATTATGACATCAAAAAGTGCAGAAAGCCAGAGGACATTTGGAACCACAGGGTTCGGTGGCAAAAACCCTGGAACATGAGGGCAGGGTACAAAGAATTCAAAAGGCTAGGTCTTTAGTGTTGAAAACTCGTTAATGTTTGTCTCAAGAACCGAGTTAGACAAGCAGTGAGACAAAATGCTGTGATCAGTAATGTAAACATCATTTAACTCAATATCTTGACCGTCACTGTTTCGATCTTGTTAGGTCTCATTAGATGAGCTCAGAGTAGTGTGGAGCGAAAATCTAAAAATTAAAATTTGAGGACTTCCAAATATGCTTTTGCTTGTGGTACTGACCACGATTTGTGCATATGCTTACATGCAACAGATTGCTAAAGCAAACTGCTGTGGCAATGCACGAAATTGTTCACTAACTTACTTTTCTAGACCCGCTTATCTGTGGGTCGAGGAGGTAGCTGCTTGAGTTGGAACCTCGACAAAGGGTAGATGCTCTGGTGGGATGCCAAGAAAAGACTAACTACTGTAAGATCTTCAAGGTCGTCTCGAAATTTGCTGTACTTAGGAAACTGGCAGACCATTTCAGAGGTAGTTAAAACCTAGACAGCAAAAAATTTACAGTTTCTACTGCGAATGGCAGATAGTTGATTAAATTGATTGTAAAATTAGTCACACTTCGCAAAAGCAGGATGATTTACTACAGATGTAAAACGAAAATACCTTCAGGAGGAAAAATAAAGCCTATGTAATTGTTAAAATTGGACGTTTCGACTCCATAGATTCAGCTGTCATCATCAGCAGTGAAAGCACGGCAGTGCAAAATTTTGCAAGTTAGTCTACAGAGGCTGGTTAATTAACGTGCAATAATGTTGTAGTTGTTTAGTTTTCGTCCTTTTGTAGCTTATTGTCTTTTGCCAGAGTCATTTTTTGATTGTTTATGTAGTATAGATGTTTCTTATTATTTAATGGATGCTTCAGCGTAATTTTTCCTTAAATTAGCGTTGTACGCAATAAACATGCTTTGTTCCCGTTGAGTATCGATTATGAGAGGCTGTTCAAAGAATGATTGACACATGAAACGTATTACTACGCAAATTTTTCGAATCTTCGAAAAAACGTGCTATAAAAACGAATTCAACTCGTTTTCGCCATATTAGGACAAAATCTACTTAAAGACATGCTTTGGTGTAATTAATAAAAGTTTATCTAATAATAGTAAAGTACTTTTGCACTTCCAAGCATTGGCTTACTAAATTTGACTAAGGGATTTTTATTCACGTACAAACGTCTGATGTCAGCGCAGTTTCTAACATTTTGTCCTGTCTCTAGTATTTGGGAATCTTGGACATAGTTTAGTAAAGAATGGCCCAAAAACAAGACAGGTTTCAGACAATCGTGGAGTTAAATTGACAGCGAGAAGACCGAAGAGAAAATGTTAAGGCAATGAAGCTTCTTTTTATGTAATTCTTCTGAAAAGGATTAACAAAATGATGAGAGGTGGGGGGTGTTAGGGGCGAAAGATGAAGGGGGTCAAGATAGATCACAAAAGCTGGATAAAGTAGGAAAGCATTTATTAAGAAACCAAAAATAACATGCACTATGGCGTAATACCCAGCTCAGTGTACGCTTAATAAGTAGACAATGGCACCAAAAGTAAGTGCGATCACACTAACTGAGACGTTGAAACCTTTGAGACATTGTGCACATTTATCTTATTATAATATCACATCCGCACAAAGTCATATCACAATAAGATAAACTTGCACAATGTCTCAAAGGTCTCAAAGTGATCGCACCTTTAGATGAAACGTCTGCCCAAGTGTTTTGAGCTGTTTTTGGCTGCGATGTTTCTAATTACTTCAAACTATTTTGTACAAATAATTTTAATATTGTTGAAATGAAGTTGTCGCAGAGAAGTCAAAAGACGGGGTCGAAAATGTGTAGCAATTATTCGTCTGCCGTGCAGCAGTTATTCGTCAGACAAGATTGCTAAACATGGTTGAGATATGGGTTATGTAAAGTGTTAAAACATCAACATTTATGGATGAGATAGTGTCACTGTGTTAATTCAGATCAAGCCACATATAACGTTGTTGTTTTTCTTCATAAATTCGCTTTGTGTCGTCACAATACGCGTAAACACTTTGTCATTTGTACATGGAAAAACATTGGCACTTGCCAAAAGCTAGATTTGAGTTGTATTTCAGTTTAGTAACTCAGAAGCAGCCTCAAGCAATGAGAGACTTTAAGTGTAGGCTTAAATGAGCTATCATTAAGTCATAATGAAATTTAAGGGCTTTGTAGCATTGAAACCCGCGATTATGCAAATTTAGTAGATCATGATGTCATTAGGTTGTAATTCCATACTAGGTTGTTCAAAAATAAAGTCGCTCGACGTTTCGACAACAAAAATGAAGCTATCCTCATCAGTATAGGTAAAACCTGCTTTACCAAGTTAAGTGTATTTCGTCATAAATGAACTTTTTTCTACTATGAGTTCTTCAGGACTTGTGGTTTCGCTAGATGAAACCTCATCAGAAAGATAAGGCTGTGTTCAAAACTCGATGAGTTTTGTTCATTTTTGAAAATCACTTTGCAATCGTTACGCTTAAGCACTACATGGCTTGTTCCCAAAGTTAAAAGCACTAATAGTAAAATAAAGACAACATCACGAATGAAAAATACGTGCAGTTAATTTACGCAGAACCGACAAAAGACCCTGCATAACTCAGTATGAATGTGAAAGCCAAGACTACACGCAATGCAGTAATCAGAAAAATGAAGTGATTTTGTGGGCAGAATTTGTCAGAAGGTGTAGAGCAGCAGTGCAGTAATAACCCAGTTATTATGAAAAAAATTAACCGAAAATGCAGAAAGAGTGCAGTGATGTGGTTATTTCAGCTGTTGAAACAGAAAATTAATCTAAAATTTTAAGAGTTTCGATGTTTCAACAGTGCAATATCCATTAGAGAAGTGAAAATGCTTTTATAGTTTATTAAACAGTTTCAGTGTCCACATTATTACACAAAAAATACTTAGGTCACTAACCGGCCCGTTAGCATAGTGGCCAAACACGCTTTTATAGGCGTGGGAGGTTTGGGGATCGATAACCAGGCCGGTCAAATCGGACACAGTATCGCTACCGCTGTGACGTTTCTTCAGAGCTGTGTTGTCCAGGCGCTGAGCGGCGAGATGAGCCCCGGCACTCGTTACATGCTTCGGTAATAACGCCACGAGTATAACGAAGGTTCAACTTTTTTTTACTTCATCCATAAAAATTGATAAAATTTGCGATTTTTAGAACTTGTTATAAGACCGCAAAAAATCTAATTTTGGAAAAAGGATTAATAGTTACGAGTTCGATTCTACGTTACGCAGGACTGTTAGATCGTCGATGAATGCCACAAACATTAACCGGGCTGCGGGATATGAATCCAAGTCGGGAAAACACGGACATATTCTCACAACAGAAGAGAAACTGCGGATGTATACACTGAAGGAAATCGTCAAAACAGAAGAAGAGTATGTTGAGCTCCTGCAATTTGTCGTGGAGGTAGGTCTAAATTCGGGGCTGGGGCACAAAGGCTTTTAAAAAGAGGGCATTTTTTTTCTGAGACGCAAGGTTTGGGTAAGTTCCCTCCCAACGAATGTTTTTCCACGAAAGCTTTTAAAGTAAGGATGAAACTAAATTTTAGACGAAATAACGAGGAAAGCGGAAGAAGAAAGCAGTTTCATTTACATAACCACATTTTTTTTGCTGCAATTTGTCGTGGAATTGTAAATCCAGTGCTAGGGCACACAGACTTTTGAAAAGAGATGGCTGGGTTTTTTGACCCAAGTTTTTTAGGAAATCCAATTCCAGTGAATGTTTTCTCGGAAACGTTTTCACTGAGTAAGAGTTAAGGTCCGTTTACACTACATGCAATTTTAATCCGATTTGTTGAGGTACAAAATTTCATCCTATTTTTGACGCAAGCAGTTGACAGAAATATCTTCCACGCAACTCCAACCCAAACAATTTTGCTTTGTATCGGTTGTTTTGCAACGCACCTTAGGATTGTTTTGTACAATGCCGTGCAAAGTCACGTAACTTTATGTCATAATCTCGAACTGTTTCGTAGCTTACGTCACTTTACGGGCAAAAAATCGTATCGTAATCTGTGTAAACATTCCTTGAATCTAAAATTTTGACAAATTGGAGAAAGAAGGACAGATGGAACTACATAACTACCGTATTTCTTATGGATAACTGTTTCTCATGGTACCTTGCAAATTTTAAACAAAGTGTAGGAAATCTTGGCGCTTTCAAAACCTTAGGGCAATTACAAATCAAAAATAGCAGCCACGTCATTTTTGTGGACTTAATTCTTGCGAGCGTTGTGCAATGTACAAAGTGTGACCGCAATGTCACCTTATAGAGCTGCTGTGTTGTTCTAGGCAGGAAACAGTAAACGTTTGTCAATGAAGTTGGCAAAGAATTGCCATTTGCTTCACGTTATTTTGTGCAAAGTTGACTCAGTATTCAAGAGGTTAATTATTGTCTTGTGCATATTAGTCTTTCAAAGTAATAGCCACATACGTCACCTTGGTGCAGCTTGGGGCAGATGTAAATGAATGCCTTTCTTGTATCAGTGCTAAACATGGGTGTTTTTTTGCATTTTAAGGGTGTAGTACGCTTCTTTTAAGTTCCCCGAATGGTGTTTCGGTCAGGGTGACCCCTAATGATATATTGTACTGCTGTAAAAATCAAAACTTCTCTATACTCACGATATCACGCCGAAGCGAGTAACGAGTAGCGAGGTACTTCTAAGCGGCTTAGCGCCTGGGCATCGCAGCTCCGGAAAAACATCGCAGCGATGGCGAGCCGTTGGCGACACTGTGTCCGGTTTAAGCGGGTCGGGAATCAAAACCCAGACCTCCGCACCAATAGCAATAAGCACCACGCCAACTAGCATTGCTATAAGTGCTGTAATCTTATCCACAGTCACGAAAGGTGATTTTTGACAGTCGTTACAGCTTTTTACATTGCAATTATTGCTGGTATCCGCCTAATAACGTTCCAGTAGTGGGCTGAAAGAAATAATGTTACAAACAACTGCTATTCTTATATTAAAATTTTCATTTTTTAGGTCATCATTCCAACTTTGAACGAATGCGCCGCAGACATCGAAATTAAATGTGTGTCTCAAGACACAGTTGATAAATTACTTTCGAACATTGAAGCAATTTACCAACTACATAAGAAATTCATTGCTGATCTCAAGGAAGCGACATATCCTTTTCCTTACCACACGCATTGTATTGGAGATGTGTTTTTAAAACATGTAAGTAATAGACCACAGTTGCAGAGCTACCAGAAACTAAAAATACATTGCTTTGCACAATTTTTTTCATAACACAACGCAGTGGTCGCATCCACTGTTACATAAATTTTGTTTTTGTTTTTTTTTTTAGCTGTTGCCGGCATGCAGGGTCGTATTTACCCTGTCTACATGTCAAACTTTCATGGGCTTTGATGTCATAATTAAAAAAGTGATCAGACATCAAAAAATCATTTTTTTCAACTATGACGTCAAAAAAATGATTATGATGCCAGAACCAAGAACAGCAGGCCTAGAGCCCAAGATAAAATTGGACATATGGACACGGGAATTATGAAAATTCAGCCTGAGCATGACAAGTTTTTGATTAGACGGTAGTGCTTTGATTGCACTCTACAGTAGTTTGCAATAGAATTTTTTCCGCAAAATCAACAAGCTGTGTCATTGCACTATCAAAGGCGCAAAGCTTCGATCTCACAGCTTTGCACTGCTTAGCATGCACTGCTGATGATGACAGCTGAATCTGTGTTGTCGAAACCTTCAGCTCACAAGAACAAATATCGTTTGTTTCAGGAGAAAGACTTCCACGTGTACGAGCAATATTGCGCCAATTACAGCAACGCTCAAAAAATCAGCTACGAACTAGAAGCCGATGAAAAAATCAAAGCACTTATCAATGTAAGTTGACTGGCTACACGCTGAATTGGTCTAGTGTGAAAGGTAGATTTTTCAGTTCGATTCCTACATGAGTTTTATTATCAAATCAAATTTTCATTATACTCGCTGCATTACGTCGCAACGTGTAACGAGTGGCGGAGTCCATCTCCACGACTTAGCGCCTGAGCGACACTGTTTCCGATTTGACCGGCCCCGAAATTAAACTCCAGACCTCTCGCACCGTTAGCGATGCGCATAGCAACATTGCTAACCGGCCAGTAACTGCATATCATCATAATGTTATTTTCCATTTGCCATAGCATCTTATATTTCCTTCCCCCCAGGCTATGCCATCATGCCAGCAGTTGGTTTTTAATCCATTCTTGATGTTTAGGACTGGAAGAAAGAAGTCGAGAGTCAGACACGGAAGTTAATCCATCTCGAATGTTTTCTAATCTCCCCAGTGCAGCGGTTGTGCAAGTATCCACTGTTTTTAAAAGAAGTGTCCAAGTATACAAACGAAACACACAGCGACTACAACTCAGTTTTGGACGCGAAGAAAGTAAGTGAAACGGGCATATTGTTTAGAACAGTGTTTCTCAACCGCCTGTACGCGGACCGGCACCGGTCCGCGTCTACTTTTCTGCCGGTCCGCCAAATAAATTCCAACATTACACCGCAATTCAAAATTGTGCTTTTTATAGTATAACCCACTTGGCTACGCGCGCTCAATACTTTTTCCGTCAGCCATCAACCTAGTTCGTGCAGTACGCACTGCCAATTCATTGAGTTTTGCTTTTCTTGTAAAAAAATAACGTTGGGGGTGAAATGAACTTAGCGCATAATCACTAATTTACCACCAGTTGTTAAAGTAGTAGTATATGAAATCTAAGAACACATTTAACTGCAATTCAGCAGTATGATTACCGGAATTTGATTATGAAACGGAAACAAACAGCCAAGTGTTTTCCTTTTTTTTCAAACACCCCATTAACGAAAATCGTAGCAGTAGTGGCTTATTTCATTTAACGACTGTATAAGCTCACACAAACAAACACAGCAAACAACAACAATGGTCGAAAAAACAGAGCTGCAAATCAAGTTGGTGATTTTAGCACTTGGTTTTAGCATGACGTATTTGGTTGGTTTTTAAAGTCCGTCGGTTCTCAAAATTTTTTAGGAGATTTTGCCTGTCCCCAACCTAAAAAGGTTGAGAACTACTGGTTTAAGAGGACCATCACTTCGTCCACATGTCCAGGTTAAGTAGGCCACAGTTGAGGGCTTTCCGCATCATAATTGAATTTTTTGATGCCAAAACCACTTTTTTCAATCACCAGATCAAAAATTTTGATCATGATGTGCAAAGCCAATGGGTCCTTGACCCACTTACAGTGGACGTATGAACTGGGATGTAAATGTCAAAAGATTTCACTCACTTGAGAGTAGTTTTTGTTTTCTGTGTCGTTAAATTTCTTCAAGTCTTTTTTGTTCTTTTTCAGATGATGGAGCTTGTGGCTACGTCAGTGAATGAGGCAGAAAGAAGAAAGATTGTTTTTGAAGCGATTAAAGATCTGGAAGATGCAAGCGACTCCTGGGAGAAAAATGGAGTAAGTTCAAATTTGTCAATGCATTTGAATTTGGTTTTAACTTTCAAAAACATCATTTTTAACAGTAAGTACTTCCAGCCGGTATAGCGCCGTTGTTAAGCACATTGCTATCAATGCGGTAGGTCTGGGGTTCGATTACCAGGAAGTTAAAATCGAATACATTGTGGCCAACGACTCGCCAGCACTGCGACGTTTCTTCGAAGCCGCTAAACCGGGAAGATGGACCCCGCCACTCGTTACACGCTGCAGCGTGTAATACCGCGAGTGTAATAAAGATTTGATTTGATACTTTTCAAATGTAACCACTGGTGTTATTATTCTCTATCACACGACTAGCTTGTAAAGTCTATAGCTGCTCCGTCTTGTTTATTGTGATTTTAATCGACTGTTCGTCCTATGCGAGCAGGTTCAGAAAAGTTAATTGCGCATCAATGATCTGCCTAAGGTTATGTAGCGGAAGAGGAAGCAATTATATCACCAAATTGCTGTTCTACGTCGTAAAGCAGCCCTGCTCTTTTGTATTAATAAACTCATCTGCTTTAATGCGAATTTGATACACAAAAGTTTCATGTCAATTGTTTTGTTAAGGCCGAAACATGCTTTAGTAGTTTTGGTAGCAATGTTATTCTCTGTTCGGTGTAACGTTTGGTCTTTGATTGTAGCCTAAATGTTGTAGCATTAATTTAAAACATTTAAATAAAACTTTAGAAATATAAAATCACTGGGCCGGTTAGCTCATTTATTAAGACATTGCTATCGGTACGGTAAGTTTGGGGTTCAATTCCCAGGCCGGTCAGATCGGACACAGTGTCGCTACCGCTAGGACATCTCGTCAGAGTTGTGTTGTCCAAACGCTAAGCAGCGCAGATGGGTTCCGCCTCTCGTTACACGCTTTGGCGCAATACCGAGAGTATAAGGAAACATAAAATAAAGACAGATTCATAGATCTAGCCAAAAGGGTTCAGGCGCTTTTACGGGCATGTTGCGCTTATTTTAACGACAGTTACTGTAAGATATCTTCTTCATTTTTTCCTTTTTCATCCACCGCACGAAACCTTACTGCAGTTTTTGAGAGAAGTATCGTTTGTATATAGGAACGATTGCCTAGAACTGGCAATTTCTGAATTCTACATTGGTGGTTTTTTCATAAAAAAATGAACAAGTCTTCATCACACTTGCGGTAATAAGCCAAAGCGTGTAACCAATGGTGGGTCCATTTCCGCGGCTTAGTGTCAGGGCAACACAGTTGCGAAGCAAAGTCGCGGCGATTGCGAGCCGTTGGCGACACTGCGTTCGATTTTACCGACCCGGGATTCGAACCTCAAACCTTCCGCACCTACACCTATGTCTTGGCAACTGAACTAACGAGCCGATTTTTCACATGAAATCTTTTTGTATTTTAAAGGGAATGTCTAAACAAGGTTTCATGACGAAGAGATCATCATGGTTGAAGAACTGGAATATCCAATGGTTTATTTTGGAAGGGTTTCAACTCAGTCAGTATCATCAGCCAACTGACACTAAAATTATAACGTGCCTCGAACTCAGACAGTGCAAAAACTTGATTGAAAATGCAACGAAATACACGGGAAAACCGTATTCCTTTGGGTAAGAACATAACCTAAACATTGCTACAATTTTTCATAATTTACAATATTTTGTTTATGTTAACAAGGGTCCGTAGCAGGGGTGTTGCTTGCCAAAAGTTTGGGGGCCAGGGCCGCATTTAAACAATGAGAAGTCCCGTTTTGCCCTCAGTAATCGATTTTTCAAAAAAGTTTTGTTATGTCAAAAAAAGGGGGCCAGGTGCACCAACATCTTGCCACGCCACTGGTCTACTGTTTACTTTGCGGCATAAAGCAAAGAAGTTCTACTTCAAGGTAGAACTGCTGAAAGAAGAACCGAATACAACAGTAGTTCTATAATATGCAACTTGTTACATCGCTGCCAAGTCAGTCTTGAGAAAAAATGAATTGGAAAAGACAATTCTAAACCATTTAGGCCTACTGAGTTTTTATCATTAAACTGATTTATGTTTTTGGTCTCCTATGCATTATTGGTTTAAGGTTACATGCGAGAATAGCCCACAAAGCGTTAAAAGCGGTTTGAAATGACTATTTTCTTTCTGGAATCTCTGCGTTTTGAATTTATCTTTAAACGCGAAAACGTGCTGTTTATGCAGTGATTTAGCTATTTATGTTTATTATAAGACAACGGTCGAAAGTTCTAATGTAATTTGGGTACAAATTTGACATAAAAATCATGTTTTTCGCAGAATCGAAATGTCGGAAAAAACACATTTCATGTATTGCACGAGTGACCAAGAAAAGCAAGAATGGCTGACTATATTAAAATGGAAACTAGGCTGCATTGAAAGGTGAGAAAAATATAATTGTCTGGTATGACTTCATGGTACTTTATTTTGAAGTATCAATTGTTTTTGGTTACTGAAGACCACTTTAGCCTCTAAATCAGAGTTGAGCCAGGTTTTTCGGATCGAGCCTGAACTAGTAATGTTTTTACCGGGCCCCTACGACGGATAAAATTTCGGCCGCAAGTTCAAATATCTTCCAAGAGCTAAGAGTAATTGCCCAAGTCCAGCGTCGCACCCAGACCTTCAAGCTTTTCGATTTTAAAACTCAATATAGCCTTATCTTCGAAATTTTTTCGCCAAAATTTATTGTCAAGTCATACGGTCAGTTGTCTTCCACAAATGAAGACAGTATTTCATCTCGGTTCAGTTAAAGCGGTTCGAGCGATGACGTAAAGTTTGATTTTGTCACGAAGGTGACTGTTTGACTTGCAAAATGCCCTCCACAAACTTAAACAATTCTCAGTCACTTGCGGTTTATTTGTAAATTAAGCTTTTTTCGAAAATGAAAGTATGGTTTTCACATTTTTACCCAAGCTCATGTGAGTCCAAGAATTTCTGAGGTTGATTAACAGTAGAAATTTGAAAAGCTGTTGGCATAGCCAAAAAAGTTATAAGCACTTTTTAGCCTAAAGATAAGATAATTTCGTTTATATACCGGTGATTATACACTTAGCGTTCATGTACAATTTCAAATTTCGAACATGTGATTTGCAGCACAAAATTTTTGTCGTTGTAAAACACAGTAGATTCCGAGCCGTGCAAAGACTTTGGAAAGCCCCGAAGCGATTTTTGGGGGGTTTCCCATGCTATTTTGCACACCTGATTGTGACGTACGCAGCGGACCTTTTTTTAGAGGACGTATTTTAACCACCTTTTTTTAGCGGGGCACGTCCCTGGCCATAGGACCCCGAATCTATACCCCTCCCTCCTAATCCAAACCTGTAGATACTTTCTCAAAGATTTTTGCATGCACTTTGCGAAGAAGCCGTTAGAAAGTGTCAAAACCTATGAGCTATGAGCATTAGATGTAAAATGACGTGTGTAAAAATAAATCAATTTTCTTTCTACTAAAGTTTGATTTTTTTTTAGATCACGCCGACAAACTGAGAAGCCTATCCAAACAGCGATCATTGCCTCTTTATCATCCATGATGAATCCTACTGAACAAGGCACTCCGTACAAAAACAATAATTCAAACCGTAAGAAAATCGAAAAAATTCAAGAAACTCCAAAAAAAATCAAAAAACATCGAAATAAATCATTGTTCGGGAAATCCAATCACGGAAAGAAAGCACAAGCAGCAGCTTAATTTCTAAGAAACGCTCTTCCGCGATAATTGCTTTGTAAACAATGTAGTCGGGAGATGTCAGCGGCAATATGGTGCAATGGTTTATTAGAAAAGATTACAGTGTTGACAGCAGGGGTTTTCCCCAGTGTAGAAACGCGTCCTTCGCAATTTTTAAATATTGTACAATAAATATTGGACAAAATAGCTTGGGGAGAAAAAACAAAATCACAAAAATTGAACGTTTCGACAACATAGATTCAGATGTCATCATCAGCAGTGTAAGCAAGGCAATACAAAGATAAAAGCACAATAAAGCCTAGCTTACACTGCTGATGATGACAGCTGAATCTATGTTGTCGAAACGTCCAGTTTTAAAAATTACTGTGACTTTACTTTTCCTCTTTAAGCAGTTTCTAAAATTTCACAAAATGTGATTTTTTAAAGATAAATCAAGGAAAAATCTCTGCAAATAATTTCGGTCGACGTTTATCGTCAAGTTTATAACTATTCAACTCTTGCTGTTTCGCCTTTGCTTAAATCTTTTTTTAAGTTGTATTTACTGTGGGCTGTATTTAATGAATTCGTGTTTTGAAATTTATTATGTTCTTACGAGCGAAGTTGTTTTTTGTGCTGGAAACGCATAGGCATAGCCTCAGGATATTGGTCAACCGGTACGGGTTTAAAGTCTGGGACTACAGAACGACGAGCCAGCGAATGGGCAACTGCATTTCATTCGGTTTATTTGTGGAAAGCTACATTTACAACTGTACACCGCAATAACCATATTTTGGTCCCAACACCTTGCCACTGTTTCATTAATCAATTAGCCTACAGGCCCACACGATTTTAAGGACCCCAAGCCGGGGATGGGTGATTTTTTTTAAAGGATGCTTTTTAATTATAGCTGTTATGACCCGAGGCACAGTAGGGCCTAACCTCCTCAGGCAATACTACGTGATTGATTGAGGTTGGAGAGCGCTGTAAGATTTTACTTCCAAAAACCGCAACCAAACCATTCCACTAAAACTCCTTCGCAGCTACGCCAAACGTCAAACTACGTATAGGCTTGATGAGAAAATATGCCTACGCGAAGAAAATCAGCCTGTGAAAAACAGTATTAATTTCGCGCGCATGAGGCTGGACAGCAATGCCATCCCTGTTTCGAGTATTAATTTCTTACTATTGTCACGTTGCGTGGAAAGGAGGCCTATATCTTGGGACATCTATTGTAAATGATTTTTTGATTTTATTTTTGCGTTTGTTGTTGATATTATTTTTGGTGTAAGCTGTTTTTTAATATTTTTGTGAGTTGGGGTACCATTTAAGAGATGGCTTAATTCGCAGATTTTTAATAAATTTTTTATTCTTTAATCTCTTGCGTATACAAAGTTTGCTGGTTAATTAGGTTTGGAAGGCGTTTGGACAAGTTTATCGAAAGCATTATTTTCGTTAATCACTTCATTCAGGTTAATTTTACCCAATCATTAAGAATTTATACAATTCATAACCGCGTTGTCAATTCTGATTCTTCGACTAACTTCACCATGAAACATTTAGTTGCATATTTATCCTCCTATCACGAGAAAGCGACCAACGCGCTATACGAGCTCGCATAGGATATGCCGGCCATCGTCTACCACACCAAGATGGGAGAATTCCGCTAAGTGCCTTTCTTAACGACACAACACGTAAGCTTGCCGGCTTGTTCTTCACACTGTCCCTTTAATGCTGAGCGTCAAGCAGGGAAGCTGTGAATACCAATTTTAAAAACATTCGTTTGACCAGACTCGGAATCAAACCCAAGTCTACAGCTCCCGAGGCGGACGCTCTTACCACTTGGCCATCAAACATGTTAAAAAGTAGGCAGTGTCTAGAGCCAGGTGCGCTTATTCGTTCGGAATTGCTCTTTGTACAAACCAAACCGCTACCTAAAATATGCTTTTTTCCAATTCGGAAATTTAGCTACCGACCAACTACGCCCACAAACGAATCTTACCAATGATTCATGCATGATATTCCGCGCGCGCTATTACTGTTTCTTACATTGTTGTGTTTGGGCTACGAAGTAAACCAGTGCAAGCAGGTTACAACTATGTTCCTCCACAAAACAATTTCCACACTGAAAATTAGGTGTCCAGTTAGGCTTACATAACAAAGGCCTACGTAGCCCTTACATCAGGGGTGGAAAACCGGTAAAGCAGAGCGGGCCACAGTAATTGCATAATACTTTTTTTGAGTTGCTTGCTTATATCTCGCAACAGAAAATTTGGGAAACTTAAATAGTATTCAGGAACACTTAGATTAAAGTATAATGTTTAATACAAATACTTGAGCGCTCTGCAAATAATCATTTATCAGACCATGCGCAAGGGCGATTATTTTCCTGTAGTCAAATAATCATTTGCCCAGTCCAGGAAATACACTTTGGTTTTGCTTTGCCACGAAAATCTTGCTTGTCGGTAGACTGTATAATATGTTGGAATTTCTTTCAGCGCATCCATCCTTCAGGTGTAAATGAGTTTAATTCTCTTACCGCCAGAACAAGCAAAAAACGCGCCGAAGCTGCCTCTTCTTCATCTGATGCAAACAAAGCCCTGAAGCAAACGAAGCTGTCGTGGCCCCGACCAAAAAATGACAAGTCGTCAGTTACGCAAAGTAAACTAACAGAGCTTGTATCAAACGTGATCACGGAAGCAATGTTGCCATTTTCTTTCGTGGAGCAACCATCCTTCAAAGAACGTATTGCTGCTTGTTAGCCGGATCTTGCAGTCCCTTCTCGTTATCGGGTTGTGAAGAGTTTGGAACAAAAGTTTGGATCTTCAAAAGATGCTCTTAAGCATACCTTAGCAGAAGCTGAACTTGTTGCTACAACAGCTGATTGTTGGACTGCTCATCGGCGTTCCTATTTGGGGGTTACTGCACACTGGCTTTGTCAAAGTACGTTCGAAAGAAAAAGTGTTGTATTAGCGTGTCGAAGGTTGCTTGGCAGCCAAACTTACAGGTTACTTGCTGAGCAGCTTCATGAAATTCACAGCGAGTATGGTATCAAAAGCAAAGTAGTGAATACCACTACGGACAGCGGATCCAATTTTGTCAAAGCGTTTAGCGTCTTTTCACCCTCTGCCAAGGCCGGATTTAGACAATGAGAGGCCCTAGGCTATTTGATTAATGAGCCCCTAGTACGCAACGATCAGATTCATCTCTACGCAGTGGCGAAGGGAAATTTTGAAAAGGAGGGGGCCAAGCATAATTTCCACATTTTTTCAAGCGTATTTTTTTCGGCAGAACTAATTTGAATCTGATTTTGAAACACAGAAAAGGCTCTAGGGGGGTTCGGGGGCATGCTCCCTCGGAAATTTTTTGAAAATTTACGTGTTGTAATGGTTATTTTAGTACTTTTTAAATAATTTTCACGCCAATTTTGTTTAAAATTTTTGACCCTAATTTTGAGTGCTTCGTCAAATATGATGCATTTTGTTCGCACGTTTTCGATGTACGTGCTAAAGGCGTAAGACTTATTGCTATGGAAGAGGTTCGAAATTATGGAAAAATTGTGTACATCAAATACTCCTCATATACCCTTTGGCCATAAGCTACAGAAACCATCAAAAGAGTCTGGCATATTTTAGTCACTTGGCACCAATATATTTGTTCTTTTTTACTAAAAGGGGGAGTCAAAAGGGAAAGGGGGGCATGGCCCCCCCTACATACGCTCTTGTCTCTACGTTTAGGCCTATTAAGGTCTTGATGGTCGATTTCCAAACAAAAAGTCTGAATAAAAAGAAGGTCTTCGTTGTTCGTGACGAGGCCCCTTATTTCTCCGAGGCCCTAGGCTTCAGCCTGCCTAGCCTATTGGTAAATCCGGTCATGCCCTCTGCAGATGAGTTGGATGTGCAAACGACCGACATCAGCGATGTTCTAGCAATAGGAAACGATTTGGAACTACCTCCGCATCAAAAATGTGCTGCGCATTTGCTAAACCTTGTTTGTACAAGTGATTGTGATGCTGCTGAAAAATCTTTAGAATATATAAAGATCAGTCGGAGTACGTTCGCTAAATGCGAAGCTTTGTGGAATAAAACAAGTCGCAGTCCTCTTGCAAGTGAAGCTGTAGCAAACGAAAGTCCTTTGCTACTTATTCGCCCTTGTGCCACAAGATGGAACTCCGTCTACGATGCAGTAAAGAGATTGAATCAAATTATTGACGCTAAAGGATCTCAAGCATTGCATAATTTATGCCAACGCCTTGACCTACCAAGGTAATTTTATTTTCTTCTTGAAGCAAGTAAACTTTGAATACGATTTTCGTACTACATTATTTGAGCTTCATATAACTCGTGAGTCGTGATACACCAGACCCCATTATATAATCTATCGTAATCGCGATTATTACATAAAATGGGAAAATTTTGTATTTACATTAATCCACGCTTTAACAAAGCATTTTTTGAGCCTTCAGTAACATTGGAAATTTCTCATTGCTGATTAACGAAAAATGCTTGCTTTTGCTTCCTTTTTCTCCATCGCAGTATTTGAAAATGCAGTGTGTCCTCGTTTTTTTCCCGAGATTGTAAAATGGGATTAAAAACATCCGCTATATCTCTCCTCCACACAGTGCGCACTGCACAATATTAGCATTCAGTCTTTTTTTGCTCTCAACTCGCAATATTTAATTTGTGTTAAATAATTATTTTGCATGGGCAACAGAATTAAAGAACTGAGAATCTCTAGTTCTGTACTACCATTTTTCGTTTTGCTTTCTAACATAAAAGACCACGACATGATTTTAGAATAAGGTGCAGTGACCATAATACACATGTCAAAACGTTACACGTTTTGCTGCTGTTTCCCTTTTCTGGTGTATTTGATTTCAATTGTTAATGTCATTTTTTGTGTTGTTACGCTTACCAGAAATAAAATCTGCTACTACTGCTTTAACATTAAAGTGCAACCACCGTACTGCTTGTACTGCAGTTTGGAGGCCTTCTCTATATAAATATATTTTTCCACCGTAATGTTGAATACGAAAAAAGAACTAACGAGTAAAAATTTTGTTTCGAAAGGAGTGAGAAAAGAGTGCATTTTTAAAAAGAAAACTTTAAGTTGCGATTGTTTAATTTTGTTATACAGTGGAATTCGGTTAATGAATCCACGGTTAATAAATCCAGCCGCTTATTACATCCAATTTGCTTGGAACGGAATCGTCCCAATCCTTTCCCGTTATAAAAACTTCGGTTAATAAATCCAAGCGCCGCTTAATACATCCAGTTTACGTGCTTTATGCAGTCAAATTTTTCTTCATTATGTGTTAATAAGTACGTACAACATTGGATTATCAGTTTCGTATGGACAAGTACGTACATGCCCTAGTGTACTGGTAGGCCTAATCAAGCAGACTAATTGAACGCCAGTCGTAGGAGTGTGCAAAATCAGACTGAGGAAGAATTCACTGAGAATCTTGTTTCAATGATACAAAACCAGGATGGATTTGTTGAAATTTCTGATGACGAAGATGATGATAATGATGGTTCAGAAGAAGAAACGCCATCAGCAGCAGAGTTGCGGAAATGTTTTCGTCGCTTGGCCCTGGGGCTAGAGCGTACTGGGTTTACGAAGATGGACATGCTTTGTGATATGAAAGAAGAAGTGGATGGCCATCTGAGGAAAACATTTCCACCGAAGCAAACTTCATTGCGCAGATTTTTCTGTATCGAATAAATATTGAAAAAATACTATATTTTGTGCATTTTTACCGCTGCAGGGGGATATCCACATTGGTGAGATGCATTTTTAGGAAACGCCGTTTATTAAAGCCGCCGCATATTAAATCCAAAACCGGCTGTCCCGAGGTGGATTTATTAACCGAATTCCACTGTATATTATACTGATTTACAGATTTCGTGATTCTGAAATCGAATTTCTGGTGGTATACGAAAGTATAATGAAACCGCTTGCACTTTCTCTGGACATTTTACAAGGAGAAGTAGATACATACATGGGGTCTTTGCTTCCAACTATTGTATATTTAATCGAGTGCATGGAAAAAAGAAAAACTAAACGAAAACCATAAAGTGATTTTCAAGCCATTGCTTGATGCCATTATTGCAGGAATTCAAAAACGATTTGGTGATATTATAGAGAATGAGCATCATCTATTCTTTTACCGAAGTATAAAGACACCTGGACAGATGACCAACGCCAGTTGCAAAAAGGTACAACTTTTTAAATGGGTCAGTGGCATGTAGGTAGCATTATGAAGCCTAAGCGTATATTGTCACTGCAACGCCAAGTTTTAGGACTGGTTGTGTAATGCAGTGGTCGGCAACTTTTTTAGCAATAAAACTTATTTAGAGCTGAAAACTTCAATCTTTTTTTACTCGGGCAAAAGCATTAAACTTTTAAAATCTTGCTGCAGCAGCTTTGCTTGAATTTTTTTGTAGTGACTTCTCAAACCTGATTCCTGGCGTGATTTATTTTATGATTTTGAGTAAATTTGCCATACTGGGAAACCAGAATTGAGCTATCAAGTATTTTTTTTATAATTTCCGAAAATTGCGCCCTAACATTACGAAAATGTTTTAAGTTCAAAGCATTTAATCTGAAAGCGCATACGGACCGGTATATAACAAACTTCACCCGGACCGGCAGGGTGGTGACCCACCACCGGTATAATGTGCAACCCGTCTATAAGTGCAAAAATCATTGAAGTATGTAGAATTAACAAAATGATACAGCCATCTAATGTTGGACTAAAAAGAAAGCAAAACTCAGAATCGTATTCTATGAAGTACGAAAAACATTAAAGGAAAATTTAAAACTTCAAAGCAACATAAACAGTAGACAATATGGCGGCATGGCTACTTTACTGCAATCTCAAGAGATAATACCAGTCAACTATAGTAAAAGTTTTTGCTTGAGGAAGAAAAGTGGATGATGCATAAATTACTTTGAACATATGAGTAACACGTAGACCATTTCAAATCAGCATAGCTAATAAACTAACATTACCACTTAAAAAAAAACAATGTTTTAACAAAAACATACAGAATGACCTCTCGGCCCCCATCCTTGATACAACATACAAAAAAGTTTAGGGCAAAGATTGAAGAACACTCCTTCTATTTACGCACTTTACTTGAGATGCTTGAAACTAGGTTGTCAACAATTAGTAGAAGAATTTCCTCATACACTATAAAGAGGCTTGCTAACTGAAGTCCTCCTACATCAAAAAACGCCGACCAAAACACTGCTTCATACTATAAGTGAAAGCTTGGCCAAAAACAACTAGATCAAGATTAATGACATTTGCATTAGAAGTTGAGTCAATGAAACAAAACACGTCAACGACATGGCCTAGCAGTACTGCGCGCAGGAGACAGATCCTACGTGACGAGTTCAATTCGCGGCTGGAGCCGATCGCCTTCGACATATATATCAGGAAGCTCCTGACTCGAAGAGCGCAAGCTCACTTCAGAGTCTCCCTCAAATACAGTTGAATTTTCAGTTCAATATAATTTGAAAATAACCTCAGTTATTTATTTATTCTTATTTATTTAAAACAATTGACATTCTCACCACACTAGCTCCTTATCAGCATTCAAGAAATTGGCCTATGTTTTTACAAGGCATCATAGTAACAGTATCACAACATACAAATTGAATCAACATAACAGCGAAGTTTCAACAAAATGAACTACCGGTACAAACATTGTTGAAAAAAGCATAAAAAGACAAGATTACAGCAACTCACTGTTTTCTTTTGCTTGATTTCTTACGCTTTGAAGATTTAGTTTTATGTTTCTTTCGTTTTTTCTTTACTTTATTATTGTCTTCATCAGAAAAACTTTGTTTACGCTTTTTAGTTTTTTGTTTAGTTTGTTTTTTAATAGTAAATGAGTTATTTGAAGTTGATGAAGGGCCGGTACTACTATCATCAGAATTAAAACAGTTTCCTGATATTATATCAGCAGCGTGAAGTTCCATAAATCCATCATGGCCCCATCTTTCTGTTGAAGATACAGGTTTACTAACAAGCTGCTCACATACATTATCTATCACTTTTTTACTGGATGATGATCCTTTTTCTTTTTTGTGTTTCTTCTTTTTGCGCTGATAATATTCTTCCAATGAGCTGTCACTGGATTTTCGTCTTTTTGATTTCTTATGTTTTCTCCACATGTCTTGCTCTTCCTGCATTCTATTGTGAAGCTCAGAATGCATCAAAGTATTTAACAAAGACAACTTATTAATGGAAGGTTTTGATGAACTCATTTTCAAAGTAGCAGCTACAATTTGCTAGTCTATAATCCACACATTGCACATTAGCATACTGTTACAAGTACTAAACCTAATCCAAAATAAAAAAAAATATTATCTCTCCACACACATACTGGTAGCGCAGTGAGAAGGTTAACAAAAACTAATACAAGTGTCTATCCCTGTCTATTTCACTGGAAATTCCAATTACCAAACTTTGAAAATCGTGGTTGCATAACCGTTTTTTGGTTCCTGTAATGCCATTCTCACAGTAGGGGAACCAAAGGAGAAGTTAACGATTACGCAACCACGATTTTCAAAGTTCAGTAACCAGAAATTTCAAAAACTTTTCTGTGAAATAGAAGCTTCCAAATTTATACTAATTGCTGTCTCAATCTGTCAAAAAATCATAGCTACTGGCATAGACAAAATACTTTTCCACACTTGAAACAAGTTATTCAATCTTGACCAAAACGGGTTAGATCTAGTACCGGTATCAGCCCCCAGGTTTGATTAGGGTTAGGTTTGGTTAGGATTAGGTTCGGTTAAGGTTAAATTTAGTTGGGGTTAGGTTCGGTTAGGGTCAGGTTATAGGGTAGATTAAGGTGATAGGTTAGGTTAAGTTTGGCAGACAGAAAAAGCGTGGGGGCTTAATCTAGATGAGACTCGACCAAAACTACAAAAATGTAGACTGAACTGATAATTGCATACTACTAAGCTCACAGTAGCCTAGAGTAGAGGTTCTTAACCTGTGGGTAATTACCCACTAGTGAGGAATATGAGAAACTCAGGTGGGAAATTTGAAGTATTGGAACACAACAGTTCACGATAAACCAGTAGTTCTCAACCTGGGGGTCGCAATTTGGATATCCATGACCTTCTTTTTTTTTTTTTTTTCTTTTTTTTTTTTTTTTGCTCTTCATCAGTGTTGCCAGATTATTTTTACTTCAAGTAGCCAATTCCATTTTTTCATTTTTTTGCTATGCAGTTTTTAAATTGTGGTCGTGGATCCCTTGTCCAATTTGCGTAAAATTATTTGTAATACCGGGCCCATTTTCCCGTTAAAATAACAATAAACGGCACAATAACAAGATAAGTAAGGTCTAGCATGATTTGTGGAAAGCAGCACAGAACTGACTGACTATGGAGTAGCCACTAGCGTAGCCAGGATTTTGCAATGGGAGGGGTTGAGAATGACGTCATATTTGACCATAAGCTGTATACAGGAGCGGATCCAAAAAGTTTTGGTGGGGGGGATGTAATGTTGAATTAAGTTGAACGTTAACTAAATGCAAAGACGTTTAGACACGGAAACAGGCGTAAATAAACCTTTTGAAAATGTTTCATGTCAAGGGCCTATTCAGCATTTTTTCAGGGAGGGGGCACCAATTTTTGTCACTTTTTCAAGCGTAGTTTTTTTCTGCAGAGTTAATTTTAAGCAACTTAAGTACCAAAAACGACTCCAGGAGGGTCCGAAAGCATGTTCCCCCAAAACTTTTTGAAAATTTGCATACTGTAATGGCCATTTTAGTGCTTTTTAAACAATTTTTAAGGAAAGATTGTCATATTTTTGACCCCTAACTTTGAATGCTTCACCAATGATGCATTTTGCTTACAGTTACAATTATGCGTGCTTAAGGCGACTAAGGCATATTGTTATGAAGAGGTTCAAAATTATGGAAAAAATTTTATTCATCCAAAACATTGTTGAAAATGGCTGGTGAGGAGGGGATGCATACGCCACATCCCCCCCCCCCCCTGGATCCGCACTAGTTGTACAATAACAAAAGATGGTCTCAAATTTAAGAGAGATGTTTGAAACTAAAAATACCAAAGGCAGTTAAGGCACGATTGTTGTAAGAAAGTCAAAGGAATACTTTCTTGTGGAACTGGTAAAACGATATTCAAATGTTAGTGATTTAGTTCTTTTTTGAGTTACCGGTACGTAGATCATTTTCGTTTGAAATCGTTTAGTCTTTTTTCTGCGGAAGGTCTGAGGGGCCGAGGGCAATTGCGTGTAGAGGAACGGCACTGTACTGCTAATAAATTTGCGTCACTGCTTCATAAGCATAAGGGCAAAAAACAAGATTCAGGAAACAACGCTACGGACTTTTTGTTATTGTAACAATAACAAAACCAGATTATCAATGACAAAGTATCTAGCACTTTGAAATGGCTCAGGTCTTATCTTGTAGCACTTCGAAATAAATATCAGAAAAAGAAGTAAGTATGACGTCATTTGAGGCTCAATGGGGGTGTTGTAACCCCCAACTCTCACCCCCCCGTGGCTACGCCACTGAAAGTAGCAATGAGAAACTGATCAAAGCGAAAGGATGTGTAACTGGGTACCGGTAGCCTATGCAGCACATTGTTTACCGTATTTTACGGACCATAAGGCGCAGTAGTGCTTTGTTGCTTACACTCAAAACCAGTACCGGTACCCTTACCATTACTAAATGAGCATTAAATGGCAACCCGATGCTCCTTAAAAAACGTAGCGTCTTATAGTCCGGTGCGCTTTATGTATGGAAGAAAAACGAATCAAAGCAATTTACCGATAGCCTAGTGCGCCTTATAGTCAGATGCGCCTTATGGTCCGTAAAATACGGTACTCACGTCAGTTGAAGATAAAACAGCAGTTTTAGTATTAATCTAGTCTTAGTTTAACCTGTTAAATACCGGTACAAAATATTTTAAATTGTGTTTTTCTTTAATTTGCTCTAATCAACAAGTGCCACAGCTTAAACAAAAAAAAAAAAAAAGATTCATTATTAAACTAATTTTCCAATTAGCTACCCATAAAAAAAACTTTGGTGCCGTATTACAACAGACTGAAAAGCCCCTATCATTATTACGGTAGGCCTATAACTAACTATTGTCATGGTCTACCGGTGCACTTAAATACCGTTTAACTACCAAGAATCATTTCTAATCATCTATTGCGCTGGTAAGAGTAGGCTGATTGGCTCAAAAACCTCACGTGACCTCAGCAGCTTGCAAAAAAGCATCCAATTATCCCGTCCCATCGTCACCTAATAACGAACTAGTGGTACGAACACCTCATGCGCAGACGCAGTGTTGCAAATTTAAACACTTCTCTTACCATTCATCGCAGTTTTCTTTTAAGAAACATTTTTTAAAAAGTAGCCAATATGTAAAAAAATCGCCAAAACTTGCTCGCAAGTAGCCCAAAAAGTCGCAAGTCGCCAATCTAAAATTTCAGTCGCCAATCATGATTAAAAGTAGCCCAATTGGCGATAAGTAGCCCAATCTGGCAACTCTGCTCTTCATTTGATTTTGGGCAGAAATTTGGACATCTGCAAACGTGATGACCTTTTTTTGCTTTTCACTTGATTTTGGGCGGAAATTTGGACATCTGCGGATTTAATGACCTTTTTTTTTGCTTTTCACTTGATTTTGGGCGGAAATTTGGACATCTGCGGACTTGATGACCTTTTTTTTTGCTCTTCACCAAATTTTGAGTGAAAATTTGGACATCTGTGTTTTTTTTTTTGCTCTTCTCCTGATCCGCAACTGCATTTATGTGTGTTTAATGACTCGTAATATTGGAAGTGGGTAATTTGGTTATGTCAGATTGCAAAGTGGGTAGCTGAATATAAAAGGTTAAGAACCACTGACCTAGAGCAGAGGTCACCAAACTTTTTGCTCCGAGGGCCGGATGTAAATTGCGAAAAAATACACAATTATTTATAATCTCTATCGGCATCAATTAAATGCAATAAACAACAAAATCAGCGGTGGAAGAGCAAAGTTGTGATGAAAATCGAAAGGTTGTGGAAGCCTAATGAATTGCAAAAGAAAAAAAAGAATTAAGTTACGAAAAAAATAACTGCAAAAGATATGTAACACCAGCTATGTAAGCTGAAATTGCTAAATTTTCAGAACTAGTGGGATTTATGAAATTGTCGTTTTTCTCTCATAATATCATCAACGTTTGGCTTAGAGGTGCAGCACCCAACCATAAGAATAGCCTTCAAGTGGTCATCGATCAGTCTCGTATGATGTTCCGACGTCACATACTTCATCTTTGAGAAAGTTTGCTCGCTAATATAAGTCGTCCAATACATTGATGCCATCTTAGAAGTAAATTTCTTCAGGTTTGGAAACACATTGTCAGGTAAAGAGCGGCAAAATTCCACAAGTTGTTCTTCTTTGTGTTTCTCTTTCAATACTTTGCTAGATTGCAAATCAATGAGTTCTAATTGCAGGTCAATTGGCATCTCAGAAGGTTTACAAACCAAACGTTTTTAACAACAATGGCGTTTCTAAGTGTGTGATGTCTTACGAGAATCAGTAAAAGGTTGCGTGTTAGCTCTACATCAACGGCAGTCCAAACAGAGCCGCTGTTATTTCTTTTGCTCGTCCGCCAGCGTGGCGGGCCGGATGAAATCACTTCGCGGGCCGGATCCGGCTCGCGGGCCGTAGTTTGGTGACCTCTGGCCTAGAGCAAAACAGCAGGTATTGGTACCTGGGTACCGATACCGTATGTAACCATGTTATTTCATTAGGACAATAGTACAAACTTTTTCTGCAGAGAGGTAAACTACTGGTACCATACCGATACTGTGTTAGATACCAGTACCATGATTAGCTGAACATTTCTTACAAATAGCAGCTAGTCCAATAGCATCACTGAGCATGTACCAGCAGGGTGGAGTGAAAAAACTTTTTTCTGGAAATTGGAGGTTGGGGGGGTTCAAAAACCTGGCAAACCACCTAAAACCAACACCAATTACAATATTCAGAGGTTGGACCCCAAACCCAGCCACCTACCCCCTCCCCAAAGTTGCTGTAGGGGTCAAATTTCTAGAGTGAGGTGAAAAATTTTGTTTGGAAATTGGATGTTGGGGAAGTCCAAAAACCTGGCAAACCACCCAAATCCAACACCAATAGCAATTTTTTGAGGTTGGACCCCAAACCCAGCCACCTACTCCCCTAAAAGTTGCTGAAGGGGGTCAAATTTCTTAAAACACCTGTTCTTCTGATCCACACATCGTAGGAAGCTGATTTTGGTCTTGAAAGCTGCGAAATGTCTATGTCTCTACTTGCTCTAATTGAACATTCAGTCGTATAGGCTAGTCAAAGGCTTTTGAGTTATTTTCAAACAATCATATTATATAATTACTGCTTAGAAGAAAAACAACAAAATAGATTTTTGCAAATAACTCAAAAACCATTGACTGCACGTCTAAACGTTTAATTAGAACAAGTAGAAACACAGACATTTTGCAGCTTTTAAGACCAAAATCAGCTTTCTACGGTGTGTGGATCAAAAATTATGTACATGTGTTGTAAGAAATTTGACCCCACTTCAGCAACTTTTAGGGGGGTAGGTGGCTGAGTTTGGGGTCCAACCTCAAAAAACTGTTATCGCAGTTGGTTTTAGGAGGATTTTTAGACCCCCCCAACCTTCAGTTTCCAAAAAAAGTTTTTTCACTTCACCCTAATGTACCGCTCCTCTACTCTGCCTGTACCAATACTAGTGGCAGTGATGGGCAGAATTTTTTCATTTTTCTTTTATTTTTATTTGGAAACACGCTGAAATATAAAAAAGAAAAAACTACACTGACGAGAAAAATTAAATATGCACACAAATGAGGTTTTTCCTGTCTGCGAAAAGACCATGAGTCCAACCCCCGAAAAATTGGCGCAGTCGTCGAGTCTGCAGCCTCTCACATTCTGATGACATAATTAATACGTTACAAGACATAAAACATACAGGTAAAGACACGTAAACATATAGTTAAGTATTATTAAGCTTACAACTTGCAGCAGTAAAAAAAAAAAAAAAACGGTTATATTTAATACCACATAGAAAAATTTACTTCATCAAAGTTTTGATTTTTTTACTAAAGGATTTTACGCTTAATTCTTGAATAGATTTAAACTCTGAAGGTAAATCATTCCATAATTTACAACCAGAGAATTTTATTGATCCTTGTGTGGTAGATTTAGTACAATGGAAATTTACTGCTCAGTTATCATCACAAGCAAACCTGGCAGGATACTCGTGTATTTCCCAGGGTATAGTAAAATAATCCTGTTTTGAACGTTTTCGGTGATTGTGTTTTTCTTAATTGGCCTAAGGTCATTTCCTGAAGTTTTTGTAGGGTTTTCTGGCAAACTTCGAGAAAATTAGTAATCTTCTCTCAACACGTGTTTTTTCCCTGAAGAATTCTTCATATTGCGTAACTCGTTTCTGGTATATAAGTGCTCGATAAATCTCAATTCATCAATATATTTTCCGATATCGATAAATGATATCGATAAATCTCAATTCATCAATATATTTTCCGATAAATGCTGCAAGTTTTTTCATTAAATTTTTATGTATTCTAGGTACCGTAACGTATTCGTGTCTCGCCTGGAAAATTATATTCATGGACAAATTATATTCATCAAAAACGTGTTTAAAAATAGCTGGTGGGGGGATGCATCCCCACATCCCCCCTGGCCTCATTATTGAATTCAGCATGCCTATTAAGCACATTGGTACGACAACTGTATAGATACAGCAGCCTTACGAGTGTACCTTAAACCTGAGGGCGGCTGATGAGGGCTAATAGCCCGAGACAGCGCTGTCCAACTCTACGGTAGCCTTATATTCATTAATTTTTCTCTACAGTATTTTGGTTGTGATATTCCTAATCAATTTTTTTAACCATGTTTGTTTGTAGCTTTTTCTTGAATCTTAACTTGTTTTAATTTTCGAGATTGATATTACAAATGTTCGATCATAATAGGGACTGTGGTTCGATATAGTCAAACCTCACCTGCTCAAAAAGCAGCACAATGATACTTACAGTATAACCAAGGTTTATTACGCTAACAAAAGGTTAATGTTAGTCATAAAACCGTAAAACTTGATTGAAATTTGATTTTAAAAATTCAATTAAAACAGCGTTGAGGTGGGTTAGGGATTTTAAAATACTTTTTTTCCGCGTATCTGGCTTATTAGAGAAATCATCGCAGTGTGAGATAATTGATTCGCGCCTGGGTCGCATATCGTACCGGTACTTTCAGAACACCTGATAGACTAGAGATGTGCGTTTTTATTCAGTGCGGAATGTGCTTGGTGCTGATTTGCTTGTTTTCGATAGTAAATTCAACTTGGTAATAAGGTCTACTCTACTTGCCCTGGAAACATTCATTAGACCAACACATTTGACCATAAGGGCGTAGCCAAGGGGGGGAAGATTCATTAGACCATAAGGGCGTAGCCAGGGGGGGGGGCGAGCCCCCTGCCCCTCTCCCCCCTGGCTACGCCCTTATGGAAGAATATATATCTAGACTGGACTAAAAGCTGTTGTCAGACTGTATAATTTGAAGGGAGACTAGCCTAAATCACTTACGCTGAAAATCACCCCTTTTTCCTGCGTCAGGCTCTGTGCTCCAGCATACTCTCAGCTCCATAGTCACGGTGTATTTAGGCTATACTCATACCGATCATAAAGTGGGCCACTTACCAAAAAAGCATGGTGACGTATGCCTACAAAAATGCAACTTGCTTTCAGAGTTGTCCCGAACAAAAAATTTTGTTCCCAATTCCATTTCAAACCTAAAGCCTTTGTTCCCATTCCGATCCGTTCCTAAATTTTAGAAAAAAACAATTCCTAAATGTTCCGGTTTAGTTTTATCAGGTTGCGACAAAAAATAACAGTGGCGCGGGAACGTTTTTTGGACAGGGGGGGCTCAAAATAGTAAGATCGTGTCAACGTCTGGGGGGCGAAGCCCCCCAGACCCCCCTTTTTTCGAACGCACGTTTTTATGAGCAGGACACTCAGCAGACCTATTTTGATAGACATCAATTGCATGCCCGCTCAAGTGACCGGAACTTTTTCAGGATAATTTTTTATCGTGGAAAACAAGATTGCTTACTACCATTAGGCTTTTCTAACCATGCTCGAATCACTACTCATGTATTTGTAAAATGCAAATACCTCAATGACAAAACCAAAAAGTAGGCAAACAAAATTTGTCCGATCTAACTTTTGCTTTGCTGATCAGAGTTACATGCAACAAACAATGCCCCATTGAGGTTTAAAAATAACAAAAAACACACAATCAAAATAAAGCACTGAACCATTTTTTAACATAATGAGATGTGTAGATATAGGTATTTAGGTAGGCGTACTAGCTCAATTTTAGTAACAATCATCGGCAGTGCTCGAGTTGTGAAAACACTTATGGGGGGTGGTAGGCTACAACTTTTCACGCAGACCTAAAAAGAAATGGTCATTATAGTTGTAAGAATTGGTTTACGCTAAAATGTTTTATGGGGGGATGGTGTTGTTTTCAGGGGGGATGGCATCCCCCTCAAATCGAGTAGCCTACTGATCATCGGTGCCAGTTTAGTAGTGATTTAGCCGCTTCATTGGGTTGGTAGAAAAAATTCAAAACCATTAAAAAACTCAACCAGAAGAGAACTTGCACCAGCTCATATAAGCTAAATTAGGGGTGCCCAACCAGTCGATCGCGATGTACCGGTCGATCTTTGGATGCTTGGCTGTCGATCCCGGGTTAATTTGGCATGTGCACAAATCAGGTTGGCCACCAACATTTCCAGTTCATGTAACGCGTCCGGGCCATGAAGACCTTTTTTTTAGCTCTTCACAAAAATTTTGGTGGAATTCGGAACATCTGAAGGATTGAGGACCGTTTTTTTGCACTTCACCGTATTTTCGTTTACAATTTACGTAATTCCCATGATCAGTAGCGACTTTCATTCGAGCATTCAGAGTAGTTTGGCGTAAAGTGTTTGGCAGCTACAAGAATTGGCAGCCATTATACTTTTACTGGTCCATCGTCCATGACTGCTGCAAAGGTTTGCAAACGCTGATATAAAACACGGTTAAAAATAAAATTCGAAAATTGAAAATTTTACCAAATTTTACGTTGACCTAGTGAATAATAACTAACTGATTTTTAAAAGAATAGTGATTCTTCGTTGGTTAAAAGCACTTTAAAAAATATTTGCTTCATTACGTATGTACGTTGCGAGCATTAATACCGTCGCACTCAGTGCATAATTTTTTCAATTGTCAGGGGGGGCTCAAATGGTTCAGGGGGGGCTAAAAAAAGTTCAGGGGGGGCTTGAGCCCCCCCTGGAACCCTACTTCCCGCGCCTATGAAAAATAATCTTTAACAGGAATCATGATTTCTACAGAGACACTGCGGGTCATTATCCCAAACTGTGATCAAAAGTTAATTAAGAATCTATGCCTAGTTAACCAACTTTTTCAGCAAAAAGATGAAAATTGAAACTAGCAATCAAGGAAAGGGTTCTGTAACATTTTTTAAACAATCAATCGGAATTCCTGTTCCTGTAAGCCACAAAAAAGTTCCATTCCGGTTCCTGTTCCCAAAAAGTCTATGTATTCTTGCCGGAACAAATTCCTATTCCAGTCCATGGACAACTCTGCTAGCTTTCCGAAGAACATCAGATGATATGTTGCCACTTTTAAAT
Source organism: Trididemnum miniatum (assembly GCA_964006365.1). Classification (NCBI taxonomy): domain Eukaryota; kingdom Metazoa; phylum Chordata; class Ascidiacea; order Aplousobranchia; family Didemnidae; genus Trididemnum; species Trididemnum miniatum. Next base: position 2,274,744 of record OZ023244.1, read on the forward strand.
TATCTGGTTTTGCAATTTGCAAGAAACTAATAGTCAAGTCAAGTTTATTTTACCTGGACGCGTAATTCTGTAATAAAGAGCGCAGGACGAAAACGGCGAAAGAGCTTACGGTCTGGGCCTAATTAAGCAATGGGAAACTGGGCAGTTGCCCCGGGCCTCGCGCATTTGCTAATTTCTAGCTGTTAGATTGTGAAACGATACTAATTTCGGCTCAAACTACGACCCGCGGACGTGATGACCTTTTTTTGCTCCTTACTTGATTTTAGGAGGAAAATTGAACATCTGCTGACGACGTAGTGACCTTTTTTTTGGGCGGTAAATCTAGGCTTACCATACGTTCTCTTTTTGGAGGACATGTCCTCCTTTTTAACAAAAACTAATTTGTCCTCCGAGGGCTTTTAAAAATGTCAAAATGTTTTCCTTTTTAGCTTAGTGAACAGTGACAACAAGTCGAATCATGCTTACAAGAAAATTTTGGGGGAAGTTTTAGCTCAAACTACGGCCTGCGGACTTGATGATTTTTTCTTTGCTCTTCATTTGATTTTGGGTGGAAAATAGGACACCTGCGAAACGTGATAACCTATTTTTGCTCTTTACTTTGTCTAATGCATAATTGCTTGCTATTATTGTAACATTCAAATAAACTAGACTAGAAACTCCTTGCAAATTTTGTAAAAAAATTACACCTAAGCTTAGATTTTCGTTCCGGACAGTGAACACAGAGATGGTTCCACCATAGACTACTATAATGTATTCTAGTTTGTTGCATGTAACTCTATTATAGTAGTCTATGGTTCCACCGTTCCACTATTATAAAGAACTATGGTTCCACTCTTAGTAACAATAGACACACTGTCTCTAGTTACGAAATTGCAGAAAGGAGAAATGTCAGTCTATTGCTCGCACAAAGAAAAAAAAATGTTTTAGCATGAACTTTTTTTTCGCGTGCGGAAAAAAAGTTAAATTGAATTGTGTCTTGCCAATGTCTTTCGAAATGGGGAATGAATCCCCCCAATAATCTGGCAGCATCTCCCCCATGTATTTCATGGAAGCGGAAAATTCTCCTCACGAGCCAATTTCATCTTTTCAATATAGAAAAATGATCTATTTTTCTAAATCATTCCCCCCAATATCCAAAAACGGTCAAGTTTGCTAAATCATCTCCCCAATGCTCAACACAGCTTTGCACCCCTGTCAATCAAGCGTGATTTTGGTTATTTTTTTGCACATCTTATTACAGACCATAAAACTTTGTTTATTCTAGTTCCTACCACTGATATCTTATATCCAGTTCTTCTTGGTTCTAGAACCAAGAACTGTGGTGTACCATTACAGTTAATAGTTACCGGTAATGAAGAGTTGCACTGTTCATTGAAACTTTGTGGGAATTTTTTTATCTGGTGATCGACTTCATTTTGGATAAATTGTCCTCAAGTTTGTTGTTGTTGATTTTGAAAACCACAGTTACAGGAACTTTTGCACAAGGTCCATAATCTGCGTAAGCTCTACCTCTCTACTAAATATTCTTCTGTTGCAGACGATGGCCTACCAGCCTGCTCTGCTACACTACTACTCTGCTACTGGAATCGTTTTGCACGAGATAGTGAACGGTATTGAGTGTTTGCAAACTTGTGGAACTAGTCTAAGCCTAGGTCTTTTATTAGAAAAATGCATGACAGTACTGATAGCTGACTTAAACAAAACTTAGATAGTATCTGTAGCTATTTTATTGTATACTATATACTGTTACAGTTTATGGAGCTCTGTGAGGTATGAGATTGCATTCGTGTAAAACAAATGCCAAAGCGACAAAGGTTACGGGTCCATAGAAATAGCCATTTTGTAATCTTGACTGTTTTCTCAATTGCAATAACAGAATAACCTGATTGCTAATGAACTGATTACTGATAAAGTGTGAAGTTTTAATGTGTATGATGAAAAATCCACCTCACTACCAAAGACACAGGATTTGAGTCAAATCAACTTTTTGGTCTGCGCTGGTGGTACAACAGTAAACTAGCAACAAAAGTTTTTCAATTACGAAGATCTGCTGTGATTTGTAAATGAGAGTTAGCCACTGAGACCTGCTAGTATGCTTACGATGGTACTACTGTGAAATTAATAGTTACTGGTATTCAATGCCTGCTTATGCTTCACCTGCAAAGATACATGTTATGCTGCTATGAAATCTATACCAGTATGCTCTACACAGTACAGGGTAATGTTTTTCATGCGCAGTTGGTTATATTTTGTTATAATGTCACAATTGCAACAGTTGATATTGACGACAGATCATCCACATTACCCTGCTGTACGGTAAATATCTACTAAAGAAATGGGGTAACAGGGTAACGTCTAGTATCAGCCCCCAGGTTTGATTAGGGTTGGTTAGGGTTAAATTTAGTTAGGGTTCGGTTCAGTTACGAAATCCAATTGTAATCCTAACCAAGCCTAACCCTAATTGAACCTGGAGGATGATACTAGAAGTTACCCAAAAATGAACTGAAGTATGCAACGTACGTGTCTGTTAAATAGAAATAACTGATATGTGCACGCTGTGTCGATATGCCTTTTTATGGCAACTACCTGTATTACTCAAGTTGCTGGAAGTTTATCATATAGCTGATTTCAACAGATCCAGAAATGTTAATGTTCAATTGTATGCTGGCCTTCTTCAGTCCAGTATTTTGAGTTCCAGAATGATTCACACCAAATATTTTCCATTATTAAGCATTTGATTTGTAAATAGCTGACTTCTACTAAATTTTTGATAGCTGACTTTTACTAAATGTTGAAAGGGGCAATGTTAACCAAGTTAAAATTTTGAAGACTTTTCTACCCTGGAATAGTCTGGGTTTAAATGAGTCAAGATTGAATTTTACTTCACATTTGAGTTTCCGAAGTAAGGCACTAGCATCAGATCTGTTTTAATTCTAGTAAAGTGCATTTTTAACTAAGGGCTGGCAGTTGAAAAGTCAACAAAATTATATGTAGTGATTTAAAACTGTGTGTTCAGCAATGTTTTGATCTGCTGATGTTGGACTGTAAACTGATATCGGTAATGCACTTGAGCCACTAACCGATTTGCTGAAAACTAGCTTTGAAAAAGTTTGCTCAAAATTTTTGTCATAGTTTTTCAAGTTTTAAGTTATACTGAGAAATTATTCACAAGCAGTTATGGTTTTACGATCAATTTGGTTCAGAAGTAGCAACTGGTTTTGCAATCAATTTGGTTGTGCTTTGATCTGCTTAGTTATTGTATCTACCAGTAAGCTCAGTTTCAATGTTATTGGTGAGCAAGCATTACATTGCCGTTTTTTTCTCAAAAGATAATATACCTTACTTAGTTTCGTTAATATTAAAGCGTAATAACTACATGCAAAAAAAATATTCGTTAACTTTTTGTTAAAAAACTTTTAGGTGGTAATAACTACTATTGTAATTGTCATGTGTTTTTATATCATCATAAAATCACAAGAGATTTTTCATGGTTTCTTATAACGTCATAAAAAAAAGTGATGATCAGGATTTTGCGCAGTTGTGAAAAACATAAAACCTCAATTATCTCTAAAACATAACAATTGTAGTTGTTAGCTTTTGAGAAAAAATGGCAGTACACACTGACCAGTCATGTCATAGTATCAAAACCAATTAAGGGCTAGGCAAAACAGCTTTTAGCTAGTGTAGTTAGAAAAATATGGTTATCCAAAAAAACAAAGCTCTTCCAAAACTGCTGGGCTCGCACCCTTTTTTCATGGCAGTTTTTGAAAAAGCGTACTTTGCATCAAGTGTTCAAGCATTATTGTAATAATGGCCCATCATATGTCATGCTTCAATTACTACTCATCACTGCATTTCAAAAAATTAGACACCGCGCTGGTAATGATGTTCTAATTAACACCTTTAAAGTGCATGGTGATATTGCACGACTGAAGCAAGTTTGTAGCATTTATAAACCACTTAACAAGGGCAAGGACATTTTGTTCAAGTCTTTGTTTACATGCAAAAACCTTTCAAGTTATTTACTGCCAAAGTCAGTCGTGCTGATGCATTTTCATAAGAAATAAAATCTGTTTTGATTTTTGTTCAAAATTCAAGATTGTTTTCTCCTTAGTCTTACTGCATTACTGCCGAGCGTGCTTGGTGTTGATACATTTTAATTATGCTGTATCGGCATTATTATTACATCAGTATTGCGCACTGCCAAACATAATTGTTAATGCATGAAAGAGTGATTAATCAGCGGAAATGCAAACTGTTAACATATTTCATCTACTGGTCATTTAAAATCCAATACTTGAGCTGTTGTTGCAGTTTGCTGATTTTGGGAATTACATCTTTTCATTGCATACCAAGTGTTGCTATCAGTTTATTCCATCAACAAAGGTATTATTTGTTGATATGCATATACGCTGAAGGATTGTAATATCTATTGATTTGATCAGTTCTAACCGAAGTGAAATTTGGAAATGGTTTTGCTGCTTTCCAGTTGGTAACCGTCTTGCTCTGCAATGTAAATTGTGCTTGGAGACAACTGATGCTATTTCATTGCTGCAAAGTCTCTGGAACAATCTTGAATTTACGTGTTATTGGTATTTCTTATTTTCAGTTGTAAGTTATGGCAGTGTTTTGTACATCTGTTCATTATTTTGTATGCTTTGAAAATATCGCCCTTTCAGAGTTTGGTATATATATTAGTTAACATCTGTACATAAAAATATCTGCAAAATGAGTGACGATGGTATTGAAGCAAGAATATTTGTTGGCGGTCTTGATCATGAATGTGATGAAGCTGCTCTTGATAAAGCATTTAGCATGTTTGGAGAAATCACACAGATAACAATTATGAGAGATCGTGAAACACAAAATTCGAGAGGATTTGGTTTTATATCTTTTGATAGCCAGGAAGCAGCGGATGATGCAATACGTCGCATGCATGGGGTAGAAGTAATGGGAAGGTGTGTCACTGTTCGAAAAGCTGAAAAACAATCTGTGTTTCCCGATCGAGGTGGTTATAGAGGCAGAGGCCGTGGTTCTTTTCGTGGGGGTCGGGGAGGTGGTGACTACGGGAATGACAGATATGACTCTCGTGGTCGAGGTTCATACGGAGGTGGCCGCTCTTCAGATGGCTACTCTAGAGGCCATAACTCAAGCAATAGAGGTAGTTACAACAGCTCTCGTCGTGGAGGTTATGTCACTTCAAGGTTGGGTTATCGTAGCCAAGACAACGGCAGAAGCGGCGGATACGACGATAGACGAAGTGGATACGACAATCCCCGCCAAGGCGGTTACCGCGATGATATGAGTGACGAATTTGATGACATGGCGAAAGGGCATGGAGGTGAAAGATATTCCAACAGCCGTAAGAATCATCCGAGCGAACGATATTCGGACTCCTACAAAGGAACTTCTCGTGGTTACGATGATGGACCACCATCGTCTAGAGATGGATACAGCCAAAGTATGAGTCGTTATGAAACAAGCTCAGGTCGTCCACGGTCTCGCAGTCCTATTGTGCGATATGTTTACAGGGAGGAGAGCCCTGTTCACGCAAAAAACTACGATTACTCTCCTTCTGCTCGTCGACATGCTGTAAGAGAATATTCACCTGTGCCGCCAAACAGTAGGAGCCATATGTCAAAAGGATATTCGCGACAAGAAAGCAAAGAGGTGTATAGGGAATATTCACCTCCTGCTCGAAGCAGAGGACCCCCGAGAGACGTGTCACCCGACAATTACCCTCCCCCTAGAAGCAGAGGACGACCTAGCTCACCCCCGCCTTCATCTTCAAGAATGCGAAATATGTCTCCTGATGCTTACCAATCATCACGAAACCGAGGAAGAGCAGGATCTCCACGAGAACGAAGTTCGTACATGAGTTCTCGTTCATCTGGTGGAGCACCCAACAAAAGCTCTATGTCTCGCAAAGGTGATTATTCTTCGAGCAGATCACAAGACAGTCGCGGTGAACGATATACTGGCTCATCATCAAGAGATTATCACAGAGGAGGAATGTCAGGGCGTTCAAGTGGAGGTGCTGATCGTGGTGCAGGTATTTCAACTGTATTATTGGCAGTGTAAGCTGATGCCTATGTCTTAAAATTGATTTTTATTTGTGTCCTTGAAAAAGTATGAAGTTGAAATACTGATCTGCAATACTAGCAGAAGATGTGATATAAAAACTGTTTTACAAAGTTTAATGATACAGCTAGCCGTCTATACAAGTTTAATAATTAAAAAATACATTGCTACTAAAACCATTTCTGAAACAGTTAACAGTTTTTACTAGCTGATGCGTATAAGAGGTGTGCTCTGTTCGTCTAGTAAGTATTGGCAACCAGACACTGTCACATTGCTGCTATATCATTTCAGCACCCTTGAATATGCTGTGTTTCTGTGGTGTTCAGTTACTAATGAACTAACTGCAACAGTATTTTCTAATTTTTGCCTACAGTATATCACACAAACGTAAATAGCTGCTTACATCACCAAGTGAAGTGCTCTATGCTTCGAAGATTACAGTGCATTGCCATCAGTCACATAGCTTATAGACTGTTTTATGTCAAATGCATTCATCAGGAGCAAGGCTTTCCTACTTTTAGGAATGATTCCGGAGCCTTTGGGAAAGAAAGTCTGCGGGCTACTACTTGATAGTCAATTTACCGGTGGTACCTACAGTATAAGCATTTCGAACCCTAAAATTGTTGAAGACACTTTGCTTAAAAACTAATATCTAACTTTGCTTGTGCATTTTGAGGTTCTCGTTCGTACGGTGGTCCCTCTGAGTCTTCATCTCGATCAATGCGATATGCACCGCCCAGGCAAGACAGCGACTCTCCACCTCCGCCTACCTCGAGACCAAGAGACAGTTCTATCCGAGGACCAAAGCGCGTAATTCGCCGAAGTATATCCCCAGATCGTCGTGAGCGTCGTTACTGATCAACTTTAGCCACTCAGCATTGCATCGATAACAATTTTGCGACGCTAGACAATGCAACTGTTTTTTTGCGGGGTATACTGCATGTCAAACAAGGATTTGATCCCAGTTTGCTGAATATATGGCAGCAAAGCATTTGCAATATGTAAATTACTTCCGTAGCTGCTTATTAAAAAAGAAAAAATGTCAGTTGTTCGCGAACGTTTGCTGGTCCGTATGAAAACATGTTGATTCCTGTTTGGATGCATTTCTAGTCCAGAAAGTAACACTTGTATATTTGCAAAAGTTAAATCTAATGGTGACTGTCGAAATTTGCCCTTATGAAGTGCTCGGTACTGTGTAATTGGAACAGTTTGCTCGTTTTGCTTGAAGTCGTAACAAAATTTGTGACATCTGTCAGACTTTAAGAACTGATTAGTTGCTTTGATTATAATAGAAGGATTTTACACTGATCGTGGAAATTTACACTGCTAGTGCTAACTGTAGTAAACCAGGACTTAATTTCTAATCTCGCATGAAAAGCAAGAATTTCAGTTATAAGTGCTCAACAAAAACTGCAAGCAAAAAAGAAATCACAGCACTATGCGGCTCTGCCCTTTCCCATAGTCGGAACCTTGGGCTGAGGTCTTACTTTAACAACATTCATTTCAAAGTCTAGCCTACACGGTTGAAAAGAAACCAATCTCTGGTAGGGCAAGCGATGCAAAATATGAAATATCAAGCTACTAATCTTTTATAGGTAAATGATACGTAAAAACGGTTTTACGAAGAGTTTAGAAGGCGAATTTGTAAAACTGACGTAGAATAAATACAAAAAGGAAACGTTTTAAAGCAGTGGTCAGCAACCACCGGGCCGCGGCCCGGTGCCGGTCCGTGTGAGGTTTGTTACCGGTCCGTATGCGTTTTCAGAATAAATGCTTTGAGTTTAAAACATTTTTATAACGTGAGACGCAATTTTGGGACGTTTTTGTAAAAATGCTAAATAACTCAATTCTGGTGACCCAGTATGGCAAAGTTACTCAATATCACAAAACTAACCAAATTGAAAAGTCAAATCTTTTAATTGAACAACGAACATTTGATTATGCAGTCATTTTATCGTAAATCTTTTGTAAATCAAACAGCGCTTAGTTAAAAGAAAGAATAACGTTAAGAATCAGGTTTGAGAAGCTACTATAAAAAAATTGAGCAAGATTGAAAAAGTTTAATACTCTGGTCAGAGTAATACAAGATCGAGATTTTCAGTTTTGAATAAATATGAGTGTTTTATTGCTTAAACATTTTTGATTTTTTAAAGGCCGGTCCGCAAAAACAATTCAGTTTCAAACCGGTCCGTTGTGCGAAAAAGGTTGCCGACCACTATTTTAAAGGGATGTGGAACTGCACAACAATAATTCGACAAAAATTCGCAACTTTATCGATGACGAAATCGTGCTTTTCAGCGCGACTGTTTCGGGTGTCACGGCTTACACTTAGCGCCTGGGTTAAGTCTCTCAACGCTGAATAGTGGCTGATGGTATGGATATTGAAGTAGAAAGCTCATTATCATTTTTGTACGAAACTCGCCGATCATCCATTCTTACAGTGAATGGTGTAATCGATAGAACGAGGCCTTAGCAGTTCGATTGTAAATTGCATACAAAACACTGTTTCTCTCACTCGATTGTAAACTTGTCAATTGCGAGTGCGACATATCCTGGAAACGTCTTTCGGCAGACCCAATTAAAAAGACATAATATACAAGCTGCCGAGGGGACACTGTGCCCCCCTTGTTTTCGACGTATGAAGGTACATGTATTGTTTGTAAAAACTGGCCTTTATATTGTCTAAATTCGGCCCTGCCCCCCTTTTACTGGTTACACCCCTGGAAGCAGCGTTGTTTCACGTTTTCGCGTAGAATCTTATTAGGTCCAACAGCTTAGATGGCAGAGTGGTAAGAGCGTCCGCCTCGGGAGCTTGTCGACTTGGGTTTGATTTAGAGTCGGGTCAAACCAATGACTTTAAAATTGGTATTCACAGCTTCCCAGCTTGACGCTCAAAAAGCCGGCAAGTTTACTTGTTAAACCGTTTGGAAAGGCACTTAGCGGGACTTCCCCATGTTGGTGTGGTAGACAGATGGCTGGCAACTCCCAAACGAGCTTGTATAGCGCATGGATCGCTTTCTCGTGGTAGGATAAATATGCATTATACAAGTAAATACTAGGTCCGCCTTCCAAGGGTTAGAACAGATTCTAAAATTTTTAGAAGGAGAGGTGGGCTAAAAATTAAGAATATGGTTATGTTGTACTTTCTTGCGTCTAGATATCTAATGAAGTACAAATGCATTATTATGTAGTCCTATCACTAAACATTCAGGAGAGGGGGGCGGGCCACCGTAGCCCTCTTTGTGAGCCCCCAGAAACGCCAACTTACCGCAAATCTAAAAACTTTTTCACATATCCGGAAAAAGTGAGACCGCAAAACCACCTCCCTTTAAAAATTTCACTAGATGTTGACAGTGTTACAAAATAAAATGTTTCAAGATGAAACAGAATTATTAAACATTGAAAAAAAGAATATAAAACGAAGTACTTTAACATTGCACTAATGATTTTAACACTGCAGAAATCTTATAATATTTCAAACTCTTCTTCTAAAGAAACGTTTTTGCTTGATTTTGGTGAAAGTTGTTGTCTGTAGAAATTAGTCAAAAATTCTTTTGGGTTTGTGAGGGAGAACGTCGATCTATCACTTTTGGACGGTTTCTTTGCCGTTAATTTGTCGGAAGTGTTTCCAATTTGTTCGTTTTCTTTAGCGAGATCTTGAAAACTCTCATTTGTAAGTGTATTTGAGGATGAAGGTGTCGCATTGACTTCTGTGACATTGACGGCAATAGTCTGATCGTCAGTTGATTTCGCGTGATACTTATGGTCTCTGACGCTGCCTTGTGCTATAAGGTATAACGGACAAGATGTTTTAAGCTTAGGAGGTGATAGATATTCTGATGCTTGCGCCACAAATGCTTTAAATTCTGATTCATCTCTGCAGTAAAATCCGAGGCAACAGCTTGGATCAATCTTTGATATATGCATCTGTGGAAAAAACAAGTTCAATATACTTGATATCGATACCTCGGCGCCATTATGCTCAACAGTGCTCGCCAGACCTGGAGCATAGACGTTTCTCCTTTTGTATTTACTGCAGTTGCGTATTTTTCCTCCTATCACAAAAAGCAATCAAAGCGCAATAACGAGCTTGATTAGGAGTTGCCAGCCATTTGTCTACCACTCCAAGATGAAGAAATTCCGCCAAATGCCTTTCCCAGAGGCACAACAAATGCACTTGTCGGCTTGTTCTCCTCGCCGTACTATTAATGCTGAGCATCAGGGAGGGAAGCTGCTAATACCAATGCTAAAGTCATTGGTTTGACCCGACTCTGAATCAAACCCGAGTCCACAGCTACAGAGACATAAGCTCTTACCACTCGGCATTTAGAGTAATGCGTAGGACCGACCAACAACTCTGTTAATGGCACAGCAACTACTGATCGACCGTGTGCTAAAGCGTTGTTCTGACAGTTCGCTGCTAATGCTATTTTTTGCCAGAATTTTGAGTTTTAATGGTATAAAAACCTAATATAACATCAGTAACTCGAATCTTGTAGCCTGCTGGGTGGTTTAGTTATCAAACAACGATAGAGAGTTGCTCGCATAACGGCGTTATGTTTTGAGCAGAATGAACTTCAATCTCTCACTTGGTCAGTAACGATATTCTTGAGCGCAACAAATTGTTTCCGATTCAAATTTTTTTTGTCTGAAGCATATTTTGTTTGTTTCTGATTCAAATTAAACCACGTCTTCAAATTTTGTTTGTAGTGGAGATGATTTCATTTTTTATTGACCAATTGAGTGACTTGTTCATTGTTGCCGTATTGAAGCTGCAGCACTTAATCACTTTGAGAACCACTGCCTTGGAGCAAGCTAAGCTCACTGGCGACTCAAAAGAGTAAAACTGGTCAATGCTACTAACTACAATATTAAAGAACCAAAAACAAGACATAAACCACCCCCACCACCCTCGACACTCAAAATCGCTTACCGCCCTGCCAAAAGAGTTGAACTTTTTTTTTCCACTTCTTAGACCTCATGGGTGTGCTGAACCACCTACTAATGGTCTATCTTTCTTTCAAGCTGCTTTGGCAAATAAGCATTAACGATACTGATTCTACAGCGTTGGGATTGCATCATAAGGATGTCGGCAAAATTGATCAATAAACAGATACTAATTAAGTGCTTCAGCCTATTATTTTATTACAGAACTGAATATCTCTAGATTAAAAAGTTACGTTAAAACTGCTTTTATCATTACAAAACTGCTATTCAATCTAGCTCACAGCTTGCTACTCAACTCAATGTAGGCCCAACTCACCTTCCAACAAAATCTCACAGACTCGATAATCATTTTATCTCACTATCAAGTACCGGTAACCATCGTTTTAAAAAATGGTTTACGCCGCGCGCAAAGCTGAAGTTCAGCAAGACAGAAAATGACAATAATTACGGTATGGAGTATTTAACACTATATCAGCATATGAAAGCTAGTGGTACACTGTAATTTAAAGGTGCCGCAACTCCCACGAACAAACCGCCTCTTACAAATTTTACATGATTATAAATTTTTTATGTTTCCTTTTACATTCTGAAGCGGGGCACGAGTCTTGCTGCGCTTAACTATAAGCACCACAGCTGAAGGATCGAAAACTTAAGCCAAAGATTGTCATTACGGTTTTTAAATTTTGTGGCTACTCGACCTAGTACATTGAACCTATAATCCCCACCATAAACAATTGCGTTCATTACTTCACGAGCCGTAGGTCAATATACTTCGCTTAATTGTCCTTATAGGCCTACAGCCTTTGTAATACTACAAAAAATAGCAAAAAAGGTTCATTTACACAAACCAACAAAATTGCGACGTGGGCCTACCATAAGAAATCAAAACTCTACAAACGCTGCTTAGTCCTTACTTTTCTCGGCGACAGACTGTGATAGTTCTCCAATTGTTTAGTTGAAAACGATTGCAAATTATCGGCTGCTTGAGAATAATGAGGGTCGAGGTAAATGAGATAATCGTCTAAACACATTAATACAATTTGTTGTCCTAATCACACCTCAACGGTGATCGAACACATGGCCAATCGAGTGTTTCACTGTTCGGCGCGACCGACTCAGTGTAGAGACATCTAACCATAGTCCAAGCCCAAACATTAACCCGTAACTCAAAACCAGTGATTCTCAACCTTTTATGGTTTATGGCTACTTTCTACAATCTCGACACTAGTGGCCCCTCGTAGGACAAAATTTTCAGTCGGTATTCCATTTGTACAGGCTACAGCCGTCTGCTGGTCTATTTCCCACTGGTTATTGCCTCGTGGTCTCCTAGGGAGCCAGCCCCCTTTAAAAAAACTGCTGTAAACTTTACCCGAGCCCTAAATCACCTTGACGAAATAATGAGACCGGGTACGAAAGAAATTCTAATTGAACGTCCGACTCCCAACACTCAGCATACAGATGATATACAATCGCGCAACATATGAATGTCTGCTGTTCATGTTACGCGGCATTATTATACAAGAGGTCAAGGTAAGACGGCTACAATAGGCCTTCCATCAATATACCGTATAGGGTATGCACAGCCCAAAATTGAACCCACAATCCACCACTCCAGAAGCACTTAGCAATCTGATCGTAAAAAGCAATAAATTAATCTCGTAGTTTACCTTGAATTCCAACGAAATACAATGAATGCTTTGGCTTGCCACCAACGATACCAATGCAGTGCTTCAATTCAAACAATCCACGAATACAAGGAATATAAACAGGATTCATAATTGACTCGCCCAGACGAATAGGAATAAGAATAACAACAGAACGATCAGGGGATGGTTTATCCCAGTGGCACATTTCGCGTACATCTTCCACATAAACTGAAACAACCATCATAACTTCTATAATGAAAAAAGACGCAACATAATACGTTTGGGGTCAAATATGCTTTAATAACCGCAATGCAAGAAAAACGCTACTCCACCTTATTAGTAGCGCATTTAACTATCCTCAACTTAAAACCAAAAAAAAAAATCATATCTTCACTACACTCGCGGTATTAAGTGTTACCCCAAAGAATTTAACGAGTGGGGTGGCGGGGACCATTTTCGCGGCTTCGCGCTGGGGTAACCCAGCTCCGAAGAAGCATTGCAGCGGTGGCGATTCGTTGTCAACACTGTGTCCGATTTGACCGGCCCAGAAATCGAACCCAAAACCTCACCCGCCGATAGCGTTGTCTTTAGCCACTACGCCAACTGGCCTGAAACCAAATTACGGTAGGTTAAATAGATAAAGTTACGTTACAGGTTTACGTTGGTTGAAGAAAACAGCTCGTAGAAGGGGCATCCCCGTTTGAAAGAAAATCATTAGCAACAGTACACAATGAAGCTATTTTCAGAGCCTTCACAGGACATTATGGAAACTGCAAACTTAGCTTACACTAAGCAACTACTCAAAAACATACATGTCCAATCCGACTGGCTCCAGTCATCAATCGAACTCATCACAAAGACAACATATTATAATGCACGCATGATGCCGCTAACGTGACAGCTCAGTGGTAGTAATAGTGTCTTTTATTTTTGCACCGTCATCACGATACAGAATACGATGAGATGAAGGAAATATAACACGGTACAAGAAAAGAGGCAACAAAACGATTAACGTTATAGCATGCAGGTAGAAGAAGAGGTAAATAAAAACAAGAGCAGGTATGGTTGCAACACGCAGGTCGGTTTCAAGTCCATTCTTACCTTTGCAAAAGTCACTTATCTAATGTACCGAATAAGCCAGGATAACATAATCTGAAAATTGTTCCTTAGCCAGGAGTCACAACCTACAGTATTTTTGCTATGGGAAACACTTAACACCAGTTCGAAACTTTACGCGAAGTTGCTTTAAGTTGAAGATACCAAGCCAAGCAGCGGTAGTCCATAAAACTCTTCGCAACTGCTGTAGCATCAATGCCGTATGTTATAATCACTACACCCAGGGCCGCATTAAGACTTTGGGGGGGGGACTAATTTTGGGGGGCCGTATGCTTTTTTGCAGACCTGACCTTTTTCAAAGGACGCGGTGTAGCGGGGGCTCCTATCTTAAGGGAGCCAACAGCCCCCCTTAATCTGGCCCTGACTGTATCATATCAGACCTTTTAAAAAGGAGACGAGTTAGAAAACAAGCAATGACGTATCAAAATTAGTTGAAGTATTGTAAGATAATCACCTACCTGCACAATCCTGTGCTACATACACTACTACATCATTCAGTTCTTCAATCTTGCCTTTCCCACATTCCACAGCATCTTGCATGATATAAGCCGTCGTGCTCGGCCCATACCAATCTCCAGGTTTGTATTTATAATTTAAACCTAAACAAAAAGCAATAAAATTGATTAAAAAGAAGTGTATAATTAAAATTTAACAGAGCTTAGTATAGCCAACAGTATCTCTATCAAAACCAAACCTTCATTATACTCGCGATATTACGTCGAAGCGTGTAACGAGTGGCGGTATCCATCTACGCGGCTTAGCGCGTGAGCAACACAGCTCCGAAGAAACAACGCAGCAGTGATGACAATGTGTCCGATTAGACCGACCCGGGAATTGAACTCCAGACCTCCGGCACCGATACCGATGTCGCTATCAACTGCGCTGACTGACCAGTCCAGTATTCCCCAACCTAACTAAAGTGAAAGTTTCACCTTTAGTGTTAGCATACGAGTATCCTGTAATATTTAACTCATAGACACACAAGCTTTATTTCTTTTTTGAAAAAAGAACGTATGGTACATTTTGAAAATCATGACAGGGTGACACAAAAAAAACGTTCATCACCTAAGCTTGAATAACTCCAAAAATAAAAGACCTATTTTTTTGATAAGCTAAATAGATTTATTGTTCTAAAAGTATACCAAATTTGTCCTTCAAAATGCCATGGGTTACTGAAAAAAAGGCATTTATAGTTGAGGCATACTTTCGCCATAAGTCTATCCTTGCAACTCAAAAGCAATTCAAAAAACGGTTTGGTAGTCACGCATTTCTTGTCCACGCAACGATCTATTGATGGGTTAATAAGTTCAGAACCCATCAAACTCTGCAAAACCTCAACTGTAAAAATACTAACGGATAATCACACTCTAGACAACGTAAATTGTTCAGGTCACCGCACATCGTTGCGGCTTCCAAAGACTCTGTTGTTGTCCGCAGACCGCAGTCCAAGCAAGTCTGTACTTAGACGAAGTCAGGAGCTTGGAATCAACCGAAGACTGTGCGTAGACTTCTTATCGCAGATCTCAATCATTGGAGTGGCTACAGCAGGGCTTTCCCGACATACTGATCAGTTGCAGGCGTGACCCAGAGTGGTCGCCGCATTCGCCAGACTTGAATCCCCCAGAATTTTATCTGTGGGGATACCTTATAAGGACAGGGTGTATGGCAACAACCCTCAGACAATTCCTGACCTGAAGGCAGCAATCAAAGCAGGAACAAGAGCGATCACAAAAAAGGAATGCGGGAGGGTCATTGAGAGCTTTGCCCGTCGGATCCAAGAGTGCCTGCTGCAACGGGGAGCTCATTTCGCGCACATTTTTGAGCTAAGTGAAACAAAGACTTTTTGAACTGGTACAGACTTGAAACCTAGGAGATCTTTGCTACACAGGCTTTACCTCACGTAACCAAAATTTCTTGTCAATTGATCCAAAAATTTTAGAAGTTAATCGATTTTTGGTGAACGTTTTTTTTTGAGTCACCCCGTACTAAGAAATACTTAAAACAACAACAGATTATTATTAGAAACTATCTAACGAATCAGGAAATACTATTAAAAATAGGACAAAGACAAATTTCCGGTTGCATTGTTGACTTGTATATGAAAAACATCGTGAGAATTATAAATAAAACAACTACAAAAATAAACTAAGCCATTTTCTTTGTACATAAAGCAAAGCCTTCAAAATTAGAGAAATTTTATGCTTTTGGAACACAAATTACTTTCTTTAATCTGCACTTTGCATTGCCTGAGAGTTTCTCAGTAAATCAAAGTACAGCTGCAGCTATACCGCTGATAATTTCTTATAACGCGTAAGTACCACGTGAAACTCGAGTCATAGGCGTATGAATTGTCTAACAAACGCTATCTGCGTCACAAATGAAATTATTCCAGCATTAGCACAGTCATGTGACTATGACTTCAATCCTTGTGCAAAACATTAGATCTGCAAGCTGTGTCAGCAACTACCTTTCCGAGAGGCTTGGCGCAATGCAACAACTGTGACTGAAAGGTTGTGAACTGCGCTTAACTCCCCACCAAGCCTCGTAGTTGCATTCTTACACAACGCTTTCCAGTAATGCTCTCAGAAGAATTATCGAAATCAAATCATTTTACTCGCAGTATTACGCCGAAGCTTGTAACACCCTGGTTCCCACCGGAGGAGAATTTAGGGTTTTCAGATAGGGAATTAATCACCCCCAGAAAAATAACTCCGTCCCCTCCCGGATTTTCACTGCCAGCACTGGAATACTGGACATGTGAAAACGTGAAGACCTTTTTTTGCTCTTGGGTAATTGAGGATCAGTCACATCAAAAGTGGGTAATGAAGATAAAAAGGTTGGGAACCGCTGGAATGTAACGAGTAACGCGGCTCATCTCCGCGGCTCAACGCCTGAGCAACACAGCTTCAAACAAACATCCCAGCGGTGGCGAGCCGTGCAGAAAGATTATTTATCAACACAATTGGAAAGTGAGCAATAAGAAATTCTAGCCAAAAGTTGAAAACTCGGAAAAAACTCAAGTGAGGCTGGAGTTGTCTCTTAAAGCGCTTTTTCGCAAAAAAGCAATCAATTATGCAAAAACGCAGTACAAACTACACGGAAAATACAAGAAACACTTCAGCTATATTTTGACCAAGCAATGCATATAATCTCGCCCATCGGTTTTCCACAATCACAACTATGAATTGCAAAAACGGTAGAGACATTTTCAAATACCGGTACCAGTTTTCACGATGAAGACTGACTTTCTAATTGAAGCAACAACTTTACTGGCAGCTAAAAACACGAGACACACATTGCTGACTTCGTGTAACGCATCCACACGAGTGTGACTCACCGATCTCTGTCAGCTGATGAATACTAAAAGGGCATTTCGGGTTCGGTTCATCGATGAACCACAGCATCACCATACGATGTTTGCGCTTCTCAATCAAATGTTGAGGTTTCATCAATAACCATCGCCAATCTCGACCTAAATCAAAAATCAAATCTTCTTCGTAATACTCGCGGTATTAAGGTGTGTTTACCGATACGCGACACGCGATGACGCGACAAAAATTATAATGTAAGAAATGTAGAAGGATTTCGCAAGTTTTTGCGTGATCGGTGAACAGTAAAATAAAACAAACAAGGTGCGAAAAATTTTTGTCGCGTGTCGCGTATCGGTAAATGCACCTTTACGCCGAAGCGTGTAACGACAGATGGAGCCCATCTCCGCTACTTAGCGCTTGAGCAATGCAGCTCCAAAGAAACATCGTAGCGGTGGCGACAGCGTGTCCAATTTGACCTGCCCGGAAATCGAACCCCAGACCTCCCGCACGTTAGCGGTGCCTTTAACCACTTCGCCAAACGGCCGGTCTAAATAAAAAAAAGTAGTGAATAATTATGTAAACGAAAGACATGGGTCCTCCTGAAGATGACGTATTAAATAAAACTCTGATTTTTAGACTATTTAAGATGACACCGGTCCAATAATACCAACACAGTAAATTATATGACAAGCACGTAAAATGGAGAAGTAACGTAAAAACAAGGACTAAAGCAACTGTCGCTGTACGTGCAAGAATACACGAATCAATATGTAGAGTGCCTGCTGCAACGGGGATAACATCTAATTAACTAGGTAATAACATCTAATTACTAGGTAATAACATCTAATTAAACCGCTTTAAAATTACTAAGAGAGCTTTAGACCCAGTAGCTACCGCCACTTACCTAGGAAATGTGTGACTAATCCTTGGCATAGCATCATCTGGCTCGTACGGATCATACAACCCCATCCAGTGTCCGATGTGAGTGTTGTGCCTTAAAAAGTTCGTGATATATTAAAGGAAAAACAACTGTTCAATAAAATAAAAATTATGCAATAATTATATGAAGCGGTAAACAAAAGTTTCTGATCAATATAAATTTTCTCAACAACTATCGAATCAAATAGACCATCTTTTACCCTATGTTACCACATCATAATGAATTACCGGCAAACGGTGGAAACCCTTTTCTGTACGTAAACCATGGCCTTGATGCAAAGTCGTCGAAAAATTCGCGAATATGAGTCGGTGTCTTGCCCTTGCCTGGCTTATCTTTTGCATTGTCAGCTACATAAATACTTGGGTTAAGATATCACATGTAAGATACGAAGCCTAAATTAAAATATTTCTGGTGAAACAAACTGCAATTAAGCGCTAACACTAAACATTATGCAAGAGAAACTTATCCAACAATACTAATATTAAACAATTTATTATTATTCGAAAAAGCAGGATCACTCTACGATACGACTTTTATCAAGAAATATATTTCGTCCATAAATGGACCGGAGCAAGACAATTTGATGCGAAATGTATGAGGGTGGAGTGGGGAGATAGATAGCGGTGGGAGTCAGGGAGTTAGAGGGGTTGGAAAACGGCGAAGATTGGGGGGGTGGAAACCCGTTTTCGATCCTCCTCCAGCTTCACACATTTCGCGTCAAATCGTCTGCGTCAAGTTTGTTCGCGTCAAATTGTCATGTACCCTAAATGGACATCATCAGCCTAACAACAAAATAAGAACAAATAAACAAAAGTAGCGAAAACATGATCATAAAATAGCTTAAGGAGGAAAAGTAAAGCCACAGTAAATCTCAAAACCGGACGTTTCGACAAGTGTATGCAAGGCAGTACAAAACTGGAGGTTACAGCTTTGTACTGCCTTGTACTTCTACAGTTTTACAGTTAACACTAAAAGTTACGTATTTTAAAATACTTTCATTTTTGCACTTTTGCAGTTTCGTACTGCCTTGCATGCACTTCTGATAATGACAGCTGAATCTATGTTGTCGAAATGTCCAGTTGTAAGAACTACTGCAGCTTTACTTTTCCTACTTAAGCTATTTTCGTCCCATATTTATTGTATGACCATAAAAAAAAATCAAATATAATGAGTGGTGGGGTCCATCCACGCGGCTTAACACCTAAACAACGCAATTCCAAAGAAACGTCGCAGGGGTAGCAAGCGGTTGGCGACACTGTGTCTGATTTGACCGACCCGGGATTTAAACCCCAGACCTGCCGCACCAAATAAAAGCAAAATTCATGACCACAGACAACATAGCTTACTGTATGTAAAGTTTGCTACGAAGACAATTATGAATCGTTGAAATTCGTCAAGAAAAGCAGTGACTCTCCTCGCAACACCACCATGTCAGGCATTAAGGCATTGCCACGTAACAAACTCGGACGTTGGAATATCAGACAACTTACGTTCTTGACAAGACAGTTCGGTTGATTGTTCAACGTGGTAACATTTTCCAAGCAACCAAACCGGGGAATTGATCTTTAATTCAGTATTGTCACTCCATCCTAAATAAAAATGTTTCGTTGAACACACAACTGGATAATTGATTTGCAGCAACAATTATCAACAAAATCTACTCACCAAACTTAAAATTATTCCATTTTTCCATGAGTTTTATTTTCATTTTATCACCTTCTTCACTGTGTTTGCTGGTTTTACTGTTACTTGGAAAAGAAGAACTGAACGGAACAGGATTTTTTTCAGTGAAAAACACATTATCTTTTCCTTTCAACGCTGACATCCTCACATTATTAACAACACAGCTGTCAATTCAAAATTTTTGTTAGATTTTGAAGTATAATAATGCAGTAACAAATAACAACAAACAAAAATCAAGGTGCATAAATTCAGCTATGCGGCACTGCATAAAAAACAAATCTTCATTATACTCTCGGTATTACGGCGAAGCATGCAACGAGAGGCGGGGCTCACCTCTATGGCTTAGCGCCTGGGCAACACAGCTACGAAGAAACGTCGCAGCGGTAGCGAGCAGTTGGCGACACTGTGTCAAATTTGACCGACCAAGGAATCGAAACCAAGCCTTCCGCGTCGATAGCAGTGTCTGACCACTACGTTAACCGGCCGGTCAACTAATAATTTATTGACAGAAATTTTCTGAGAGGAATGCCCTCTTCTTTAAATGATAACAAAAATTAAAAAAGCACATTTGGACAGCGCTGCTACCACCACCCAAGGTGGAGGGTATTCGTCCTTTACAGTCAGTACTGATTTACGACTGCACTGCCATGTAACTGAATTTAAGGCAAGCAAACCACGGTCGACACGACTGGAAACACTTTTCAGTGACTTAAAAATCGAATCTCTGGTCAATTAAAAATCTTGTGTCACACATTTCTTCGTAATGTAGAAATCAAACCAAGTAGCACCGAGGGTTGATAGCATTGATGCAAAACATTTCTCATCAAAAATCACTTAAAGGTTTAACGTAAACGGGGCTGCAGTCAGTTTTTACGCTTTGGAAGGGCTAAGCACATTTTGGGGGCTGAAAAATAAGCAGAATTTTTTATTCATTCTAGCTAAAAAACGGTGATCAACGAACGTTCTCCTAATAAATGTTGGGTTTACACATCTAAGTTAAGCACATTGGTTTCGCAATTCGCATTGCTATCAAAAACTCGAAAAAACAAAATGTTTTGGACGATTATCATGAATTAGTGGCCAAATTGCAGTACAAATGTTACGTCCAGCTTCAAATAAGCGACAAAGCTGGAAAGTAAGATTTTTAATAATACAGTACAGCACTGCGTATTTGAAAAAAAAACTTAACAAAAATGCAGAGAAATTCACATCACTGTAGCAACAAGACGAGGTAAATGTTTTAAAAGTCAAATTATTTCTTATTTTGTTTCTGCGGATCGTTTTCTATCGTGTTATTGTCAGTGGCTTCATCATAAAGTTCAGGTAATTTCAAACCAACTCTTTCTGCTGCGGTGCTCAATGAATCTTCACCAACGTTATATTCTTTTATTAGTTCATTATATTTTCGGGTACTTTGCAACAAACAATAATAAGTGGCAGCATCGAAACTTGCAGCTTTTGGATCACGACAATACTTGGCTGAGGTTGTCTGAAAACAATATTACATATCATTAAATCAAAATCAAATCTTCATTATACTTGCAATATTGCGCCGAAGCGTGGAACGAGTGGCGGGGTCCATCTCCGCGGCTTAGGGCCTGGAAAATACAACTCCGAAGAAACATCGCACTGTTAGCTACAGTGTCCGATTTGACCGGCTCAAGAATCGAATCCCAAAACTCCTACTCCGTTAGCAGTGCCTTCAACCACTACGCCGACCGGCCGGTCATCAAGTATCATCGAATTACGGTACTTAATTTTCCGAAAGTAAAAGCTTAATACGAAAACGCAAAAAAATACTTATTATTTCGAAAATTTTTTACTGTTATGTTGGATTCAATACTTGTGTGAACTAGATTATGAGTGCGCCAAACAAACTGAAATTATCACTAGCTTACAATGGCAACATAAAGCAGCTAAGTTCAATATAGGAATGCCAAAGTTTTTAACTAAATAAATGCTAGCTTGGTTCATTAACTAAACCAGGCAAGACATAGCCATGTCCTTGAAAGACAGTTAAAGCTAAGTTCTAGCCAAAATGCTAACTATGAATAGGCATAAAATTCATCTCTGCCTATGTTATCCCAATATAGCTGAGTAAAGCAGTAAGATTTACTTAGAATCACAATCTGCAGCAAAAACTTTGGGTTATGATTGTGGCTGAATGAACTCTACTTACTTGGTTGAGTTTATATTGATCAATTAAGTATTTGTAAGCTGGACTGCCAGTTTGCTTTATGAGTTGAAACTCTTTTAAAATCCCAGAAAACACATTTAATCGTAAACTACGACCTGCCATTTGTAATTAATCCTAGGTTACCCTAAAACGCACCAAACAATATGTACAACTCCACAATGGATACTACTTAGGGATGCTTGCTAACATCATAAAATGACCAAATAATGAAGTAAAAACAACCATTTAGTCTCCAGCCTTGCTGCCTTCAAAACAATTGCCACAGAAAACTATTGCATAATATTGAACCACAAATTTACAAAAATTAAAATAAAGCAAGCAGTAGTAAATATCCCAAGCTTTTCCACAATAAGCCAAAAATACTTTACATACAAGCATTTTGAAAATCAACTTTCCTATAAAGTGATTGCTAAACTGGCAGTCAGTTTGGTCAAGGATATAACATAGTGTTTAAACATACGAGGTAATGACACTGGAACTTTTTACTTGATAAATACTAAGATTTGTGAATCAAGAGAAAAAAACATTAATGCTTGAACATTGGTTATTTGATTGGTATCTTCATATACGAAATAACGATGTCCAAAATACTGATATAAAATAAATACTGATTACTAGGCACGTTCAACGTAAGAGTCCATGACTCAGCATGGGACCACTCGGCAATGAAACACCTAACCCTAGCTGTAATTCTAACCCCAACCCAAAAACTCTGTCTTAACGTCAAATGGGACACACCAAAATGTTCGGTTAACAATGCAAAAGTTGTTAATGTAAAAACTAGAACAACTAAGCTTATATATACAAAACACAAGTTTTGTAATGGTACCAATAAAAGCAACAAATGACATAAAGGCTTAGGCAAATGAAAAAACACCATCTTTTTTGTGTGATCCCGCAATCATTAACTTCAGAATTAAGGGTCACTGATGAGTGAGAAACTTGCTTCGTAGTTTATTGATGTTCGTACACTAATAAAGCAGAAATGCACCAAAAAACACTTTATCAGTTGAAAAGAAAACAGCGGCTATTTCTACAAGCTCGTAAAAATAACCACTTTGTCTATTTTATTATCCCTTCACGCTCTACCTGGTGGTAAAAGAGCGTCATAAAGTAATAAAATAAACCGAAGCAACTGATGTTACAGGCAGGGATGTGGAAGCGGAAGCTGTAGAAGCAGTCATATTCTAATGGAAGCGGAAGCGCGAAAAGTACGCTGCTTCCGCTTTCACATCATTCAAAAAAGCACACTGCAATTAACTTATGACATATTATATTTTATTCAATTTATTAAACATTATTTTACAATGCTAAATTCGCATGGATGCCAGATTCAACTATAGGCCATTACTCTTCGCTTGATTTTCAGATAATAGGCCTACTAACGTAGAATCGCTTCTTCTTTCAGCTTTCTCTAAGTTTTGAAATAAAGCATCTAATTTATCAATAGCACTAAAAGCAATAGTTGACTCTTTTCCAATTATAATCATATCACGAAATAGATGGAGTGCTGTCAGGTGCGTATTTAGTAGGGGGGAGCATTGTGTCCTCCCCTCCCCCCCTTCCGGTCCTCCCTTCTTAACTCTGTCCTTTAGTAACAAATAACAAAATTTATGGTGCAAGTGACTGAAATATGCCAGACTTATTTGAAGGTTTTTGTAGCTTATGACCAGGGGCGGATTCAGGGGGGTAGGATGAGGGGTATGACTCCTCCCACCAGCCATTTTGGAAAATGTTATGTATACAATTTTTCCATGGTTTCGAGCCCCTTCGATAGCAATAAGCCTTTAGCAATAAGCACGCATAATCGAAAATGAGCAAACAAAATGCATCATATTAGGTGAAGCACTTAAAATTAGGGTCAAAAATTTTAAACAAAATTTGGCTGAAAATCACTCAAAAAGCACTAAAATAGCCATTAGAGCATGTACATTTTCAAAAATTTTCCGGGGGAGCATGCCCCCGTACCTCCCCAGACCCTTTCTTGTTTCTCTATCAGCTTCAAATTAGTTCTGCTGAAAAAAAAAATGCTTGAAAACATTGTGGAAATTATGCCCCCCTCCCCCTTTAAAAATTCTTGCCACGCCACTGAGTACTGTGTATCAACATTTTTCTAATGAAGGGAGTAAGTTTCGTAGCAAAGTTGCAGTGAAAAACTCTAAGGATTGTGACGTATTTGGTGACTCAATCGTTCCTTTACACATTTGTTTGCTTTTTGCAAATCATTATCTTAGAAAAAACGTTTGCTAAAGCTTGACCAAGAGCTTTCAGCGTGTTGGAAAAAAAGCTACGGTTTACGCCATCGGCTACCAACACACTGGTTGTATTTTACTAGCAAAATTTGGTGAATTTTTTTGGAAGCGGAAGCCCTGGAAGCAAAAGCTGTTTGCAAATATACCGCTTCCACATCCCTGGTTACAGGTATGGCTCTGTAAGAATAGCCACTTTGTAACATAAAACAATTTAAATTAATTAATCTCGTCTCCAATCACATCCTGTGAGTTAATTCCTTTTCAAATTGTTCAGCAGTAAATGTTCCATCTAAAGTCTCGTAATTTTTATTAAACACTGAGTAGGCACTCAATTTGTTTTTTGATCGCTTTTTTGTTGAAGTGTTTATGTAAATTAAAACAAAAAGAGATAATACGACGTAAACAATACCAAATTCCAGTTCCAAAAATAAACCAAACAAAATTAACCAGAGAATAATCTTCAATACCAGAGGATTTCCAATGACAGGAATTCTTGATAACTTAGTACTGATACTTTTGAACAGCTGGCTTTCATGAAGTTGTTCTAGTTTATTTCTAAACCAAGTCAGCAAAAAATGAGACCTTTTTGGTGATGACGAAACTGTAAAACTTGACGGTGCTGCTTCCAAGTTCTTCCGTTTCCTTTTTCTAAATTCTTCTAACCGTTTTTCCATAGCAAAATTTAAACCTTACAGTACCCTACATATAATGTGCACAGCTTAGGCAGTAACCTAGTAAAAAAGCAACAACCAAAATTAATAGGAATTAAAAAGTTGAGGTGGAAAAACAGTACATTAAATTTGTCCAAGCCAATAATCTTTTATAATGCATGATTGTTATATCTCGTTAAGTGCTAATGGCTGACAGAATAGACCATTGAATCAGTTGACTTGTTAGTCTAATCTGGAATCTGCAATACATGCACACAGTACATTTGAGCAAATTTGCTGGCATAGTTCGTCTACAGCTAGGTTAACAGTAATGAATTCCGCTAAGCAAAATTAACAAATTTATAATGAGAAATAAAGCAAAGAATCTAGAATAAAACGTTGAATTTTACAAGGTAAGATCAGAGGGTCGTGTACCGGTACCATATCCTACCACATTTGTGTGGTTGTGCCTTACTGCTTATCTGATTTAGACTACCATACCAGCAGTGTTCCCTCTAGAGTGAGAAATTTGAGAAAAATGCGAAATTTTTGGGCAAATTTTACTGATTTTGAACCAGAAATTAATATTATAAAATGCAAAACTGAAAAACTTAAACAAAAAACTTGAATATATTAATGCAAGACTGTAGCTTGTATCTTGGTAAAGCAAATTTAATGCAAAAAATTTGTAAAAGGGGTCCTCAAAGTAGTGAAATCTTTGGGCAAAAATTTTAATGAATTCATAATTTGGGCAAATTTGCACTAGGCTAGTCAAAATTCTAGAGAGAACACTGCATATCAGTATCTATCACTAACAAGCAGTAGCGTACCAGTATGCAGGGGGCTCCTATGCTTGCGCCCCCCTCAGTCCTTCATCGATACATGTTAAAAACCAGTGTCGCTCAAATACCGGTACTGCAAGAAAACTTGTGCCTTAATGTGGAAAAATTTCTTTGCGTCATAGGCGCACACAGAGAAGAGGGGCTTGGTACCATGACCCCCCTTTGGCCCTATAATATGATGCAAAAACCTAACTTTCAGTCTATAATTTCACAAACTAATAATGATTGCAGCCTCCTTTCACTTATTTTAGCCAAGCTTCAGCTTTTAGACATAAGCTGCGAAAATATTTATGCATTGTCTACAGTTATTGCACTCACTGCATGCCCTTTTTCAATAAAAAAGTGTGCTAAAATGAGTGTTTTGTAGGTGAAAACTGCAAAAGTTTGTTGGCGGCTGGGGGTGCAGTCGCATAGCCCCCAGACCCCCAGTTGTACCCCCTTTTTTCCAAATCCTGGGTGCCCCACTGATTCACACCCCCCCCCTTCAGAAAATTTCTGCGCACCATAGGCCACTGCTCACAAGTGCCTATTTTCATCCAGCCTACAAAAATTTTTGCAGGTTAATGCTAGTCCAAGCTCATAGATGCAGTGGCATACGCAGGATTTTTCAATGGGGGGGGTTCAGTGACGTCACATCGTGATGACGCAAGAATACTACAATTAACCTATAGTAGTTCAGATGTATAAAAGTGCATCAGATTGTAATGTTTCTAGTCTAAGTTATTACGCAATTGTGTCAGCGACATGGCCTAGTGGTATCGCGTGCAGGTGACAGATCCTACGTGACGGGTTCGATTCGCGGCTGGAGCCGATCGCTATTGACATATTTAATGGGTGGCTGCTGACTCCAAGAGTGCAAGCTCACTTCGCAGTCTCCCTTAATTACCGTTGAATTTTCTGTTCAATTTGAAAATAACCATGATTAAGCTATATTATGCCATAATGAAGGAAACAATCCAGATATTTCATTCACACTTTTCCTTGATTCTTTGCGTTTCATTTAAGGAGCGAAAAGGTTTCACAGAAACTCAAGCTGTCAATCTGTGGTTAAAAATTTACTGAAAAAATTTTAGTTGACCTCATTTACCAGTCATAGGAAGGTTAACTGACTAAAATAGGCTAGCTTTTGCAACATCACAAACAGGGTGTAGCCAGGAGGGAAAAACAAGTTATTGCTTCCCTCCAAAAAAATCTTTTTTCAAGAACCAACATTGATATAAACAACGCATATAAACCTTGATACAAACATTTAATATGCACTCATTATGAAAGGGGCAGTATCCAGTATCCGGGTCTCATCTAGAATAAGCCTCCACGCTTTTTCTGTCCGCCAACCTTAACCTAACCTATGACCTTAGCTTAACCCATAACCTGACCCTAACCAAATTTAGCCCTAACCAAACCTAACCCTAACTAAATTTAACGCTAACCAAACCTAATCCTAACCAAACTTAACCCTAATCGAACCTGGGGGCTGATACTAGATCTAACCCCCAGTATCCCCTGCCTGGAAAAGTGAAGACAATGAAGCATGGAACAAACTGCCCTCCCTACCGAAACAATTTTAAACTACAATAAATTACGCGCTAAAGGAATCCCTGATCATGCGATTAAAATCAAAAACATCGTCGATATTATCTCATCATTTTTCACCCAAATCACAGCATTGATATCATCAGATACTCTCAAGCACATAATCAGGGTGTCTGGTAAATGGAGCACTCCAGCTCCTGAGGTATTAAAGTGCATGAGACAGATAAGGTGCGTAAAAACAATTTTGCCACCCCCCCCCCCCTTCCCGTTCCGCCCTTGGGCTTCTTAAAATCTGTTCTTGGTCTCTTCTTCCTTGGCAAAATCTTTATTTTAATTTCAGCATCTAGGGCAATGTCAATTCAGATTTTTATATTTTAATAATTTTTCAACAAACCAGCCGGTTATAGCGCAGTGTCAAAGATGTCGCTATCGATGTTGAAGTAGTCGTTCAAGACATTGCTATCATCACAACAGGTCTGTGTTTTGATCCCCGGGCTGGTCAAATTGGACACATAGTAGCCAACGGCTCGCCACCGCTGCGACATTTCATTATAGCTGCGTTGTCCAAACGTTAAACCGCGAGGTCGGGCCTTGCCACTCTCTACCATGCTGCAGTACTACAGTGAGTTTAATGAAAATAGTGCAGTGAAGATTTGGTTTTTTAAAAAAATTTGTGTGCAGCCATAGTTACTGCAGATACACCGTATTTAGGGAAACTACCACTTACCAATTGCTTCACAGCAGCATCAATGACAAAATTGCTGTTAAAGCAAAACACATCAGAAAAGTTGGAATACCAATATTGTTGCATCGCATCATAATAATCAAGCAATCAATGAGTTTATTTCAGGCTAAATTAGCCCATAGAAAGAACAAATAAAGCACAACAGCCAGAGATAAACAGATAAAAACAACAATTTAAGCAGCAGGCCGAAAAAAACACGATGAAAAGCACAGCAACCAAAACTACTGAGCAATCACAGGCAACAAGTCCTGGCAATGCACATAAAACCGAGACTCGAGGAAAGCACTTGAATTCATCAAAACAGTTATCAAAATATTCTTGGAGAAACATCTCTCCCCAAAGCTGTAAGCATTTTTATGCAATAAAGCGTCAAAAGTATAGTCTAAATGTGATTAACAACCTGTGCTTCGCGAGCACTGATCCAACCTGGAATGCCATGCAATATTCTATAAGCGTTATTATACGTAATACGTACACGTTTAACAGGTTTAAGGCTGTATTGATAATATGAGGACGACAGCTGACAAGCATACACGCTGTAGCAAAAAGAACGAAACAAAACATTTTTTACAAATGTAGAACACTTACTAAATCTTGTTTTAAGTTTATTGGCAATATAGTAAAAGCTGCGGACTTGCCTATTTATGTCAATATCATCCTTCAAATTATTTTCTAATAAAACACCCAAATATTTCACTTTTTTAACAAATATAATTTTCTTAGAGTTCAAATAAACATTAGGTTCAAAGTTCAAATTAATAAAACTAGTACTGCAATTGAACATCACACCCACAGTTTTTGTGTGATTAAAGATTATGTCATGAGAGGCAGCATATTCTTCACAAATTGAAAGTAAGTTTTGTAAACCATGTACACTGGGGCAAATGCAGCATAAGTCATCAGCAAATAAAATATGATTAACTTTGGTATTTCCCAGATAACAGCCTGATTATTCAATACTAAAGATAGGTCATCCATGTACACAGCATACAAAAATGGACTCAATATACCCCCTTGTCTCACTCCATTAGATACAGAAAAAAATGACGAATAGGAAGAACCCCATTTAACATGCATCTGTTGCTCCCGATACCAGTAATCAATAATTCGCACAAAACACAAGGGTACACCACACTTAATCAGCTTATCAACTAGGAGAGAGTGATTTACTTGGTCAAAAGCCTTAGAGGCATCCAAAAAAATAACAAACACAGGGCTACCATGTTTGTTGTAATGTGCTATAGTCTGCTTTAGTAAAAATGTGGCCATGTCAGTACTATAGTCAGCTTTGAAACCAAATTGATTAGCTCCAGTAGATAAAAACAAAAAGTTTCTCGAAATTAAATTAGGAAGTTGGACAGCACAGAAAAAAGCATGACAGCAATTTTGGCAAGCTCCGCACGAAGACCTCTCTATGGATTGCCACCATAACGTGGTGGGGAGGTTTGAGTTTTCAATGATCCTTAGAGCAACGCCGTCGGTAGTGTTTAATCACTTCCATCAGGGTCACCCATGGCGGTAAGGTCGAAGGAGAGAAACAGACCAAGTAGCAATCCAATGCTGTAGCTAAATGGAAAGTTGTAATAACAATATTCATGCTGCATCGGACGGCGCGCAGGATAAAAAGGTCCGCGTTCGAGTTTTAGGCAGAGGGACTCGTTCGAAAAATAAGCTACAGTCTCCCCCACAAGCTGACCGTCACCGGAAACCCACCAACGCAGTCGCTAAGCGTTTGGGGAGGCGAATGGGGGCAGCGCACAGAAAACGTACTCGAGTTGGACCAAACTGCCGGGATCTAGCTATCGGGAACTGGAACGTTTCATCACTGACAGGAAAAGAGCAGGAGCTTGTTTGCGAAGCCCAACAGTATCGCCTTGATGTTGTGGGAATTTCATCAACAAAGCGCCGGGGTTCTGGAACTGTCGAGTTGAACGATGGGTGGAAAATTTTCTACTCAGGTGTTGATGCAGCAATGTCTGCTCAAGCTGGTGTTGGCTTACTTGTGAGCCCCAACATAGCTGAATGTGTCGTTGACTGGGTACCACTAGGAGGAAGGGTTTGTCTTCTAAAGCTAAGGCTGCAGGAGCGATCTCTGTGTATATTGCAGGTGTACGCACCTAACATAGAATCACAGTACGAAGCCTTTCTGGAGGAAGTTGAGGTTGCATTGGGAAAAGCGACTTCATCAGAATCCCTTGTCCTTTTGGGCGATTTCAATGCACATGTGGGCATCGACAATGCAACCTGGAAAGGTGTTATTGGGCAACATGGTGACCCTGACATTAACAAGAACGGAAGGAGTTTATTG
This sequence comes from Trididemnum miniatum, assembly GCA_964006365.1. Lineage (NCBI taxonomy): Eukaryota > Metazoa > Chordata > Ascidiacea > Aplousobranchia > Didemnidae > Trididemnum > Trididemnum miniatum. The sequence goes on from OZ023244.1 coordinate 2,304,995, forward strand.
CAGTTCTGTGCCACCAATGGGCTGTGCATAATGAACACATTTTTTCAGCACAAAAGAATTCATAAGTACACCTGGTACAGAGACTCTCTGGGACAACGCTCCCTGATTGATTTTTGTATCGTTTCGGCGGACTTGTTTTCTACCGTGTCTGATGTCCGTGTTAAAAGAGGGGCTGAGTTGTCAACTGATCACCACCTAGTTGTCTGCACTTTGAAAGCTTTGAAACCCTTGAAAAAACGAAAGACTTTTCGACCACGAGAAACTTATCGAATCAAATGGGAATCATTGGCTGACAAAGAGGTACGAACTGCATTTGCAGACAACATTGCATCTAAGTTCAAAGAACTTCCGACCTCTACTGAAGACATTGAAACTGAGTGGTGTTTGTTTCGAACAGCAGTCATTACGTCCGCTACTAACTGTTGTGGACGTAAGCGTGTTGGAGGGACGAAGAGTAGCGAGAAAAGAACTCCTTGGTGGAACCAAGACGTTAAAGAAGCTATTCGTGCGAAAAAAGTGGCCTATAAGGCCTGGCTTGCAAATAAGTCATCACTTGAACTTCGTTCGCAGTACTCTGAAGCACGTAAGACGGCAGCCACAAAAGTTAAACTGTCTGAGGAAAGGGCCTGGAAGGAATTTGGAGAAAGGTTAGACGATGATTTCAAAACGGCAAACAAAGTGTTCTGGCAGACCATTCGCCGTTTGCGTGGAAAAAGATCTCGAGCCGCTCTCTTTATCGAAGATTCAAATGGTGTGACTCTGAAAGATCAAGATGCTATTTTGAATCGGTGGAGAGAGTACTTTAGTGATCTTTTAAACCCAGTTGATGCTACACCGATACAAATTCACGAAGAACAGGTTGGGGAAGATATTCAGATAACCGAAGCAGATGTGAATGCAGTAATCAAATCATTGAAAACTGGAAAAGCACCTGGTGAGGATGATATCAGACCTGAAATGTTAAAAGCAATGAACATACATGGTGTTCGTTGGCTGACTCGTGTTTGTAAGGTGGCGTGTAGTACTGGGCAAGCACCAAAGCAATGGCAAACTAGTGTGATAATACCTATCCACAAGAAAGGAGACAAGAGAAAATGCACCAATTATAGGGGCATATCTCTCATCAGTGTCCCGGGTAAGGTCTATGCCAAATGCCTTGAAAAGAAATGCCGTGAAATAGTCGAGCCTAAGCTAACAGATGCTCAGTGTGGCTTTCGTCCTGGCCGAAGCACGATGGATCAGATCTTTGCCTTGCAGCAAATCTTTGAGAAGTCGTGGGAATATGCAAAAGAGATCAATGCATGTTTTGTTGATCTTGAAAAAGCATATGATCGCATTCCTAGAGACAAGCTTTGGGCGGTGCTGTTGCAGTATGGCATTGATGGCCAGTTACTAACTGCCATTAAGTCGCTGTACATGCATTCTGAGATCTGTGTTCGTGTTAACAGTGCAACGACGAAACCTTTCAGAGTAAGTGTGGGACTACGGCAAGGCTGCTCTCTTTCACCTATTCTGTTCCTTATTTATATGGATAGAATAGTTAAGAACAGTGAGTCTTGTGGCGGAGTAAAGATCGGCGAATGCACTGTACAACGTCTGTTATTTGCAGATGATCTCGTGCTACTCGACTCTACCCAAAATGGTCTCCAGCAAGCTCTTGACAGGTTTTCGGATGCATGCTCTGTTGCCGGAATGAAAATCAGTACAACAAAAACAGAAACCATGTGCCTGTCCAGACAACCAAAGCAGTGCTCTCTCCAAATTGATGGAGTACCACTAAAACAGTCAGAGAAATTCAAGTACCTCGGCGTCTCATTCACAAGTGACGGCAGACAAAATAGCGAATTGGATATCCGCATCGGAAAAGCAAGTGCAGTAATGCGCCAGCTCCACCGATCTGTGGTACTGAAACGGGAGCTTTGCACCAAGGCAAAGCTATCCATTTTCAGATCGGTCTATGTTCCTATTTTGACTTATGGCCATGAGTGTTGGATCATGAATGAGAAAGTGAGGTCTCGAGTTCAAGCAGCCGAAATGGGATTCTTGCGAAGAATTAGCGGTTTGACCTTGTTGGACAAGGTTAAAAGTGCAGATATTCGTGAATTTCTAAACATCGAATCGCTGCTTCTCCGACTAGAAAGATCGCAACTGCGTTGGTATGGACATGTGACACGAATGCCCCAGGAAAGAACAGCCAAAAAACTGCTCTGTTCAACACCGATTGGTCGAAGGCCTAGAGGCCGTCCCAGAACTCGATGGCGAGATTACGTAGAAGATCTTAGTTGGTCTCGCCTTGGCATCCCAGCAGAACATCTATCCTTTGTTGCAGAAGATCGAGATGCTTGGAGGCTCCAACTTGAGCTGCTGCCCCCGCGACCCCCCAAGGATAAGCGGGTCCAGAAAATTGATTGATTGATCCGCACGAAGAAAAGCCGGTTCGTCTCAAAAAAGAAAGGATTAATTTTTTCTTATTTTTTTTCAGTCATCAATGGGAGAGGTTTTGACCCCCAACCCCCCTCCCCCCCCGTGCATACGCCACTGCATAAATGTACCACCAGCTCACAAATAACAACATATTGCAACCCACAACTTCCACAGTTCCATGGACCCTAACCTGCTCAATGGCTCCAACAAGCCTATCCTCTGCTAGTTTTGGAAATAATTTATTACCGGCGCCGTTCTTCATCCTTTACCTTTGAGAGAAAGAGAGATTGCATTTATTTTTGATTAGAAAAGAAAAAGACGCAACAACAAAGAGAAAAAATATCAGTAGTGAAATTTTCCATTAAAGGCAGTGTCGTCCATCCTGTGAGAGGCTGCGAAATGACCTTAGTCCAATTCCAGAAGATATTGGCACAGTCGTCGAGTCTGCAGCCTCTCACAGTTTTCTTACACTATAAGGAAACTATCACTCACGCAAACAGCACTTATCACAAGCAGAGGTAATTATTGCGCTAATATCACAGTGAAATGGGCAGAGCTGGGCACTTCCGCAAATCAGTCCGCAAATCCGCAAATTGCGGACTTTTGTTTATGTTTGCGGATTTGCGAAATTGATTTTCTACCGCAAACGTTTGCGGAATTGCGGTAAAAAACTGAAATTTGCCGCAAATCCGCAAAGCTAAATGGTCTGAAGTAAAAACTCCATTTAAATTTTTTAAAAACTCCAGTTTTCAATATGTTTTTCTGCTGCTTCTTGAAAGTTTAAAGTATCTTTGAATTAATCCATGATCTTCGTAAGCTTTTTGGTTTGACCTGAGGTGGAGTATGAGGTTGGTTTTCACTTGAAAAAGTCTAATAAACTTCGATCAACAAGTTTTATGGCAAAAACAACCGTCATTCAAGATTTGTTTATCCCAGAATGTTTGTCCTTGAGGGATGATTGTCTCGCTTAAGGTCAAATTATTTTAAAGGATGATAAATAAATATAATAATAAATAACTCATGTTATTTTAAAATTATATTGAACCGAAAATTCAACAGTAATTGAGGGAGACTGCGAAGTGAGCTTGCGCTCTTCGAGTCAGCAGCCACCCGTTAAATATGTCAAATGCGATCGGCTCCAGCCGCGAATCGAACCCGTCACGTAGGATCTGTCACCTGCGCGCGGTACCGCTAGGCCATGTCGATGAATGAACCTTTCCCTAAGAGTGGTTGATGAGGGCTAATAGCCCGAAAAAGCGCTGTCCTGCTCTATGGTTCTATAATTATAGCTATAGAGCTGTCATGCTTCTGTCAGTGGGAAGAATGTTTATCTTCGATCCGGCCCAGGGGCGGATTAAGAAACCGCGGGGCCTGGGCAGATAAGAGTGCGAAGGGTTACCATATTTTTTTCCGCCCAAAATCTAGTGAAGAGCAAAAAAAGTCATCACGTCCGCAGATGTCCAATTTTCCGCACAAAATCATGTGTAGAGAAAGAAAAAAAAGTCAACACGTCCGCAGGCCGTAGTTTCAGCAGAAACTACCCAAAATTTTCATGTGAGCATGATTTGACACGTTTTCACTGTTCAAAATGCTGAAATGCGCGAGGCCCCCAAAAGTGCGGGGTAAGGGGCAACTGCCCAGTTTGCCCATTGCTTAATTTGACCTTGATCCTGCCGTCACGTGGAAGTCGGTGGTATTCGATTCTGTAGTCCAGGAACGACGTCTGTTTTTGACTCTGTTTGATCATGACCGTAAAGAGGATTCAACTGGAGTGTGACGTAGATATACGTACCACAAAAGTTCAATTTTCCTGGGTTCATAGAGCTTGAGGAATAAATGTCCTGTTTAAGTCAATCAGATTGAACAATGAGCGTACGGTACCTTCGCCTGAACGCGATTGATGAGGGTTGGTGCAAAATCGTGCTGTCCCACTGTACGATAATATTGTTCAGTTTGACTAAAGTTTTTATAGCTTGTTGATGGTAAAGAAGTAATTGAATGTTGATAAGTCCAATAAATTTAATTTTTTAATTTTTGAAAGAACTAGAGCTCTTGTGACATCTAGCCCCGGCCTTCTCATAGCCTAATACCATGAATTGTTTTCTTTTTTTCTCGTTTCAATTTTCTTAGTTGTTTCTTTCCTCTTACTCTACTGCACGGTACATCCCATTGTTAGAATGCTTGTAAACTGTGAACAAGTAAAATTATAATAGGCTACTTGATTGTTCTAAAAAGCATTTTAGAGAGCATAAGCATATGAGCACACCGGCCGTTAGCTCAGTTGCTAAGCGCACGCTCTCGGTGCGGAAGGTCTGGGGTTCGATTACCGGACCGGTCAAATCGGCACAGCATCGCCAACGGCTCGCCACCGCTGCGACATTTCTTCGGAGCTGTGTAGCCCAGGCGCTACGCCGCGGAGATGGGCCCCGCCACTCGTTACACGCTTCGGCGTAATACCGCGAGTATAATGAAGATTTGATTTGAAGCATATGAGCACTCTTTAGTTTATAAAGCTGACGATTATGTGCATATAGGCAACGCCGACCACGCTTTTCTTAAAATCGACTTTCATAAGAGCAGAGATGGGCACTCGGTACTTTAAAGGTACCTACCGTAACGACAATATCGATACGGATACTTTGCAAAAAAAGTAAGGTCTGCACCGATAACGGTACTTTTTTTAAAAAATAACAACGATAACGATACTCGGTGCTGATTTTTGATATTTTTCAAACGGAAAAAATTTTGTTTTCTTTTTTTTTCGACAAAATTACGGTAGTGAATTCATTCGATCTGAATGAGTGCTGTGCTTTTGCATTGATTTTACGTGAAACGCGTACCGGTAGCAAAAATGTTATGTTCTACTAGCTCATTTCGTTAGATGAAAGAGTTTGTCCGAAATCCTAATGATTGCTATACTGCGTTGGTCTACCCTACTACCGTAGCTGAAGCGGTGTATCAAAAATATTCAACCTTCGCTGGTCAATAAATGTTTTAGCAAATTTTTAACAGTTTGCTTGCGAAGAGGCGCGTAAGGAAAACTTTTTTTTGAAGGGGCTGACTCAACCAAAGAAAGTAAAAGCTATTTTTTTCAGAAATCAATGTTTTGGAGCATTTACAAATGCAGGCTATATATATATATATATATAGATGCATATAGGCTATAATGATTATAATGATTGTTTGCGACGTCGAGTAATGCAAGCTATATATATTTTTTGTGCGGGGTTTTGATAAGAATATGTGCCGCGGTACTGCCCAACACTGTTAATAAGTTTGTTTCGTTTCGATTTTGATTCATGCACGCCTAGATAATCCAGCTTTTCCAGGACGTAGTTATATACGGTAGTCAGCGGCGTAACAAGGGGGGGGGGGGCGAAAGGGGGCTGGCGCCCCCGGGTGCAGGCTCGGGGAGGCGCCCATGGCTACTTTTCAATTTTTTTATTAAAAAAAATGGATGGACCATATAGGCGCACGCATGGGGGGCCACGGTGCCATGACCCCACCTTTGGTCCTGGCGTTGTTCTGTTGGTGTGGATAGCGATACGTGTTGTTAAAATTTCAGACACCGGTGTGTCCTTTTTCGACAAAAAAACTTCGCTAAAATGAGTGTTTTTCTTGTAAAAACCCGAAAAATCCGTTGGAGGCTGGAGACCCCCAATCCCCATAGCCTCCGGCGGCTGGGGGCTTTGCCCCCAGACCCTCGCTTGTGGCCTCCCTTTGCCAAATCCTGAATGCGTCACTGATCTCTCCACTCCGCTTCGTTTCTTGCTTTGCTAATCTTTTTCCTTCGCTGTTCTTTTCCAAACCGCGATTCATTAGCAACTCGAATGGAACACCAAATTTCACAGTCCTTTTTATAATTTGTGCAAAGTTTGAAGTGAAAGCAGGGGCGCAGAATTCTTTATTGCCCCCGGGCGCAGGGTACCCTAGTTACACCACTGACAGTAGTTGAGCCAACAAGAAGGTATACTGCTTGGTTCTCTGCTTCGTATGGTTTTGTCATCCCTAAGAACGCCTTGCGAAGATCTGATTTTTTTCACGCTAGGCTTTTTATGCTAAGCGTCCAGCTGGGAACAATTAAGAAAAAATCAACAAAAAATAAATAATGCGGTTTAAGTTTGCGGAACTGTAATGTGCATTTTGCGGTTGCGGAAGTTAAAAAACTGTCGCAAATGTATCACAAACTTGCGGAATTTCGGTTGCGGATCACCTCTTGCAGTTTTGCGGTATTTGCGGTTGCGGATTTGAGTGTAAATTTGCGGTGCCCAGCTCTGGAAATGGGAGTATAGCGTTACTAAAATTCTAAGTATTGTATGCATATAAGGACCTATTTCAGGTTTAAATGAAGAAATTTCTTTACTCGTTTTATGAAATTGTTCTTATTTTTACGGGCAGAATTTTTAATTTTAGTTGGCAGTTCATTCCAAATTACTGGTCCTTGATAACGGACCGAGCGTTGCCAATTGATTTGTTAAATCATGCTATGGAATGATGATCAACAACACTGGTCTGGTTAAAGAATTAGGCAAACTTAAAATTTTTTCAGCGGAAAGCGGCTGAGCGGGGCAAAGGTCTTGCGCAGCGCAAAGCTCAATTTCAACAAATGAAGAAACTGACTTTTGCGCTTCGCTCTGACTAGCCTTAAGTGTAGGAATCCATGGCGATCGAGCGATAACACGCCAATCATCACAAACTGCAAGCATAGGCTGACCCACGAATACGTCGCTTTCTAGCGACATTTTTTAAATTCTTACGGCAGAATTATATACAATAAAACAAACATGTACTGAATTTATAATTTTCAGTCAGTCACTAGCCACCACACAGGGCCGGCGCCAAGGGGGGCCAGGTCAACATGCTTGCCCCCCCCAATTAACAAGCTTTTGATTTTGAAAACAGCGGCTTTTGTGCTTAATTTCTAACTTTGGTCCCCCCTAATAAGCGTTTGGCCCCCCTAAAGTCGACTGCTCTGGCTCCGGCTCTGCCACCGCACAAGCTAACAGCCCATTAGAAGTTTGCAGTGGTGTAAAGTAACGAAGTAGTTTTACTTAAGTAGACTACTTAAGTATTATTGCTTGGTAACTAGTAGCCTACTTACTTAAGTGATTAAAATTTCAGCTACTTCTACTAACGTAGTTCCATCAGAAAGTAACGCTACTTAAGTGGCTTTAAAAATGATAAGTAGTTAATATTAAGCAATGTATCAGGCAAATGATAAATAATCATGCTTGATAATAAAATTGGCTACATTAATATTAGGTAGGCCTATTGTTTCATTTTATTATATAAGTTTTACAATTTCGTGATATTAAGTGGTCTTTTGCTGTTTGTGTTTAGCGTGGACTATGAGGTTGCATTTAGCAGATCATGACACACTTCACTTTTTTATTTTCCTCGAATATATGTGCTAATTATCCTAAATATACTTAAGCACTGGCAAAATTTATGTCAAGTTTGGAAGTGAGCAAATTATCTTTTTCCAAAGTTCAGCTTTATGGCCTTGGTTTTGCAAACGCCACTTTTTACTTAAGTAGCTTCAAATTGCTGGTACTTTTTACTTCTACTTCGTTATTTTTTACATCCCCTACTTTCTACTCAACTTCAAGTAGTTTCCGCCATTAGTAACAATACTTTTACTTAAGTAGATTTCTGGACTACTTTTTACACCACTGGAAGTTTGCGTTTCAGTTTGTTCGAACAAAGACTGTGTTTCGGACGTATAGCAAAGTTTTTTGAAATTTCCCGAACATAGCTTTCATATTTCACGAAATGGCATTGGCATACATAATTTACGAAAAATAAGCCTTCATTTGAATTTACGTTCGTCTTTTCGAGTACTGCAGGCTTCTTTGTCCCATAATATATGATCAGAAAGCAACAGGCATTTATAACTAGGCTTACCATATGTCCTCTTTTTGGAAGACATGTTCTCCTTTTTGACCAAAAAAAATTGGTCCTCCGAGGACGCCAAAAAATGGCCAAATGTCCTCCTTTTCGGCATTAGAATCAGTGAAAACATGTCAAATAATTTTTTCACGAAAAATTTTGGGAAGTTTCAGTGCAAATTGCGGGCTTGCGGAAGTCATGACCTTTTTTTCTGTCTTCACCTGCTTTTGGGCGGAAAAATGAACATCTGCGGACGTAATGACCTTTTTTTGGTCTTCACGTGCTTTTGGGTGGAAAAATGGACATCTGCGGACGTGATGATCCTCAAAGAACCTGTTCTCCTTTTGCGTAGTGAAATTATGGTGATCCTATTTATAACTGAATTAAACCTATTTCATTTTAAGTTGCGGACGCATCCCGATTCTGTCGGACTACTGATTTATCAGTATATAAATAAAATAAATAGTAGCCTAGGTCTAACAAGCAGAAATGATTGCACAGAAATCTTACCTTCGCAGTTGCGTTTTTCAAATCATATTTTGTGAATTCTCCATTAATTTGAGCCAATATATCAACCCACCACAAGACACAGCTGTGCAACGTGCAAGGCTTCCACTGAGCGAAGTGCACCGGGGACTGCCTGAAAACGAGAAAAAAGTCTGTGATCTGCTTCGTCGCTTCACAGCAACATGTCAAATTTGGCATCAACGAAACAAAAATACCTAGGAAAAGCTAAAGGTAAAATTTCGTCAAAGGTTTTGGACAAATGAAGGGGTTTCAAATGTAAAACGTAATCGCCATCGGTGGGTATCAGTATTACAAAATACTGCGGAACAGATTTTCTCCTTTACATATTGTGGGAAGATTTTGGCCTTCCGGCCTACCCTTATAGAGGCTATTTTCGGTAGCATGGTTGCAGCCTGCAACATTTTTTTGCGGAGAATAATGTGAATATAAATAAAGTTCAGCAGGACCGTATCAAGACTATGGAGGAAGGCCGGGGCTAATTTTTCTGCCCCGTGCTGTTTCGCAGACCTGATTTTGACCTCAGCTGCAGACCTTTTTCTTAGGAGACGAGATTTAGTGGCCCTATCACGAGAAGTTCCGGGGCTATACGCCTATCCCTCGTGCCCCCCTTTCATCTGGCCCTGTAGCTCAAATGTAATGAAAATTTGGACGGCCTCTACTCATCTTTTCTCTATGATGTCAGAATTGCAGCCACGTCAACGTGGCAATCAATGTTCGAGTTACAAATAAACACATTTCATCGTCTCATATTTGACTCGCCACTTTCTAAACACAGCGATTTGTTTACAGCAACTTGGATTACGTCATCATAATAAGTCACCAAAAAAAGACTTTCTAAACAGTTCAAAATGTAAAATGAATTATTTCGATGTAAATTTAAAAAGTATTTGTTTAAGATCGCGTCAGCTCGTAGCAGGGGCAGGCCAGCAAAAAATTTAGGTGAAGGCCCGATTTAGCCAATGACAGAGCCTTGTTTTCACGCGTCCTTAGTAAAAACCCTCTGAAAATTCTTCATACGCTTTTTTAGGGATTCATAGTGAAACCCTGCATTGTTTATTCGATATTAGCCAATTTTAGTGACATAACAGCGCAGTAGTTATAACTCGTTCATAAGTGATTACTTTTCTGTTTCATTCTAACTTTACCAACACAATGTAATTATTTCAAACTCATGTTTTTAAAACATATTTTGCACTTTGTAATTACAAATCAAAAGTTAATAAACATGAAATTATCAAGAACAGTTTTATTTCCTATAACGTGCAAATATGGCTAACGTTTTTGAAACGTTTTTTAGATGACGTAATGTTGAAAATATGCCAAGCGTTTCGCTTATGTGCAAGACACACAAGAGCCTTAAGGCAAAATCAAGATAATGTCAAATAGATTGATAGAACCGAGCTGTAAATAGAAGTGAATTGAAGCAGAAACAGCTAAGTTTTGGTATTTTAGCTGTATACTAACCGCTGCATTCGAGTAAAACGAAAAGCGACTAGCTAAGGTGACAGGCATTTCACGTTTTGAAGACTACAATTAGTTTTTGCAGTAATGCTAAATCAGTCGCCGCTCACCAATTATAGCTCAATTAAAGTGTTTGATTTATTGACAGTTTTAGCGAAACTTACAACTTCAAGCGAAATGAAGAGAAAACAAAGTTATGCAAATCTTCGGAATACAATAAATATGGGACGTAAAGAGCTTAAGGAGAAAAATAAAGCCCCTGTAATTCTTAAAACTGGACGTTTCGACACCAAAGATTCACCTGTCATCATCAGCAGTGCAAGCAAGGGTTTCACTTTTGCACTGGCTTGCTTACAATGCAACTGGTGATAACAGTTGAATCTATGTTGTCGAAACGTCCAGTTTTAAGAATTAGTGCAGCTTTATTTTTTCTGCTTTGCAAACGTTGATTTTGCTTGTGCACTGGTCTTGCAGCAAGCATCAAACATAGCAATTGCAAGTATTTATCGAGTTTGGCAATCGGTACGATTGAGAGTTAATCAGCAATTTAATTACAAATATCACAGCCAAGAAACACCAAAAAACACATGAGCAGACGTTTCGGTTTGTTGCGGGTGTCATTGTCAACCCTGTTAGCGTAGCGTTATACAACCCAGCTCAGCGCAAGTTTATAGCGTTGACAATGGCACCAAAAGCGAACTGATACGCCCGCCCAAGTATTTGTAGCTGTTTCTTGGCTGTGTTATTTGTAAAATCGAGTTTTATTTTCGTAATTTAAAAGTTCAGTCAAGGTCAAATTATAGAGTAGAAAATCAAAAATTTTAGCTGATTTTGCAGACCTTTAATAACCTCTTTTCACGCATTTTTGAGGAATTTTAATAACTTAACACTCAACAGTATACCACTTGTAAGAAATAAAATTTTAATGTATTTTTGTGTAAAAATTTTCATTCTTCGGCAGCTAAAACCAACTCCTTGTTTTGTTATGTATCAAATATAAAATGTTTAAAAGCAAGTGGTAGGATTCAAATTTTTTGTCGATTAGTTCTATCACAAAAGTTCTTTTTTCAGCCAGTTCTGTTTCAACTAACGGTACAAGTATAAACAGCAATGCTGGTCGGTTCGCTGATCAAATAAAATTTCGTGAGACGCTTCTAGAGAACCGGCTGGATCCCACCCTGCCTCAAACCTTGACTAAAGTAATAGGTCAAATCAAATCTTCATTATTCTCGCAACGAGTGGCGGGGGTTGGCGCCTGGGCAACACAGCTCCGAAGAAACGTCGCAACGGCCGCGAGCCATTGGCGACACTGTGCCGATTTGACCGACCCGGGAATCAAACCTCAGACCTTCCGCACCGATAACGTTCACATAACAACTGAGCTAACCAGCCGATACGCATTAAAATTGACAGCAGTATTATTTGATGTCACGATCATAGAAATGTGACAAGCACGGGAAATTAATGACAGCAACCGGTATAAAAGCTCTGTAATCATGCACAACGACGAAAGTGTAGCTTAAGGACGAAAAAGTAAACCACAGTAATTCCAGTGACTGACGTTTCGACAGCTCAGATTCAGCAAAGGGCGTAGACTGCGAAAAATTTAGAGAGGTAGGGCATGGCCGAATTAAGACAAAGAGAGGCTCCGTTTCATTCACCCTTAGCCATTGATCTCGAAAACAAGGGTCTTCATGCATCAAAAAAGCGGGTGGGTGCCACGGTGCCCCCCCCCTCTTCCTACTACGCCACTTGATTCAGCAGTCATCATCAGCAGTGTATGCAAGGCAGTATAACGCTGCATGAATGATCTTTGTAACACACTAATTGTGGGACAAAAGCAGCTTCAGGAAGGAAAATAAAGCCACTGCACTTTTTAAAACTGGACATTTCGGCAACATAGATTCAGCTGTCATCGTCAGCAGTGTAAGCAAGGCAGTACCAAGCTGAAGCCAGTGTATTGATGACAGCTGAACTATGTCGTGAAAACATCCAGTTAAAAAAATTCTGTGGCTTCATTTTTTCTTCAGAATGAACAGTATCTACTACCGAGATCAAAGGCGCATAATTATAATATTTTGTTGCAGAGCATTATTTAAAATGGATGATAATATAGATTATGTTGAATACCAACCAGGACATTGGCATTTACGACTGAAGATTAACAAAAACGATGACGTCATCGATGACGCAACACTGACTGGCGGCTTACATAATGAAGACGCAAAAAAGTAAGAAGCAAAACTAGCTCACAGACATCAAAAATTTGATTTTCGAGGTTGTTACATTATTCGCTTGACTAGTTCGTATCTTAAAAAAAATGACGGGTCGGCGTAATGATTAAAGATATCGCAATCGGCGCGGAAGGTCTTGGGCTCAATTCTCGGGCTGGTCAAACCGGGCGCAGTGTCACCAACGGTTCGCCACCGCTGCGATGTTATTCGAAGCTGGGTTGGCCAGGCACTAAGCCGCGGAGGCGGGCCCACCACTCGCTATGCACTGCGGTGTAACACTGCGAGTATAATGAAGATTTCATTTCTTTCGCTATACTGCGACAAATTTCAAAAAATACGAAGTTATTGCTCCGATGCTAACATTACTAAGCAATACTTCAAAAAATGCAACACCTTCGGCATTCTTTGCGAAATCTTTTTTTTTTATGTAGTTGCATATTTATCCTCCTATCGCGAGAAAGCAATCAAAGCGCTATACGAGCTCGCTTAGGAGTTGCCAGCCATCTGTCTACCACACCAAGATGGGGGAATCCCGCTAAGTGCCATTCCCAACGGCACAACGAGTAAACTTGCCGGCTTGTTCTCCACACTGTCCCTTTAATGCTGAACGTCAAGCAGGGAAGCTGCGAATACCAATATTAAAGTGCAATTGGTTTGACCCGACTCGGAATCAAACCCGAGTCTACAGCTCAAGAGACAAACGCCCCATACCACTCGGCCATCTAAGCTCTTTTAATCATATTAGCTACTTAAAATTTTTATCGGCCAAAAATGTTTTATCGTGATGGTTAAGGGTTGCTTGCGGTTATGAGAATTTATTATAAGCCATCTAAACAAGCCTTAAAAATGCCTGAGGCTTCTACATTCTAGAACTTGATACTGATTACCTCAAATAAAGTGACTAAGTTCATAACCAAATGATTCAAATCGATACTAAGAGTCAAAAATAAAAGAATTCAATCAACATAAACCGCGAATTAATAAAAATTTTTCTAGCATTCATCTTGAGTGTACATTAGAGCATCCGTTTAGTAATCGAAAGACGTGAGTTCAATTCTCGGATTAGGTCATACAAAAACTTTAAAGAGGCTAGTGCTTACTGCTTAGTGTTACAGACTCGGCACCTACCTTTAAGGCGTTGCAACCGATGTTGTTCCACAGAATTGTACAGTGTGTTGTCCACATAAACTCTTGCTAATTGCGAATCACATACTTCAACAAAATCGAAAAAAATCAATTCGTCATGATATTCGCGATGTTACGTCAAAACGTGTAACCAGTGGCGGGGCCCATCCTCGGGGCTGAGCCTGGGGCAACACAGCTACGAAAAAACGTTTCAGCGATGGCGAGCCGTTGGCGACACTGTATCCGATATGATCGAACTAGGAATCGAAGCGAAGACCTCTCGCGTCGATAGCGATGTCGTCATCCACTACGCCAACAAGCCGGTCTGCTTTTTTGAATGAAAGCACAAACGCTTCCAACCAGAACTTGTGCATCGCTTGTCTTTACGCTACTATTAACCGGAATTCAGCAAATTATTTAAGGTGAAAAAAATTTTAAACACTTTTTGCATCATAGATTAACTTTACAAACCAACACAAGATTACGGGATTTGAAATGTCGATATGACAATTTGTTATCATCGATCAAGGAAGACGATGTCGCTGACCCAATCGCGGCCAGCAACTTATTGGGAGTGAGTTTATTCTGTATTCAACTGCATATTAAATTTCTTTCACGTGAAAGCGACCAAAGCGCTATAACGAGTTCGCTAAGAAGTAGCCAGCCATCTGTCTACTACTCTAACATGTGGAATCCTGCGAAGTGCCTTTCCAAACGACACAACTAGTAAACTAGCCGACTTGTTCTCCACACTGTCACTTTAATGCTAAGCATCAACCAAGGAAGCTGTGAATACCAATTGGTGTGCCAGCTTGTAGTTTAAGAAATACTGTTTATAAGCGATAAACTTGCATGGATGAAATTGCTTACGTATTTCGAAAAGATGGTGGCAAGATGGCTGAGTGGATAGAGCTTCGTGCCTCTGAAGCTGTAGACTCAGGTTTAATTTCGAGTCAAGTTAAATCAACGAGTCAGTGAATTCAAAAGTGGTATTCACAGCTTGACGCTCAGCTTTAAAGGGACAGTGTGGAGAACAAGCCGGCAAGTTTGCTTGCTGTGCCGTTGGAAAAGGCACTTAGTGGAATTCCCCCATCTTCGTGCGGTGGACAGGTAGCCGGCAACTCCTAAGCGAGCTCGTTGTAGCGCTTTGATTGCTTTTTCGTAATAGAAGGATGAATATACAAGTAAACACAAACCAAATGTGTTATTATCTTTATAGAATAGAAAGCTAGCTCGCTTACGCCGTAGTTTCAGCAAGCGGATTCACAGAAAGATGTTTTTACGCACATATAGATCTATTTGTGCTGCGCCTATTCGAAAACTTTTCATGGGAAAATAGAACCATTAATTTCGGTTGATTCAACGTGTTCTCCGACCAGGTGTAAAGGTATCTGAAAATAAAACACAATCTTTCTGCTTGACTTGATAGAAATAGGAATTTTATTTTGCTCAAAATGCGCCGATTGGCTCTTATTATTTAGTCATGTGGTTAGCCGTAACACTGTTTTTCAGTCTTGTGCAAAGAACGGCTCAGTCAGTCGTTGTTCATTGTGTTTGCTACACGTTGTAAAATTGCAGAGTTAAAAACACAAAACGCGATTTTCGTCGGATTTGTTGTTTTATGAAGTTTCATCTGATTTGTGACGTAAGAAGTCAAATATTTTCCACAGAGTTCGAACCCAAACAAATTTGTTTTCTATCGCTGTTTTTTTGCGAAGCACGTTGCGGTTGTTTTGTAGAAGGTCGTGCAAAGTGACGGAGTTTTACGTCATAACCTCTAACTGTTTTGTACTTTACGTCACTTTACGTATAAAAAATCGCATCGTATTTAGGGTAAACCTTTACCCAGTCCACATGTCCTGTTCAAGTGGTTCAAAAGCCCTTGTTTTTGACGTCAGAAAGCCAGTGAGCCCTCAGAACTCTACAATTTAGTCGCGGTTCCCCCAAAACTTCTTCGCGGACCCCAGTATAAGAACCTCTGCTCTGGTTGTATGTTATTGACGTGATAGCGCATTATTGACGACAAAATGGTTATTGACGACAATGCGATTCCAATTTAACTACAAATAACACAGCCAAGAAACAGGCAAAACACTCAGGCAGACATTTCGGTTTACTTTTTGTGTGGTTGATAACCCTATAAGCCTACGCTGAAATGGGGCTTATGCCTCGTTAAAAGAAGGAAACTGAGGCAGGACAAAAGAACCTTTAGTTTAGTCAAGTACTAATGAGGCGGAGTGGAAACGCCCACCCAAGTATTTTAACTGTTTCTTGGTTTATTCAAATTACTGATTAACTCCCCGCAACAGTGATTGCAATAGTTCCGGGTATTGCGCTAAAGAATCCTCGCCGGTATCTGCCATGGGAATTTATTCAAAAAGATTTGACAAGATAATTTTGATTGTATATTAAATATTTTATATTCTATTAGCTACTTGCTGCACAATCAGATGATTTGGAACTGGCAGTCAGTCATTTTGAAACTGTTCTTGAAGAAGATGGAGATAACGTTAACGCAATCCAGAATATTGCACAGAGTTATGGGAGGATGAATAAGCAAGAATTGGCCGACAAATGGAACGCCAAGGTAAGAAAAACGAGGGAAGCCTCAGCGTCGTACGCAAGGGACTCTTATTCGTTTCCCCTTGGTCCTCCTTATATTAAAAAAGTTGCCGCTCAATTTTCTCCCAAAAAAATCGCGTTTTGGGGATGTTGTGACACAAAGCTCCAACCACTACTCCCTGCTCTCAACAAATTGTTCGCTCATTTCTTTTGCTGAATGATAATTATAAGCTATCGGCGCTGTAGATCTTGGGTTTGATTCCTGGGCCGGACAAATTGGAAATAGTGCAGCCAACTGCTCGCCACAGCTGCGACGTGTCTTCAGAGCTGTGTTGCCCCGGCGCTTAGCCCTGTCACTTGTTACACGCTTCGCCGTAACACCGCTAGTAGAGCGAAGATTTGATTTCTTTGATGTAATGATAATGGGTTCCACTCCATTTAAGCAACAAATGGCCGTGAAAAGATTGAAATTAAATTGCACGATAAATAATAGCCAACGCTGACGTAAAAAATACGTCATCTTTATAATTACCATTTACCAACCAGTGCTGGTTGCAAACATTTCTTTCAATGATTTCTTTTTCAGTTTACAACAAAACACTCTGAAACAAGTCGTATATCTTTCAGCGTTGTCACTTTTATCGCCTTGTATTTATGATTCAATCAGAGAGTATGTTGCCATATCTATCCACTGTTTCGCTGCCCACAAAAGTTTATTGTATTTACGAAATTACTGGCTGGTGGGGGGGAGGGCAGTTCATTGCCACTACGGATCTTTTTTTAGATTGTAACCATCGAAAACTTTTTTGGCGACTGACCGGCTGAAATTATTTTGCCCCGCATCCCCCTGAAATTTCTGGCCAGTCACGCCAGTACGAATGTACTTGAGTCATCGTGTTGTTAAATTTTCATTATACGCTAATGAACGCTCTATAAGCAGCGGCTGGGTGGTGTGCATCTACTAGGGAATGTGAGTAAAATTGACCAGCATGGGTGTATCCAGGAGGCAAAAAGGGGCCCTCCGGAATATTTTTAGTACCACAGTTAAAGTAGGGATATACCTCTAATTTGACCCAAAGGGAGCAACAGGGACAGTTTTATTTTACCAAGAACCTTTTTATGGGATCTACCATGGAAGACTTTTTTTAGTCATGTACGATTGCAAACCTTTTTTTTTGGAGATCGATCGCTGAAAATACTGTTATGCTCCCCCCCTCCACCACCCCAACCACCCCCACTCAAAAACAATTTCTGACTGGTAGCGCTTCTGTAGACCAGTGGTTTGCAACTTTTCTGGTGGAGCGGAGCCCCAGTCAAACATTCTAGAGACCCTTGGAACCCTGTGTATTAATTTAACTTGCTAATTTACTTAAACCCAGCTCTAAATTGTAAAGTTGCGGTATACCTGTTGAAAAAATCACTACTGTAGACTAATTAGTAATTATACTTTGTTTTTTTGCAGGTCCAGAGACTACTGGGCAGATCTGATCAAACGGTTTCAGAAAAACTTGTGAACCACCGCATTGCATCCAGCTTGGCGGAGCAAGCTTATGCTCACGCTTACGACATTGGTTTGATTCAATACGAAGAAAGAAAACAGAAACTTGAAACAGCGATAAAAATATACGACAGAGCTTTCAACATCGGTGCAAGGTAACAATCCGTAAATATGTTAAAGTCAATGGCGCAGTGACAAATTTTGAACAGGGGGGTGGAACATAAATTGCAAAAGCAATCAAAAGAGTCGAGCATATTTCAGCAACAGAGCAACATTTGTTTTTTGTTAGTTTATAGTTGCATATTTATCCTGTCACGAGAAAGCGATGAATGCGCTATACGAGCTCGCTTAGGAGTTGCCAGCCATCTGTCTACCACACCAAGATGGGGGAATCCCGCTAAGTGCCATTCCCAACGGCACAACGAGTAAACTTGCTGGCTTGTTCTCCACACTGTCCCTTTAATGCTGAGCGTCAAGCAGGGGAGCTATGCATACCAATTTTAAAGTCATCGGTTTGAGTTGACTCGGAATCAAACCAGAGTCAACAGCTTCAGAGGCAGACGCTCTTACCACTCGGCCATTTGAGCTGTTATTTTTTATCAAAAGGGGAGGGGGCATGACGCAATACTTTCCCTCAATTACGCTACTGGTTAAAGTGTATAAGTTCGTAATTTTTGATGAAGGCGATGCCTTCACCGTTCACACACCAAATTTAACTTAATTTTTTACAAAAATCTGTATTTATTCAAAACAATTACATCATTTTCAGTGCGATTTCTTTATTGGAAAGACGACGTTGGTATTTTGTTATGGCAACCATTTTCGTTCGACTTGACACCCTCATGATGTGGTCACGCGAGCACGAAAAAGTGAGGTTACCTGGGTTCAACCGAGCCGTAAATTTACTCAAAGAAGTAGCAAAGTCTGATTTACTCTACCACAAAGTTTTGGCATGGGCTTATTTGGGTAAGTACGGATTCTCTAGCCAATAAAACTACAAAAAACTATAGATCAGTCCAAGCTTTGAAGATTACGTTAATGCAAGGCGGTTGGCGCAGTAAATAAAGAGATCGCTATCTACGCGGAAGGTTCTGGATTCGTTTCTTAAGCCGGTCGAATCGGTCACAGTGTTACCAACGGCTCGCCACCGCTGCCTTTTTTTTTTTTGGAGCAGTTTTGACCAGGCGCTAAGCCGCGGAGATGGATCCCAACATTTGTCACACGTTTCGGTGTAATGCCGGAGCAATACGGTTAAACTAATATTTTTTGATAGCACTGAAGGAGTAAAAATAAGCCATGCGGGTGAAAACATTTCAGTGCAAAATCACTTCACCTTCAAAATATATTTTCCGTTTCGGACTTACCTGAGCTCACCAGTGTAATGAACAGCTCATAAAAATCAGTTTCTAGTTACACCGTGAATTGATCAAACTTTTGTCACAATTATCGCTTGGACTAAATTTTTCTGGGTCTGGTTTTGGTATGATCTAGAAAAAGAAATTTGTCGGTTAACATTTTTCATAATGAGGTGTTGGCTTATTGTTTAGTAGCATGTTTATCTTCCTATTACCAGAAAGCGATCAAAGCGCTATACGAGCTCGCTTAGTAGTTACCGGTCATCTGTCTACCACTTTAAAGATGGGAAAATCCCGATAAGTGCCCTTCCTTACGGCAAAACAAGTAAACTTGCCGGCTTGTTCTCCTCACTGTCACTTTAATGCTGAGCGTCAAGCAGGAAGCTGTGTATACCAAATTTAAAGTCGTTGGTTTGACCCGACTCGAAATCAAACCCAAGTCTAAAGCTCCAAAGGCAGACACTCTCCACTCAGCCATCGGAGATGTTAAAAGTTTTTTGAACTATATGCATGTTTTTAAGGCATCTTGATTGAAAGACAATCGAATTTCGAAATAACGCCGATGTCCATTCACGACTGCGGTTTTACTGGGATCGAGCCATTAGATAGCTACAGCAAAGCGATAAAACTGGCCGAGAAGCAAGCTGCAGTATTGGGCAGATTGGCTAAGGTAAATTTTCCGATTTTTTGCACGCAAACTTTTTGCATGAACAGTTTTGTGTTATGAAAAAAATGTAATGGATCTAAAAATATTTCAAAAAATAAAATCAAATCCTCATTATACTCGCAATATTACGCCAAACCGTGCAACACAGCTGAGTGCCTGGGCAACACAGCTTCGAAAAAACATCGCAGTGGCAGCGACATAGTGTCCGATTTGACCGGTCCGGGAATTGCACCCGGACTTCCCTCCCCGATAGTGATGTCTTCAAGCACAACGCTAACCGCCCGGTAACACTTTTCAGCAAGTGATAGCAGAAAAGAAATCTATCATTGAACAATAAAAATACGGCTTAAGAAGCAAAACCAAAAGCGGTTGCTAAAAAAGTTAGTCTGGTGTATTTGTTCATTTGGTCTCTATGTTTCAGGTTTTTCTTTTGCTTGGAAAACATGAGCTTGCGATTGGAACTGCAACCATGGCAGTTGAAATGAGCGACGATGACGTCACACGTGCATCATCACACCACTGCCGCGCTCGAGTCAACACTTCGATATATATGCGAGTAAGAAAGCAGTTAGTAAAAGCTCTTTGCACACCGTTAGTTGTCGCTAAAGATACGATTTTTCACAAATTTTCAATACTTTGCAATTTTCGCTCATTGAGTTATGGTAGCAAAATCGTTTAGACATTGACGTCCGGGACAGAACGTCGAGAGCTCGATGCTCAACTAGGTCTTAATCTATTATGTATGAGATTTTGACGTCAACAGCAGACCTTTTTTATAGTGGACGCGATTTAATCCCCTTTTTGTGCGGCCCGCCCTGACCATAGGTTTCTATCACGCGGGATCCCGGGGCTATATCCCCCCCTAATCAAGCCCTGTCTATACGCAACAATTGCATGGAGCTTTAAGGAAAAACTTTTCATGCGTAACATTTTACTAGGATCTTGCATTGTGCAAACTGGGTTCGAGTACCATGCCGGACCGATCTCTGCTGGAAAAAGCGAAGCACGATCTTGACCACGTGGTCACTACCTCACCAAGTCTCCGTGCTTATATGGATATAGGCCAGGTAGTACAATTACGAGGCACAGGTTGATACTCTGCTAAACCTACCTTATAAAACATTTTCGATTTTTAATCGACCGATTGGCGCAGTGGTAAACATTGCTACTTGCGCGGAAAGTCTGGGATTCGATTCCCCCGCCGGTCAAATTGGACACGGCGTCGCCAACGGCTCGCCACTGCTGCGACGTTTCTTCGGAGCTGTGTTGCCCTGGCGCTAAGTCGCGCAGATGGATCCCGCCACTCGTTACACGCTTCGCGGTAACATCGCAAGTATAATGAAGATTTGATTTTTACTACCACTTAACGGATGAATATTAAGAACTCGTCTCTGCTAATCCGGAAAAACTAATATTTGTCAGATTTTCTGTTTTACTCACACAATTTTTGTGACGTAGGTATGTTATTACATGGGTGTTGATGCAATAAAAGAATCTTTTCTTGTCAATGAAGATTACGTCAACAAAGCACTTGTTTACTTCGCAAAATCACTTGAGTGTGACGTCGGCACAACTCTACCAGAGTTACAACTTCTCCGGGGAAAATGCTTAAGAGTCAAAGTAAGTCTGGGTAACCAAACGGTGGGGGTGCTAAATACCGGAAAGTGTTAAAGACTCTTTTTACCTCCTTTAAACTGGGGGTAAAATGTGGGTGAAAATTTTCGTTCCTTTTTTTTAAGATAAAACAAATGGTTTCTTCTACGAAATTTTGCAATAGCAAGTGATTGCATTCTCAAAGTTTTTGTTGGACAACTAATAGTGGCGGTTAAGAACGCGCAAATTGTGCAAATGTACAGCACCACCCACCAACCACACACACACATGATTTATCCCGCTAACAAATCGGTAATAATGGTCTCCGTTATACTTCTGCTTTCCCTTGCACAGAGCCCCGCTTGGGTAAGCCACAACTGCTGTCTACTGAAACTTTGATATTGTGGCGATTTCTGCTGAAGAGTCTCAGACGAAAAGCTTTGAGAATATAAAAGAGGTTTTGAAATGAAATTTTAAAAAGAGAAAAATTGCAAAAAGGATAACAGTAAAACAATACATAAGATTCACTTTTGTCTCTGTTTTTATTTATCAAGGGAGAGGAACGAAATGCTCTGGAATGTTTCAAACGAGCTGTGGAGATGGATAGGATTGGATCAAAAAATCCGCAAGCTTTCCGTTGTTTGATGGAGACCCTGGTAGTATGGTGAGTTTTGCTAATAAATGATCAAGCTAAGATTCTTTGGGGCCTTTGGGCCCCATGGTTTCTTTGAGATCTGATTTTAACGACAGCAGCAGACCTTTTGTCTTATCGAAGACGCGAGCCGGGGGGGGAGGGGGGGCTATCAAAGAGCTATAGCCCACCCACTTACTCCGGCCTAGTACGTGAAATAAATCACGCAATATATTGTTGAATGTACGTGACGTCACGTATTTTTTATCCAATTAAGTCTTTTAGCGACTATATCCCACACAAAAAGTGGTGTGCCAGGTTTACCAGTAAGTGGCCAAACGGCGAGTGCGAAAACGGTCAGGGCCGGGTTAAAGGGGGTCAATATAGCCCCGGGATCCTCCGTGCTTGGAGTCCCCGGACAGGGCCGTGACACACTTAAAAACGGTCTTTAAGTCACGTCTCAGATCACTAATGTGGTGACTCATGGGTTCCACTTTAGCAATACCAGTGGGTATTATTCAAAAATGCAGAGACTAGTCGATTCGAAAAACCAGAGGTTTCTCAGTTTACCTGTGAAAGCTTATTAGTTCTTTGTTTCAGGTACTGGCAAGGAGGTTCAGCCAAGCGTGATGCAATCATTAATGACGTCGACAGTTGGATCAGAATGGCACTTAACAAATACGATAATGACGTCATAGTGGCTGAATTGAAATCGCTTTCCCACAGTTACACAAATGAAATCTTAGAGCTGTGCAAAGGAACAATAAGAGCAGGAAAAATGACTCTGGCCAAAATCTACTTTTCCGTTTTTCCGCCTCCAATCCAAGATGAAAACACGGACACAGAAAGTGCGAGTTGATGTTGATTAAAATTCACACGCAGACCATGCACAGATGCAAAAATGGAGCATAGAGTCAGCCGGCGAAAAAATTTAAGGGAGGCCATTGCGGATTTAGACAATCAGCGGTCTTGCTTTCATGTGCTCTTAATGACTGATCTCTTAAAAAAACATCATTAGTTAAAATGGGCAGAGACAATGCCCCAGAGGCCCCCCTGCAGTCCAGAGCTTTTCCAAACAGCAAAAACAATGTTTGGGGTTTCAGCTTCTCTGGCGGATCCAGGGGGGCCCAAACCCCTTAAATTTGCAGTTTGATAAGTGTAGGGATCAACACTGCAAAATGGCATATTTTGATTCCTAACCCCTTAAAAAATTTCTAGATCCGTCGGAGAGGCTACTCTTTCAACATACAAGATCAATGCCATGGTGCACAAAGTCCAGATTCAGGTGCTTAAGACAAGCATTGCCCTCAATTTATTAACAAAACTAAAAGGTATGCTTCATCCAGCCCCAATTTCTTTTTGTGACAATTTTCTGACCCACACGAACAATGATTGCACAGTGCGCACTTACCTAGTCCACAGGTCCAATTTGTGTGGGCGTAAAGCCCAAATGAATTGGACATGTGGACAGGGTAAGTATAAACAGTGCGGATTGTACGATGCACAGATACCTTTATTTGCGTTTTTTGTCGCTTGCTTATTACTTTATTAGCTTTACTGCCAGCGTTTCAGCACTTACAACATTATTGTTTACTTAAACAACATTTATTGACTTTATTTACAGTCGCGTTCGTTTTTGACTTAATAAAGCTATCTGCGTCATAACGTAACAGCAAAGATGTCAATGTGTGTGTTTATTAAATTAGTTAGAAATTGACTTATACCCTATCATTACCCTGTCCACATGTCCAATTTTGGTGGGCTTGAGGGCTGCGATTCTCGCTTTTGCATCATATTCAATTTTTTGATGTCATAATTTAAAAACTGATGATGATACAGAAGCTAGAACCAAGAGCCGCGGCCCTGAAGTCACCTTGGACATGTGGACCGAAAAAAAAAGCCAAACTGATCACCGCTATGTGCATTTGCTCAAAGCATGCCCTAATGAATCAAATAATGTCCGTTGTGCTACAAAACAACCAGCCAATTGCTGTAGTGGTGAAAGACAACGCTATCGATGCGGGAAGGCTGAGGATCGATTCCCGGGCGCATTTTTATGTTATGTACCCAACACCAGCAGAATCCTACTTTTTTCTGACAAAGCGTGGGTTTGTAATGGCCATTGTTTGCGAGATTGCTGCGACTTTTCTGTAGATCGGTGACTAAGAGCGCAGCGTACATGGGGAAGCGCCACACTAGTTCTGGGTTCGATTCTCGTCGCGGCTTCGCTTGAAACATGTGGTTAACAATCGGGTTCGTGAAGATAGACAAACAGAATAGGAATGTAAGGTTCTGCTGGTGCAGGGTATAGACTACATTGCATAAATATGCTTCCCGGACCAGTCAAATCGGAAGTACCCTGCGATGTTTCTTCGGAGCACTGTATTCCATGCGCTAAGCCGCGGAGATGGGCCCCGCCACTGATTACAAAGGGGGGGGGCTTGGCCCCCCAATCCACATGCATGCCCCCCCCCAATTAACAAGCTTTTTCTTTTGAAGACATCGGCTTTTGTGTTAATTTCAAACTTTGCCCCCCCCCCCCCTAATAAACGCTTGGCCCCCCTAAGTCGGCTGCTCTGGCGCCGGCTCTGTGCGTAACCCTGCAAAACACGGTTTCAAAATTTTCCGTTACAGTACTCTAAGCCGCTTGTGGTTCAGCAATTGCGCAACGCACCTGGAGAACTTTTGAGATACAAAGAATTGCATATTTGTCGCAGAATTGTTACGTTTATAGCTACAAATTTGCACTTAGTGGTAGGCTACAGCTGCAGTCGCTTGAGAAAAAGCGAATTTATTAATTACCATAAGCAGATTTCTTCATTTCGATCAATATCGGATTTGGTGAATTATCCACAGGCCTTTCAATTCAGCAATTTGAAATTGGATAATCCGAGAGTTGAAACAATAGGGATCTCAAACGCCTCGCGGCAAATAAACACATTTTGAGAAAATAATACTTCTTGGAAATTATGACTAAGATTTTGAAGGTGATATTATCTAGAGACTTGTTGTGATGTGTCATTACGTCACAAGTAAAAGGTATCTCCTTAAAATCTAGGCCTATATTACTCATTTCAGAATAATATTTCAACCAAAAATAAATTTCCGTAATAAATAAAACATACTGGCCATTAGCTATGTGGACAAGAGATTGCTTTGAGGTGCGGGAGGCCGGGGATTCAAATCCCGGGTCGGTCAAATCGGACACAACGGCTTGCCACTGCTGCGATGTTTCTTTGGAGCTGTGCTGCCCAGACGCTCAGCCGTGGAGATGGGCTCCGGCACTCGTCACACGCTTCATCGTAATACCGCGAGTATAACGAAGGTTTGATTTTTTTTGATGTTAAAACATACTAAGCGATTTAACACCAATAAGTAGCCACATAGGTGTAGCCAGTGAAGCATTGAGAGGGGAGCAGGTCAGGGCCAAATACAACTCGAATACCTACTTGTGCAGCTATTTATTGCAAACTGTTATTTCTTTCTTATCTAGTGGTCTATAAGTTCAGTTCCAAGATCTGCGGCCTCTAAAAAGAAAAAAAATCCTGAGTTATGGTAGTACACTACATACCTAAGGAAAATGCAAGCGAAGAAACAAAACCCAATTTAATGTTTCGACAGCAAAAAAATCTCGTCAGCTTTGCTACGCGCAGACAACCCAGGCTAGATTCATTCCATACTGTAAGGACTCTTTGTTGCATTGCTTATCCTAACCTAAACCTTCTCAACTTCATTTCTTTTCTAGGTTGTTTCCTCTTGGTAGCAGGCAGCCAGCCACAAGCAACGAAGCTAAGTTTAGGATTTTTCACTAGGCTTTGTTGTTTGTGGCTGGTCGCTAGCTAACGGTAGGGAACAACCTAGAAAAGAAATGAAGTTGAGAGGTTAAAGATGAGCGATGCAACAAAGATTCCTCATAGTCTGGAATGAGCCTAGTCAGCTGCATTGACTGTGCGCGGCAAGGCTGATGAGATTTATAGTCAAAACATTAAATCAATTCTTGCTTCTTCGTTTACATTTTCTTCAGCTACTGTATGTTGTGTAGCCTACTACCATAACTCAGAGTGTTTTTAATCGTTAGGGGGCTACGTACTTCCCGAAACAAAACCTACAGACCCCTTGATACGAAAAACAGTAACGGTTTAGATTAAAGCAGACGCACGAGCAGATATTCAATCCACATTAAGGCTTACAAATCCCTTGCAGTACCTTGCTGACCCCCTTAGGGTATGTTGCCCCCAGGTTAAAACCCCGGTCACAGGCTTTTGCTTGGTATATGGACCGCCTTACAAGTTTCGAATGAGTTTAGCTCGTATTGGCTGTGCATAGCAAGGCTGACGAGGCTCTTTCTATGCAGTAGAGGAAACATTAACTGAATATCAGCGATAAATTTCCAAGTGCTTTCAATTTACAATTTAGCAAAACAATTTGTAGCTTTTGAATATTTAATGAGGCATTTCTACATAAAACTCAATGCACTGAAAGGCGATAAACGTCACAATACGTCGAGTTACTCCGGAGAAAAAAGTGGGATAATTAAAGAGAGAAAAATCAATAAATACAAAGGCGCTTCAAAAGGCAGTAGTACAAAAAAAGTTTACAGGTACGTGACGTCATCTTGATGATGTGTCCAACGGTGAGTGACGTCAGGAGTACGTTTGTATGACACAGGAACAATATTGAGATCTGTTAAAACCGGATTGCTGATCCGCTTGGAAGCTAACGGAGCGGGTTTGTAATTATTGTTCGTAATTATGACGCCATTTCCTTTCTTTTCGACGGAGGGACTTTCGGTTTTGGAGGTACGGCGGAAAAACCTACTCCATTTACTGCTATTACTCCGTTTTAAAGAACTTTGGGGGGTAGCAACGGATGACGAGGACTCGGACGAAGTTCGAGAAGAAGATGAGTTCAAGGAGCTAGAAGAATCAGAGGGTTTGGCGATTCCTCCTTGGAGGTTGGATCCAGGACCTCGTAGTCTTCTCAACCCAACTGCATGCTGATGAAATAATTGTTTTTGGATATCTGTAACATTTTCATGTTCTGCAATGGGAAATTGAGCCAAACGGCCAATCCTCGAATTCTCGTCCGCAACCATACGAAAAGAGCAAGCTCCCAAATTAGAGCGACCTCGGAAATTTGGACGGGTGACATCACTCTTTCTTCTGGACTTTTCTACCATTGCATTTGGAGAAGGATGATTGTTATGAAGTTGAATAGAGGCAATTGAGTTCCGGGCATGATTTCTGCGCCCTCTTTCAAACCGAGTAGATTTAGTATCTTCTCTAACAACCCAAACATCAGAATGAACGCTGCAAGAACAAAATCAATCAGTTTACAGCAACTTAATGAGATATAACATTGCAAATAACATCAAACTAAATAGGAAATTTTGCTATTGTAAGATTATTTAAACACAAAATACGTTACAAGTAATCCTTAACTTTTAGCCTTCCATTGTTTTTTGGTATACTCTACTACAGCTTATGACCAGCAATTACAAAAATAAACAAGGACTTCATTCGCCAGCGGTTCTACTTCTAGTTTCTGCATACCGGTAATCATTTTTGACGTAATTTAAAAAGTGATAATGAGATAAAAAACTTATTTGTTATGAAGAAACGAACCAAGAAGCGCAGGCCTAAAGCCCATATAAATTGGATGCAAGGACAGGGTAATTAAAGCACAAAAGGTTGGTGTGCTCTTTGCATGACAGAAGGTGAGTTTGAACCAATAAACTAGTGATGGGTAACTTCTAGTTTCCTGTCAGTTAAGAAATAACAAATCAACGCCCTCAGAGGCTCAGACAGAAGCTCGGCCAACTTGAACAACAATAAAGCTTCCGAGATTAGAGCAAGCACTTTCCCAGCTTTCGTTCGACTTACTGGCTCATAAACATCGCAACATACCGGTTTAAGTGCTCTTTGTTTGGCTTTTCGGCTTCTCTTTTTGAAGTTTGCTTTTGATTCGTCATTGGTCCATTAATGTCGATTGTTGCGTAGGTCGAATTCGCGAACGAATTCGTCGCGGGAATTCGGGGGTGTTTCGGTTCCGGATTTAGTGGTGACGTCACTGATGACTTCACAACATGCTTATTTTGAGGTGAATTAACACAAGGCAATACTTGTGTATGAGATTTACTACCAGTAGAACGTAACGATGCTGATGACGTCGTTATGACATCGAGCGCATCAACGTTGACGTAGGAGGAAGTGACGTTTTCGTAGTTGTTCGTTTTTTGCACGGCGACGTTTTCATACTCGTGTGACGTCATCGTGACGTCTACATTTTCATATTTACAAGCAACTTGCATGACGTCACGGTTCTTGTTGTGGCTTTGTATTACGTCATGATTTTCGTAATTGCTGTGCATGCCGTCACAATTCTCATAGTTTCTAGTGGGTCTTGTAGCGACTTCGACATCGGGAACGCAAAACTCATAGTTGATCACCAGTTCCTCCTCTGCTTCTTCTTCCTGCATCTTCTTTTTTAACACCTCCTCGTCTTCAGTCAACTTCCATCGGACTTCCTCCACACTTTCATTCAAATCCATAAATTTTCTGAAGATTTCCTGATCAAGTTCTCGAAGTTTTTTCTGAAAATAAAAACATAAGATTAGACAAAATAAAAAACTGAGCGAGAACCTGAATCACAAAATTGAGGCCCGTAGTACAATAAACATGGGACGAAAGTAGTTAAAGTAAGAAAAATAAAGCAACAGTACTTCTTAAAACTGGACGTTTCGACAGCATACATTCAGCTGTCATCATCAGCAGTGTAAGCAAGGCTGTACAAAACTGAAAAAACTAGAATCTACACTGCTGATGATGAGAGCTGAGTCTATTGTAAGTTGTTCAAACGTCAATACCGTGGCTTTATTGTTTCTTCCAAAACAATACGGCATTTTTCACAAAATCAATATCAGTATATCCAACTGTCAGCATAACTTCTTGCTATAGCTGCATAGTGTTTAGTATTGCAGCAGACCTGCAGCCAATAACAGGACAAATCAATTTTAGACAAATCTACGTGATTTTGCATAAAAATGAATGTTTCACCAGATAACATAACATTTCCACCGAGATATCACTAAACAACATTTCTACCAAGATATCAAAATTACCGTGTAAAGCTTTGAATTTCAAACCAGGCAACAGGAATTATTACTCATTTGATTTAAGCGTCTAGTCATCAGTTTACAACATTCGAACTTAAGAAAGTTTAAATTTACGCAATGACATCACAGGTAATTGATATCTTTAACAGGTTACACACTCCGAACGTGAACCGTCGTGTTTATCTCTCGGTGTTTTCTGTAATAGTAGGGCTTAAATTTTTTGTCAGCCGGTTCCATTGTAAAAGTCATATTTTTAGCGGTAACTGTGTCTTCACTAAGCCAAGAAGCCTAAACCAAAAGATTGTAAGCAAACCAGGCATACAGCACGACTAAGTATGGAATAGTGGTGATTTGACAGCTATCAGGCCTGGCTGCAATTGAAACCAGTTTAAACATCTCCGTTTTAGCCATAAAAACTCAAGAGCACTTTAAAACACTTGTAGTTGAAGAAGTTTTTGCATGCGACGCCTTCTACAGCTGCAACCAGTGATACTCATAAATAAAGCGCAAAAAATGTGATTTAAACTTGATTATGACATCAAAATCAATTCTTCATTATACAGGGTGACCAAAAAAAACGGGCCCCAATTCTAATTATTCTAAACACACGGAGCCCGTTTTTTTTTGGGTCACCTAATACTCGCGATACTACGCCGAAGCATGCAACAAGTGGCGACTGACGGGATCCATTTCCGCAGCTAGGCGCCTGGGCAACACAGCTCTGAAGAAGCATCGCAGCGGTGACGAGCCGTTGGCAACAATGTGTCCGATTTGACCGGCTCGGGGATCGAAACCCAGACCTCTTGCGCTGATAGCAATGTTTTTAACGACTACATGAACTGCGCGCCGGTATATCAATATTTGCAGCAATATTGTGCTTAACTTTGACATGTAGGCGTGGTTTAGCACACATTGGACAAACTGGAGTAAATCAAATTATTTTTAAACCAGCAAAGCATAAATCTCAACCATGAATGACGTACAAAAATGACACGAAGTTAACAACGATTGGTTGATAAGCCAATGACGCAATGACAAATTAACGATAGGTGATAATCCTTTTAATCAGCGTCATAACGACAAAAAGGTGATGAATTATATAACAAGTCTATTTGTGAAGACCAAATTTGTCCAGAAATCACCTAGAATTATAAGCTACTAGATACAACACAAAAAAGGATTAAAAGAAAGATACTAAAAATCAAGGTTCCACCAAAATGAGCCTGATGTTCATCAGTTGAGTCATTAGGAAGTAGCGGCTCGCAGAGCCGCATTAAAGGGGGCTAGACCTCCGAACCTCTCATTGAGGGGTGCCACAATTAAATAAGTCGTTAAACTGCGTCTGTCGTTAAAAAATCTGCCGCCAACGTCAATATCAGGTCTAGGTCTGCCAAGAAGCATGCTCCCCAAAAACTGGCCCCAGGGCCCATCAAAGTATTACTACGGCCCTGAGGCCCCGAAAAAGATATCTGCAAGCTCATCGATTCCAGCTTAATGAGTTGACCTCCATAAATGTCATGACCTCTATAAATGCAGGCGTTGTCTAAAAATACCTAAGTTCTGCACGTTTCAAATACACGTTGTCTCATTCCAATTCATTGAGAAGCTATATGATAAATTTCGGAATAAAGCCACTATAGGACGAAAATAGTTTAAGGAGGAAAAATAGAGGCACAGTAATCTTAAAACTGAACGTTTCCACAACTCAGATTCAGCTGTCATCATCATCAGCAGTGTAAGCTTTTAGCTTTGTACTGCCTGGCTTGCACAGCTGATGATGAAAGTTGAAACTATGTTGTTGAAGCGTCCTCTCTTAAGAATTTACTGTGGCTTTAATTTTTCTCCTTAAAAAAGAGAAGTTTTTTCGAGAGCAAAACCATTCAACGCTGAATACATAATTGAACTAAAACTTCAATTAAAATTTGACCCATTGGGTATGAATTCTACAAACATCGCTTGTTTTCAACGGAGCTCACATCAATGTGCATCAAAATCAGTTCAGCAAAATACAATTTGACAATAACGTTTTCTTTTTGTGAGCTAGCGTCCTTCTGAAACTCCACACTGAGGTCAAAAACTCAATTTGGCAGTCATAATAGACAAAAAGACTCTCTCCATTGATGGAAAAATGGGTTTGGCCAGTTAAATCAACAATACATCAGATTGAAGAATCAAAATAAATTGGAAAATAACAACAAAAAGCTCACGCGCACGCGATTGACAAAGGCCATTATGTCATTATTATAAACACAACTTCGAAGTCAATGTTTGAACTTATTAAAAGTCAAGGTCTTAAAATAATAGGAAATTTACACAACTACCAAGATATTACCAAATGTCATTAAAAACAGCATTAACAAAAAAGTTTAATTTAAACCGGCAAGATGACACAGTGGTTAACAACATCGCTATTGGCACGGAAGGTTTCGGGTTTGATTCCTGGGCCGGTCAAATCGTACACAGCGCTGCTAACGGCTCGCCAAGGCTGCGATGTTTCCTCGGAGCTGTGTTGCTCAGGCGCAATGCCGCGGAGATGGACCCCACCACTCGTTACACGCTTCAGCGTAATACCGCGAGTATGATGAAGATTTGATTTTTTTTAAAGTTTCATTTGAAAGTAGACAGTGAATTTATAAGCAGATAATTATGTTTGGAAGAAAATTTAAGAAATTATTATATTTCAAAAAATATTGATTTTATTCTGTACGCGATCTTCCTGTTTATTCTTATATCATTTCCTACAATTAGGCAAAGGGCAAAATATTTCAGGATAGGATTCAAACAGGGACGTATCCAACGAAAAATTAAAGGGGCAGAGCCAGATTTAGACAATGAAAGCCCTTGTTTTCATTTGCCCTTGGTGATTGACGTTTAACGAAAGATCTTCTTATGTCAAAAAAAAAAAAAAAAGGCTTCGGTGGCCCCATCCTGGCAACGTCACTGGGTTCAAAAATACCTTTTGGACGTTTTTGTCCGGTAAAAATTGAATTACATCGCTTGGAAAGTTAAGCTTTTCGATGACTTCTATAATCTAATTATAATACTGCAGAGTATCATCATTCATCTAAATATACATAAGCCCGCCTATTCTAAAAATATCAGGACAACCTTATTGTTGAAAAAGCTGTGATACAGCGACATTAAAACAGCACAAAGCTAATCAAATTAAAAAGCCCCACACAAAACACGATTTAGCCTTTGATGACGTCACAAATAAGAAGAATAGAAATGCGATTGAAAAGCAGCTGAGTCTGAGAAGTAATAAAGGAAAGATGAAGAAATTTGATAAGCGAAGTCAGTTTCTGTCAAAATGAAAGAAAAGCGAACGATTTGACTCTTTTCGGCTGTAAATTACCACCTATTTCGCCTTTCTGCCAATTAGACGCTATAATGTCTGTGACGCCACAATAACAGCAAAATAAACCAGCTATTTCAGAGGGTTTCGCGTTCTGAAAGCGATTGACCTAAAATAGAAAACTATTTGAATGCCAATGCCATGTTAAATAGCAGATGAAAGCGACTACAAAAGGTTTTAAAAGAAAGTTTTCTCAGAAATACACAAACAAAAAAATTCCAAAAGCAACCGTCTGGATTATAGTGGCAAGCGAAAGTAATGGCTGCAAACTAATTCTTAACCCCAACTGCTACCTAAATTTCGAATTGCAAATGTTCATTTTAAAACCACCCGGTTAGCATAGTGGTAGAAGACATCGTTATCGGTGCGGAAGGTCTAGGGTCCGATTCCCGGGCTGATCAAATCGGATAGTGCTGCCGACAACTCGCCACCGCTGCCACGTTTCTGCGGAGCTGTGTTGTACAGGCGCCAAGCCGTGGAGAAGAACCCACTACCTCTTCAACGCTTCGGCGTACTACCGCGAGTAAAATGAAGATTTGATTTTTTTGGTTTCTTCAAAAATATAAAAACAAAAAAGTTACAAAAGTAACTATCTAGATATACTTCCACTACAGTTGCAAGCAAAAGCAATGGCTACAAACTCATTCATAACCTAATTTACAATTGCAAGATTTTTCTTCATCAAATGAAAAGAATCAAATTTTTATTATGCTCGCAGTATTACGCCAAAGCATGTAATGAGTGGCGGGGTCCATTTCCGCGGCTTAGCGCCTGGGCTACACAGCCCCGAAGAACCGTCGCAGCAGTGGCAAGTAGGGTTGGATCCATTCATTATTTTTCAATTTTTTAAATTAACATTAAAATTTATTGGTTTTGAAAAAACGAAATTCAAATTGAAAATCATTGACTTTGAAAAAATGAAATTCCCATTCAAAGTCATGAAGAATTCGAGAGCGGATTCGAAATTCAAATTTATTGCGTTGCAAAAGCTTCAACTTCAATTTCACTTTTTGAAAGGACCAATGCAAAATTTAAGTTTATAGTGGCGAATCTCACCACTTTCAAATTTGTAAAACTTGATAATTTAGACTTGAATAGTCGATATTTGATACACCAGACTATCAAATAGACTTTAAAAAACAGATATTTTTTAATACTATCCAATTGTTCAAAATAAATTTATTCAGGAAATTCGTAGATCTAATCAGAGTCGGATCAATTACAAAAAAATTGTAATAATGTAATTGAATATAATTTATTACACTTTCTCATGTAATTCAAATTATAATTGCAATTGAGTTATTCGGTGCAAAGCAATTGTAACTTAAACGTAACTAAACACTGTTTAGGTGCAATTGTTATTACAATTATAACTGCTTCAACTCTGGGTCTAACGAACTGCAGAAAAAAAGTTACCAAATACAAAAACATCATAGTTTTTATCAGAAAACAGTTAGCTACCTTTCCGTTAGTGTTTTTTCATCTCTTGCCTGATGGTAAAATAAATAAATTTTAATAAACTTATTTCGAAAATTGCTGATGTAGAAGACAAATTATTCTTCTTTTGCAATTTTATTGTAATTTAAACTGCCCTAAAAACAATTTCAGATAAATGGGGTCCCGTCAACCGGGTGTAAAGTTCATTCTTTCGCAGGTTCACTAGGAAGTTACCTGTTGCAAAAATAACTTTAAACCACCTTGAAGCGTCACATCACAAACTTTCGCTTTGCTTGATAAATTTTATCGAACGTTTGCAATGTGTGCTGATATAAACCACTTACAAATAGCTACTTTTCTTTGGTAAAGTGTAAGTTGAAAAAATCCAAATTCGTCGAATGTTTAATCAAAATATCCAAATTCATTGATTTTGAAAAAAACAAAATTCAACTTGAAATTCATTGATTTTGAAAAAACAAAATTCAAATTCATTGACTTTGAAAAACGAAATTCAAATTCATAAAGAATTCGTGAGTGGATTTAAATTCAAAATTCCTATTCAATCCAACCCTAGTGGCAAGCCTTGGCAACACTGTGTTCGATTTGGCCAGCCCGGGAATCAAACTCCAGACGTCTTCAATCACCAGGCCAACGGGCCGGTGCTTATTCCAAACACCAAAGGTAAAGAACAGAAATTAATTTTCCGTGAAAAAATATAACTGCTGCAGCAGTGACGTAAAGAACATTTCTTCTTTTAAGAATTTAATCACCTACCACTTAGACACCACATGCTAATAAGTAGTTGAAACAGGAACAAGGACTAATCAAACAAATCAGTAAATTTAATTAGAAGTTTCCTATTTCAATCGTAAAGTCAACTCATCGCAAGATCTAGTAAGTTTGTTCTGGCAAATCACACGCTTTCTAAAACATTCTGGTTCACCGAAGTCTTTTCTTGTTTTATGTCATGTAAGGCAGCGGACAGCACCGTAGGACGCCATTGGACGACCCCTTTTTAAGTGCGGCAGTATGGCACGCCCTGACCGAGGGGCCTCCCATCACGGAATGCTAAAAAAACTGCACATCATCTAAAAACTGCTAGTTCTGTTTTGAACGCGATAGAGGCTAAGATTGAATATTGACCGACATCATTTTTTGTGAACTTTCAAGTTGTTTACAAAAAAATGATGTCGGTCAAAGTTTGGCCTCGTTCCTACACAAATTAAACTTAGTTTTCAAAAAGTCATTCCTAGAAATCAGTTTAATCAATGGAGCGTAAACTTAGACCAAACTTAACCACTTAAATTTAATCTGAAGCATTACCAATCACATTCTGACCAAATTATCAATCTTTATGATACACGGAAGGGTTTTTCCGACCAATGTGTAGCGTTGCTGTGTTACTCAATATTAAAACAGTTAGCAATGTATGCCAATGATGACTAACAAGAAACCTTGTCTGTTACATCCTTCACGAGATATAAATTTCAGTAAATTATCTAAGTAATATGAGAACAGTGTCCTTTTCCTCTTTGATATTTTATCTCATATCAATGCACAATTGCACATTGCGAACAAATTCGGCCATGCTAGGCAACACCACCGGTATTTGCAACGGGTCTTTTCGACGTGCATATTTCGGTACTTTCTGGTCGCAAAGGTTTCATATTCAAATCAAACATAATTAGGATAAAAAGTTTTTAAAAGCCAAATACTAAAATCTTCACTATGCTCGAGCGGTATTATACGCTGAAGCGTGTATCGAGTGGCGAGACCCATCTGCGCGGCTTAGCACCTGAGCAACACAGCTCTGAAGAAACATCGCAGCGGTGGCGAGCCGTTGGCGACAGTGTGTTCGATTGGATCGGACAAAGAATTGAACCCGTATCCTACCGTGCCGTGCAGATTCATAACCATCAAATACAACTAGGATTTAAGTTTTTTGAAAGCCACATTCTAGTTTGATATACACAAATTGACGAAGAGAGTCATTACAGCAAAAACGACACCAACAACACATTCAGTAAAAACTCTTAGCCAACAATCACTTAAAAACATACGTCAATGAAATCAGCCAGCCTTGAATTAAAACATAGCCAAAGGCATGCATCTAAGTGTGTTAGGGCAAGGTTAAAGTCACTGGCACGCTCTAATTGTTTTAAAAGT
The DNA here is from genome assembly GCA_964006365.1 of Trididemnum miniatum. Taxonomy (NCBI): domain Eukaryota; kingdom Metazoa; phylum Chordata; class Ascidiacea; order Aplousobranchia; family Didemnidae; genus Trididemnum; species Trididemnum miniatum. The sequence continues at coordinate 2,341,034 of OZ023244.1, forward strand.
AGTGTGCTATGTTGAACTGATTGATGTTGCAACACATTCAAAGCAAGCATTACATACTCCAAAATCAACAAATGAATACTTCTCCTGATTAAGCCAGCGCACAGCAGTCCTGCCTAGACACGTAATCCTGTTTGCTTTGAAAAATCTGTTGGGTTAAAGCTTAAACTGAGCGCAAGCACCGTCTGCTAGCTTTACTGCTGCTGCAATTACCCAACTCTTTTCGAGTGAAGAACACAACACCAGCCGAAATTAAACATTAGACAGGTGCAGTAAAAGCCAACTATTATGCAGTAAAGTAGACATCAAAGTCTCATCTTTGACTACACTGTTGTATTAAACATTAATTATTGATTAACATTTTACGACACCCGATATAGAAACGGGTGATATGTAACATTGCCGGGGGTGTTAAATGGGAGCTCTTGAATCCCAGGGAGGGTCAGCAACGTCGCTTCAAGAGGTCCGTAAACCGGTACAAATATGATGTGAGGATATATAGTTGCATGACTACTTAATATTGGCCAAATGTATGTCAAAGGGGTCATGTGTCACTAATATAATACTAGTAAGAATTGGGATACTGAACACTGATAGATCGAACACAGCGACATGGTCTAGTCGTACCGCGCACAGGTTACAGATCCCAGCAAGAGCCGATTGCATGCTCACTTAGCAGTCTCCCTCAATTACTGATAAATTTAATTTAAAAATAACACAAGTTATTAGCCAGCACCGATCAATCAATCACTTCTTTTATTCTAGAAGATGCGAATATATCACAAAGCGATAGCGTTTCAGAGAAGGAATAATTCAAGAAAAGAAAGACACGACTAAACGGAAAAGACCGTTAAAACATGCGAAAAAAAATAGATAAAGAGAGAAAGAGACAGCAACTACCATGGTAAAGCTGTCAGTAAATTGATCGCACTTCGCTCTCATCTACAATCTAAGTGATCTATCAGCAGCTGTTCATTAAATTTCCAAATGCTACAATGACGAGAAAGCCACAGGCAATCAATTAGCAGAGAAACGTTCTTAGCGCAGTGGTAAATGAAATTCAGCAGTGAATGCAAATGCCACCAAATCGTTTTGTTGTAAAATAACTATCAATTCAAGGTGTCAGCAGGGCCGTATTAAAACTATGGAGGGGGGCAGGGCCAATTTTTTGAGGGCCTTCATGCTTTTTTGCAGACTTAGTCCGTCCCTGGATATTAGTTTATGTTGGCTTCAAATGTTAATCTCAGAAATTCAGTGTTGCCAATTTACTTTTCAGCATTTACAATTCGCGACATCTCGTACTAACACATGTTTTAAGTGAGTTTCTCGTCGATGATATTAACAAAAATTCCATCTTCATTCAGAAATTGTAACACTAGTAAAGTGTAAACAAAGTTGCAAATATCAATGGGGATCAACTTTTACCAAACAATGGAAAGGTAAAGATACAAAGAATTACAGAACAAAACTTTGATTTCATTACTTAAATATGACTTCAAAGACATGCATATTTCTTATTGTGATTCATAATTACCCTGTCCACCCGTCCAGCTTAAGTAGACCATAATTCCACGGGCTTTCTGCATCATAATCAACTTTTTTTGATGTCATAATTGAAAAAAGTGATTATGGTATCAAAAATTGGATTATGATGAAAAAAGCCCGTGGACTTTTGGCCCTATGGACAAGTGGACAGGTTATTTCTGGCAATAGAAAATCATGTGGACAACAAGCTTGGTTGGAATTTGCTCAAACACGAACTAGTGCCTTTGGTGTTACACTTACCCCGTCCACACGTCCATATCAGTGGGCTTTAGGCCCGCGATCCTTGGGTCTAGTCTCTGCATTATATTCACTTTTTTGATGTTCAATTATGACATCAAAAAGTTGATTATGACACAGAAATTAGCACCTAAAACAGCGGTTCTAAAGCCCACAAAAATTGCGCGTGTGGACCGGGCTAAATCAAAGAAGAACGGGGCTGAGGAACTGTTGCATCTTTTAAATCATATTTCACAGTCTTTAGTTTTTGCACAAAAACTTCTTGGTGGTCCAATATTGAAAAATTTTACACAGACCAATTATATTACGAGTACGTCACGATGTCAAATAAGCCTTGTTGAAAGCACTGCGCAAAATACACCTTGAAATGGCGGCTGATCACTGCAAACAGTGAAGCAGCTGTTTAAACCTTCAATTAACGAATCTAACAAAGCACAAGAGTTGTCTTTTTCTGAATTCTAGGAAACTAGGTTATGTGAACGACAACAAGTTATCTAAATATCCCAACACAAACCGAGCCAGCAGTTGCCAAATCATTTCGCAGGACAAGCCATCATAACCAAAACATTTATAAGAAACGAAAATGATGACTTTCCACAACAAATGCAATATCTTTCCACAAAGCCATGTAGATCGTAGTAATAACGACAGATACACCTGGAGATTTTTCATTATCACAATCAAGCTACAGCAAAATTAAGAAGAAATATCGCTAACCGTTTACAACTATGCAAGTACCATACCATTTTAGCAAAAAGCATGTAAAATCTTCGATGTACGCTTGCTTCTATGTTGATCTTTGATGCTTTTAAATTTACGTGTGCATAGAAAAATGAAACACTAAAGAACTTCCGGACATGAAAACAAGATACTTAAAAAAACTCACGAAGTAGAAAAGCGCACACCAATCAAATTAAACATTTGCTTTTCGTACCTGAATAACCAAATTTGTGTGAATTAACGAGAAAACAGTTCCATCCACTCTGCGAATAACTTTTATTTTATTTTAGGAGTTGCCGGCCATCCGTCTACCACTCTAAGATGGGGAATCCCATAAGTGCCTTTTCCAACGCCGCAACAAATAAATTTGGCGGCTTGTTCTCCACACTGTCCCTTTTAGTGCTGAGCATCAAGCAGGGAAGCTGTGAATATCAATGTTAATGTCATTGGTTTGACCCGACTCGGAATTAAACCAGAGTCTACAGCTCCAGAGTAATTTAAATTTACTGCTGTTTGTCTATGAAGGAACTGTTAATGGCAAAGTAAAGTGCTCTCAGCACTCGACCGTCTGAGCTGCCAACTTGGCTGGTGTCATTTTCCAAATCAATACAAATAGTATACACAAGCCACGGTAACAAAAACTAGAAACATGGCTGCTAGCTGTTCAGCCTTTGGCTAATATCTGTCCATATAATTTACGGCATTAGCTAAACCAACACGATATTAATTATAGATTTTAGCTTTACAAATATGGCGCGATCCATCGCGAAAAGGTATGATAATGAGAAACGATGACGTCGTGTTTTTATCAGCGTTAGACAAACAAGAAAACAAAAGTTCAATATATCATAATTAAATGTTGTTTTGCAAAAATTGCTAGTTTAGCAAAGCTATTCATTCAAGTTCTAACAAACTGCAAGCATTTTATAAACTGCATTTTTTTACATTCCTGACTTCACATTTTTAATTCTATGTTTGGGTCCCAGCTGATTGTCACGAAGTGTACACTTACCCTGTCCAAATGTCCAAACGTCTAACTTTTTGTAATCAAAGCAAGTGGTTATGACATCAAAAGCTTAATAGTGATGCAACAACCCACGGGCTTTTGTACCAACTAAACTGGACATGATTGTGGACAGGGTAGTAGTTACACTAAGTTAAAATAAAAAGATTCAGGTAAAGTTCATTAAATCTTGTTAAATTATGAACCTGATAGGATCGTACTTAGGGAGGGGACATTGCGCCATGCCCCCTCTCTTTGCCTTTGCCTTTCACTAAAAACGACCAAATGCTACTAAGTGACTCAATATACCAGACTCCTTAGAATTTAGATGGTTTTTGTAGAATATGCCCCCCTTCCTCCCAGTCAAAATTTTTCGCTACGCCACTGGAACCAGACATGGTAAAAAGGCAATGCAATAAGATGTCAAATGAATTCGCAATTAATAAAGAGACTTTTCGACAAGAAAATTGACAGATAAAGCTATTAGCCTGCTACAATGTCAAAGATAATAAGACACAAGGTGTATTAGCGGTCAAAAAACGAAAATGACAATCGCATTTTCATTCATCATGAAAGCTTTAAACTTCGTGCATAGACAAACGGAGGTAAATGTAATTACCCGGTTCAAAATCAAAAAACATCTGGCCTTTGATGGTAAATTATATTTCTAGGCAATGGAATGCCTTTGAAGAATTGACTTGTATTTACACTTGAAATCTTCTGCATGCTAACCTACCTATTTGCGACTACACTCTACCCAGCACGTCATTAGACAATGACGTACGACTATCTGGTCGATCTTGAGAGTGCTTAAAATTTTTTCCGGGTTTCTAACGGCAATAACAATCTTTCGAACTTGAACTGGTAGCCAAATGAACCACAAAAATGGCTTACAAAATTAAGATTGATCAAAGCATGATATTAAGGAAAAGATACCATCTATACAAGGTTAACTAAATGAATTTGAAAGTCCCTTGAATGCTCATTATCATCAAAAACAACACAATCAAGATATCGTTTTTTGCACTCCGTTGAATTGCTGCGGTAAATCTTATGATCTTTGGAATACAATAACTATGGGAAGAAAATAGCTTAAGGGGGAAAACTAAAGACACAGTAGTTCTTACAACCGGACGTTTCGACAACATAGATTAAGCTGTCATCATCAGCAGTGTAATCAAGGCAGTATAAAACTGTTACACTACTGATGATGACAGCTGAATCTATGTTGTCGAAACGTCCAGTTGTAAGAACTACCGCGGCTTTATTTTCTTATGAGCTTTTCATGCAAGTTTAGCCTATGCAAAAGCTTTTTTCAGTTTTGTTACGTCGTTTACCATTACATCACTTCTATAGAAGAACCGCCGACGTTCACACTGATAAATTGCTGGTTTTGTCGTCTTTACGATACAAATCTCCACTTTTATGGCCTCCAGCAAACAACCACATCACAACATTCACACTAGTACGGCAAGACTAACACCTTATTGAAATACTTTTATGATACCAAGAAATTCAACCTCGCATACCAATAAAATTGCCATAGCTTCATTTTGGCCTTTATCTTAAGCAGACCTTGGCTAAAATTAAGCATTATACTATTCGTATTACTGTGTACTGTACCACAATCTTCAGATATTAGCTACATTTTGGCTATGAGAACTGTACTGTTTCTATAGATACGATTTTTGTTGTTTTATTAGGCGTTTTTGATCTGAGTTTTCGTCATGAAAGAGCTTTATACAAATGAGTTGTTGTTATTATTATTATTACTGTACACAATGCAACGTAAATAAAGAAATGGCTATACAAAAACTGCTCCATTAAAAGTTCTGTGTTTCAATCCATTTGGACCTTTTCGTTTCCATTTGATTGTTCAGCGCTAAAGTCAAACAATAACAGCTATGAACATTAATAACATTGTTGCAAACAATGAAATAGATAAAAGAATTCGAATCAATGAAGAGTCATGTCATTTAGTCAGTCATGTAAATAAAAGACATGGAGTTTTACTAGCAAGTGTAAACAAAGCGTTTTCAAAACAATGTTAGAATAGTGCATTTTCCAATGTAAAGTCACCAAAGCTTAAACAATTAAAAATCTTCTCTTAAAATTTGCACTTTAGTTGAACTCGCTTTCTCAAACCGAAAACACATGCGACCCAGCGCTCCACAAAATTCTCCTAACAATACTGGTAAACTACATAATCAGCAGCCTAAAATGATTCTTTGATTACAAAGCAGTTTGGCAGATAATAAATTCTTGTTAAAAGTGTTTTCATCAAAGATTTTAACGATGGTAGAAAAAACTGTGGAAAGAATTACATCATGGCTTACAAATGCCTTTCTCCTTATCCTCGTCTGTCATAAGCTGTCGAATATTTGCCCAAAATCAATAAAATATTCATTTAAGCGACTGACACAGCATAGTTTTCAATTGCTACTGCTCTGGCAATACATTTCACGGTATTTTGGACACGAAATTTTGGTACTGAACGTGTGAAATATGATAAACTAGCTATACATTCAAAATTTAGTGTTCAATTACACACATTTTGCACTCTAACTTGAAGTATTTCATGCAAACCTTCTCTGATGTTATCTAGTTTGTACCAGTGCAAGAATTGGTAGTGACAAAACTGGCTCACTAGAAACCCAAGAGCTTGTTTGAGACCCTGTTCGTTGTGTAGACTAAGCGCGACCAATAGCCTTATGACACGTCACTGTCGTTGCGGACGTAGGTTCAAGTCCAATCTCAAGTCATAAAATAGCATAAAATCTTAGGTGTTACACAGATGCACGACAACGTCGTCCTAGGTTCAATTTTCATTGTTGGCTCAAAAAACAATTTAAAAATCTAGGAAACGCGCCCTACGCAGGGCCGGATTAATGGTAGGGGCTATAGGGTTAAAGCCCAGGTCCCCCTCAGGTGTGCCACACTTAAAGAGAGGTTAAATCGCGTCCTTACGAAACGGTCTGTGCTAACGTCAAAATCAGGTCTACAATCAGGCATGGGGCCTACCAAAAATTAGCCCCCCCTTCCCCCCCGATAATCTTAATACGGCCCTGCCCCTACCCTCTTAATTTCCTAGTGTGTAGGTTTGATCCATCTCATGTATTAGCTGCTACAAAGTCATGAAAGATCACTCAAACTGAAAACTTTTGAGTTTGACATTGGCAAGTTTTTGTGCACCTGATGGTCCAGAAGAACGAAAAAGGTGATTACCGGTAACCACTTTTTCGTGCAATCCGTTGTGGGCACCCTCGTTGCTTTTTCAGGCTTCTTGGGTATCACTTAAATTCCCGTCTAATGTCAGTCATCGTAGCTAGTAGCAGTAGTAGCCCAACGTTATCCCTCATGTTATTGTTTTGAAATTGTTTCATTGAATTTGAAAATTTAACAATAAAAATCATAAAACTGGACCAGAAAGCCAAATTCGCATGAAATTACAGTGCAAATGGGAGGCTTGTGTTTCTCAAGCACATCAAATTTTGCGAGCATTCGCAGTCATGGTTATTTGATTTTGCACTTTCAATCCACAGAGAGCTTGGTTTTAAGTGCTTGCTGGTTTGATAAAGTAGGTTAATTGTTTGGCTTGATGTCAGCTTCGTTTCAACAGCTAGAACCTTCAAAAAACTGGTCAGTAAAGCAAACGCCATTCACAACCAGCTAGCTTAATGCGATCTTATCTTTTCAAGTCTGTCTTTGTTATTTTAACACGCTACCAACCTATTTCAACAGGTGACGTCACGTTTACCTAAACTTTACCGGCAAAGGTTGATGTCATCAACAAAGCAGTTACAAGATCACGACGAAATGTACATAAAAACTATTTACAAATGACATAATATCTGCGTTCTTATCAATATATTTACAAGTGACATTTCATAAAACATATTGGTTTTGAACCAAGGCAATGTCTTAAAGGATGTTTTTCAAAAATGCAAAAAGACTAGAGTATCGTCGTGCAGCTATATCAACATTAACGTTTACCCTGTCCACGTCTAATTTTCGTGGGCGTTAGGCCCACGGTTCTTGGTTCTAGTTTCTGCATCATAATCAATTTCTTGATGTCATAATCACCTTTTTCAACTATGACGTGAAAAATTGATTATGATGCTGAAACTACAACCAAAATCGGACATGTGGACAGGGTAAGTCAGAATCTACATAATAGTACATCTACGAAACATGTTTCTGTTGTACCGTGTTTCATTGAAATTTAAAATCATTGAAATAATTTGCCTCATTTTTTGGTTAAATTACTTATCAGCTGAGAAGCTAAGCCAGCAAAGCATCAGCGTAGGGGACACCATTTAAGAAACTGGGCACAGGATGCAAACAACAAAAATAGGGGTTATTGATGAGCGCTATAAATCATCTAAGGCTAATCACACAGCACTAGAATCCATTTTAATCCATACGGAACACTACCCCATACAAAAAATCTATCTTAATGCCCAAGAAACACCACACACCAATAACCAAGCGAAAAGGAAATTATCGGCCACCTATTGTGATTAGGCGGAAACAACAATCAACAAAGCGGTTTAGTCATAATTAAGTAACTTTTTCAGTTCCGAAATACAAGCAATAATACGATTAATAACTTTCACAGAAGAGTTATAACAAGAACCGCTATGGCCGAAGGGCATTTTAATCAGTAAGTAAACGTTTGATAATACAATCAGTTTAAGGTTGTCTCTAAGGCCCAAATCTACGTCAGTACCTCAGTACAGAAACTTCACTGCTGTTCAAAATAATATATCAATAGAGATGTGGGATTATTTATAACCTAGGCTAGACTTTCAATACACAAATAATAGGTAACCATTCCAGCCAATCAGGTATGAGTCAACTTAGCCAAAGCCCACCTTTACCCATGCCAAATTTTTAATAATTGACAGACCAAGTCAACGTTTACTTAAGTTCTAAGCTAGTTATTAATTGCGTATTCATCACTTAATTTATCAATAACCTTCTTTTTCTACGGTTCAGACATTATCAAATAATTTTTAAGATACTTAATGTAATTATATAGCTTCACAGCATACACCTAAGGCACTACACAGTGTTTCACGCAAAAAAACATCATCAGGGAACTTTTACGTGAAACACAGTGTAGTGTTTATGCTGCGAGTTGCGAAGCTATATAATTAAATTAAGTAATATCTCTGGCTTTTGTGGTCATCGAGCACTTTCTGCACGACAAAGGGGCAAGCTCCAGTAGTGTAATTCTCAAGATAAGCAGAAAAACAGCTTTTTAATTAAGACTGTCTAAGAAGTTACAAAGACTTTTAAAGCGCCAAGCTTTAAACTAATGGGAAATAACAAATGTTGTGCAGTTACCAACACAGTCACACACACACCCTTACATACTAAATAGGCTTGTTACACCATTAGTGCGTTACACGCAAACAATACTCTTTTGTACAACTACAATTTATCGGTCACGGACTGTTTACAGTAGGTTTCCGAAAAGCGAATTTGAAACAAGGACATACATACCCTGTCCACACTTTCCAGTTAAGTAATTCCAAAGGCCCAGGGGCTTTCTGGATCATACCTAAATTTCTGATATCCCATGGGCCTTGGAACCACTTAAACTTGACATGTGGACAGAGTGAATGGAAGACATGGCTAAAGTATGCTTTGAAAAGCAGTTCTTGGTCAAAAATGGGGGTGCATTCATTACAGAATGGATACTATGGGTTAAATGTAACTGTTATTGGCGACTGCATTGTTATACAACAATGATGGCTTTCTATTTTTAGTGGTATTCGCTTTACTTCTTCTTTGGATAACGGACAGCTGTTGCTGTCGACAACGTTACCATAAACGGTCATAAGCATTTTCTGAAACAGTTATTCAAAAACTCTCAATATATAGCTCCAGGGCGTTCATTGCAATGTTATTTTTCCTTGAGAAAAAGTTCTGCTAAAAACAGGAAATACAATTGCTACTAATTTATTGAAAAACTGTAACTACTGCTGCAATGGTAAATGAGATTCTAACATATCAGTTATCTCGTTCACCAAATTTCATTCTAAACTTACATTGCATTGAAAAATCATTTTGCAATAAATACTCGCAATCAAACCTTAGATGAATTCGTGAGCGAAGTAAGAGACACATTTTTGATTCTTAAAGAAAACCACGCTGTGACGAAACGTTTCGACAACATATATTCAGCTGCTTTCATCAGCAGTCTGAGCAAGGAAGTACAAAACTGTATTATGCTTTGCACTTCCTTATACATAAGTTCCTATGCAAAAACACTTCTTGGGCAAGTTGATGCAGAGTGGTACATCGATGATCCTAAAGGCACTTGGCTGCCAGTTCGATGACCGCATTGGGTATTTTGCCTAGGAAAAGATGTTTCATTTCCAAACGAGGCATGATGTGTAGCCTACCTGTAGCATTGGACCCAAAGAGAATCTCAAAAAAATTTTGCGACCGAGAGGTACTCACGGATAAAATGCCTAATAATTGTTTATATCAGGGGTGTGCAACCCACGGCCCGCGGGCCACAATCCAGCCCTCCAGGCCAGTCAATGTGGCCCTCGACGATGGCAGGACAAAAAAATTTTTTTTTTTAAATCGATTTATTTAGCTATTTGTACTGTCTATAAGACACGGGTTGTGTTTAGCATTTTATAATTTTATACATATTTGACGGTGACTGGCCCTCGACGTTGTTAAAATTTTCGAAAGTGGCCCCCCAGTGAAAAAGGTTGCACACCCCTGGTTTATATGTTGTGAAATAAATAAACAAACAAACACTCACCATTTCTGAGAGAAGGTATTGAAGTTTAGCATCCAGTAGTGATGTATTTTCCTTTGGTATTTTACCCTCTGTCACGCTCTTCTTACTGGGGACGGAAGCAGCGTTCGGCAAAACTTTAATTTCTCGTTTTGCTTTTATTTTACAGCTTTCACACGATTTTTTGTGCTTTCGGCAGCTTTCTACTATTTCCTCGGAACTTTTTAGCAAGCATTCAGGGATCTTTGCACCTAATTTTGAAGCAAGATGCGCGTGTTGGGCATCTGTTGTCATCTCATCAATATCATCGGAGATTGACGACTTTCGTCGCGAGTTCATGCTCTCTTCTTCGGCGGAGTTGTTTTCAGAGTCACCGATAGCACTGTCATCGTCACGCTTCGAACAAAAATCTGTATCTTTCCACATGAATTTAATTAAATTCGCCTACCGCTGATAAAACAAATCTAAACAAATTTCAAACTTGACAAAGTAATAAATCAAAAAATCATATAACTTTTTCAAGCAACCTCTCCTAACTATTTCTACACAGAGTCAAACCAAACCTTAATCGCTTTCTCGTGCGTCTTCGCGTCTCAGCGACGGTGACCAACTGCACCTCTTAATCAAGCGAGAAGCGACGAGAATTGTTATTACAATCGCGATCGATTGCTTTCGCGTTTTCGTGTCTCGCACTCAAAACGTAATCGACGGAAATATCGTCTGAACGACAAGCTCACTCAACCGTAGCTACCGCGTCGCAGCCAACGACGTTAAACTATGACGTCATCAATCGGCATAACGCTTCGTCAAAGTCACGACCTTCTCGTCTTTTTGAAATGTGGAATATGACGTAAAAAATCTAGATTATTAAGTGTTTGTCATAGGTACAAACTAAAACAGAAACAAATCTAAAAATGCAAATTAGTTTAGTCAAATACTGTGAAACCAAGTCAAATTTCAGAAATGAAGCCGCAGTATTCTTAAAACTGGACGTTTTGACAACATAGATTCAGCTGTCATCATCAGCAGAGCAAGCAAGGTTTGCTTTCAGTTTTGTACTGCCTTGCTTACACTGCTGATGATGACAGCTGAATCTATGTTGTCGAAACGTCCAGATTTCAGAATTACTGTGGCTTTATTTTTTACCTTGAACGAGACTATTTCGTCTCATATTTATTGCAACATGCGTGTCAATTTTTTTGTTTCGAAAGGTAAATTAACTTACCGTCCCTATTGATTAGGGACTTACAGTACAGTTGAATGGTAATTCACCTTTCAAAAAAAAAAAATTAAAAGTCGTATTTCAATAAACATAGTAGAACGAAAATAGCTGAAGGAGAAAAAACAGAGTCACAGTAAATCTTCAAACTGGACGTTTCGACAACATAGGTTCAGCTGTTATCATCAGAAGTGTAAGCAAGGAACAAACTGTTGTAATACAACTAACAATGAAATACTGCAAGTCAAAAAACTAAGCCTATAATAAAGGCTTACTTAATACACAGACTATCGGCTTGTACCCAGTGCCATAACTTTCTTGCTGTTCTGATTCTGAATGCTAGTTCCACTAACTTTTAAAACAACTCCAGTCAACTAAGTTGATTCACGTTTTTTGACATTTTAAGAGCTTGATCGTTTGTTAACGTTGAATGCGTGCATTTAAGTGAGAAACCTTCACGCGGTTGGATTCCTTTCAAAAATTCCCTGTTAAAAGGTCCCACAGAAGCGCGAAAAACAAGCACGTGTTGTTTACCATTTTTGCGTGCTTATTTCACCTTTAACTCAAATTGAATCAAAGCAAGATATTTTTTTTTTCCATCAAGAAACTTCATATTCTCAAAGCATTTCGTCCGGCACTTGTTCTAATGTCCAAGAATATTTGAGACTGACGACCGAGGACTTCTATTAACAAGCACGAGACGAAAAGTTTCCGAATATGATGAAGTCTTGGCTCTTAGCTCCAGCAGCAGAGACCAGCAATTTATTCGTTGCATTTTCTGTTAACAGAAAGCAACGGAAGCGATATGGATGATCAGACAATTAGTTTTTTTTATGTTAAGGGCCCAAAACAAACCTGTCGGAATTCAAAAATAAAAGACAGTTTTCTCCATGATTTTCCCCGTTTCTCAAGAACCAGATTTCATTTTTGTGATCCAAATGGGTCCCTGAAATGCCTCAAATAAACCCTGATTAATTTTTGGCCCATTTTAAAATAACGAACCGTTAAGAAACTAATTTTTTAAAGTCTAGTGAGTTTAGACCAGCCAGTAGCGAAGGGTCAAGGTTAGACACTAATTCTCCAGCAAAGAAATTTTCTCACACAAACCCACGCAATCTAGCACACCATGCAATATCTCTGTTTACAGGGTCTAGACTAAAATAACCGACCAAGGTGAGAAAAACAGACGAAAATAAGTCTAATTTCACACTTGACCTCTGTTGCGATCTCTTTAATAACTCGACACTATTTTGTTGTAATGTGTTTTGACCCAAACAAAACAAACGCGAATAAGAAACAACTCATGCAGATATAATGTGAGTTTAATTAACGCTAACAACCCAAAGTGCTACTTTGATCGGCACTTTTACCAAACAGCACAACATTGATTGCGAACAAGCCCACACTACAAGTAACTTATGATAAATAAAAAATACTAAGTGTGAAATTCTTCCGGCAAGTTTATTAAAAACTCTACTTTCAGGTTTTCGGAATAGTTTGATCAGATTTTACTTCTTTCCTTGTTTCGACAACAGTATGGTAGGCTTTGTCAGAGACACGGCCTAGCGGTACCGCGCGTAGGTGACAGATCCTATGCGACGCGTTCGATTCAAGGCTGGAGTCGATTGCATGTGACATGTATGCCGGGTTGCTGCTAACTCGAAGAGCGCAAGCTCACTTCGCAATCTCCCTCAACTATACTGTTGAATTTCCAGTTCAATATTATTTGAAAATAATCTCAGATATTTTAAATTTTTATTATCACAGAAATATGAATCCTAAATTTAGGGCTCAATGGCACAATGTTTAGCACCGACGATTATTTTCAAAATTTGAATTTTTTTTGTGAAGGAAATAATCACGTTCATCTACAAAAAACAACACTTCTGTTACGTAACTATCCCTTATTGTTATACCAGCTTGACGCACAATTCAAGTGGAATATGTTCTTGAAATTGCCGCCACTTTCTACTTAAGTGCATGTCTAAGCCCCCAGCTTCTGTACTTCGCATCTACTCTAGGAAAACTTAAGTATATCGGTCGTCCAAAAAGACATTTTTCAAGCCGAATCGAAAGCACGAACGCTCAAAAACCCACAGGTGCCCGTCGTTCTCACCGCCCCCTCAAACCAAGCTTGCGTTTCAAAAATGCTAGGCACTATTTGCATTCATTTGCTATGTATCAGCAGTTTACTTTGGCAAAGATTTTACAAATGTAAGTGCACGTGTAAGTATGCATTTTTCAAAACTTAACGTGTGTGGTAAACGGTAATTAATCTAAAATCTCGTAAAATTCTTGCAAATTTGTCTCATTATACGCTAAGACATTACCGGTTCGTTTATTAAGATTCTAATCTTATTCACGAAAAATAGGGACAACCAAAGGTAACGGCTGCAAGCATGAATGAGAAATCTTTTTTTTGTGATAAAAGAACTGGTTTCCGATTCTATTTACAGCGACTGATATAAACAACAACCTTAACAAACATGATGTTTCGCCCTTGGCCGCATGGTATAGCCTACAGCATGTATAAATATTATGAAACAGAGCAAAAATTGCAAAGGGCTAAAAATACCAGCAATCGCTCTTCAGCAATTTAACAATTCCACCAGTCTCGCAAAATAAATTACAGCAGCGCTCCAAAAGTTGGAGGGCAAAACTACAATTGTTCTTAGCATCTTCTCGCTAAACTTTGAAGAAAATTGTCTGATTTTCGTGGAACTATCAGTGGATTACTAACCGCTTTCATTGTTACGAACAGCAGTTGTATGCGCTAACAATGCTTTGAACATGCAAACAATATAATAGGCCCATATCAGCCATCTGCTACTGTAATTGCCAATATTATTAGGTCATAATCGGATTACCTCTTAAGGGTGCAGTTTGAAAAGGTTGAAAACAAAGCATCAGAATAATTTTATTCAATGCGGTGGCGAATAAAAAAATTACCGGTAAACATCACGACAGCAGAAAATCTGCAATATTGCATGCCCCGCAGGAGTGTACGCACTACGCAAGGGAATCCAATGCGCATACCTCTCAAGCCTCCTTCGATGCGCGTTAAATACCGTTATCGCTAAGATTTTTCCAAAAAAATTGTACCATCTTGTGTTAAATCTTCTTTACGTGCGCCGCCTCTCAGAAAATTTCTGCGTATGCCCCTGATTCCCCGGAATCTATAAAAAATAATTTTTCATAAGGTCTATCTCACGCTATGAAGTTAACTCATTTTGTCAAAAATTATCATCATCATAGTGTCTTCCTCAGCACACAGTCTGTAGCGCGTTTTAGTCTGACAGAACAGAATTTATTTTTACGTCAAAAAATGCACGTATGGAAGCAGTAACTCCTTTCGATCTTTAGTATTCTCATGAGATCACACCAGCAACTCCTTTCGATTTTTAATGCCGGTAGCAGCCTTGGGGAGATTACCTTTGCTGGATCTCAATGGGGTTGCTTCATCCACCTCCCTCACGAGCAACTTTTAATATTCACTTGTTAATAGCCAACATAAGTTATTTTTGTATTACTGAACAGAAAATTCAGCAGCAATCAAGGGAGACTGTGAAGTGAGTTTGCACTCTTTCAGTCAGCAGCTATTTGGTATTTACGCCAATTGCGATCGGCTCTAGCCTTGAATCGAACCCGTCACATAGGAACTGTAACCTGCGCGCGGTTCCGCTTGCGCTAGGCCGTGTGGATATATTTCATTAGCGCATTATTAACTACTTTTGAAGAGCACAAAACTGGGGAATTCTGTGGTAAGGCTAGACTAGTTTAAAAAGTAACCGAGCCCTTTCGACGTTGCGACATCACTAAAATTTGAACCATGACGATATCTACTCTGTGACGAAACAATGATAACGGGCGACGCGCGACACTTACAACTGTTTTCAATCAACTTTCACTTTTTATCAAAAAAGTTGCCCTGAGCTGTTGAACCGCATACAAAGCCTTATGACGTCACAGTAGTTTTGAATTTCAAAACGAAAACAAAGTCTTTTTCCCACGTTTTTTATTCTTGTTTACAACAAAAATAAAACCAGACGTAAATTAAAAAATAAAAGCCGGTGAGCTTTTAATAATTTCTTTGTTTTCTAATTTAAGCAAACGAACTGGCCTATTTAGTATTATTTCGCAATTCTTGAATCAAGTTACCTAGCAATTCAAGTACTAATAACAGAGCAAAGAAACAGCTAAAAACTTCCGGTGCCATTGTCAACGCCAGCCTACCCTGAGCTGGGTCGTATTGGTGCGGCATAAGACCCACTTCAGCGCAGGTTTATAGCAGAGGTGGGGAACCGGCAAAGCACAGCGGGCCACGTTGATTGCAGTGTTTTCAGCGGGCCACATTTACTTTAAATCTGTAAATTTTGCCTTAAAATACCACTACGTCGCAAATTTACTAAACATTTATGCTGAGTTGGTTTTTACCGTAAAATCAGAAAATTTTGCGCGGTTTTTATGTCACAAATATAGCACGCAATTGAATGTGAAGCAGTTTTTAAGAAAGATGATATTTTCTATTCTACCCGTGTGTTATCTGATGCGGGCCACATTCAAAACTCAAGCGGGCCGGAGGTTTCCCGACCACCCTAGCTTATAGCGTTGACAATGGCACCAGAAAAGACCCAAGTATTTTTAGCTGTTTCCTGGCTGTATTGTTTGTAATGAAGTTGCCGACTACCGTTCACTTGTACCGTTTGCTAAAGTCACCTCGCTGTTTTGAGATTTGAAATGCTTTATGTTTCTATACTGGCGAAACTTGAGGACATCTCCAGATTCGAAAATCTCACGGGTTAGTCGATGCAATGCTTCCAAGTTTTTGAAATAAAATTATTTTTCACCTGCATTATTTATTATGGTTTAAATCAGTCTCTCTCTGAAAGCTTCAGCTTTAGGGTAGCTCCAGCTAATTACTAAGTCTATAACTGATCGATTAGAATTGGTATGATTAGCTGAAATGATCTAAAACCGCTAAATAGTTCACATTGAGCTTAGCATTTCCAAACATAGCTTCTTGGAGCCCCGTAACAGCTTGTTCACTCTTAAGTTTTTGGCCAACTTTTGCTTCTACCACTCACCGTAGCTATTCATTCGTATGTTGACAGCAATGTAATTATTTTCCACTTGTAAGCACTTCAGAGACTTCTCAGTTTCAAGTAGAACTTTTTTTATATAATGACTGTCAGCAAAAACAAGTGAGGCCAAAGCTATTACAAGTGGAAAGTCATCAGTGCTTTATTAAATTTGGAATTAATATTTGGGACTATGGACGTTTCGACAAGCTACAGTATACACTGAGCCACCCCTTTATCAGCAGTGTTATAATACCCACAGGCACCTAGAAAAATTAACCCCCAGGCCCTTCCAAGTCATAGGGCCATGCTTAGGTCTGATCATTTTCATTATTAATACAGTCTTTATTTTTCAATCTTATTCTCAGCAAGTCGCGCAGCGTGCGCAATTGCTTACTACGCATGTTTCTCATAAAAATGCGAAGCGAAATGCTAAATTGAAGAACTAAAACCTCACACCTGCTTCATTTTGCAATATTTGTATAAAAACACTTGCTTTTGATAAACTGCGGCTATTTTTAGCCATACACTACCAAAACTGTGTTGTCATACCTTTACCTTGCTTCAATTTCAAAAGCTTTTGGTGCTTCACAATGAGAACCAAAATATTGATCAACAACTTGCAAGACTTGCACCAAATCAGCTGAGTCCATCTGTTTCTGCAAATGTTTGACATTGTTAAATCGCACATTCGTTTAGACTTGAATCCAATAAAAAAATAACTTCAAAATCTTCGTCAAACTCGCGGTATTACGCGGAAGTAGGGTAACGAATGGCGGGGTCCATCTCCGCGGCTTAGCGCCTGGACAACGTAGCTCCGAAGACATGTCACAGCGCTGGCGAGCCATTAGCGGCACTGTGTCCTGTTTGATCGGCCCGGGAATTGAACCAAAGATCTCCCGCACTAACAGCGATGTCTTTAACCACTACGCCAACCGGCTGAGGAGGAAAAATAAAACCACGGTAAACCTTAAAACTGGACGTTTTGACAATGTAGATTCAGCTGTCATCATCAGCACTGTAAGCAAGGTTTGCTTTCAGTTTCGTACAGCCTTGCTTACACTGCTGATGATCACAGCTGAATTTACGTTGGCCCTCACCCCCTAAATTTTTCGGTAGCTACGCCCCTGCTCCCCCAAAAAGCTCTGTACCCGCCCCTGGCTCCCATCACATGTCAATAGCAAAAATTTAAAAAGATTCAAAAATTCATTACCACTTTTCATAGACTATAGTGTAGAATATACATGTTGTTTTTCATGTATAACCACAGCCGTGGTTTTACGCACAAAAACTAAACACACCAAATCAAGCAGAAAGCCTTGATTTCGTTCAATTTTGAGTGACGCCTATTACACCAGGCGCGGCTTCCCTGGCGCATTCAAACATAACGAAAATTGCTTTGTAATGTAATGAGTTGGAAAAAATTTGCCCCCATTTCTGCAATGGAGCAGAATGGCTGCTACGCCTTAACCACCGTTCGTACGTGCACAGGCGTCAATCCGGTGGGGGCAGGGGGCGGTGCCCCTCGGGTCCAACACCAACGGGGTCAACATATGTCTGGCTCTCCCGGTGTTTTCATAATTATGTTTGTGGAATACATGCACAGTACTGCAGCTACATAGTTCCAAAGTGTAACAGCGCAAAATCGTATTATTGCTTTGTGGCAATTTTACGCTTGTGCTATATGTAAAGTGAAAAGAAAACTCTACCCGCTTGTGGTCAGCGACGATGCTACTGGTACCTTGAAAATTCTTTCTTTAACCCCATCCTGCCGGGGCTTTTTTAAAGCGTTAGAAGATTGGGGAGAGACCCGTTGTGTCCGCTCGTTTTGAACGCCAATAATACATTATCACGCTACAATGACGGTGAAAGTGTGGGAACGTATAAGATAACTTTTTTGTTATTTTGCCTGTGTATGTTTCATGGCAAGACTAATAATTAATTCAAGCGCTAATTGCGCTTTATTAAACATGGAAAATCAAGTTCTTGTAAAAACTCTCGTCCCCCCCCCACCTATTCGCCTTTTCCGAAAAAACAACCGACGCCAATGCCTGAAGCCAGCATCTGATCAAAATATAAGGTTAATGGAGGTGCTAAAATATTTATTAGTTAATGACGTTTTGGCGTCTGGATGACAAAAATAAAGTGAACACGTTTCACGCCGTGCCAAATTAGTTCATAAATTACTACAACAGGAATACTAACATCGTTTAGACGTACAATCTAGGTGGGGGGGGTAATTCAAGGTCAGCCTGGGAAAAAGAGCCAACATGCACTCAAAATTACCTTGTTTTTGCACAAAACTGGCAATAAAACAGGTACCATCTAGTAGAAATAACATAAAAATTCAAATCTTCATTACACTCGCGGTATTACGCCGGAGTGCGTAACGAGTGGTGGGGCCCATCTGCGCGGCTCGGGCAAACCAGCTCCAAAGAAACGTCCAAGCGGTGACGAGCCGTTGGCCACATTGTATCCGATCTGACCGTCCCGGGAATCGAATCCCAGACCTCCCGCACCGATGTCTTAATAACTGAGCTAACCGGCCGGGTTTATCAAGTAGAACCTCAGTAAAATTTCACAGCCGCCGAATCGAATGCAATGCTTTTTTATTTGAATGCCCAGTTTTGTGCACAATACCGGTAATTGTTCACATAAATGTAAACAAACTATTTAAATTGGTCATTAGGCCTACCTACCTTGAAACAGTATTTCCGAAACAAGCGTATTTGAAGTTGACCAGCAACTCGGCTGATTTCCAAAAAAAAAACTGAAGTTTGTATAAAACTAAGCAATTCATTATATAAAATGAGCGCTAAGCTGCGGAGATGGGTCCCGCCACTCGTTACATATCCTTCGGAATTACGCCGCAAGTACAATAAAAATTTGGTTTAGTTACTATTCTAATTTCACAGACAGAACAAAACTCACAGTATACTAGGCCGAAAGTAGGTCTTTGGTATCAAGAATCAGTCTCTTGCGGCTTCATTTTTCATCAGTAACAAAATATTCTTGAACACACTTAAATGCAACTTTTAACTAGGGCAAGTTTTTGCTGCACTAAAAAAATAAAAAAGTTGCGTTTATTTTTAACAAAAGTTGCAAAGTTGCAATTATTTTACAAAAGTTGTGAAGTTGCATGAAAAAATTTAAAAAGCGGTGAAATCAGTTGACAAAGTTTGTGTCTATTATTGACATGAACATGATTTATTCAAATATCGGTACACTGCTAAATACTTCCAAACATCGTCTTGAGCAAAGTGACGATCTTTTAGCTAACAGCTGCTTTGCCCAGCATGCTGAAGCTCATAATTACAGAATATTGCGAGCCTATTGTTACAAAATAAATGACGCTGGAAAACCTCATTCATTGCGCATTCTGTGGCAATTACGGCTTGCATTAAAACAAAGTAGACGTAACGCAGGCTTACTTACATCTAGGAAATTATTAGTAAAATAATTAGACAAGACTGTTCATACTTTTTTGCGAGATTTTTCAAAAATATGTCGTAAAAGTTGCCTCTAAAAACCAAAAAAGTCGCAAAATAAAATTTTGGCAAACAGCTTTATAGATGCTGTAATCAAATTTTTCGTTGCTTAGAAAGCTTCTCGAAGCTGTTAAAAAAGTTGCAGAAACTTGCCCTACTTAAAGCAAAACGATTGCGCAACAATTACTTGTTTCCCGCGCTTTGCTAGCGCATCCTCGTCTCACTTGTTAGATTTCCTTGCTTTTTGGCAAGTTGCCAAACGCAAGATGAGATGATTAATTGCAGTGATCTTGTTTGGCTGTGCAATGATTTTGACAAATGTCACCTATGTATTGAGCTCAAACTCATTTAATTTTACCCATTTAACCCCTAGAACTGTCACAATTACAATAGTTAACGAGTTATGAAATATGAAAAGTTGATTGAGGTTTATCAAAAATAAATCTGTAAAAAATACTTCCAAGTGGCAGGGGGAAAAAACCGACGAAAAATTTAGGTAGTGTCTGGAGAGCGATTTCCATTATCAAAACGCTGCTGCACCGGACTGCTTGTTTGTTTCTTTACATGAGGTTGGTGTCACGCTGGTATGACGTCATCAGAAGTAACTTAAAATTTTGAATTAGAGGTATCAGAGTACAGTTAGGGGGGGAAGATTGGGGATAAGGTTAGAGGCCCAAAGCTAATGTAACTTAGGAGTTGATGTGTACAAAGAGCAATACCAAAAAAGAAAGGCCGCCTGTCCTCTAGACACTGCCAAAAATTTATTCATTCGCCCTTGGAGAACGATATCTAAAAAAAAGGTTTCCTCCGTCAAAAAGGGGTATTAGTACCCCCATGGCTACTCCACTATGAGTGGGTTACCATTCAAAATTCCTGACACGAGCCCAGCGTAAATAAGAGTTCTACATACTTTCATTATTGTTTCGACTAGCGGTAGTTTCTTCGCAAAGCTGCTGCCCCACAGATTCGCAGGCAGTAAAAAAATGAAGCTACAGAACCAGTGCGAATTATACTCTGCAATCAATATGACAAATTTCACGAAAATAAATTCAAGTCTCAGAATCAAATCTTCATTATATTCGCGACATTGCGCCGAAGCGTGTAACGAGCGGCAGGGTCCCACTCCGCAACCTAACATCTGAACAACATAGCTCCAAAGAAACATCGTAGTGGTGTCGACACGGAGTCCAATTTGATCGGCACGGGAATCGAACCTACGCTTTCCGCACCGATGTCATACCACAACAAACCTATTCAACAAAAATAGCTCTCTACCGCCATTTTGAGGTTGCTTTTTTAGATGCCTAGTGACCATCCATACTATTACTATAGTTAGTTGCATATTTATCCTCCTATCACGAGAAAGCGATCAAAGCGCTATGCGAGCTCGCTTAGAAGTTGCCAGCCATCTGTCTACCACACCAAGATGGGGGAATCCCGCTAAGTGTCTTTTCCCAACGGCACAACAAGTAAACTGCCGGCTTGTTCTCCACACTGTCCCTTTAATGCTGAGCGTCAAGCAGGGAAGCTGTGAATACCAAATTTAAAGTCATTGGTTTGACGCGAATCGAAATCAATCGGAATCAAACCCGAGTCTACAGCTCAAGAGACAGACGCTCTTACCACTCGGCCATCTGAGCTGTTAAATAAGTATCTAACTTACGTAGGCTTTATTTTTAAATAAAGTTGAGCAATAAGCTGAGTGGAGTTTTGATTCAAGTTCGAACTTTGAGTGATCGTTAATACGCGTTTGAAGAGTTAGATCAAGCTAGCTTCCCTAGGGACGAGGGGTCAAAACCTACGTCAAACGCTTCCTGCTTTGACATCAAGAAAGGCACTCGAGATTTTTTTCACAAGATGTGAAAATCTACAACTAGCCTAACTGGCAACTGCCTGTAGAACCCTAAGACGATGTTACTTTGGCTGATGCAGAGAAAACTAATGAGGACCAGTAGCGTAGTTAGGGGAGGGGGACATTGTGCCATGCCCTTCCCCCTTTGGAGTTTACCTATAAGTAAAAAAAGAACGAATTTTGCTGAAGGACTGCAGTGTGCCAGACTTTTGATGGCTTTTGTTGCGTATGCCCCCCCTCTTAGAATTGCTCGTTAAGCCACTGATGAGAACCCTAAAACGTTACTCTACTGTTTACATGTGGTAAACATAGGCACGGTTCTAACGAGTATGTCACACACACAAGTAAAACAGCATAAAAATACAAGAAGTAATTCAGCACTTCGAACTTTTACTGATCACAAACTAAAGGTAATGATAAAATATTCTAAGCACAACAAAAGGCAAGTTTACTCTAAGTGCTATAAACAATGCAAATATTACAAAGAGGCAGCGGGTGCTTAATGAAAAATCTCTAAAATATTAAGTTTTTTTCATCGATGGCACATTTTCTACTCAACCTACACGTTTTACACTATCTATTACCCTGTCCACAAGTCCAATACGTTTCTTGGTTCTAACTTTTGCATCATAATTAATTTTTTGATGTCACAGTCAAAAAAAGTGATTATGACATCAAGAAATTGATTGTGATGCAAAAGCCAGAACAAAAACCGCCGGCCTAAAGTCGACGAAAATTGGACATGTGGTCAGAATGAATATGCATTTTTTAATAAAAGTAATGCAGGGTCAGATTCAGGCAATGAGAAACCCAAGGCTAATTTGGTTTTACGTTTTCCGCTAGTGATCAACGATCCGACTCATCTCTAACAAAAATAAAGGTCTTGCCGCAATCATGTCGAGCCATTTTGTTCGTAACGAGGCCCAAGGCCTCAGCCTGCTTAGCCTATTAGTAAATCCGGCCCTGCAGCTTACTCGTTTTATACAATATGACAGGGGTGGGCAATACTTTTCACACGATGGGCCACATTTGAAAAAATTTTGAAGCCGAGGGCCGCATTGATTGGAAGAGCAAAAAAAAAGGTCTTCACGTCCGCAGATGTCCTATTTTTACCACTGAAAATTGGTAATTGGTGAAGAGCAAAAAAAGGTCTACGGCTTAATTACCGGTAGGAGTTTCTATTTCTGTAAGTGCCCGCGGCCGCATAAAATGGCCTTGCGGGCCGCAGTTTGCCCACCTCTGCAATAATGACCATATGCATTTCATAATAAAAGTAAGGCTATGCACTTACACCGCCATTAAGATAAAAACTTTGACACATCAAAATTTGTGAAAGTCGAAACCTGATCTACTAGAAAACTGTGCAACATAAAACAAATCTACAATCCGCACCACGATAAAAATCAGGCTATATAATGAGAATAAAAAAAGAACTTTGCGTGAGTTTCTTTCTGTTCAAATGTGTCCTTTTGAAAAGGAAACCCGCAAATGATTCGTTTCGCTGAGTTTGAAATTGTGAAGTTTCTAAAAAAATTGAAAAATATGAAAATTAAGCAAAGTCAAAATCAAATTTTTATCATACTCGCGGTACTACGCTGAAGCGTGTAACGAATGGCGGGGTCCATCTCCGCGGGTTAGCGTCTGGTAACACAGCGCTCCGAGGAAACGTCGCGGTGGTGACGAGCCGTTGGCGACGCTGTGTCCGATGTCTACTCTCAACATTTTGTTTTCTGCAACTGCTAACTTTTTTCACTGCAAGTATTGAATGCTCAAACGCCAGATTGAGTAATTTTGTTGTGTTGTTTTCGATGTGACCCTTCCTGATTATTATCTCTGATGAGGGACGTAGTCCCGATACAGGATGGCTCAGGTCTTATTTTGTATGTATCATAGTTCGATATACCAACAGTAGCCTATCATAGTTTGACAGATTACTGCTGACGATGACAACTGAATCTATGTTGTCGAAACGTTTAGTCTTGAAAATTGCTGTGGCTTTAGCAAACGGCACAACTGAGAGTTAATTAAAAGTTTAGCTCAGCTTTGACTTAGAGCGTTGACAATGGCACCAGAATTGAACCGAAACGCCCGCCCAAGGGTTTTGAGCTGTTAAACCAATGTTTTTTATCCTTTCTGGAGGAGCGGAACCAATGAAACATTCCAGAGCCTCGAGGAGCCTCTGTACATTAATTTAACTTATACTAATTTACTTAAACCCAGCTTTAAATAGTAAAGTTGCGGAACCCTGTACTGCACTGGCGGAACCCCGGTTGAAGACCACTGTGTTAAAATGTAGCTTTATTTTTTTCCTTAAGCTATTTTCGTTTTATATTTATTGCATTGCGAATATTAACGGTTGAAGGCGTTTTAACTAGATTTTCCGTAAAGCTTTATACCACTTGTGCAAACTAATGTTTAATAATTGTGTGTGCGTGTTTTATTGATACAATATGCTATGGGCACTAATTAAGTCGACAAGCTACATGAATTCCTTTGCATTATAAATATGCCAATAAAACAAAGCTACTAATCTTTACCCGTACTATGTTAAGCTAATAACATTCCAGTTGAATTTCACGGATTAAATTCGCGCAGTAATCGCAATTTTTTCCGTTACTTTTTCCAATAATTGTATGACTGCCTAACGTCGAACTAACGACGGTTACAATAGCAAGACCCGAAAAACGTCAAATTCTTATCATACTCGCGGTATTACGCCGAAGTGTGCAACGAGTGGCGAGCTCCATCTCCGCGATTTAGCGCCTGGACAACACAGCTACGAAGAAACGTCGTAGCCTTAATACGACCTGCTTAAACTGCAAACAGTAAATGTGATGTCATAAACTCACCACAAGGCACTTTACTGCTTCTTCCACTGAGGACATCTTAATTAGGGCCATTTTTCGATCTTTTCTGAAAATGTAACAAAGAATTTATATTGCTGTAAAATCCAATCATTGTTTTAGGATTTGCGTCATAAGTTTGCGGAAGATGGCCGCAATGTAACGACGCGCGATTCAACATAGCGCAGATATCAACAATAGGTCCAGGGCTGACAAAGCGGAGGGCTATAACCCCAGCGCCCTTCGGGAAGACGAGTCCTTTAGAAGAAAGACAGGTCTGCGGCTAACGTTAAAATCAGGTCTGCCAAAAAGCAAAGAGCCCCCTAAAATATCCCCGGAGCCCCTGAATACGTTTAAAACAAATAAACTCAGCAAAAAGCAAATTTTCAATATTTTGTTATTTTCAATTCTCGGTAAGTTCACCCAGGTTTCAACTCGCGCCCTAATGATAGAAAAGGTGCGATTACACTAACTGAGAAATTGAGACCTTTGAGACATTGTGCAGATTTATTTTATTATGACATCACATCCGCACAAAGTCGTGTCATAATAAGATTAATCTGCACAATGTCTCAAAGGTCTCAACGTCTCAGTTAGTGTGATCGCGCCTGAAGACTAGCAGTTAACCATCTAAGAATATCGCACAGAAAAATTCAAATAATTCATGTTGAATTAATACCGGCCAATTGGCGAGGTAGTTAAAGACATCGCTATCGGCACGGTAGGTCTGGGTTCGACTCCGTTAGGTCAAATCGGATACAATCTCGCCAACGGCTCGCCACCGCTGCAACGTTTCTTCGAAACTGTGTTGTCCAAGCGCTAAGCTGCGAAAATGGACCCCGCCACTCGATACACGATTCGGCGTAATACCGCGAGTATAATGAAGATTTGATTTGTGTATGAAGTACTTAAAGTGAAAAATTTTTTGAATGATTGGAGCAGTAATCGAACCCGGGTTTCTAAATTGTATTAATGGGAAACATACGCGAAAAATTTGAAGGCTTGAACTTCCCCTTCTTGGTTGAAGGCATCTTTAATGAAGTCCTCAGTGACGTTGGAGGATATGTTGGAGAGGTGGAGGACTTCTGATGGTGGGAAAATGTTTTGATAATTCTTGGATCCAATCTTCTTAAAGCGGTGAAGTGGAGAATTCGTGTAATCCTACAAAAAAAAATAATAATCACCAGTTTGTATCTTGCAAACAATTAGAATTAAAAGGGCAAAAATTCATGGATATTTTAACATTTTTTACCAGTCAATGTTCACAAAATTTGCACGGTAGAAACATTATTACTACTTAATTATTAAAGGAGCACAATTACCCTGTCCACAGGCCCTGTCTATGGTTCCAAAGGCCCACAATAAAAAGTAATACTTGTTAAATCAAGGAATTACAAATTCAAACGCATTAGTCCAAGCATAAAGTGCAACTACGGTCGGTTGGTGAGGCCATTAACGACATCGCTGTCGATGCGGAAGGTCTGGGGTTCAATTCCCGGGAAACAGCGTCACCAACGGCTCGCTACCGCTGCAACGTTTCTTCACAGCTGTGTTGGCCAGGCGCTATATAAGCCGCGGAGATGGACCCCGTCATTCGTTACACGCTTCGGCGTAATACCGCGAGTATAATAAAGATTTGATTTTTTCTATATTTTGATGTTTAATCCATTAACTTTGCAAATTCGTACATACTTGCGTTAGCTTGGCCATTTCCAACCCTTCTTTAGGCATCTGTACTTGGGTGTGACGCGACATGATGATCTGTAATGGCTGACCAAATAATGAAGTGCCGTGCAAATAATTGATAACTGAAAAAACAAGAAAAAAACTAAACAAAATCATAACAACATCGCGACAAAACTAAAACAGAATAAAGCAAAAAGACACTGAAAAAGAAGTCTTACATTCCTTGTAACTTCTAAAACTATATTTTTATCAACATTCAAAGCGGGTACGTCAACCATACCCCTCATCAGCGGTTCTTGACTATGGGCATTAACCAGAGGCCACTAGCGCAAGGTTTATTAACCTGTTAGCAGTAGTTAACCACTGGTGACTAGCGTAAGGCTGCAGCCGCTACAAATAAAATACAGACAAAAATTTTATTGCGGAGTAGGGGGGACACTGATGGTGAGAGTGTTTAGAAAGGAACTACACACCACAAAAGTTTGAGAATCACTGACCAATAGGTTTCATTTTACTTCTTTATTTTACAGCTTGATTAGTTTTTTTGCAACTGTTGATTATTCTGGCGACTAAATAGTACAGATTATTTAAGGTGCAGCGACTATGCAGTTTTTTTGTGTGTTTATGAAGTAATGTTTTGTTAACTGAAGCATGTTTAACGTATATTGTTTTATCGCTGTCACCTATCTTTCGACCATTGCTTTTGTTTCTCGTTTTTGCGTTAGTTTGGTCGTTAAATGAAATAAAGCACTATTACTACTCACCCAGTTGTGCTTGTGTAAAGTCTGCCATTTGCACCAGAGCATTGCTCATCTTCTGATAGAGAATTTTCACGCGTATCACATCTCCGTAAACACCTAAATAAACATCACTATAAACACCACAAATAAACAAACAATAATGCAACTAACTAGCACAAAAATTGGGCAAATTCTAAGCACAAGCCCCCAGCCCATTGAACTGAAGTTACCCCACATTTTCTTGCTTGGGGGCCAAATCCGTGAGCTTTTTGCGTAACAATGAAATTTTCGATGTCACAATCAAGTTTCAAGTATGATGTTGATTATGATAAAAGCTCAATGGCTTTAGCTACAGATAATGGACACGGAGGCCAAAAAAAATGAAACTGGTCGCCCAAAGTGCGTTTACTGATGCACGATCGGCAGCACGCGACAACGATGCACGACCGGCAGCACGCGACAACGATTATCAAAAAAAATCAAACCTTCATTATATTCGCGGTGATTCGCCGAAGCATGCAACGAGTGCCGGGGTCCATCTTCACGGCTTAGCACCAGCTAGCACCTGCACCTGGACAACGCAGCTTCGAAGAAACGTCGTCGCAGTGGCGAGCCGTCGGCGACATCGTGTCCGACTTCAGCAACCGAGAACCGAACTCTTGACCTCCCGCACTGATAGCGATATGCTTAACCACTGAGCTAGGCCACCGGTGAGCGACAATTAGGCCTATAATGCATGTAAATGCAGCAGGGTGTCGCGTGGCCGGTGAAAAGGACAATTACCATGTCCACATGTCCACTTTTAGTAAGCTTTAGGTCCGTGGTTCTTGGTCCTAGTTTTAGCATCATAATCAATTGTTTGATGTCATAGTTACAATAACCGCGGGCCTAAAGTCCACTAAATTAAACGTGTGGAGAGGGTAAAGGCACACCGGTATGAAAAAAATTGCAGCGGGCCGTGCGTCGTGTCGCCGCCTGCCGCGTACCGGTAAATGCGGCCTAAATCATAGTTCAAGTGGGTATTTGAAAGACAGTAAGGAACTAAGCAGAAGAACCATGCTAAATTTATAAGATCGGATTAAAAAAAAGAAATAATTACCAAGTACACAACAAAGCGAAAATGCTAAGTTAATAAAAACATACCGAACAGCACAAAGAGCACTTGGGGCGTAACCATCTGGAAAAAACACAGCAGAAAATTACGGCAGCAAGAGTGGATTGATAAGAAGGCACACACGGCATGGAAGTTTCGTGCCCATTACCAAATTTAGGCACGAAAATACGGCAAGGAAAAAGCCAAGTCGCAACACATAAATTGAAAAGAAAAAAAGCGCAGAATTAGCAAATTAAGAAACTACTGCAACTTTAATGTTATTGGTCATACGTTACGAAAAGTGTTTGTTTGAAATGAATTAACCAGTTTAGAAATAAGAAAAAAGATAATATATTAAGGAATGAATATTGGGTATCATAAAATAGCAAAGCTTTCAAGAAAATGTTATTTTTAATAGAAGAAATATCTATTTGTTGGACAACATTACACGAGAAAAAATAGAGCCACAGTAGTTCTTGAAACTAGACGTTTCGACAACATAGATTCAGCTGCCATCATCAGCAGTGTAATACTACACTGAAAGTTCAGTCTTGTACTGCCTTGCTTACACTGCTGCTGATGACAGCTGAATCTATGTTGTCGAAACGTTCAGTTTTAAGAATTACTGGGGCTCTAT
This sequence comes from Trididemnum miniatum, assembly GCA_964006365.1. Classification (NCBI taxonomy): domain Eukaryota; kingdom Metazoa; phylum Chordata; class Ascidiacea; order Aplousobranchia; family Didemnidae; genus Trididemnum; species Trididemnum miniatum. Next base: position 2,369,935 of record OZ023244.1, read on the forward strand.
TTTTTCTCCTTAAGCTATTTTCGTATCAAGTTGGTTGTATTCCGAACATTGAAGTGTCTTTTGACTTTCGTCAAAAGTTCTGCTACATAATGTCAATAATTCCATTGACATGTAAATAAACATATAGAAAGCATACTAATGGAAAAATTAAAGTCTGTTCAGCCAACAGAAAATTATTCAAAGAAGTACAACAGAATAAACCTACAACAAATCGAAAAAGGAATCAGAAAGAATAAAACAATTATGCTCTAAACTACGGTTTGTGATGATACAAAATAAGATGAAAAAATTAACTGTCAGTTGATCAAGACTGAAAGCGAAGGCTTACCTCCTCGTTTAAATTTGACACATGTAAAACTGACCCTTGCTGGGGAGCTACCAGTTGAGTGGTGTAGGTTGCTACATTGGGTTGCAATTGTGGGCCAGCAAGAGGAACTGCAAAGTGTAAAAAGTTTCAAAAATCAAACCTTTGTTATACTCTCAGTATTACGCCGAAGCGTGTATCAATCTATAGGCCTACCAAGATCAGTCCAAGGAGGCTGAATATCGGTAACTACCCCTCTCCTAAGTCAGTAGTTATGCTTTTATTGCTTCAGTGCTTCGATACTTCTAATCACTCTAAACCGCAAGCTTAAACGGTTTAGACTTTTAGCTTCCCCCCGAACAATTTCTGAACATGCCCCAGCTATACAACTCATCTTGTCCACATGTTCATTTTGCCCAGTTAAGTGTTTCAGTTAAGATTAAGGTTAAGGTTAAAGGTTATAATTACAAGGTTAAGGTTATAAGGTTAAAGTTATACAGTTAAGATTCAGTTAAGATGAAAAATGAAATATAGATGGCAAAATATCCATCCAATAAACCTAGTATCTCTCATTTGGAACAGAAAATAACGCTTGAAAGAAAGTGTATGATAGCACTAAGTTTTGAAGTAATTTTATAGTACTAGACAGGTTTTACAGTTGAGTTGAGACTTTTTTAACTGTACCTGCTGGGGAAGCCATTTGGGCAAGTTGGGGAGCTTGAATTGGAGATGGGGCTATTGCGGATTGGATAGCATACGGAGAAGCAACTAATCCGCTAGCACCTTGATCAAAACAATCAAAAACATGTTAAGGAGGAAAACAAAGCAACAATAGTTCTTAAAACTGGACGCTTCGACGACATAGATTCAGCTGTCATCATCAGCAGTGCAACTTTCAGTTTTGTACTGCCTTGCTTACACTGCTGATGATGACAGCTAAATTTATGTTTCGAAACATCAAGTTTTAAGAATTACTGCAGCTTTGTCCTTCCTCCTTCAGCTATTTTCGTGCCATATCTATCCTATTCCGAAATAAAAAATATCTTTCAGCGCTGTAGACTAGTTGTTGTCATAACTTATTCGTTTCTTTTAATAAAATCCACCCTAGTTATGGTCCACAGATCGACAATACATCAAGTCTTTCAACGCAAATGGTTTCACATTTAGACAAAAGACGGTTTCTAAAATTGCTACTTTCAAATTGGGAGTTGTCTCTGGGTTCCAAAACGACAAGCTATATGTACAAATTATGGGTGGCTAAGCCCTTAACCGATGAATACTACGCTGTGTAATCATATTGATGCGGTTAAAATAGATAACCATGGAAAGTCCCTGAAAGCTCATCCTTTCAAAACCGATCTTGCGTTTCTTTATAAATGTGTTTAAGCTGTATTGCTTTAGAAACTTTACTATTCTAACCTATACCATTTAATGACGAATAACACAGCCAATAAACGCTAAAAATACTTGGGCAGACGTTTCGAACCCGTCAAATAGGACCTGTTGCCAATTTTAGCCCATATATCATCATGTCTCACCTGTTAGGACGTTGGCCAAGCCAGGTGGAGCAAAAAGTGGATTTTCAACCACAGAAAGGTCAGGCTTGGTATAATCTCTGCTTTTATCATTGTTGAACTTGACATTAAGAGAAGTGAGTTTGCTGTATTCGATGCGCAAAGTACAGCAGCCGTTGTAGATGTTCTGACCATCCAGAGTCTGCAAGATACAAAACACTTACAATCTTTCGTGCTTAATTCTGCAGTTTTTTGAGCCCCTCCTATCCTTGAGGAATCGCGGGGACAGCAGCTCAAGTTGAAGCCTCCAAGCATCTCTACTGTCTGCGACGAAGGATCGATTCTCTGGTGGAATGCCAAGGCGAGACCAACAGAGATCTTTGACGTAATTCTGACTACGAGTTCTGGGACAGCTTCTTGGCCTTCTTAAATACAGCTCACACACAAAAAAAAACAACAACAAAAATTTATCCTTAGAGAATGAACAAAACGAATTAAAACAATAAAATGAAATGAGAAAACGATCAGTGGGTTTAGTGGTTGAAGACATCTCTATCGGCGAGGAAGGTCTGGGTTCGTTTCCCGGGCATGTCAGTTTGCACACAGAGTTACCAACGGCTCGCCATCTGTGCGATGTTTCTTCGGAGCTGTGTTGTCCAGGCGCTAAGCTACGGAGATGGGCACCGCCACTCGTTACACGCTTCGACATAATACCGCGAGTATAATGAAGATTTGATTTGAACTGAAGTCATAACCATGAAATCAGAAATGCGATACTAGTCCGAAAAAGTTAAGTAAGTCCATAAAATTGCTCTAAATGTGTTGCACTTAAGCAATAAAATAACAAAAGATGCACTCTCTTCAAATTTTTACCAATTTCGCTGCCTGAGCTTGGAAAGCATCTCCCATTTGAATAAGAGCTTGATATTGATCTAAACAAAACAAAATGGGTTGCCAATCGAAAATTCATCAGTTTTTATGGGATTCTGTCTCTTACATAACACACATGCCCCAAAACTCATCCTAGTTTTGCCGATGTTGAGCTAGCAAAGAATGGGAAGAGTAACAGAGAAGCATAATAAATATGAAAAAAGTCACACCCTAAATGTTCGTAGAGTTCAAAATTCAAAGGCAACGCACCTGATAAAATAGTATGTAGCCAGTTCGACCAGTGGTTAGTCAAACAATTACTTTCTAGACGAGCACCCAAGCATAAAGAATCTCCGAGATAAAACAAACGGACGAGCACCTAACCCTTATTTTTATTCATATTCTTGTACACAAGGAAACCTTTACATCCAAAAGCTTTGCTCGACCGATTACTGGTGTCCTATATTTATTGTAATGTATGGGTAACCCAGTAATTTTCAACCAGGGATGCGCCAGTACAACCCAGGAATTCCGCGAGTTCAAATTCAAATCCGGGAATCTATATGATTATCATACGCACTTTCTGTTTCATTGAACATAAATGAGTAATGGTGCACCATTAAGCATGTCCTTAAAATGTAGTTTTATTGTAAGTAAACCTAAACATATGAGTATTTCAATTTTTCAAGGCAATCCAGCACTACGCTCGTATACATCACGCGATTATTCGGTTTTGAATCACAGCTAAGCAAAAATTACGAGATATAAGCCGAGGAAAATCAGAATTGTTAAGAAAAATGCAATTAACTTACTATTCTTGGTGAATGTGATGATTTTCAACACAGCTCCAAATCTGAGGAATATCTTTTGCAGAGTATCGACATTGATCTGGTAAGCCAGATTGTCGACAATCACATGAAGAACATGGTTCACTCCACCATCCGACTGCTGCATTGCTTGCAGCACCGCTTGAGCTTTCTGTCAATGAACTCTAGTAGTAGTAGTAGTGTCTTTATTTCCGCACGTCAACACGATAAAGAATACGATAAGATGAAGAAAATGTAACAACGATACATGAAAAGGAAAGAGGCAACAAAAACGATTAACGCTACGGCATGCAGGTAGGAGAAGATGAAGAGTTGAAAAAAAAACAAGAGTAGGCCTGGTTGCAACACTTAGTTAGCCGTAGTTCAAGAAAAGAGCCATAAACTGCGATTATGCTATGTCAGTTAAATGTCAGGTTATAACTGAAACTCACCAGTTGATTTGGAGAATTGTCTGTTTTGAGTTCTTTATGGTTTGAAAACTGAACGTAGATAATTCTCTGGCGAATCATCAAGGGGGTTAGTTCGCTTGACACCACCATCTGCTGGGCCACACTTTCGCTTTCCATTTCCAAAAACGCTTGGTTTTTGCCCTAAACATAAATTACAACACGTCGACTAACCGGTAGGTTGGCTTTGTGATTTGCAACCGAGCTACTGGTCAAATCGGACACAATGTCGCCAACGGCCCGCAACCTCCGCCATGTTTTTTGGAGCTGCGTAGCGTAGCCCAGGCGCTATAATGCGGAGGTGGACCCCACCACTCACGATTTGGTAAACAGTAATTCCACGAGTAGGCCGATTATAATTATTGGATTTTGATTTGTTGCTCCAACACGAAGCCCCGTACTCTCTAATAAATAAGGATAGATTTACAGGCTCTTTATTCAATCATGCGGTAACACTTCATCCTTACAGTCAATGCTTGCTGCATTTTTAATATTTACCTTCAGCATAATAATGTTTGTCACTTTTCCAAAACTCATTCCAAGTTGAATAACTTCCCCATCAGTGACGTCAGAGGGTAAACTGCGCAGATGGACGACCTTTGAAACGGTGCCAGGCTCAATTTTAATCTAAAACACAAGCATCAAAAACAATAAAACAGTAGAAAATAACAACAAAAGCAATCGTACAAAAAATTGAATTTTCAAGTGAAAACTCATAGATCAAATCAAATCTTCATTATACTCGCGGTAATCCGCTGAAGCGAGTAACGAGTGGCGGGGTCCATCTAGTGCTTGGGCAACACAGCTCCTAAGAAAGGTGGCAGCGGTGGCGAGCCGTTGGCGGCTGCATCCAATTTGACCGGCATGGGAATCGATTCCTAAACCTCGCGCGCCGATAGCGATGTCCTCGGTTAAAATCAAAACTATTCTACCTTTTTTGCTCCATTTTCAACGCTTCCAGCTCCACTGGCCGCTGTCTCCTCGTTGTTACGCTAAAATAAACGTCGTCGTAATTAATAGGCTCGGATTAATCGTATGCTGACGCTTCGATAATTGCAGTTATGCGAGAAATACAACTAGCAATTAATCAAGCTTAACGTAACCCAGCGACAAGACGTACATGCTTAGGATATGTAATTAAAAAGCTTGTTAATGTAGGTTAACATTTTGGAGAGCGGAAAACGATTAGAACAGAAGAAAGTCAAGTCAAAATGACGAAAAAGCTGATGTTCTTTTTAAAGAATAAAGCAAAAACACGTGAACTAAGTTACGAAATACAATTTAGTTACAAATAACACAGCCAAAAAAGAACTAACACTTGGGCTGACGTTTCGGCTCCCTTTTAGTGCCATTGTCAACGCTATGAGCCTACACTGAGCTAGGTCTTATGCCTGGCAAAAAAAAGGAACTGGATAGGAAAGAAAGAGCTTTCGTTTATTCAAATAAAATACAATAACTCACCACAGTAACCTTAAAAAGTCATCAAAATTCTCAACCTTGATAGTTTGTTTTACCCAAAAAAGTGATTAAGGTGACATTTCATATTAAAGTAGCGGCCATTGATAGTGGTTTACCGTAAAAATTTCGAAAAATCCCAACATTTCGCTGTGTCGTAGCATGTGACGTTTCGATGTTTAGAATTTGATCCTCATCAGAACTTAGACTTACTTACAGTGCATTTTATTAAAAAGCTGCGGTAATTAATTGCGATTTAACGTTAAAAAATTGGGAAACTCTCCGAAATTTCACTTTGCCGCAACATGAGACTTTCGATGTTTAGACTTGATTCTCATCAAAACTTGGACTTACTTTTGTAGCAGTTGGGTAAATTGGGGAAGCGGTCTTAAATCCTGGATTGGGTTGGGTTAGAATCATTTGAGGGGGCAATTGAGGCTGCCCCGTGATATACATAAGACCTGGTTGGGGCTGAAGGGTGGGCACGGTTTGGACTTGCTGGATCCCCGCCGCAGATGGGGCGTCGGCCACCGGAAGGTAAATTACCGACATTTGGTCGGTTACCGGAAATTCCAATTGTGTTTTGTAAGTATTTTGTAAAAAAAGTATTTTTAAACTCAGCTAATTTAAAATACAGCAGTTACAATCGTTAGTGTGTTAGTGTTTTGAAGTGTAGTGTGTCTTATTAACACGTTAAAATTCAGACACACAGAAGTGTAAAACTCGATCACTTTAGTGCACTCATGTGAGTGCGAATTTCGTCGAGTTTCACAACAATATTACGGATCCAAATTAAGAAGCAAGTAGGTTTGCTCAAAATTGAAATTTGCATTCCAGTGTACGCATACAATACAATTACAATAAATTTATTTACAACTTAAAATGTGGAGTTAACTCAACTCAAACTAAAGCTGTAGATAAAAAATAAAATCTTCATTGTACTAGCGGTATTACATCGAAGCATGCATCGACCATGTCCGTGGTTTAACGCCTGGGCAACACATCTCCTAAGAAACAATGCGGCGATGGCGAGCCGTTTGCGATACTGCATCCGATTTGATCGGCCCAAGAATCGAACCCATGACTTCTCGAACAGATAGTGATATCTTTATTCATTGCGCCGAACGGTCGGTCTTTCTCAAACTCATCCATTATACAAAAACCTTCAGCTATTTTACTTGCAGCTGATAGCTTGATGAATGTGCAAACATTTAATCGATCGCTGTACAGACTGTCGCTGTACACTCAAAATTTACTCTGGTGTTTTTACAGACCGCTTTTTGCCACATTAAAAAGCAAATACGGATCCACTTTAAATAGATTGTAACATCTGGAAGGTTAGAAACAGTCTTAGAATTCCAATATTTGAAAACGAAGCATGTTGTTGACCAAGCAAAGTCGTAAAACGACTTATTATCACCCAATTTACCAATAAACAGATTAATAGTTATATAGTACAGTAGATATATGGTATAACAAGTATATGGTATATAATACTATATAGTGGTATAATAGTACATGGCATAATATATGGTGTATGATTGTATAATGGTATAACAGTATATGGTACAACTATAACAGTATATGGTATGTAATATACGGTGCAATAGGAATAAGGTACGAAAATTCAGCAAATTTTGGTAAAATTATTTTACCAAAAGCAACAGAAAGCAGCCAAAAACATGAAATAACTTCTACCATTTTTTTAACTCCTTCAAAACTTAGAAAACTTTCAGCGAACAAACCCTCTAATAAGCTTTTACTAAAGCTAGTACTCAACACTGTAACAGCTAAGTACACGTATAACATTGAATCAACTGTTTCAGTACAATTAATTGTGTAACCGTCATAGCCTAAAGCCGCGCGGTACTTGTATCAACACTACTAATTATCGACTTCAATCCATCACGGATAATTAAACGTATTTCGCCCAATCCTGCCCACTGCTCGTGACTATTTAATTGCCATTGTAAAGCATGGTCGATAAATAATGTTCACAACCACAAATCGTGACGAAAACTTGAACATGATAAATTTTGTGCAGTTGGTTTTGAATTTGAAAAGCTGAGATCGATACCCACTGGCCGCTTGGCGGAGTGGTTAAAGATATTACTGTCGGTGCGGGACGTCAGGGCTTCGGTTCCCGGATAGGTCAAACTGAATCCAGTCGCCAACGGCTTACCACCACTGCGACATTCGCAGCTGTGTTGCCCATGCGCTAAGCGGCGGAGATGGACCCCGCTACTCGTTACACGCTTCTGCGTAATACCGCGATTATAATAAAGATTTGATTTTGAAGCAACGACCTATGAAGTCAGTGCGTTATTGAAGTTGAATATTGTTTTTCTCGTAGGCCCACTTATTTGCACTGACTCCTTCTTGTTGAACCGACTTTTATTGCTTTTTTAATTACATCCAAACCATCAATAAGCTCTCAAAATCATGCATTTTCTGAACAGGACTTGCTGAGTGTTGCAACTATGCCCACTCTTGTTTTTTTTTAATTCCTCTTCTCCTACCTGCATGCCTTAACGTTAATCGTTTTGTTGCCTCTTTTCTTGTACCGTTGTTATATTTCCTTCACCTTACCATATTCTTAATCGTGCTGACGGTGCAGAAGTAAAATACTACCACTACTAAATCTTAACTCATTGTCTCCAAGCTTTACTGGAAGCTGCTTACGAAATTAAGGCTTACACGCTTTTAAATGAAGTATTATAAGCAATAAAATATCGAAGAATTTTAATACTGAATCATTCTTCAATTTTACACAAGCTTTTAACACATTACTATAAAAATATTGGAAGGCGAACCACGCAAAGACAAGAAATAAACGCCTTGAATAAACAAAATCAGTTAAAGATAGCTTCTGCGAAGATAAAATGTCTTTTACCACTAGTTCTTAAACACACATATCAAGCTTTCAATCAATCAAAACCTATTTAACGCACAAAGGTAATTAAAACCGATGGTTGCGAGTTCAAATCCCGACCAGAACACATTAAAAAATGCATTTTTAATGATGCGTCTGTTTTTACGGCGAAATTTTTTGAGATTGAAATTCTGAGACTCACGAAATATTTTAAGATGGCCATCGCCACTCGTTTCACGCTTCGGTATAATACCGCAAGTATAGTGAAGATTTGCGCCACCAAAACTAAAGGTACATTTGCTGTTCATAACCTACTCTTTGCAATACAACATTCAACCTGACAAAAACCCATTCATCTCTTAATCCAAGAAATTTGAGCTCAGAATAACCTGATACTGAATACACATTCAATTAGTATTTTTAATACTACATATACTTCAAGAAAATACTATAATCTATCCTGCAAATGCTTTGTACGCAAAAAAATCAATCCAATCTATCAAGAATTTAAAAATTCGCTGCTATTGCAAAAAAAAAGGACAATTACTGAACCCAGCATACAAGGTTTTTCACGTTAGGTTCTCTGCGAAAATTCGTAGCTTAATCAAGCGCATCCACCTCTAAGCGGGTCATTCTCCAAGGTATTTAGAGATTGCGTCGCAATGCTATGGGTGAACGCTTCTTCACACATCTTCTCAACCGTGCAAGTCGTATAACTTATTATCACCGCCAGCTCATGACAGCATATAATTACTGGAAGCGTTTTTTCGGCTGAAATTTTTTAAAACTTCGAGCAAAAAATGTTTTACAAAGTTTAAACTCTTTAGCGACACCTATATTGTGTAAGTCTGCGAGCGTTCATAAACCCTCTGGGAAAGGGGGGTTTACTGGTAAGGGTGTCATCAATAAAGGTCCAGCCGTTAGCATATTAAGTGAGTAAATTTTAAAGCAAATTTTTTATTAGTGTGGCACGGACAAAATTTTTTTCATCCTACATTTTTATCTTACCAAAGACATCTTTCTTTTCTGAACAAGAACGCAGATGAAGCGCTTTGTGTGGTGTGCAGTTCGATGTTCGCATTGGTAGATCCAGAGGGGGCTAAAGGGGATTAATCCCCCTCTAAATTATTGGGTATAAATATAAATAAATATAAATGGAGTTATATATCCATACGCGCAAAATTAAAAAATTAGCATTATATTTTTAGCCCTCGCCCCTCCCCCTCCGGAAAAATCTTAGACCCGGCTCTGGCTCGGAATTCAAAACTGCATAATTAACGGTGATTCTGCACGTGGCGAACAATTACACAAACTCTATTGGTTTCGGACCGATAAAGTAGAAAACCTTCATCATACTCGCGGTATTACGCCGAAGCGCAAGACGACTGGCGGGATCCATCTTCGAGGCGTAGCGCAAAGCAACACATCTCCGAAGAAGCGTCGCAGCGGTGGCGAGCCATTGGCGACACTGTTCGATATGATCGGTCCGAGAATCGAACCCAAGACCTCCGCACCGATGTCTTTCATTACTACGCCAACTTACTGGCCAGTGCTTAATTTTTATAGTATTTTAAGTAGCTTAATTATGATGCAACAGCCAGTGAATTGTTCGCAATGCAATGTTGATAAAACTGGTTAGAAATGGAGTTGGTTAACAAATGAGTGTTTGGGTTGGAACAGTATGCAAGTCATGTAAATGAGTTTACAGCAATGTCTTCAAAGATAGGCTGTGAACTCCTAAAATGGCTGAGGAAAGCCTGACGCCTCTGCCTCTTCTACTTTACGCAAAACCATCTGTGAGGTTGGAACTATTTGCAAAAAAAATCAAATTTTGTTGCCAAGTTTGCAATTTCAAAGACAGTTCAGCAGATACAAAAAGAAAAGAATTAAAAAGAATTTATCTGAATGAGTGCATCGACTTTATTAAAGACAGAAGAGGGGTTCTCATTGAGCCTATTTATGCCATGGTTTTTGCGCTGGTGGCGCACAATGCTTTCCGTAGTTTACCAGCACATAAAAAGCCATACGACCCAGAGGACGACGACCAAGTTACCGAGATAACTTGGCCCCATCTTCAACTGGTTTACGCTTTTTTCATCAAGGTCTTGGAGGCTCCTGATTTCCAGCCTAGCACTGCAAAAAAATTTATAGACCCGGCATTTGTGACAAAAATTATCGAAATGTTTGCCACAGATGATGAAAATGAAAGGGATTGCCTTAAAACAACGCTACATCGAATTTACGCCAAATTTTTGGGCATGAGGGCTTATATTCGAAAAGAAATTAGCAATAAATGCTTGGAATTAATCTATGGCACGTTATATTTTCCTGGAATTACTGAAATATTGGAAGTACTGGGCAGTATCATCAATGGCTTTGCTTGTCCAATTAAAGTAGAACACATTCAATTTTTAAACCATGTTCTTTTACCTCTTCATTCTCTACCAAAATTACAACATTTCCATGCTCAGCTGGTGTATTGTGTGGTGCAGTATTTTGAAAAAGATCCAACATTAGCGGAAGAATTCGTGAAAAAGTTTTTAAAACGTTGGCCCAAGACTTCAAGCAGCAAAGAAGTTTTGTTTCTGGATGAGCTTGAAGAGCTAATTGACGTCATACAACCGATAGAATTCATCAAAATTGAAGAAGTCGTTTTTCGACAACTTGCAAGATGCATCAAAAGCGAGCAAGCTCAGGTAGGCGCAACTTTATTTTTTAAAGAAAGGGGGCCGAGCGCACGGCCGCATTAACACTTTGGGGGATCCGGAGATTAATTTTTCGGGGGGGCATGCTTTTTTTCAGACTTGATTGTGACGTTATAGAAGCAGACCATTTTTTTATTAGAAGACACAATTTACCGGTACCGGAAGGCCCAGTGACTACAACCCCCATAACCCCCTTAATCCAGTGACAAACATGTAGCCAGATTTCCAAAAAAACCTAATCTGACGTATGCTTAAAATATCCGCACAAAATACCATGAAATTGAAATTCTTTGGTCAATTGTAATTTGCCCCTAAATTTTCCGCTCTATGCCCCTGCCTGTAGGGGTCCAAAATAAAAAACTCTTTTCTTTCATAAATTTGGCTGCTTCTAGGAACCCAATTTTCATACTCAAAGCAGGGTTCTAAAATCAGTCCTAAACTTTTGTAAAGGGCTTTATGCGTCCAAACACTCAGGAACAAAGCGTCTAAGTACAGAATCAGAGAATTGTTTTTGTTGGTGGTTGGTAATTGCAGGGCCGTAGCCAGCCAAAATTTAGGAGGGGGCCAGGGCTAGATTTAAACAACAGAAGCCCCGTTTTCGCCCTTAGTGATTGATCTCCATAAATAAGGTCTTCATACATCACAAAAGGGGAAGTATCCAATTGCTACGCCACTTCCTGATTGCCAAAATTAGGGGCACCGCCTCTCGTTTACAAACCTTTTTAATTAAAATAAATTCAATCAAAAAATCTACGTTTACCATAAAAAGCCTTCAACTTACAAATGGTGCTTTCTGAGCTCAGCACCGCATGCGAAGACATTGTTGACACTAGTCCGCTGATCTTGCAACGTTAAACAGCACTGCCATCTCGTGGATACCGCAGTTTTGAGGCTCAGAAACCTACATGACTTATAAGAAGTATTCATTTTTTAGGATTAGTCCATAACAGAACCCGAAAACTGTACGTGCTAATAGAGCTTCGTATGGCTCACTTAATTAGTACCAGTACACAGAAAGCAAAACAAGCTTATTCGGTGCCACATTTCTCAAAATCTCATCTTCATTATACTCGCGCTATTACGCCGAAGCGTGCAACGAGTGGCGGGGTCCATCTCCACGGCTTAGCGCCTGGGCAACACAACTCCGAAGAAACGTCGCAGCGGTGGCGAGCCGTTGGCGACACTGCGCCGATGTGAACGGACCTGGAATCAAACCCCAGGCTTCCCGCACCGATAGCGTATGCTTAAACTCTGAGCTAACCGTCCGGTCTCATGCTTATTAATTTATTTTCATAGGTAGCCGAACGAGCTTTATTCTTCTGGGAAAACGAGTACATTGTGAGCCTTCTAGAAGCAAATGCTAATGTCCTTTTCCCAATTATACTACCAAGTCTTTCAGATGCTTCAAACAATCATTGGAACAAATCTGTAATGACCATGTCTTCTAACGTCTTGAAAAACTTTATGAGCACAAACCAGAAAGTATTTGACCAAGTACTAAAGGCTGTGAAGCAAAAGAAAAAATCTACTGAGGCCAAAAGACAAGAAATCCAGAGACGATGGTCGAGTATTGAAGTACGAGCCAGGAAGAGCGAACAGTATAGGGTCTACTTGCGACATAGTACATCGGCGTTTTCAAATTAAAAAAGTTTTTTTCCAAATTTGCTTCTTTACAGAAATCATTTGCCTTTTACCGCAAAAAAATCGCGGATTGAGCCTACAAATTTATTCCACTCCCGCAAACCGACTCTTCAACAACCACAAAGTGAAAATTATTCGAAAAACTAAGTGTCATTGACTGCTGGGCACATCAGACCGAAACGAAAATTTCGTTTGTACGCTACGTTGTTCACATCCGGTAGATGGCGCAAGAGTTAAAACTTGGTTATAGCTAGTTTTAATGAAAACAGTTTGAATAAATAGTTGATATTAAGCTGTTGAGTGAATGTACCAACTGTAATGCGATTCGCACCCCCCTTTCGTAAAAAACAAAATCAAAAATGCAAAAAACGAACGATATACTGGTATTAGTAAGTTTCATCGCAATAAAAAGAGGATTATAAAGTCTGGAACCAAGATTTTTTGAACAAAAATTTATATTCTTGGATGCAAAGGAGCAAAAAACAGACTCAATAATCTTCAAAAGACAATAAATATGGGACGAACATAACTTGAGAAGAAACATAAAACCACAATAATTCTTAAAACTGGACGTTTTTGCGTCTTCAGAATGAAAGTAATGCATTAACATCTATAGCTAGAAATTTGAGGAAAGTTTTGCCCCTTTAGCTCTCCTCTGAATCTGCTGATGAAAACAATCACTGCTTGCTGAGTTCACAAAAGACTTTAAATTACACATGTATTTCAAGCAATGTAATACTTCGCTATTGGCACAGAACTTGAGTTATATTCCCGAGCCGGTCAAATCTGATAGTGTAGCCAACGGCTCGCGACCGCTCTGATGTTTCTTCGGAGCTGTGTTATCCATAAGCCGGGTAGATTGACCCCGCCACTCGTTACACGCTTCGGCGTAATACCACGAGTATGATGAAGATTTAATTTTCATCAATTCAATTTCATTAAAAAGGCCTGATATATGGCTTACCTTTCTTCGCGGAAATGCAGGTTGTTGGTCGATCGATGTGCTTGCTTTTTTCCCTTCATCGACACGAATGACGCTTTCCAGCTGGTGATGTCATCTGGTAAAGCGACAGACGCTGTTAAACAGTAGCAAGGACTTTAGACAACAGACCTTTTATTACGACACAGCGAGTTATTAGCGCAATTAAAAAATCGATTTTATTGATCTTTGCCTCCTCTAAAGATCATAAAAAGTTTTAGATGGTGCATGAAAGGTTGGAAGTTATTTGGCAATCTGATTTGCAGTAATAGGTAACAGTTATAGCTGCAAACTGTGATTTATTATCAGTTGTTCTTCGAAACAGAAAAAATAAGACGCAAATAGATTAGAAGGGAAAATTAAGCCAGATTAGATGGGTTAGGATAGGCAATCAATTCATATTTTCCTTGCAAAATATACAGTTAGACATTTAGCCTGTCCACGTGTTCAGGTTAAGTAAGCCAAAAGCCTACTGGCTTTGTGCATCACAATTAAATTTTTGATGTCATAATCACTTTTTTCAATTTTGACATCAAAAAATTGATTATGATGCAGAAAACCCGTGGGCGTATGGTCCGCGAAAACTGAACATGTGGACACTGGACAGGACAGACAAGACGGGATAAAAAAGCGAAAGCTACTCTGCATATTTTTTGCTTTTCCATTGTTATTTAAAGACAGAGGATATCGATTTAGAAAAGCTGGTACATGAAAGAAATAAATAATGCAACAGGTAAAAGCAAAAAACAAAATGCACCATAAAAAATTGGTGATGACGTGTTTTGTAGGTATGACACAAGTCTTTATAAAATGCGTATAAAACTAAGATCGTTGTTTTGGGTTGGATCCCGTGTGTTTTTGTGCGCGGTTGTGATTGGCTGTATTAGTTTGTTTCAAAAGATTTCACCAGAAAATGAATTCAGAGCAAAAAACTTTGACAAACCAATATTCAAAAGTGCTTACAAAAACCGAAACATCGCGTCGTTCGATGGTGACGCAATACAAGGCTCTGAGCAATTGTTTCAAAACAATGGAAATTTAATACCAGATCGTTCGAATTATCAACCAACTCAGAAGGCTAGACGGTTACCCCGGTTCGATAACAAGAAAAAAGAACGGAATAATGACATAACTGTAGATGACATCTATATTAGCATCAAAACGTCGAAAAAATACCATTCTTCTCGACTGCAAGTCATTATAGACACGTGGTTTCAACATGCAAAAAATCAGGTAAGCTGACAGCGGTTTTTACAGTTTTTTCAGCAATTGCAGCCTTTGTTTTATATTATTGAAGTGCATAGTGGCGTAACCAGGGGGGCACATCAAACAAGGGGTGGGGGCCAAGCATCCTTTCTGGCTACGCAACTAGACACTGGGGCACAGTCCCCCTTTTACGTCAAAGTCTAGTTCGAAATCTGCTTAAAACATTCCTAAAATATCGTAATTTTTGGCCAAAGTAATTTTTTCCCCTTAAATTTTTCGCTGTGTATTCCCCCTGAGTACATGCATCATAGCAGTCCTACTTAAGAATCGAACACGCCACGTATGGTCTCCGAATCCAACGTCCTTAGCACGTGGCCAGTTTAAAATGTACTTATCATTATACACTCTTTTGACAACACAGGCGCTTTGACTAAAAGTTTACGAGCACATTATGCAAAGGGGTAAAGGGGATGGTTGTTTTTACTGAGGGATGGCTGAGGTATTACACTATCTTTTTATGAAGGGATGGTGTTGTTTTCGACTATTTCGAGGGGATGTCATTCCCTTCAACTCGATGCCGTTGTAGTCTAGTCACATTCGTAATTCTGAAAAAGTTATGGTTTTCTTACCAAGTCATTTGCCAATAAATTAAGATGAAGTCACATTAATTCTTAAAACTAGGCGTTACGTTGTTCGTACTGCCTTGCTTACACTGCTGATGATGATAACTGAATCTATGTTGTCGAAACGTTCATTTGAAGAATTACTGCGACTTTATTTTTCTACTTAGGTTATTTTCGCCCCATAATCATAGTATTCCGAAATTACGCTGATTTAAAGCTAGAAATATTGTTTTTGAGCGAATTATGCGCTTAGTTCTCATATTTTCTGCTTAAGATAAAGCATGGGAGGCTGCAAGCTACGATTGTGACAAAATTCAAAAAAATATTGCTTTGTGATGTGAGAATGTGCCTATTGTTACGCATTATGAGATAATAATGCTCTATTAAATTGTTTCTATGACGTCATCGATCTAATGTGTTTAAAATGCTGAATGTTAAGGCAAATACTGTAGCCATGCACTAAGCTCTAAGCTACACTAAAATCGTTTAATTAATCAGCAAGTTGAACCATTTCCGCCTAAAAGACATACTTTAGTTCAGAAAAACTTTTTGCCGGACGTTTCGACGTGATATCACTAACAATCATCACCAGTATCTTTCGGTCATTATTTGAAACTTATGAATTTCAAAGTTAACCCGTTTTACAAGCATTTTCATTGCTACATCAAGCAATGACGCAAGAATTCCGAAAAAACATAATAAAACACACTCAGTGTGCTTGAAATTTACAACAAATTCAATTATAAAATGTTTTCAAAACGATTTTGCTTGAAAATACAGTAAGCATGGGACAAAAATAGCTCATGCAGGAAAAAGAAAGCCTCAGTAAATCTTGAAACTGGACGTTTCGACAACATAAATTCAGCTGTCATCATCAGCAGTGTAAGCAGAGCAGCACAGAATTTGTGCTTTATTTAAAGATTCACTGTGGTTTGTTTTCCTTCTTAAGCGATTTACTCAACACTGAAATGAAAAGTTTTTAACTACACGACGACATAAAATAATGCGGATACAGTTGAGGGTGTACTTGAGCAGAATCGAGCACCTAGAGGACACTTTAAAATCGTATCAATCATAAATTTCTATCCAGCTTTAATCTGTCGCTTTAACCACGTTTGGACTAACATTGTACAGTTTTGGAGGTGTAAATTGAGCAATGTTTGTTCTTTTTATACCAAAAAGGCTAAATCAGAAGGTACAATGCCCAATACATTACTTTACTACATACAATACCAAATACATTACTGAGTCATAGGATTGTTTTTTAAAACATTTATTATGTTATAAGCCTGTCTTCAAGCCATGTACAATCATTTTTTTTATTCATCTAAGTTTTGATATCAATTATGTATATTAGTAACTTATAACAAACCGCCATTCCAAATATTAACTCGAAAAATGTTTTTCTGAAATTGGTTATTTTTGCCAGTTCAAGGGCAATTAGTTGATATATGCAAAGCACATGTAATAGCATTAGTTTGCTTCATAGAATTTTTTTGTTAGCCCCTATTATATTACCTGCTTTACGGTGCTATTTTAATAGTTCAATAGGGGCTGCGGGGCAAGTCTAGACCTGTTTAATAGCTTCGGCATTTTCCTATTTAGCGAAGCTTTTAAGATTAGCCTGTAAATGTATTTTTTGATATTGAATGAGGAGCTATGTTACAACTGCAATTTGTTTTGCTGCTTAAACACTACAACTTTGGTGGGAAAATGTAACAAGACCGAAATTTTTAAGCCCTGGTTCCGTTCGAGTAAAGACCTAAGCGCTTTTTAAGAAATCGTCTAATCGGAACGGTCAAAAGCTAAACATTTTGCACAGTTAGATGAAATTACATCTTATCTTGCAGCTCCATTTTTCTAAACGCAAAACACTTGCAGCACTTGACCTTTGACCTTAGATAAATTGTCGAGTTTCTCGCGATTTGTGCAATGAACAATGTAAATTCTCATAAGCATGCGATTTCTGGAATTCAAGTCTAGTTTATGTTGTCAACGATATCGCTACGACGCTGTAGGTCAGGGGTTGGATTCCCAAGCCAGTCAAATCAAACTCAGCGCCGCCAACGGCTCGCCACCACTGCGACGTTTCTTTGGAGCTGAGTTACCCAGGTGCTAAGCTGCGGAGATGAACCCCACCACTAGTTCCACGCTTCGGCGTAACTCTGCGAATATAACGAAGATTTCCTTTCTCGCTGATTTTTGAAGCGCTAAGTTGCATTTTGAATTCGAAGCAACAAACGACGCACAAACAGCACAGGAATGCGCTCGAAATCCGCCCTCCAGACAGAAATCTAATATCTTTCCTAATGACCTAACTAGCGTTTTATGCGATGACAGTCCATTGGTTCAAGTAGGTTTCCTTAGATGTTCGCAATGCTAGCTCGCTAATAACAACACTGATTTTCAGTAACAAATCTACGTAAAGTGTTGCCGGTGAACAATATTAGAAATAAAAAATGAAAACTAAAATATTTGCCGAATAATGCACGATCTGTCGTAAATTTTGGGAGGGGCTTGAACAGATTACCTCATAATACCATGAGCATGGGATGAAAATAGCTGGAGAAAAAAACAAAGCAGCAGTAATTTTAAAACTAGACCTTTCGACAACAAAGACTCAGCTATAATCATCAGCAGTGTAAACCTTGTTTTTATTCAAATAATTTGTTGGTGATTATCGATTGACGTTTGTTCGGTTTCACATCCGGAAGCCTAATTTTACTAGTTAGCTGAAAGAAGTAGTCATGTTTCCGTATTAATGCGAATACTTTGTTTTATCGTCTTTTATCTCAATGTTGGTAAGTTTGCAATACTGTTAATTAATTTTTATTGCTTTAGAAATCACGGTAATGCTTTTCGTGAAGCCTGTTT
The DNA here is from genome assembly GCA_964006365.1 of Trididemnum miniatum. Classification (NCBI taxonomy): domain Eukaryota; kingdom Metazoa; phylum Chordata; class Ascidiacea; order Aplousobranchia; family Didemnidae; genus Trididemnum; species Trididemnum miniatum. The sequence continues at coordinate 2,388,251 of OZ023244.1, forward strand.
GAATCCCATTTGAATGCTGTAGAACCCTGAATTTGAACTTGTGGGTTACGGTAAAGCGTGCTATTCTGTGTAGCCTAGGGGTACGTTAGTTCCTTGTGTGGCTAATAAATTTCGTGTTTCGATTAACTTTATTCGCCTTATCTCAAATAGTCTCAAGGTGGTCTCGTTAGTGCTGGAAGAAAAGACTTCTACAAGCAGGATAAGCATTATTTTTAGTTTTGTACTGCCTTGCTTATATTGCTAATGATGACAACTGAATGTATGTTGTCGAAACGTCGAGTTTTAAGAATTACGGTGGCTTTACGACTACATCATCATGTAAATTCACACAAATATTCTGTAAAAATTTTCACGAATATGCTTGGTCCTGCGATTTCTGCCGAATTTTGGTGAAAAAAAACGAGTCGGCGGATGTTTATGGCTTCTTACAACTAACGCCATGCGCCTTGCGATGACGTTACGTTGTTTATGACGTCACAATGCTACAAAAATGACAATTTTAAAACTCAACTTTACAGTAGACAATTCGGCAAGACCGCAAAGAAGGTTGAAAATTACTCAACATCAGTGTTTTTTCCCTGCTCGAGTATTCATTCCCTTAGTAGACCGGTTATATTAGGCTAAATTGAAGTGACTGGCAAAACCAAGTTCTTTTTTTCGTGGAGTGTTTGTACCTGGTTGCATATTTATCCTTCTATCACGAGAAAGCAATCAGCACTATAACTAGCTCGCTTAGTTAGGAGTTGCCGGCCAATTGTCTACCACTCTAAGATGGGGAATCCCGATAAGTGCCTTTCCCGACGGTACAAGTAAACTTGACGGCTTGTTTTCCACGCTGTCCCTTTATTGATGAGCGTCAAGCATGGAAGCTGTGAATACCAATTTTAAAGTCATTGGTTTGACCCGACTCGGAATCAAACCCGAGTCAACAGCTTCAGAGGCAGACGCTCTTACCACTCGGTCATCTGAGCTGTTGAATAGCTGTTAGTGTTCACATAGAAAAACAGGAAAATGGCAATTATATTTCGGAACAGACGGCCAGCATCAATTCTATGGCTTCACTGCATAAACTGACTTGGCAATTGTGAGAATTTAGCAATTTGTAGATACGCAAATCATTTGCCTCTTTGCAGCTGTCAAAATATTTCCTGTTTGGCCTTGTTAAAAGCGTCACATTGAACATTACGCCGTTGGATGATGATTAATCGTTCCATTTCGACCGGATGCTCGAAGCCTATACTGTTGCGCATTAAAAGACGTTTAGAAACTATATAGAGTTTCAATTTTCTTTCCTTGCACGCAAGTTATTGGAGACAAAAGAACTGAATTGCCACCAGAAAAGTTAAATAGTTTCCCTTTGATCAATAATTACGTGAAATACCCGAAAACACGTTACTCCAAATCATCATATTTCAAAGCAAAAACTTAAAGTTTAAATGCCGTATTTAAATCATTGGTTTTAAAAGTTTATGTTACCACGCCTCTCTTTAAATCGTAAGTCACATGACACCTTCGCACTGGCTTAGCCAGCCAGAAATTGTGGAGGTTCAGTGCTCGATTCTTCCCCCTTCCAACAAATAACAAAAAAAACTTTGATAGTTTTTCAATGACTATGATTTTCTCCTTTCACTTTGGAAAACGCTGATTTATTTCATAAAAAGCGGCGATAGCTTAGTTAGAACAATTCTACACAAGAGCAAATGCACTAGCAAAGCATAAAAGTGCTGTTTACATCAAGTGAATGCAGCGTCCAAGCGCGTGGCCAATGGAGAAAAAAAGGAGACAATCCCAAAATATATCAAATACGTTACCAGTGTTGATGTAGAGATTGACGATTATTTTGACCCAAAGGGAAGCAACAGGGGGCAGTTGATGGACCGCCTGAAAACGCTGTTTTGCCCGTCCCGCTCAAAAAACAAAATTTCTGGCTGGCTGCGCCCTGGTAGCGACTTTGAATCGCACAGCCTGATTTAGAGCTACAATTTGACATTATTGTTCTGTCTTGCAAGAATGTATTTTGAGTTTTTTATTACGTCACGGGTCAATCAAACGTAGTTTCATCTTCGAAATTGAAACCCAAAAATAGAACTCGATCTTTTTGTTTCTGTAATGAGACCCCGCCCATCAATCGGTCCTTAATCTTGTTAGTTTTGTAACATAACTTACTTCACATTCATACCGTGAAGAAGTGAGAAATTTTAAAGGAGAGTATAAACTGCAAAGGCCATCCAAATAATCTGGTATATTTCAGCCACTTAGCAATATTTCATCTTTTTTACTAAAAAGTAAAGTCAAAAGGACGGCCATGGTACAACGCCTACCCTTAGTAAGCTTCCTGCATATATATGAGCGCAATGCTCACACCAAATACGCTCTAACTGCTGTAACAAAATCATCAGTTTATTTAGTAAATAAACATTGATATTTGAAGTTTGATAAATAAACAAAACATTACCGGCAGGTTAAGGCAGTGGATAAAGATCTCGCGGTCAACGCGGCAGGTCCTGAGTTCGATTCCCGAACCAGTCAAATCAGCAGGGTAAGCATTTTCAAAGCAAGGTTTGCTTTTAATTTTGTACTGCCTTGCTTACACAGCTGACGATGACTGCTGAATCTATGTTGTCGAAACGTTCAGTTTTAGAAATTACCGTGGTTTTATTTTTCTTTCAGGAATAAAATTTTTCTTTCAGGTGATAACAGTGGACGCAAAACTTAAAAAATGTGCCGCTAGCGTGAGAAATTTTGGGTGTTCAGTAAGGAAAGTTTGCGATTTATTTAAGATAGTTTTAAAGAAGCTTTTTGCGTTGCGGTTCACCCGCAGTACAGTGATCAAGTAACAAGCAAAACCTACTTGGACGCTCAGTCATTTCTAACATGACGTTAGATTAGCTACATTTTTGTTTGCACTAGTTCCGTAATTTTCAGGCATAAAACGCAGTTTAAAACTTGGAAAATGGGTTGAATTTTCAAAGTTTTAAAATTTGAAAACATTAGAGGGTATCGTCTCTCTATACGCCCCTTGGTGCTACTTCGTGTTTGCGAATATAATGATGCAACAAATTTAATTTTTCTAGACATATTTTTTCACCGATGCTGAAGATCCACAATTTCAAAAGTTAACCGGTAAGTGTCGTATTATTTTTATCCTCCTGTCACGAGAAAACGACGGAGGCGCTATACACAAGACGAATCCAGACTCGCTTAGCAGTTGTCTTTGTTTCCGAGTTTTCCGGTTGAGTTTTGCTTCGGACTTCTTTAATTTGCTGCTTGTTAGATTTCACCAAGTAGAGATAATTGTCGTGAAGCGTCTTTTTCAAGGGCGCAACAATGATGCTTGGGTGGGAGTTGAACCATTAACCTTGCGATCGTGGCCATCGTAACCACTACGCCACGCTACCGACTGTGGGGAAACTTTTCCAAACGCTGCTACAAATTGTGCATACAACAAGCCATACTGAGAGTAGAATGAAGTTTGGAAACAGCGGTTGATAACATGGGATACACTCAAAGTTATGCAATTTTCCAACGTCATTATTTTACAGGTGGGCACATGATTAACACATCGTGCAAAGAAAGCCATACCAGGTACGTCATAGTAAATAAAGAAATGTCATAAAAGAATGAGGTCATGTGTCACATGTTAGTAGTGTTAATCTGACAAATTTAAACGAAACTTTATTGATTTTATGAACAAAATCTTAATCTTCTAAACTCGAAAAGCGATTTGTATAGAATTAACTCTGCACAAATTGTTGACAAACACTTTTCCAAGACATTTCCTGTTTCCGGAGTTAAGAAAATCAAATCTTCAATTTACTTGCAGTATTACGCTGAAACGTGTAACGAATGGCGAGGTCCATCTCCGCGGCTTAGCACCTGGGCAACTCAGTTCCGAAAGAAACGACGCAGCGGTGGCGAGCCGTTGGCGACACTGTGTTCGATTGAACCAGCCTGGAAATTTAACCCAAGACCTTTCGCGCCGATAGCGATGTCTTTAACCACGACGCTAATTGTCCCATTTCATTCGTAATCTTAATCTTCTCAACTCGAGAAACGGTTTGTCAAGAGTTGCTGACTATCAATCTTCCAAGGCAGTTTCCTGCTTCCAGAATTTACAGCGCATTCAAATATCCTCCAGTAGAGTATTTATCGTTAATTTTTTTCTCCGAAACAACTCGGGAAGTTGGGAAAATAAAACATACGTTTCGAGGACATAGGTCAGATGTCATCATAGGGGCGTGAGCAAAACAGTGCAAAGCCGAAAGTATGCTGATGATGACAGCTGAACTAATGTTGTCAAAACGTACAGTTTTAAGAATTATTGCGTCTTTATTTTTCCTCCTTAAGCTATTTTCGTCCCATATTTATGGTGTTTCGCACTCGGGAAATGTTCAAACTCCAAACAATCCGAACTATACCACTGGAACGACGCTCCGACCTCTCAGTCCTCTCTGACAGTCTTAAGACAATGATTTTTATTTCTACAGACACGATTTAAGTTGCAAGATGTCAGCGGAATATGACGGTTTCATGACATCGAGTAAAAAGTAAGTTTCTTAAATCGATCTCGGGAAGCTATTTCTTTGATTTTTAGCTGCGTGCTTGCAACTACGGTATTTATATTAGCGAAGTGTATGCATTATGGAATTGGGTATCGAACCCGCGAAACCAGTTCCGGAGCCCAACGTAGCAACCATTCTGCCAACTCCATAAGCTTGAGAATCTTTCCATTTCTTTTTATTATTTTTCAAGCCACATAAATGCAGCTTAAGTTTTTATATCAGTGAAGTATATGCGTCACGGAAGATGAACTAGTTGGGAAACGAGCCTGTGAAACCACTTTCGCAACCCAAAGCCCAACCACTCGGCCAACTCTATGTACGTGCTAGGGAATCTGTTTTGAATTCAACCAAAATTTTAGATGGTGGTGCCATTTTGACGATGACAATTACGTGAATATTGACCGCCTGGTGGCGTTATTGAAACGCTATAAATGGACAGATGATGTGTATTTGGGAAAACCCAGTCTGGTCCGTCCGTTTTACGTAAGTTTATTTCTAAATTATTCGAAGCACGCATGACGCTTATCAGCATGCAAAACGAACAGTAAAAATTATCTGTAGATCTCAAAATTGGACGTTTCGACTACATAGATTCAGCTGTCATCATCAGCAATGTAAGCCAGGCAGTGCAAAATTGCTGATGATGACAGCTGAATCTATGAGTTTGAGTTTATTATTATTTGCTCGCTTCAATAAAATATACAAGCGTAATATGCCCATATTATTATCGACAATTATTATCGACAATCTATGTTGTTGAAACGTCCAGTTTTAAGTACAGTTTTAATTACAGTGGCTTAATTTTTTTTCCTTAAAAAGTTTACTATATTTTAGTAGCTGGCAAAAGAATTTAACCGACATTCGTTACAATTTCTTTACAAAAAAATTTTTTTTAACATCAGGTAGTTTATCAGAAGAAAAGAGAAAAGATTTGGTTCGCCACCGGAGGCGCTGGCGTGTGTATTTCCAGTTCTCTTGCTCAAAAGATGGCGCCTTGGAGTCAGTAAGTAGAATACATAATAAACACTGTACCCTGCTTTACGTTGGGTTTACGGCGCTGTTACTAATAGTTTAAAACAAGTTTTCCAACCATTGCTGTCTGGATCTGTTCCTACGTCGTAAAATCAGCTTTTTGTTTTTTAATGTCAAATGAAAACTTCTTTTGCGGTCAAATTCTAGTAAAGCTGCTGATGACCATTTAAGGAACAGATACATTACATTTCACAAAAGTAATCCTCGAAAAAAAATAAAGTCTCAGTGATTTTTAAAACTAGACGTTTTGACATTATGAATTCAGCTGTCATCATCAGCAGTGTAAGCAGAGCAACTCAAAACTGAAAGTAAACCTTGCTTACACTGCTGATGATGACAGCTGGATCTATGTAGTCGAAACGTCCAGTTTTAAGGATTAGTGTCAGGGAGTCGAACCGAACCTGAACCGGAGTTTTATAAACCGGTTTTACGCTACTTTTGTCGAACCTTAACCGAATCCGAGCCGTATTTTTCAAAATCGCAAAGAGTGAACCGGAACTGAACCGAATAATTTGAGTACTTGCGAACCTTAACCGAACCCGAACCGATTGAAAAAGTGGCTCGCTCCGTGATGTCACTCACGTCACTTTGAAGCTGGTTCGAATTCAAAATAACAGTCACTTATGCAAGTAATTTATGCATGGTGAAGAAGGCTTTTGCGTTTCATATACCCGGTCCCGTTGTACACGGTAACAGACCAAACAAAGCGCTTTAACACTAATTTAACGCTACCTGTGGATTGAATAGGCCGCCGGTGTCAAAGCATAGTAACAATTTAGTTATCTCGAAATTGGCTTTATTACAAGTATTTTAGGCATTATATTGGCCTGTCAATGCGAAGAAAAATTGCTTTGCACGTTTCATTTTTTAAAATGTGTTACTAGAATAATATACTCTACCATTTTTTACTGCGAACCTGAACCGGAACTTTATAAACCGGTTTAGAAATATTTTTTACTGGAGCGAACCCAAACCGGAGCGCTTCAATTTATCTGAACCTTAATCGGAACTGAAGCGAAGTTTGAAACCGCTGTTGAACCCAAACCGAACCTGAACCGGAAAAATTAAACGGTTCCACTCCCTGATTAGTGTGGCTTTAACTTTCCTTCTTAAGGAATTATCGTCGCATGTTTATTGTATTCGGAAGAGTGATCCTTCTATTTCTTATAATGACAATTACTAACCTTCTCTACTTTTTAGAAATAAAAAACTCGTGCAAACTTCTGACGCTCTACGGATTCCAGATGACTGCACTCTTGGATTCATAATTCTGAATCGGATATCCGCTAACTTGACACGATCCAATTTACTCCATTCCCATCTAGAACGGTTACAAGATCTTAATTTTTCTACAATATCAAAACAAGTGAGGCAACAAACTTATAATTTTGTCACCCGCCACTAGCCGAAGTGGTTAAAAAAACCGCTAACGGTGCGGGAGATCTTGGGTTCGATTCTCGGCCAGGTAAATTCAGACACAGTGCCGCCAAAGCATCGCCACCGCTGCGACGTTTCTTCGGAGCTGTGTTGCCCAGGCGCTAAACCGCGGAGATGGATCGCGCCACTCCTTACACTCTTCGGCTTATTACGGTGAGCATAGGCTTACCATACGTCTTCCTCTTGGAGGACATGTCCTCCTTTTCGACGAAAAAAAAATTGTCCTCCGAGGACGCCAAAAAATGGCCAAATGTCCTCCTTTTAGGCATTATGAACAGTGAAAACATGTCAAATCATTTTCCCACAAAAAATTGTGTGAAGTTTCAGTGCAAACTACGGGCCTGAGGAGTTGATGACCTTTTTTATTGGTCGTCACTTGCTTTTGCGCTGAAAAATGGACATCTGCGGACGTGATGATCCTCAAAGAACCTGTTCTCGTTTTGCGTAGTGAATATATGGTAACCCTAGGTGAGTATAATGAAGAAGTGATTTTATTTAGGTCACGCTGAGTTATCATTTGGGTGAAGGCGGTAACAACAATGTCTTATCGTTTCCACAATCGGTTTCCGTTCAAAATGACGACCCCACAAGATTAAAAACCTTGCATTGTTATCTACATCCAAGCGCCAAGATCTGTAGATGATATTTGCAAGCAAGGAACCGCAAAGAAATCATGTGACCTAAGATTACTTCCACTTGAGAAAACCTTCATCGGCCAAAGGTCTGCAAGAGGAAATGCCATAGCTTTTAAAAACCAAGAAGTTTCAGAAAAAGCAACATCATCAGAGAAAAACTAGACGCATTTTCATCAATGCTTCAACGACAATAATCTTCTTGATTCTTGAGTACAACAGGCAAATACGCGTAAGGAAAATAGCAAGCCACAGTAAATCGAAAAGCTGAACCTTTTGACTACATAGATTCAGCTGTTATCGTCAATGCCAGTGAAAGCAAAGCAGTGCAAAATTTACTGGCACTGCTGATGATGACAGCTTTGTTCTATTGTTGTCGAAACGTCCAATTTCAACATTCACTGCGGCTTCATTTTTCTTTCTTAAGCTATTATCGTCCCATATTTGTTGTATTCCAAAGGCAAGTATGAATGTGAACAAATGAACGCTCAAATTAGTTCGAGTTTGAACACAAACACTTTTGTGTATTACACTCGTTTGAACCGTTGAACACCAAAACAAGCTCAGTTTTTCCATGACATGCCGCAATGTCACAACCAGCTCTGGTACAGAACCAACAACCTTGTAATCGCGAGCAGGAGAGCACATCTTACGTCACTGCCATGTCTATTCTCCATTGATGACAATATTTTAAAGTCACCGAAACGTCAAGAGCAGTGGCTCTCAGCCGTTGCAGTCTCTGGGACCTCCATTCTAAAAGATATTGCTTGAGGGGCTCGTTTCTTTGCAACCTGTGGAGGCCGTTGTTGTTTATGCAGTTTGGGGGCATTCTTCTGGGGACCCCTTATTTCTCATTGGGGACATCCAGAGGTTCCTACTGGTCTAAATGATTAAGAATTTTTCTCACATTTTTGTGGATGGTGTTTGTATTTGCGTACTTATTTTTTGTCCATATGCACATGGTTAGAATATAGTAACAGAAGCAATGCTGTTACTTGAAGTAAATGTAGCTATTAAGTTTTTTATGAGCAAAATCTATGACGTTTTTCCTGTTATTGTTGTTATTTTAAATTGTTATTGATGGTATTACAGTACATCCTCGCTTATCCGGCTCTCGATTATCCGGCTCCTCGATTAACCGGTCGTGTTCAACAGGCAGACACGTTTTATATTATTATGTAATAGTTACTATTTTATGTATAACGGAATAATTATTACTATGGCTGGTTAATGTAGAAGATTTTTGAAATCAGTTAAAGTAGAGGTTCGGTTTCTATTGGCTAAGTTTTAAAATGGATAAGCGTGCAACAAAGAGAAAACGAGTTGTGCTAACAATTGAAGATAAACTGAAAGTTTGCAGATTGGCAAAGCAGAACGTACCTAAATTTGTATTAATGAACCAATTCAAAATTGGGAAATCTACTTTAAATGATATTTTAAGAAGTGAAGAAAAGTTAACACAGTTTAAAGCAAAAAAGAATGAGCTTGGAATACCTGGCGCTGTTAAAACTTGTAAAGCAATAAGAAATGGAGATTTTGACAAATTAGATAGCGCGCTTTACATTTGGTTTCGTCAGCAGCGCGAAAAAGGCTGCCCAGTAACTGGCCCGATACTAAAGGAAAAGGCCTCCGAGTTTCACCGCTTAATTTATGGAGAAAGCTCCAAGCCCTTTGTTGCAAGCTCAGGGTTCCAGTGGCGCTTTTGCGGAAGGTTTGGCTTGAGAAATCTGACTTTATCTGGAGAAAAGTTAAGTTCCGATAGTTTTTCTGCGGAACAGTTCATCAATGGCTTTTCTGTCATGACTGAAGGCTATTCAGCCGACCAAATTTTTAATTGTGATGAAACCGGCTTATACTTCAAGATGTTGCCAGGCCACACGTTCGCTTCGGTTCATAAACAACCAGATGGAACAAGAAAGGCTAAAGACAGGGTCACGATAAATGCATGCGCAAACGCCAGTGGAACAATAAAATTGCCTTTACTGTTTATTGGTAAGGCGAAAAATCCACGCTGTTTTCGCAAATTTAACAAGGAAGCGCTGCCAGTTGTTTATAGAAATCAAAAAAATGCTTGGGTCAACACACACATTTTCAGAGATTGGTTTTTAAATTGTTTCATTCCTGAAACAAAACTAAAGTTAAGAGAACTGGGCAGGGAGGAAAAAGCAATTTTGTTTCTTGACAACTGTGCCGCTCATCCAAGTGAGAAAGAACTTGTGTCAGATGATGGCAAAATTATTGCCAAGTTTTTGCCTCCAAATGTGACTGCTTTAATACAGCCAATGGATCAAGGGGTCCTCGAATCTATCAAAAGGGTTTATAGGAAGTCGATTCTGAGAGATCTTGTATCGCAATCAACCTTCACCGTACAAGACTTCCTGAAAACACTTGATATGATGAAAGTTATCGATACTGTTGCAACTGCTTGGGATATGGTTACACCAGCTGCTATCAGAAACTCCTGGAAGAAGTTGATGCCATTACCAAATGATATCCAGCAAAATAACGTCCCTCAAGAAGTGATTTCAAACAACGACTTCGTGCAACAATTTTCCAGGGTAAATATTACACTGACAGACGATGACATCCAGAACTGGATGTGCTGTGATGGTCCTGGATATGAGCACATGGATGAGCAAGGCATTGTTGCACTGATTTCTGCGGACGATGAAAAAGACAGAAACGAAGAGGAAGATGAAATTGAAGATCCACAATCATCAAAGTGTCCAATCACTCACGGTGAAGCTATGAATAGCATGGATAAATATTTAACATGGTACCGTTGTCAACCACAAGCGACACCAGCAAATGTGTCACACCTTATCCGGTTTCGTGAGTTTGCTGCTGAAAGGCGATAAAGCACTATCAAACAAACCTCCATCCTTTCGTTTTTCAGCAATTGTACTGATGAAAGTTAAACTGTTTAATAACTTATTTTGTTGCACTATGTGATTTTAAACTTTACCCAAATGTCTCTTTAGTTTAGCATTTAAATTGTTTTGTGGCTAAGCTTGTTCTCATACTAACTTCGTTTTTTTCGTTCTTTTTTCTTAAGGTCTTTTCTTTTCCAGCCAAATGCTTATCCGGTCAAGATTTTGGAAAAAGGTTGCCCAACATGACCGGATAATCGAGGATGTACTGTATTTAATTAATAAATACAAAACTAGATTTTTGTGTTTTTTTGATGAACAAACCTTGAATCATTTTTTTCAAATTATATTGAACCGAATTTTCAACCACACAGCTGTAATTGAGGAGACTGCGAAGTGGTATTGTGCTCTTTGAGCCAGCAACCACCCGGAGTAGACCTATGTCAAATGCGATCGGCTCCAGTCGTGAATCGAACCCGTCACGTAGGATCTGTTACCCGCACGGTTCCGCTAGACCATGTCGCTGAGAAAGAATGAGTAGGTCTATAAGATGCTGCTTAGCGACAGTTTCAATAATTGACTTTTATATATACAACACTTAACCTTAATGATAAAGAGGTCAAAAAAATAAACGCAGTGTAAGCCGACACTGGCACCCTACATTTTAACAAATGCCTAGCAGCCCGAACGATTACACTAAAGACACCATCATCGGTACGGGAAGTCTGGAGTTCGATTTCTGGGCCGGCCAAATCGGACACACTCTACAGTGTTGCCAACGGCTCGCATTGCTATGACGCTGCTTCGGAGCTGTGTGTCCCAGGCGCTAAAAAGCGAAGAATGGGCTACGCCACACGTTACACGCTTTGGGGTAGTGTTGCGAGTACAGTGAATATTCTCCCAGTTCCAGCGTCACGCAAAACACAAAAATACAAGTGCTTTTAAAAATTGGTGTTTCCAGATGCTTTCAATAAAAAGAGTTTCAAAGTACCGTCCGAAATAGCGCTTTAAAACCAAAATTATAAGGCAACACTGCTTACAATAGATTTACCCTATCCTTCACCGCAGATCGATGCTAATTCGATTTCTATGTCAATGTGTAAGTTTATTCGATTAGTCGATTTATCAAAATGGTTTCAAAAATTAAGAAAAACAAATTTACTGAAACTTATCTTTCTAAAAAAACTTAATGACGTTAAGGTACTTGGACTAATTAGAGGCTTGCGTCATAAAAGCAATTAATAATAACGTGTCCTACGTAAAAAAAATTCATGGCGCAACTGTCAAAATACATCTGCTGTATTGCATTATATTTAGACTTGCAGAAGTTGCAGTCAAGAGGAAATACCTCTAATTTCGAAATGAATTCATCCTTTCGTTATGTCTGGTTTGACCAATGACCACTGCAAACAGAAAAGGAATGTTCCAAACAAGTAGAAAAAGAAAAAAACACAGTGCAAGGTCAAACGAGGAATATACAGACAAGCTAACAGAAAATTAAATAATTTAGTAAATCGAAACTAAAAACATAGAAAATATTTCAAATTTTGAGCAAAATACGACCAGTTTTTACAAGGAACTAGATTGCTGATTTTTGATCGATGCGTAATTAACGGATAGGCACCGAAACCGATGAATTCCACTGGTCTGTAGAGTAGTAGAAATAATTAGAAAATAGCTTCCACGACCATACAGAGTACCGGTACTTTGTACAGTCCTAGTCGAGCTGAATTTGAAAAAAAAATTCACACTTGATCAAATGGATTAAGGAGATGACGTTACGGTTTATTGCAAATCTATTTTAATGCCTTCCAATCTTATTCTACAGACCAGTTGAATTCGTCTGTTTTAGTGCTTTCCTCACTAACGAAGAAACCAACCAGTAGGCAGGCTGGTAGCGCAAAGCAAGTCTTTGACTATTCAAAAAAAACTTACTCTAAGCAGGTAAAAATTCGAGATCATAAAGCACAAATTTTTTTAAATTACTGCAAGTTAACAGAAAATCTTTACTACATTCGCGGTATTACACCGAAGCGTGTGACAAGTGGCGGGATCTATCCCCGCGGCTGTGCGCCTGGGCGACACAGCTCCGAAGAAACATGGCAGCGGTGTCGAGTCGCTGGCGACACAGTGTCCAATTAAACCGGGCCGGTAATCGAATCCTAGACCTCCCGCACCGACAGCTATAACCACTACGCCAACCAGGCAGTGTGTTCCATAAAATTATTGCATAATATGAGGCTTTATGACGCAAAATCCTTCGCACAACACAAATGCATCGCAATAATCAATACAATATCGTATGTGTAGTACGCGGTTGATTAGTATCGTAATGCATTCAAAGAGTTTACTCCATGCTGTATATAATATGCTGTTATCACGATGGCATTTCCCAGAATAAGTAAAACCAATATAGGCCACCGAAGCAGCCTATTTCCGAAAAACGTTAAAGTAACGTTTCTAAAAACTTTAATAAATTTATGATATTTCGTACCAGCTGGTTGGAGACACTGTAAAGGGTGTAGGAGGTTCTGGGTAGGATTCCCGGACCGGTCGAGTCCGACAGTGTTGCCAACGGCTAGCCACAGCTGCGACGTTTCTTCGGAGCTGTGTTACCAAGGCGTAAACCCGCGGAGATGGATCCAACACTCGTTTCACGTTGCGGTGTAATACCGCGAGTATAATAAAGATATGATTTCGAATTTATGCTACTTTTCAAAAATTGAAAGATTTTAGAGCAATTCATTTTAGCAGCAATACCTTCTTTGCTTTTTTGTGACAAAAACCTTGAAAAAATACTGAGGTTAAAAAATAATATCTTTATTATACTCGCTTTATGACGCCGAAGCGTGTAACGAGTGGCGGGGTCCATCTCCGCGACTTAGCGCCTGGGCAACGCAACTCTGAAGATACGTTGCAGCGGTGGCGAGCCGTTGGCGACATTGTCCCCGATTTAACCTACCCGGGATTTGAACCCCATACCTCCAGCACTGATAGCAATGTTTAACAACTGAGCTAACTGGGCAGTAAAATTAGTTCACTTTAGAATACATTTACTTTTAGGCAATAATCAATCAATAAAATATATTAATTGAAAAAACTAAAAGCAGCGTTTTCAATCACTATGTTGCTTTCGTAAAGGTTTATGACTTTGCTTGAGATTAAGACTTGAATCGAAAAATGTATTGAAGTTACGAAAAGGTTAATGAAGTAAAACCGAAATATAGATTATTTTTCGGTGTTTTCCACCATCCAAAGTAAAAAAATTGCCATAAAATTAAGTACAGTATATTGAACGAATCTCTTTGAAGGCAGAGCATAAGGTAAATAAAACATTATTGTGTCAAAATTGGGAAAAACGCTTTTAGCAAATAAAAATATCTCAGAGAGCAGAATATCAGAAACAGATTGTGTACTGATAGACAATAGCTAGTAGCACGAAGATGGGTTTTAAAATTCAACTTTAGTGATAAGATTATCCCCAGTATCTTAATAATCATTTTACAAATGTTTCGGTAAAAACTTACACCATCATCAGCTATAATTACTGTGGTATATTGAAAGAAACAAGATGGTGCAGTTTAGCGCTTCAAATAATTTTAAATTTTTTTCTCCAAATTTAACACTAATTGAGGGGGTTGCAAAGTTAGTAGCAGCTATCTGTCAAATGCTATCGGCTCTCGTCGTGAATTGAAGCCGTTTTGAAGTATCTGTAACCTGCGCGCAGAACCGCGAGGCCAAGTTCTAAATTGCAGTCCCTGCGGAATTCAAACCAAATCCTCAGTATACTTGCGGTGTTACGCCAAAACGCTTAACGCAGTGGTATCAACCGGGGTTTTACAATTTACAACTTTACAATTTAGAGCTGGGTTCAAGTAAATTACTAAGTTAAATTACTGTACAGAGCTTCCTCAAGTCTCTGCAATATTTCATCGGGGTTCCGCTCCACCAAAAGGGTTGAAAAGCAGTGGTCTAACGAGTGACAGAGCTCATCTCGGCGGCTTAGCGCCTGGGCACACTGCTCTGAGGAAACATCGTAGCGGTGGCGAGTCCTTACCGAGACCGAGTTGATCGGCCCGGAAATCGAATCCCAGACCTAACGCACCAGTAGTGATGTCCTTAACCACTACGCCAACTGGCCGAATGAAACAGGTAAGTGGTTGTGGAAATGGAAAAAAATAGTTAACTTTTAGCGAACAGCTCATCTTTGTCAAAACACTCTTGGAAATTATTAAAAAAAAGCCAAAAAACTGACCAACGTCATAAAATATTCAGCTACTTTATCTTTATTGCATTTTATTCCGGATTGAAAAGATCAATTTTAGCCTCAAAACGCCCAAAAAACTTTAACATTTCGCCTGTTATTATCTTAAAAACTTGGATTTTTCAGTGAGTTTTAAGCTGTTGTTTTGACATCAGTAAAAACACGGCGTGAATCAACGTGTCACTGGTCAAAAAAAATCTGTCTGACCTCAAAAAGCTAACTTCCTGCGTTAAACTTACAAAAAATGAAAAAAAATACTGATCGAAATTTTTAAAAAAAGTAAACGCAGATAGAAGCACAAGCAGCAGCGCAACCACGTTAAGGTTTAAAAAATTTCCTTAGTAAGTTAATATTTAAGTGAAAAGCAGTGAAGCTTGGAGTCAATAAAGAAAAATGAGCATTTTTAAAATTGATGAATTGGTAGGCGCAGTGGTTAAAGACTCTGTTATCGGCGCGGGAGGCCTTAGATTCGATGCCCGGGCTGGTCCAATGGGACGCAGAGTAACCAACGGCTCACCACCGCTGCGATGTTTCTTCGGAGCTGTGTTGTCCAGGCGCTAAGCCGCGGAGATGGATCCCGCCACTCGTTACACGCTTTGGCGTATTGCCGCGACTATAATGAAAATTTGATTTTTTAATCACACATTTTTTTTCTGACAGAGAATAATAAAGATAAACAAAAGAATGCACGCAAAAATAGTTACAAAAAATGTGGTAATGTGAAACAGTATTTGCGTAAAGACATTACAAAAAGTAAATTTAATTTGCAGAAAAGCTTTTTGGTGAAAAAAAAGCAGAATTTGGCTTAAAACCAAGCTCATTATTCACTCAAGTTGTGCCCTCAGCAATATGAGTGCAAAGCCACTGAGGTCAACTTAAGTCAACATGATTAATTTGAGTCTATATCTCATCAACTTAACTTTAAGCAATTATTTTAATGATAGCACTTTTATGGCGTTTCCGCAGAAAAAGTTCATTTTGATAGTTATAACCGCAAGGTTAAAGGATCACATCTCACTGAAATTACGCAGTTGTAGGTTGGATAAGATGCTTTTTAGGGGCGTTGGGTGCAAAAAATTTAAGGGGCGCCACATTAAAATAGGCCAATTTTACAATAGAAATATTAAGAAGGGCCAAAAATTACAACTTTTACGGTGTTTTATGTGGATGCTTAAGATTAGAGTTTATCATTAAGTGGGGCAGTGCCACTTGGCTATGCTTCCGGTGCTTTACGATAATGATCTCTTAGAGGATTTTAACGAGAACCGGACCGACAGCAGATTCTAAAAAAAGGCAACTCTAACAGCGAATATTTTGATTCTGAAACTTTGTGCTGATAAGAGGATAAAAAATCAATTAACCATTTATCATTTTAGCAATACAAACCTAACAGTGTCGTTTCAAAATTATAGAAACTGAGGCATTGCAAAAAATTCTAAACGTTGTGTCCAAAAAAATTAGCCATTTTTTTTGGGTAATCCCCTTTATCAACAAAATCTACAAGACTGCGGATAACTTGGATTAAAAATGGAGGAAAGATACGCCACACGAGAGACACGTAAGTAGCCTAACTGAGCGTGTGTGCGTGGTAAATGAGTGTTTTTACTATTAAAGGGAGACAGTACAACTTTGCTAAAAAAAATTCATCAAAGGAAAAATATTTGAGTAACCAAAAATTTTTGCACAAAAACAGAGAAGGGTTGGGAACTGAACTCATACCTTGCGATTACACCCATTAACTCTGTCTTTGAACTGACTGCGCTACGATATGCCGATACATGTCATTCATTACCACCTGGTTGGATTTCGTGGTTAAAGCCACCGCTATCGGCGCGCGAGGTTCGGGGTTCAATTCCCAGGCCGGTCAAATCGGACACATTGTGGCCAACGGCTCGCCACCGCTGCAATGTTTTCTCGGAGCTGTGTAGTCCAGGCGCTAAGCTGCGATTAACCCCGCCACTCATTACACGCTTCGGCGTAATACCGCAAGTTTATTGAAGATTTGATTTTGAACATAGGAGGGCCTGCTAACACCCTGATAATGAAATGAAAAGATTGTAATTACGGTAGGTTTAAGCCGAGCAACATCGCGACGAAATTACAACACAATAGACTGTCGAAAGCTTCGCCCAACATGTTTGAAAAAGATTTTGATTATTTATTAATGATTTCGTCATAATATGAATCGATGCAATGGCGCAGCAATCTCTCGCGAAATAACAATTGATTAAAAATGCATGATTCTTTTTAGATCACTTTTCGGAAAGAAAAAATCACGAATTTAATTTAAAGTGTGAAATTGTTTTGTCAAAATAAAACCCAAGCGAACTGTAAAGTGCTTCATTTAATCAGGGCTTAGCGCCAGAGCAATTACAGTAGAGCGACAAATCAAAAAAATTAAACAATGAACAGAAGTTCTTACAGCTAACAGTAAGAATAACACGAGAATATGCAAGAATAAGCTGGCGGTAAATTCTAAGCCAGTGAATTGAGAGTTTTCAATCGGACTCGGGCTTTACGGGTCGGGTTCGGGCCGGGCTTGGATTTCGAAAAATTATCGGGCTTCAATCTGGCCGGACGCCGGAGCAAAATCGAGATTTTCAGTGAGTGACAGGGTTTTCGCGATTGTTGGAATAAAGCAAAGAGAGCACCTTGAATAAATATTGCTGTTCGTAACTGGTGTGACTGTGGATGGATAAAACTCTTTTTTTAACAAAATTTCTTCAAAATTTAAAGTGATGCTTTTGATTTCGGGTTTCAATCGGGCTTAGACTGGCTGATAGATTAGGATTCGGGTCCAGCATCTTTGACCCGTTGACAAGTACTCTGAGTGGATTAGCTCAGATGAAATTTTGTCAAAAAGCTATACTTTTACCTCACTTTATGTATTCTTGCGTTTTTGAAAAACTTGAATGGTTAAAACGAGAGGAGTAAATTACGATGTAATTTGTAAAAAATCATCAAAAATCAAATCTTCATTATACTCGCGCCATTACGCCGAAGCGTGTAACGAGTGGCGGAGTCCATTCTCCGCGGCTTAGCGCCTGGATAACACAGCTCCGAAGAAACGGTGTGGCAGTGGCGACAACTGTGTTTGATTTAACCGAGCAGATAATCGAATTCTAGACCTCTCGCGCCGAAAGCGGTGTCTTGATACACTACGCTGACCAGCTGAATGGTTAGAATTCAAAAGGGAGTAAATTACGATAAAATCTGTAAAAAAAATCATCCTTCAGTTTAATTTTATAAAAAGACACAGCTTTTTAGCAATTGCCACTGAGTTTTAAAGCCTTCCTTCCTAAAATTTTATTTCAAACGTAACTGATACAGCTTGAAAAAAAAATTATGCATTTATGTAATTACAGTAGTATTCGTATGTGGAACCAGAATGAGGCTAAAGGAGTTAAGACCCCCCTAATTATTAGTAACAGAAATTTTTATTGGTACTTCGGTACTTCTAAACCCACAAACTGCAAGATAGTTTTTCGACTTTAGCTCTCCCTTCAAGGGCGTTGGAAGGTGGGGGCTGAAGCCCCCCTACATTTTTTTCAGCCGCCCCATAGAAATTTTGAGCCCTCCTTCAGCCCCCCCTTTCAAGAATTTATTATAACAGTACAGCCTAAGGCACTTCAACAATGACTTATGGCGTCACTTCTTATTTGTTTCTTTTTTTCATTGATACTATCAAAACCAACGTACTAACTTTTGCAACTTTGTGTCAAAGGCGAACAAAATCGCAAAAACTGTTGGATTTTCGGTAACTTCGTGTACAAGCTCTTAAAGCTTTAATATGATGTCACAACAAGATTTTCTTCAATTCAAAAAAAACTTTTGGGCAAATAACAGCGAAACAACAAAATATCAAATTAGAATTAGCTAGCTTACCCTAGTAGCAGTGGCGTAGCGAGAAATTTTGAGAAGAGGGGGGGGGCATGATTTTCATATTTTTTCAAGCGTATTTTTTTTTGGGGAAGAACGAATTTGAAGCTGATTGAGAAACAAAAAAAACTCTAGGGGGTCCGAGGGCATGCTCCTTTGGAAAATTTTTGAAAATTTAGATGCTGCGAATGGCTTTCTTAGTGCTTTCTGATTAATTTTCAGGCAAATTTTGTTTAAATTTTTGACCCTAACTCTGAGTGCTTTGCCAAATTATCATCCAAAGCGAGCTCGTATTAGTGCAGCGCATTGATCGCTTTCTCATGATAGGAGGATAAATATGCAACTAAAGATGAAAAAATATGACGCATTTGTTCGCACATTTTCGATTATGCGTGCTGGCGTAGGACTTATCGCTATCAAACAGGTTTAAAACTACAGAAAATTGTATGCATGAAAAACATTTTTGAAAATGGCTGGTGGGAGGATGCATACCCCTCACCCTACCCCCTAGATCCTCCCCTGGCCATAAGCTACGAAAAATATCAAAAAAGTCTGGCATATTTCAGGCACTTGGCACCAATAGTATTGTCCTTTTTTACTAAAACGCAGAGTCAAAAGGGGAGACATGGGACAATGCTTTCCTCTCTAAATATGCTCCTGCCTAGAAACCTGAGACCAGGAGCTTGTGAACGGATAATAAATTCCTTTAAAGGAGGTTAATTAACACGTTTACAAATATCCATGTGGCTACTGTGAGCTTCGTTAGCTAGAGGAAAGCTTGAGTTCACCAAGCTGTCTCCAAGTGACTTTTACTTAAGGAAAGTGCATGGTACGCACGACGTCTGTTGCGATGCCAAAGAGGGGGGTCTGGGGGGCGAAGCCCCCCAGACGTTGATATGGTAACACAAATTTCATCCCCCCAACTTAAAAGTACTTCCAACGCCACTGTCTCCCTTATAAAGTTTCTGAGCTCACTCCTGAGCATTGCTGCTTTTACAGGAAGCAACGGTAAGGAAGGGCAAAGTGAAGAGAGCTGTTTCTACCCACAACACCCTTCTCGGCGAAAAAGGGTCGAAGGAACATTTTTCCCAAATGCTATTATGTTGGCTCAAATGAAGGTAAGACTCAATTATTAGGGGTACCGCGCGCAAGTTACAGATCCTACATGACGGGTTCGATTCCCGGCTGAAGTAGATCACATTTGACATAAGTTGTACAGGCTGTCTGCTGACTCGAAGATCGCAAGCTCTCTTCACAGTCTCTTTCAAGTACATTGAATATCGAGATCAATGAGTTAGAAGTAACATCGTATGTTTATTCAAGTGCCTACTAGCTCACATTTAAATAAGTCAATTCAGTTTCAGGTAGAAACATTTGCGCTGTTCACAAGTTTGATTTTCGTGGGCCTTAGGCCGCGGCTATGGGCACGAGTTTCTGCGTCACAATCAGTTTCCTGAAGGTTACCGGTACATCAAAAAATCAAAAAAGCAAAAACAGATTCTGATGCAGAAACTAGCACCAAAAACCGCAGATCTAAAACCCATGAAAGTTGGACATGTGGACTGGGAAATTGAGGTCAAAACTGACCAACAGAATAGTGCCCGACAGGAAGCATGTCAAGAGCGTAAACTTACGCCTAGCCTACCATCTTATTGCGATGATGTAATTGATATACACAAGGTGAATCAAGTTTTGTGATTTTCGTTCCAACAACGCACACTTTTGCATGACACGTCTGGATTAATTGACTGCGTGCTATTATGATGTCATAATGCTTAATTGTGGCAAAGGTCACGCACGCAAAACTTTACGCCAAAATTATCAAAATATTTGCATATTGCATTTACTGTATCTTTTCCTCAAGAAAGCAACAAGGTCACTATAATGAGCTCGCTTAGGAGTTGCTAACCATCTGTATGCCACTATGAGATTGGGAATTAAGCTAAGTGCTTTTTCCAACCGCACAGCAAGTAAACTTGCCGGCTTGTTCTCCACACTGTCCCTTTAATGCTGAGCGTCAAGCAGGGAAGCTTTGAATACCAGTTTTAGGGTTTGACCCGACTCTGAGTCTACAGCCCAAGTGGCAAACGTTCCAGAGCCGGCGCCAGAGCAGTCGACTCAGGGGGTCAAGCGTTTATCGGGGGGGGCAAAATTCGAAATTAAGCACAAAAGCCACTGTCTTCAAAAGAGTAAGCTTGTTGATTGGGGGGGCCAAGAATGTCAATTGGGGGGCCAGACTCCCCCTTTAGCGCCGGCCCTGGCCCCATCCACTCGGCCATCTGCCCACTTGGATCGATACATCATTTTTTCAAGAAAATTTCTTTAGCTCCGCAGCGACCAACTCGAACGGGAAAGACGAAATAAATCTTCATTTATCGAGCATCGAAAACGTCATAATAGTTTCAAAACGTTCAAGAAAGACAACTCTGTATGGATTGAAAAATATTCATGGATTGGAATCTTTATTGCTACTCTATCCTCAATTCTGCTAGTCATAGCAGGGTTGATAATGTTGAGTCGTCATTCAACCGACGTGGGCTGGATTCTAATCGGGGTTGGTCTGATAATGGTGTTTCTAGTCATCGTCACCATTACAATATTGCACAGAGTTCGAATGGTCGATCATAAAAAACGAGCCAACAGCGCAGCCATGAACGTAGTAAGTAGATTGAATCAAAAAATCAGACCTTCATTATACTCGAGGTATTACCCCGAAGCATGTAGCGAGTAGCAGGTCCATCTCTGCGGCTGAGCGCCTGGCCAACACAGCAGCTCTGAAGAAACATCGCAACGGAGGCAAACCGTTGCGATTCTGTGACCGATTTGACCGGCCCGGGAAACAAACTCAGATCCTCCCACACCACGATCGATGTCCGTAAGCACCACGCCTGACGTCACACAGAAATTCCAAGTAGAAAGATATGCAAATGAGCTGTCGAAACGGTCTTGAGATTCTTAATTAAACTGATTGCGATTTACAAATAAAGTAATCGAAATAACATCTACATTCGATCAATTTCAGATAAAAAGAAATATGCAAATGAGATGGATCGAAATAAGACCATTGCTACTATTTGCATCGAAATTGAATTATTTATTATATCATAATTGAAATTGACAAGTTGAATTTGAAGCTTAAAATTACTGCAAACACCAGTTAAAAATAAGCATATAAAGCAGGCCTTCTGTATGTTACTATCTTCTGTCTTGAAGGATATTAATGCTTTTGACCTACAGCTACGAGATCTAGGCAATAGAATAAAATAGCAATACGTAAGCAAAATTAGGGCTACTTCAAATATATTAAAGTTTTTTCTTTAATTTTGTTAATTTGTTTGATCTATTTTCGCAGAAAAACACTTTTTATCACAAAGATATCAGCGATTTCCCCCCGGACCCTGTCTTACAGCGAGGAATCGTAACACTTGTATATCATGGCCAAGGAGACTGTAGTGAGTGCAGGTACACAACGCAGAAATAATTAGTATGCTTACAAGTCAAAAGGACCTGCAGGTTAGTTCAGTTACATATCGCTATAGTGCGGGAGGTCTGGGGTTCAATGCCTGGGCCGGTCAAGTCGGACGCTGTAATGCCAACGGCTCGCCACCGCTGCAATCTTCGGAGCTGTGTTGGCCAGGCGCTTAGTCGCGGAGATGGACCCCACACTCGTCACACGTTTCGGTGTAATACCGCGAGTGTAATGAAGATTTGATTTCTTTTTTTGATTTGAAAAGCAAAAAGGTCGACTTTCGGCAAAAGAAGTTAGCTGAAATCTGAAAGCGAAATGAAAATAAAATTTACCACGTAAAAAAAACGCAAAGGTCATCTCCAATATTTAAATCTTCATTACACTCGCGGTATTACGTTGAAGCGTGTAACGAGTGTCGGGATCCATCTCCGCGACTAAGCGCTTGAGCAACACAGGTCCGAAGAAACGTCGCAGCGGTGGCGGAGCCGTTGGCGACATTGTGTCCGATCTGATCAAGCCGAGAATCGAACCCCAGACTTCCCACACCGATAGCAATATCTTTAACCACCACAACAACCATCCGAAATTTCGCTTATACAGTATAGTTGATTACATGTCATTGATTTTTCGTTTTTGAAGCAGAAGCAATTCCAGGCTTAATATAATTTCGTAGCCTTAGGTGAGAATCAAACAAGCGCCTTGCGATCATGGCAAGGCGATGTTAGCGCAGCGCTACCGACTAATACAAGTTTCAAGGCCAAAAACTTGATAATATGATGTAAGAGCGTCCGGGCATTCATTAAATTAGCATCGATCGTTATCGAACAATTGGAATCGAGCGCGAAATTGCCGGAGCTTTTTTCCAATTACGTCCGAACATTCAAACAATCTAATCGCTCAGCGTTCGATATAAGAGCTTGAAATATATCTTTACAAAACATTTTATTCATTTACATCTCTACAAGCCATAATTAACCATAAGTTGGATAAATATATGGTAACACTGATGCATCATACTTTGCATCTAGCTGCATTTTTATCCTCCTACCACAAAAAAGCGATCAAAGCGGTATAACGAGCTCAGTTAGAAGTTGTCGGCAATGAGGGAATCCCGTAAACTACCTTTCCCAACGTACGGCACAAGTAAACTCGCCGGCTTTGCACAGTGCCCCCTCTGATATGCTGAGCGTCAAGCATGGAAGCTGTGAATATCAATTTTAAAGTCATTGGTTTGACCCGACTCGGGATCAAACCCGAGTCTACAGCTCCAAAAGTAGACGCTCTACCCACTTGCGCGGCACTGTCCCTATTGACGGAGTTTAGTCTGAAGCGTGTTTAAAACACTGCAATAAAATGCCGTAGTTTTTTTAGTCCGTGGCCTGTTATAATTTGGACCTTCACCAAATTTTCGCTCCCTACTGCACCCTTCAAAAAAAAAAAAAAAAAAAAAAACAACCGTGTACCCCATTTACGTCTACCATTTAAACTCGGGGAACCATTGAGAATATCTGCTAATGTATGCTCAGAAAAAGCAACCCTAAATATTAAAAATTCTTTGTAAAATCCATATGTTGAGAATTGAAAGAATGCTGGTTTTATCCATGTGTAGGCCGGATGGCGTATTGCGATTAAAGACTTCGCTAACGAACAGTGCGGGAGGTCTAGGGTTCGAATCCCACACCACAACAGCGTGGCCAACAGCTCATCACAGTTACGACGTCTCTTCAGATCCGTGTTGTCCAGGCGCTAAACCGCGGAGATAGACCCCCACTCGTTACACGTTTCGGCGTAATACCGCGAGTATGATAAGATTTGATTTTTTTTATTTTTATCCACACTTTTAAATCCATTAATTTTTTAGGAGAATGAGAGAACAAGAACAGGCTTTTCACTCATACAAAAGTAAGCATGCTTGTTACGTGCATATTTATACCATAAAGAACTGAAAAATTTACAGTGTATTGAGACCGCGAATGGAGCATGCGCTCGTCGATTGAGCAACCACCCGGTGCATATGTCAAAGGCGAGCGACTCCAGCCTTGAATGGAACCCGTCACATAGGATCTGTAACTTGTGCGCTATACCCTAGGCCATGTCGGTGAATATAGAGTGATTTCAGTAACTAAGCCTCACCTTGATTTGATTCAATATGATTGCCTTTGAAAAAATGTTTTTTGGACACTTCTCGCCAAAAAGGGTGTTACAGGTAGAAACAGCTTTCCTCACTATGCACTGCCTAACCGTTGCTTCCTGTAAAAGCAGCAACGCTCAGAGACGGTAGCTCTAGGCAATGTAATTTACATCTTCAAAGCCCCAGCTTGTTTTCTAATCTCTCTTGCAGGCGACTCACCAATCATTCTTTCATCGCCGCCCGCAATTACGAACAAGCGTTTTAGTAAAATAACAGACAATAACACAGATAATTGCCCGAGAAAGGAAGCAAAAAGCAGGGGTAAGTGTACAGGACAGCAAACGTGGGTAGCTGAGCCACCTCAGTCACGACTAAAACGGCTGGAAAAACTTAAACAGCTCAAATGGCCTAGTGGTAAGAGCGTCCGTCTCTGGAGAGGTAGACTCGGGTTTGATTCGGAGTCCGGTCAGTAAAATTGGTATTCACAGCTTCCTGCTTGATGCTCAGCATTAATGGGACAGTGTGGAGAACAAGCCGGCAAGTTTACTTGTTCTGCCGTTGGGAAAGGCACTTAGCGGGATTCCCCCATCTTGGTGTGGTAGACAGGTGGCCGGCAACTCCTAAGCGAGCTTGTTATAGCGCTTTAATCGCTTTCTCGTTATAGGAAGATAAATATATATCCAAACAAAAATACAAATAATTTCTTTTTGTCAAAGACTAATCAACTAAGAATACTTTTACGACAAATTTTATTTTAAATAATTATATTCCTGATGATGACACTAGCCCCATCAATGAGTCGAAACGTCACCATGCAACTATGTTTGACTTAATTTCAACACTTTGAAGCTAAAACGATTATTCGATGCAGCTTTTACCGACGGAAACAACGATGACGAATTTCGGGAAATATTTCCCGTTCATATCGCCGAAAAATATCGTCAATCATCCAAAAAACGGAAACATGCGGAAAGTTTGACCAGAAAGCTAACCAGTCCGGAATTTTTCCGTAATAATGGAAACCAAAACAACAATGGCGACGAAATGGAGACGCAAAATTTTTCGACGTGTGAAGAGAGTAAATTTGGAAGTTTCAGGCGACTTCACAGCGCCCCCAAGCTGAAAAGCGACTATGAGACTTTACCACGACATAAATCAAGAAATCGCAAATGGCAACCCTGCTCAAAGCCCCATGAGACCATCAATGCTTCGAAAAACACGAGAAAGTAATTTTGTGCAAACGAATCTTCGCGAAACCATAGTCTCCGTAAAATAGGTTCTAACTTTGATCAACATACTAAACTTTAATTAAGAAAAGCACATTATATCAACAAATCATTATTGCACTGGCGGCATTACGCCAAAGCGTGTAACAAGCTGCGGGATCTATCTCCGCGACTTAGCGCCTGTGCAAAACAGCTACGTAGAAACATCGCAGCGGCGGGGAGCCGTTGGCGACAATCTGCTGTTACCGACAGACACTGTGCCCGATTTCACCGGCTTGAGAAACGAATCTAAGACGACAGCGGCGTCTATAACCACTACGCCAACTGGCCACCAAACTTTAATCATGAAAGCACATTTCACCAACTTCGGTTTTGATAATTTTAGCTACTTTCGCTTTTTGTGCACTGAGGTGCTCACTAAGCTATTATAGTAGTCTATGCTATATCACATGTTGTAAACATTTGCCGTGCAAAAAGTAGCGGTACTGTAAACAAAAAAATTACAAATTCAACAGCTCTGATGGCCGAGTGGTAAGAGCGTCCGCTTCTGGAGCTGTAGACTCTGATTTCATTCCCCGTCGGGTCAAACCAATGACTTCAAAACTGGTAATCACAGCTTCCCAGCTTGACGTTCTGCATTATAGGGACAGTGCGAAGAACAAGCCGGCAAGTGTACTCGCGCCCCTTTGAAAGGCACTTAGCGGGATTCCCCCATCTTAGTGTGGTAGACAGGGTGGCCGGCAACTCCTGAGCGAGCTCGTTATACCGCTTTGATAGCTTTCTCGTGATAGTAGGATAAATATGCAACTAAACACAAAAATGCAATAATATATCCTCCTGCCGGCGACAAGGGTCCGATTCAAAAGACTGCGATTGCCCTTAAATACATCTATAGCAGCAGGTATAGTTCAAAATGCTGCTAGCGTGCCCTTCCAAGCAATATTTTCGCCAGCGCATTTCCTGTTACCTTGTATTTTCGCCACCGTCTCACGACAGCTTTTATTTGAGTATTATTAGAGTTATATTAGAGTTTTCTCGGTAGCTTTTATTACCTAAAAGGTGATGGAAATTGCAACAGTTAATAGGTAGCTTACTGGCATCTGATCTCTCCTATCGGTAGCCTAAAAAAGCGAGGCCTTCTGGAAATGTAACTGAGCCCTTACTGCATCGCCCAATCAAGGGGTGGCTCAAGCCTACACTCTAGACCCGCAAAACTGCAAGATTGCATTTTTAATTTCAAGCACCCCCAACAAAAATTGAGGAACTTCCTCAAACTTCTGGCTCTAAAAGCATTTAATGGAAGAGCGCATGGTCGATTGCCATTGTCAGTCTGAAAACAGGGAGGTCTACGCGTTTATTTTTATCCAAGCTCTCCTAGGCTGTAAGCATTATATGGGAAAAGTAGTACCTTCTGCAATGCTGAAGCTAATAGCAGAAGCTTCGTTACAAACGTCGAATAGCTGCTAACGATTAACCACTTACCTATGGTAATCAGAAAAGTCGATTGATTTCTTTTGCTCATAGACTTTATTTGCAGTTGGCGTGCAATCAGTCAATCAATGCTTACATTTATCAGTAGGCCTACAGGTAGCCTACATTAAATTAGTTCAGCAAAATTCTTCAAAAACAGTCCAATTTGAAATCAAATCTTCATTATACTCGCGATGTTACGCTGAAACGTGTAACGAATGGCGAGGTCCGTCTCCGCGGCTTAGCACCTGGACAAAACAGCTCCGAAGAAACGTCGCAGCGGTGACGAGCCGTTGGCGACACTGTGTCTGATTTGGCCCGCCCGGGATTCCAAACCCAGACCTTCCGACCGATATCATTGTCTTAACAACCGAACTAATCGTCCGTTTACACTCCAGCTTACATCAACAGAATGCAGCCACTTATCACCTCTTTGTTCTCTGAGACCACAACGTCATTATGACTTGAGCGGCAAAATCAAGCTTTTTTCGTGAACGTCACAATAAAGAAACAAACCTCTTTCTTTAAAGCTCAAAAAAAATGAAAAGCGGCGCAGTGAAACTCCACGGCTGAAAGACGTAGGCAGTAGCCGGGAAACCTGCTCATGTTTTTGCATGAAGCGAGCTCGTTATAGCGTATTCATGGGCTACTAGTTTTTTTTAAGTACAATTGTGATTTCTTTGCTTTTTTTGTATACAGGATATTTTTTCATTTGCATTAGTGCGGCAATATTTCTAAACGTTTGGACTTCGGAGAAATGTCAAAAAACAAAAAAATATCAAATGAATAAACACTCACTCGATACTTCAATGCAGGGCTTATTGCAGTACCCACGCTGATCTTTTAAAGCAGTAGTTTTCAACCTTTTATATTCAACGACCCACTTTGCAATCCGACATAACCAAACTACCCAGGGGTGGGCACAATTTCGTTAATCGTTGATTCGTTAATAACGAAGCTAACTTTTTCATTAACTAGTTAATTCGTTAAATTTCTTTTTGAAATTAACGGACCAAATTAACTTCCATTAGTGCTAGATAACTTCCGTTAAAATTTTTGTAAACGCTTATTTCGCTTATTGTCGGTTAAGTTTGACATTGATGAAGTAGCAAAATAAGACCTATGAGGTCAAAAAGCGAGATAACAACAACAAAACATATTGCTTGTTAGCAGAAACATTGCTTAAATGCTTACGCAAACATCGATATTAAGAAATTTTAGCTTTTTTTTAAGAGATGCCGTTTTAAGTCAAAATTAGCGATTTAACGAATTGAATTAACTTCCGTTATTTGGAGCTGAAGTTAACGAATGAACGTTAACGGAGGTACATAATTGTGTTAACGAAGTAGTGGTTTAACGAAGCCAACGTTTTGCATTAACTTGCCCATCTGTGAAACTAACCCCTTCCAATATTATGAGTCATTAAACACATGTAACTTAAATGCAATTGCACATCAAGTGAAGAGCAAAATAAAGTTCATCACATCCAAATTTCCGCCCAAAATCAAGTGAAGAGCAAAAAAAAGGTCATGACGTCCGCAGATACCTCTCGCGACCCTTGGTTGAGAACCACTGTTTTAAAGGGTAAAAGTAGGCGTCAAAAAATGCTTATTTTGATGTTTTGTGGGTCAGAAAGAATCGAAGAGCCAATAGATTAACAAGTATGGTAGGTTGAAAATTCAGCTTGGGCCACACTACACGAGTTTTATACCCGCCAATGTGCCCGTTGCTTCGCAGGTTCCACCCTGGAAACTCAAAAACTGTACATACGAGCTGCAGCAACCTGGAACTTCTTGTTTCTTTTCAATTAGCTGCAAAAGCCACATGGCCGGCACCAAGAAGGTCTAGGGGGGCCTAGCCCCCCCAATCGACATGTTTGGTCCCCCCCAATTAGCAAGTTTACTCTTTTGAAGAGAGCAGCTTTTGTGCTTAATTTCAAACTTTGGCCCCCCAGATAAACGCTTGCCCCCCCCCCCAAGTCGACTATTCTGGCGCCGGCTCTGAGAAGCTAGAAAGCTTTTTTTACGTTTTACAACAGCGTATATAAAACGCCTACGGATAGCACAGTGGCTAAAGGCATCGTTGTCGGCGCGGGAAGTTCTGGGTTCGATTCCTGAGGCGGTCAAAGCGGGCACAGTCGCCAACGGCTCGCCATCGCTGCGACGTTTCTTGGAGCTGTGTTGCCCAAGCGCTTAGCCGCGAAAATGGACCCCGTCACTCGTTACACGTTTCGGCGTAATACGGCGAGTATAACAAAGATTTGATTTATCCCCTAATAGTGATTTTTTTGCAGTGTTCCCACATGATCAGAACACAGTGAATTTTGGAAAGTCAACGAGAACTTTACGTGAAAAAAACGCAGAATGAAAAAAGAAGTGATGAAGACATTCCCGAGTTTTGAACTCCCAACTGCTGCTTTGCCTACCATAAAATAGAAAACCGCGTTATTTTTCGCGTTTAAAAAAATACAAAACGGCTGCTTATTCATTTAATAACTTTTTTTACTCTCTTTATTTTGGCTAGGTCAATGCAGTTGAAATCGCTGAAGTATTTTCATTAGGCTTCAAAATTTAACTAAAACTTGTCCCAGATAACATTTGTCATTTATTTTCATTAAAATAATTTTCCATTTGTTAAAACTTACTTTCTCCAAGTCCAGCGTACCGGGGTGCTGAAAAGTCCAGCGTACCGGGGGGTGCTGAAAACTCCTTCCATGATTTAAGCATTGGGCAGGGCAGTGACGTAGCGAAAAATGTTTAAAAGGGGGGGGATATGAACCGCAAAAGTCGCCAAAAAAGTCTGGTACCGGAATATTTCAGTCATTCAGCAACATTTGTCCTTTTTTGCTAAAAGGCGATGTCGAAAAGGGGGCCATGACCAGGGTTGGAAATCGATATCGAAAAAAGTAGAGAATAATTCGATATTCGATAACTCAAAAAAAGTAGAGAATTCCAACATTCGATAACGAAAATAAAAAGTAGAGATTATCGATCAATCGATAACGGCAAATCGATACTTTTCACTGACTCAGTTAACAGCGACGGTGTCAACTTATTTTAATGCTAAAAGGGGGGGGGGGCTTCAGGTTAGGCAAAGTGGAAAATATCGGTATCAAATGCATAGTATACTGTATTATGATAGGCTATTTCAAAACATGAATACCAGAAGATCCTTTTCCAAGATCAAAGATCACTGTTTCTCCTAAATCCTCTCTACCTATAATCTTGGCCTACTTTATACTCTACCCATATCAAATTAAGACTACTGTTAGCAAGTTAGTTCAGCTATAAACTGACAAAGGCACACCGCAAGTTCACAACCACTGAACCACTGAACTGCTACTAATTAGCTAAAGCATTATTGCTTTTTAAAGTTTTTTTAGTGACCAAATATCCAGTTCAGCATTCTACTTCACAGTTCATAGACATCTCGTCACAGGTTCAGGTGTCATAGACCAACGTAGCTTATAAAAAGCCTGCTGTCATTTCTATTATCCTCACAACTGCATTGGACTGCCTGGCCCTAGCCTGCCTTCCACAAAGCGATGCCACAAGTGACCAAACGTTACGCAAACGTTTTCTAGGGTTATATTTTGGAATGGAATCAAAAATGACAGTGCATACGGAATTCTTCACAAGCTAACTGCTCTTGGGCGGATGCAAAGTAAAATATTTACCTGCAGCTGGAAACATCACGAAAACAAGGTAAGATACTAAAAATAACATAAAAAAAATTTTTGAAAGAGCTTGTTCGGAAAAAAAGTATCGATCAATGAATATCAATTTCCCATTCAAAAAAGTAGGGAAAAACCCCAATCGATAATGAAAAAAAAGTAGAGAATTTTTGCAATCGATGATGAAAAAGTAGAGAATATCGATTTCTAATCGATATTTCCAACCCTGGCCATGACACAATATGCTCCTTGCCCCCAAATACGCTTCTGAAGCAGGGGCTTAGTCACCTTTATTTCTGATCTAATTCCATCAGACAAAAAGGCAAAATCAATACTCAAACCTCAATAATCTCTTAAAACTTAAGCCGAAACTCAAAATAGCAATCAATTCAACCAAAAAACAATGAATAGACAAAGCGTGCTGTCACACCATTCGTTTGATTTCTAAATTTGGGAGACGGTATTGGAGTTCCAACGGATCCATTAATTCACACTCCGGATAGCGGTATGCATATTCCTCATTACATTCTCGAGCAGAAGCAAGGAGTAAACGTAGACGACCGGCAGCTGCTTCCCTCACCGGAAAATTCGGCATCACCTCCTCTTTTGAAAGAGCGAGAGATCCTCGGACACACAAATCGAGAAGAACAAGCATTTTCCGGGTGAAACCCTGAAAAGATGGTTGTTTCAAACGATTTTTACAAGCAGTTAAAGGTTTTGGCGTCAGCCTCTGAAACAATGAACAGGAGTTTGATTCCAACTCAGATCAAACAAAAGGTTCAGAATTGAATTCATAGCTGCTGTGCTTGACACCGACAAGTTTACTTGTTGTGAACTGTGCAGTTGGAAAAAGCAGTAAGTGGGATTCCCCTATATTGCAGTGGTAGACAAGTGGCCGGTAACTCCTAAACGAGCTCGTTATGGCATTTTGAACGCTTTCTTGTGACAGGAGGATAAATATGCAAATAAAAAAATGAAAAAAGTTTTACACAACTTCTTACTTGTGGTTCTCTTGAATGATGTAAAAGACCCCCGGATACTATTTTTCCATTGGATCGCTTCCACGATCCGCTCAGAAAATAACGGCACACAGTGTAATAATTAATATCCGTTCGACGGTGAGAACAAATCGTTTCTTCGGGCACATGGAAATTTTCTTTGTGGTAAGGTGTTTCGTGGTATTGGCTTGAAAAATCTACAGTTAGAGCATTTTAATAGTAGTAGTGGAAGTGGCGTAGCGAGAAGTTTCAAAAGAGGGAGAATAACTTCCACATTTTTTCAAGAGTATTTTTTTCGGCCGAACAAAGTTGAAGCTGATTGAAAAACATGAAAAGTTCCAGAAGGGTCCGGGGGCATGCTACCCCGGAAATTTTCAAAAATTTACATGGTCTAATGACTATTTTTGTGCTTTTTGAACAATTTTCAGCCAAATTTTGTTTCAAATTTTTGGCTCTACTTTTAAATAGGCCTACTTCGCCAAATATGATGCATTTTGTTCGCACATTTTCGATTATGTGTGCTTAAGGCGTAACGCTTATTGCAATCGAAGGGGTTCGAGATTATGGAAAAATTGTATACATCGAAAACATTTTTGAATTTTTGAAAATGTCTGGTGGGAGGATGCATACCCCTCATCCAACTCCCAGGATTCGCCCCTGGTCATAAGCAACAGAAACCATCAAAAGAGTCTAGCATATTTCACTCACTTGGCACCATTAGTTTTGTTCTTTTTTACTAATAAACCGAGTCAAAAGGGGGGGGGAGGTTGCATGGCACAATGTCATGGCACAATGCTCCCCTAAATACTCTCCTGAGTCGTGGAGTTTCATTTTTTATCCACAAAATAATAAACAACACATAAACACAAAAATAGCTGAGCTAAAAATAAGGAAACTGTGACGAAATGATATAAGCTAAAACGTGAGACACGACCAATAAAAATGCAGCAGGTTTAAAAGTTGGCACAGCCGGTGCTCTTAAAAAAATAGAAACGAAATAGAAAACAAAACGCACACACACTGAAATAACCTAGGACAAATCAAATGAAAAAAACAAATCTTTCAAATCTTTATTGTACTCGCAGCACTAGGCCGAAGTGCGTAGTACGTGGCAGGGCTCATCTTCACAGTTTAGCGCCTGGGCAACACTGATACGAAGAAATGTCGCAGCGGTGGCGAGCCGTTGGCCACACTTAGGCTGTCCACATGTCCATTTTAGAGGTTAGGCCCACGGTTCTTGTTTTAGTTTCTGCATCATAATCAATTTTTTGATGTCATAGTGAAAAAACTGGTTATGACATCAAAAAATTGATTATGATGCAGAAACTAGAACAAGAATCGTGGGCCTAAAGCTCTCTAAAATTGGACATGTGGACTGGGTAAGTGTGTCCGATTAGACCGGGACAGGAATGGTACCCCAGACCTCCCGCGCCGATGGCAATGACCTTATCCACTATACTACACGGCCGATAAAAAAAAGTTTGTCAAAAAGAGGAGGCCAGTGTCCCGGTGCTTCTCCCCGCCCCACCTCCCCGCCCCTCCCGGTCATGCGATACCGCTTGCGGTATGAAGAGTACATACCTTGATCTGGATCATCAGTATCCACTACAACAATATTTTCACTGTTTTCAATCCGCAGTTTTCCGCTTTTGGACAGACCAAGGTCATGCGGGGTCAGTCTATGAATGAGGAGGAGAAATTTGGAATCGTTTTCGGTGAAAAATCGAGCCATATCTAAAAGCTAAAACTAACTGTTTAATTCAATATTTTGTGAATGATTGCTTCTTCATTTTAACTCTCATATCACGAAAATTTATTGAGCAGGGGTGCGCCCAGGAAGGGGAAGCTATTTTTCCAGGGTAGCACGCGGTTGTAGCGGGCTGCATAATAGGGGTGAAAGGTCTTTTCCTAGAGGCAGCGTCCTCATGACTAGGGATGGACCTGGGCCCCAGCTCCGGCCCGGAGGGGTCATAAAAACTGGCCGGGGTTGAATTTCAAATTTATTTACCGTATATTTCGGGGTATAAAACGACTTTTAAAGTGCAAAAACCCACCCTTAAAAATTGGGGTGGTTTTATACAACGAATATAAAAGTCATATCTTAATTTTTACATGAAGGTTCTTTATTATTTTATATGAAAAATGCGTTGGTGCGTAAAAATAAAGAACGTGCAAGCAGCGTTTCTGAGGTTCGCCATGCACTAATGAAAAGCTCAATGAAAAACGTGTACAATTACGCAAGCATTATGTGACTGAAAGCATTACGTATCACCATTGACGGTATTTACATGAGAAGTGAGGACGCAAGTAGCCTACTTAGCTTTGTATTCTAGACACAATATAAAGCATTAGTAGTAGTAGTAGTAGTAGTAGTGTCTTTTATTTCTGCACCGTCAAAATAAATAAAACACAGCAATATAGGATTTCAAAGACAAACGGACACAGAAAAGGGAAGAAGCGACAAAACGATCAACGTTGTAACATGCTAGCGAAAGTGAAACTTGAAGATGAGGGGATTAGTAGGCATGGTCGCAACACCCGATTATACTAGAATAAGGTAAAAAAAGAACAAAAAGCAAACATATGACGGCGAGATATTAAAAGACACTGGAGAGACCACAGCTCTAACACCGCTATGATATAGTGCAATGGTAGGAACCATAACAGTGTACGGCATTTCGAGGTTACTCAATGTTGTCACAGTGCAACTAGAATGAACAGAGAGACCCAATCTAACCCCATACCAAGCGCCGTTGAGACCATAGAGTAACCACAAAAGGCCAGACAGGCAAAGAAACCTACCTAAAGAAATCCTGTCCAGCATGACCGCAGATTTACGACAACTATCACAAATGAGAAAAGAAAAAGAAAAATTGTATAAACCTCGGCATTGTATAAACCCCGGCCCCGGCCTAAGCCGGAGCTGGCGTAATAACCCGGCCCCGGCCAAAATTGCTGCCCCGGTCTTTCCATACTCATGACCTTTCCTCTGTAGGGGCACATCATTCTCAAAAATTCAAGATTTAAAAAAGTCGTCAAAAATCGCCAATGAATCGAAAATATTCAGAAAACCATCACAACATTATTCTATTGGGAGCGTGGCGCAGCGGTTAAAAGCGTCGTTTTAACAACGACGTGGACCGCAAGGTTGATGGTTCAACTCCCACCCAAGCCTCATTGTTGCGTCCTTGGATATGAAATTCCACGATAATTATTCTTCCTTGGAGGAATCTAACAAGCAGCAAATCAGAGACGTCAGAAGCAAAACTTAACCGGCAACTTCCAAACGAGGATGAATTCGTTTCATGTATGACATCTCCGTCGCTTTCTCGGGACAGGAGGATAAAAATGAAGAAATCATCATCATCTTATACCTGTACAGCCACATCTAGGCGAATCTTCCAAGGAGCATCGTGGAGTTCAAAGATTGTGGTTCGGACAGAAAACTTACGCATCGTCATCAAGCCACAAGCTCCTAACGATTCGTGGAAGAGCCAGCCCTCATATTTGGGGAATAATTTCTAGAAACAAAAATGCAAAATGGTACGCACTGGCGGATTTGGGGGGTAAGCAGGTCAAAGTACCCCCAAAGTTTGTAGTTACATTATATCAAATAGGCCTACAGTGGTAGCCTATTTGCTCACCTCTACACGTAGCCTGCAAAACTGTGGAACAAGCAATTACATAACAAACGTAAAATAAAAATGTGAAGGACTTACTTACGTTCTACTAAGGAAACGTTTCGATGTTTTATTTAAACCATTATCAAACTAAAACGCAAATCATTTTTGAAACCAATATTTCAACAGGCCAAAACTTTTTTGCAAAAAATATTCAAATATTTGGCGTTTCTTTTCATTTTATGCAATTTTTTTCCTTAAAATGACATTCTTCTTACCTGATCCGTGATGACTTTCTTCTAACCTGCATTACTTTTCCTCACCTCCATCACTGTTTCCGGAGACATTTTGCAGGTGAAAATCAACTCAGCTTTTTCGCGGTACGAGTAATCACTCAAAGACGTGCTGCCTTTGCCTTGAGATCCAAGAATCCGGCGGACTAATCGGTCTGCGAGTCTGGATGATGCGCATTGGAGTGGAGGAGATAATCCCCGAATGATGATAGGATCCAATCTTCCTTCAAATCAAATCTTCATTATACTCGCGGCATTACGCCGAAGCGTGTAACGAGTGGCGGTGACCATTTTCGCGACTTAACGCGTGGGCAACACAGTAACTATAAAGAAACGTCGCCGTGGTGGCAAGACGTTAGCAAAACTGTGTCCGGTTTGAACAGCTCGAAATCGAACCCCAGACCTCCTTCAGTTTTTTCTAGCGTTTTAACTTTGCCATTCTGTCTATAAACTCTTCCAAATCAAAGTTTCCTACCTTTATCTTGCAGAAATAAGTTCATTTGAGGCCAATCATGCAAGATTTCAATCGCGTTGCAGCCGCTTTTGTATCCGTAATTATGACAAATCCAATTCTGATAATTTGTTCGCGAAAACGTTTCTTGGGACAACTTCATGTTGCATGAAATTTTATTGCAGTGAGCCACGTTGGGAAAATTTAGCACCACATTGTGTGTTGTACGATATTTTCCTTTCAGTACACCCGGTACATTGATCCAACTTTTTGCTGCAAAACACCAAGCAATACTTTCGTTGTACTCGCGATATTACGTCGAAGCGTGGAACGAGTGGTCGGACCCTTCTCGCGGCTTAGCGCCTGAGCTACACAGCTCCGAAGAAACGTCGGAGCGGTAAGGACACGGTGTCGTACAGTGCTAAGCCATCTTCAGCTGCATCAGACGCTTCGAGAACCTATACGCAGACGCAGTAGGTGGCATCTACAAGCTGCTGGCAGTTTGGCCTAGCCCATCCTCGCTTGGGAAATGTGTAAATTTGTCTCAAATGCTTGGCACGTGTTGCTTTCTTTCTTTAAATTTGTCTTTATTACACAATTTTGTTTGATTTCTTTTTGGCTCATAAGCTATATTATGCTTTAGGTGCAGTGACCATGCTTCTTTTAGTTTTTAAATTCATTGTAGGGTTGTATATTGCATGCTTTAACGGTTCGCGTTTTGTCGCTGTTACCTTTTTTTCGGCCGAATGTCGTGATATGCGTTGTTTCTATGTACTTTGATGGTCGTTGAATAAAACACACTACTACTACTACTACTACTACTACTACAGCGCAATGAGCTTTAACATGGGTTTGCAGGAACGTATCAACGTGACACTTTTTTCTCACTGAGGTTTTGCATTTTCCTGCTTTATTTCCATCTTTTTTCTTTTTATTAACCACACGAAGATTTAATTTAATCGATTTCCAAAACATTTTATGACCATGCTTAAATCTATGGATTCTTTGATTATTCGAATCTATTCTCTGTTGCAAAGGGCAACTGTAGCATGTTATTTCTACAATTTGGAGTTTTGAAATGGAGAGCAGCCAACGAAAAATTTAGGGGGCAGGGCCGGAAAGAGAGGCCCTGTTTTGATTCACCCTTCTAGATTAATCTCTCAAAATAAGCCTTTTGCGCCAAAAGAATGGGGCTCTCTCGGCGCCTCCTCTCTGGCTGCATTATTGATTCTTAATAAATGTAAGATGCAGGCACTGAAATCACCACCATGCAAAACTTACTTCCAGTTATGAGGGATTCGTTGAGCAGGACGAGTGAGGACGATTTCATGTCGCATAAATTTCTTCCAAAACATGAAAAAGATCCACAAACTTTTGCACCTAAATATCAAAACTGTGTACCAGCACCAAATACCATTTTTTGCGCTGATTCTCATGTAGCCTACGTTCAGGGAAGTAGCCGCAAATTTAAGAAAAAGAGGTAAAAGCCGGATTTAGATAATGAGAGGCCTTGCTTTTATTTACCCACACGGATAGACCTCTAATAAGAGGTCTTTATGAATCAGAAAAAAGGGATAGTGTCCCAGTGTCTCCTGCCTACGCTTCTTTGTGGTACCGGCCTTCAAGCAAGGGAAGCAAGTTGGCTCCTTTTTGAAAGTCAACACACTTTAACATCTAGTGCATTCCAGAGTTGGGCAGTATCGCAGTGCAAAAGTACCGCGATACTTTTTAGTACTGTAATCGGTAACGTCAATGTTTTTTTTAATGTACCGTTTTTGGTACCGTCGTTACTTTTTTGACTGTTGTACTCTATATTTAGGTAACTTTTTTGGAATGGATTTTGAACGGAAGAACGGAAAAATTTCATAAGTAAACACAATTTTCGCTTCAAATGTGATCACTACACTGTGACCGTTGTACCCACCGTTACCGCATGATTGCAGCAGACTAAACAAAAAAAGATAATTAGGTTGTAGGCTAAATAGAATAATTGAACTGTAAGTGTTCTAAAACATTGACTTCTGAAAAATTGGTCTTCACTTTTTTCGGCACCGTAACCCCCCTGAAGAAAAATAATGCTGGATACGCGCCTCTTCGCAAGTAAACTATTAGAACATGCAACAGCTATGCAGCGAAAGTTAAATAGTGTAATACACCATCTCCGCGGCTACAGTAATAGAGCAAAAACAGAAGACTTTTTCGTTTGAAAAGTATCGAAAATTGGTACCGAGTATCGTCATCGTCGTTACTTTTTAAAAATGTACCGTTGTTATTTTTTTGCAAAATATAGGTATTGATGTCGTCATTACTTTTAAAGTACGTAGTGCCCAACTACGGTGTATTCTCTAACATTGCTTATTGGTCTGCATTGCAGTAGGCATACCGTCGTCAAAAATTTTTCCTTAGCCCTTGAACTCAAAGCCCGTGCCGCCACTTTTTTGCAACGCAGCGAACCTAACAACTCACTGCTAATTTCGGGCTCAAAGTTCAATACTGTGCTACTGTATTTTTGATACCTACTTACCAAGGAAAGCTTTTTATGAATACAGTAATTACATATCATTTTCAAACGATTTTTGTTGTCTAAAGCTATATAAACTTACCCGTAAACTTTGGATTAAAAGCGTTTTTTCTCACATGTTCTACGATGTTTTTGTCTGAACGCTTGACGTAAAAATAGAAAACAAACAACACCAGAAATGCAAACCCATACAGTCGAAATGGAAAGGAAGATTGCCTCTTCAAGGACTTGAAACCACGTTTGGTTTGAATTAATCGGAGTAAAATTTGTTTCATAGCGTTTATCCAAATTAACTTCCTCATTTTTGTTAACCCTCTTCTTTTCTGAAATATTTTAGAGGCAAAGGCTGTTGTCAATTTTTTTTGGCTGGTTTAGGCCGTAAATTTGATTACCCATAGTGGCGCACAGTGGCGTACGCAGGGGGGGGGCTCCTATGCGCGCGCCCCCCCCTTTGGAAAAATCAGAAACTGAACTAATTTATGAAGATCATTTGTCAAGAGCATCATATTTGCAACCATCAAATAAAACTCCAAAAGTAGGCTATGCAACAGGGTGAATTTCCCCATCCAGAGGAAATTTTGTATTTGCAAGGGGAAATTCTATTTTAGGGTTTGTGTACGAATTACGAATATTTTAAGCTTCTTATACCGCAGTTGCGTCCAATCCTTTGTTTATTAATTTTTTGCGAAAAACTATTTATGCAGTCGTTCATATCCAAGATCATTCACTAGTCACTAGATTTAGGCTACGTTTACATGAGACTTCATTTCGCCCGAAACGAAAAAAACACATTTCGGTAAGGTCTGCAAACAATGGATGACTTGTGTTCACACGAGCGCACCGAAATGAAATCTTTTTTTTTTCCGATTTTCATTTCTGTCTTCAGGACAGAAATGAAAATTCGTTTCGGGGGTGTGTAAAGCGTGTGAACGCAAGCGACATGGAAGTAATCCGAAAGGAAAGTATGTCAGCAATATAAAGACTATTACTACAGTAGTTATCATGATGCAGTAATGTGTGTAGGCTAGTAAGAAGGAGGTGACGTAGGCTATCTACATTATGCTGTGGCGTAACTATTAGGCAAGTTCATAGTCTAGTGTAAGCTATTAAAAGCTTATTGGGATTGCGCTTAACACCTAGCTGTTCATCACTTTTGCTGGCTGCTTGAGGGTAGACTACAAGTGCACTGTCTGTAGTAGTTTATTGGTAAGGGTTTAGGGAAACCTTGGTTAGAGCGTGTGCAAATGAAGCGCTATAGATTTTCAACGTCAGGTGTTTAGTGACTAGTACTGTCACCTTGAGTTGATAGTCAGGCAACAGGTTAATTCACTCTCGTTAAGCAACTGGTTACCAGTATGTTATGAAATGATAAACTCAGCAAGCATATTCATGATTTCTTCTTCTTGCTTGCGAAGTTTTAAAAACAATTTCACCATTAATTGCGCGTGCAATTGATGCAAAGCCAAATAAGCTAACATCATGCACGGTACAAGCGCTAGCAATTCTACGTCTAATCAAAACTGAAAATGATGACATCATAATCAAAACTGAAATGATGACATCATGGAAGCAGACCGCAGTATTTATAGTTCCGTTGCTTTCGGGGTGAAATGAAACACAAGGAAAAATCCCGCGCAAACCGGTTCAAACCAGTATTTTCATTTCGCCTTGTTTTCATTCCGGGCCTCATGTAAACGTAGCCTTAGTCAAACAGAGATTTTGCGCTTTTTGTGTAACAAAAATTATTTTTAATGGCAATATAACATTTGCTATTCTTCTTAAAAAACTTATTTTAATCAAATTAACAAGAAATAAATTGCCAGATTTAACTTAGCGCTTGACCTTTAAAATGAAGAGAACAATCACTGATTTTTTTTGTCTGCAACCTAAAAAAAAGACAGCCCAACCCGCTCAGTCTTCGACAGCTGCCCAACCCGCTCAATCTTCGACAGTTGCAACGCAGCAACCAACAACATCAACCAGTGCTGCACCAGTGGAACCAACCCATATTGAGAATGACAGCCCGAGTTATGACGTTGGTGCTGTCGAGTGGTCGAAGATGTCTGACATGGAAAAAGTGTGCTTTCTTACGAAGCCGTGGTGTCCGCCTACAGGTTTTCAATGGCCATACACCGAACGCAAAGACCGGGGCAATATTAGACAAAGATATCTTGGTCCTCAACATTTTGCCGGAAAA
The DNA here is from genome assembly GCA_964006365.1 of Trididemnum miniatum. NCBI lineage: Eukaryota > Metazoa > Chordata > Ascidiacea > Aplousobranchia > Didemnidae > Trididemnum > Trididemnum miniatum. Next base: position 2,428,976 of record OZ023244.1, read on the forward strand.
TACGACATGTTTTCGTACTCCTTGTCCAAAAAGGGGATTTTTTGCCGTCCCTGCGCCATTTTTGCGCCCGACGAAGTTGGAGGAGTGAGGCTTAACCGCATGGTGAAAACCCCATTACAAAAATATGACCATTTGACTGGAAGTAATGGGTATTTGACAGAGCATCTCTCAAAGAAGTTTCATGAAGATAGCTTGTCGAAGGCGAATGCTTTTGTAGCCCTTGTTCAAAGCAATGCAGGAGATGTTGAACAACAAGCAAATATAGGAGCTGCAAAGAAACGTGAAAAGAACCGAAGGGCACTTGAACGCATCGTTTCTTCAATCGAGTTTTTGGGGCGATTGGGCCTTGCTTTGCGAGGACATCGTGACTCTGGTGACTTACTGATGCCTCAATCAAATTCATCAGAGATAGATTACACGCAAGGAAATTTTCGAGCAACTTTGCAATTCATGGCATCTTGCAACGATAAAGTTATTTACGAGCATATTAGCACCGCTGGGAGAAATTCCACCTACATCTCACCCAGGATACAAAACGATCTTTTAGAAGCTATTGGTGTATTTTTTCAAAAGCGTATTGTCCACGAAGTTAAAGAAGCACGATTTTTTTCCCTGCGTGCTGATGAAACGACGGACGTATCGATTAAAGAGCAATTGACTATTTGTCTTAGATACGTGAGAGATGACAGTATCTGCGAGCGCTTTTTTGCATTTCGGGAAGCTACCGATTTGACTGGAGGAGGGCTAGCGGCACAGCTTTTAGCAACATTGACGGATGCCGGTATACCTGTTAGCGGCATGGTAGGTCAGGGTTACGATGGAGCTGCAGCCATGTCTGGCCACAAAAGTGGCGTACAAAAGCACATCCGTGAAAGATGTCCCGCAGCAATGTACGTGCATTGCATATCACATTGCTTGAATCTTTGCTTGATGAAGGCAGGTCAGGTGACCGGCATAAAAAAAGCAGTTACCCTGATGCATGAAATTGCCGTATTCTACCAGGATTCGAACAAGCGGACCAAAAATCTTCAAGAAGCCATCGAACAGAAATGTAAGGAGTCCGGAAGAAGTCGTCTAAAGAATCACTGCGCTACTCGATGGGTTGAAAAACAAGAGGCAGTGCGTGTCTTCAAACAACTTTTGCCAGCTCTTTGGATGTCTTTAGATGACATTGCGTCATGGCCTGGTAATGCAAGCGGTAAAGCATCGTTGTTTACTTCATCTCTAAACGGTGAATTTGCTGTGGCTCTTCACATTCTCAAGTCAGTTTTGGAAGTCACCAAACCCCTTTCTGTACGATTACAAGAAGTGGCTCAAGATATTCACCACGCATGCGAGAGTGTTCGTGACTGCATTACCACATTACAACAAATGCGCACTGACGAGACGTTCAAGAAGATTTTCGAAGCAGCAGAGGAGCAGCACGGAGAAAGAATAGAGATGTCAAGAATAAACGCTCGTCAAACCAACCGTGAAAACCATCCGGCTCAAAACGCTTAGGAATACTATCGACGATCGATGTACTTTCCGTACTTAGACGTCTGTTTGGAGCAACTGCGCGAAAGATTTACCTCGCAGTCTGTGATTGCATATGCCCTAAGTAGCTTGCTGCCTTCGTTCGTTAGTGAAGCCGATGCGAGAAGCCTCAGAGCCTCCGTTCAGGCGTACGATTGTTTTATTGAAGGAGGGAGTGATGGCTTCGAGGCTGAATTAATGCGGTGGCAAGCTTACTGGGCACGTCAACCTGCCGAACAACGTTCAGGGAAGGTCCTTGATGCTCTCAAAGTAGCAAGAAAATTAAAGGTGTATCCCATAATAGAAACTCTGCTTCACATCTTCGCAACACTGCCTGTCACAACCGCATCTGGTGAACGATCATTCAGTGCCCTCAAACTGATCAAGACCTATTTGCGGTCAAGAATGAAGGAAGATCGTCTCTACTCCTTGGCGCATTTATATATAAACAGAGACATTAATCTCGACCATGACCAAGTCATCGATCAATTTGCGAAAAGCAATCGACGGTTAAATTTAAAATAACTTGGTTTCTTTTCTTGATTGAGTGACTTCGTTCTTATGATGGCTATCTCCTTTCTGAAACTGCTATCAATTCGTCTTAGGCTTGTATTCTTTTCTTTTTGCGGTACAAATTAATTTTCTATTTTATTTTCGTTTTTGCAGCACCGACCTAGCTTAACAAATTCCAGACAAACCTGGTTTCAGAACGCCTTAAAAACATGTACATGAGAGCGTAATTTTATACTATTTTCAGGGACAAGTCTTCCAAATCTTGAGTAGGATAAGAGTAGGTTTGACACTAATTCAAAAAATAGGAATTCCTAATTATCGCGTCGCTCGCGCCCCCCCCTTAAAAAATTCTGCGTACGCCACTGGTGGCGCAATAACCATTTTTGAGTTATTCACACTTTCAAACAGCGCGATATGTCTGCGTTAGCTTAATACTTTTAAGCCTAATGTTTTTAAAGCTTCGGTAAAGAGGTACTTTTTCTATACCATACAGTTGCAATTGCCAGCAAATTTAAAATTGATAGCATTTTTATTAAAAAACTGAACATTTTCGACCCATTTCTTCAGGTCCTCATCAGAGAAAAATTATGCTTTTAACAGTAACAGCAAGACTTTCGAAATAATAGTATTTTAAATGCTAGTAAATATTATGATGATACGACACAATACGTGCAATTATGAAATCATATTAAGACAATGTTAGAGCAAAGCATATTGACGGTCAACGTATTACGAGCACTCAGCATTAATTCCCACGACTACAAAAACATATCAAAAAACGTAAACAAAAGCAATCCCAAAATTAAAACACATTTAACAGAAACGAAGATCCACTGGCATACCACTGAGAATTTAATTTAAGATTCTGTTTTTTTATGAATAGGGCTTCTTGAATTCCGTCTCATATTCATTATTACACTTTTGCACAACTTTAAAATAATTTACTGTTAAACTTTCAGATTTGCATTTTTGATAAGTTAGAATGTGATCTTTCTCAGCAGTCTTTTTGAATTTAATTGAAGGCTCAAATTAATGCTCGTTTGCTCTAATGCCTAAATGTCGCGTCGTCATACCGATGTATGACATTGTTTCGTCGCGCAAACATGTAAATTTATACACAACATTTGACAACAGAGCATGAGGAGTTAAACTCTTCAAATTAAAATACAGTAGGATCCGGTTTTAAAGGAAGTGTACTAGAAGAATAAGTCTGTTTGGAACTTTGTTTTGACTACAGCTGAGAGACGTTTTGCAATTTGTGTTAGGGTTTCCCGAAATATGGTATGTCAATTCTACACAAATACTTTTTTTCTTCCTTGCCTTTTTTTTGCTTTTTTATCGCGATCTTCAAATTTTCGGAGGACATTTTCAAAAAACCAGTTTGGATAGGCATTCTTTGAAAATATGGAGCGTAAATTACAGACTTCTTTGTCGTAGAGTATGTTGTCGGAACAGATCGTTTTTGCTCTTTTCAGTAGACACATAATCAGACCAGTTTTCCAAGATTTAGGACATGTTGCGTTGTAATTAATAATAACTCCTGTGTTTGTCTTCTGGCACCAAACCCAGCTTTCGAACCCATTGTCGGCGATATTAATTTCTACGTCCAAGAGTGAGAGTATTTTCGTTGCTTTTTCTACAGTAAATTTGATATCCTTTGTGTTGTGAGTTGAGGATAGATAAACAAGAAGAGCAGGAGTTGTCGTCGTCAAAAATTGCATAAACGTCATCAATATAACGCAGTTACAGTTTGGGTGCTGCTGATGAATTTTGAGCAAATATTTTTTCTTCTACGTGTTCCAAAAAAAATTGACTGATGTTGGTCCTTGTGGGAAGTCCATTGTCAATCCGTCAATTTGTTTACACAAGCGATCATTGAACATAAAAGTTCCTTGTGTGGCCAAAAACATTAATTTTTAAAGATATCTTTATTCAAAGGAGCTGCATATGAATTGTCTTCGGTGTATATTCGATCTGCGATAAGCTCTATCGTTTCTGACAAAGGAACGTTCGTAAACAAAGACACCACATCAAAACTAACCGTTACTTGATTTTTACTAAACTAAAATTGTTTTAATTTTTCCATAAAGTGATCGGTGGATTTCAATAAGTATCTTTCCGGTATGTACGGTTTTATCTTTCCGGTATGTTTTAAATTTGCTGAATGACCGGTCTAAATTTGTTTAGTTACAAATTGATTTAAATAAACACCCGCTGGTTACAAAAGAAAACTCTTTGGCATACTACGTCAGAAAAAAGCTAAAATTAGTCGTGGGTTATACAAAGCTGATACCAACAGGCAGCAGTCCTGGAAAACTGTATGGAATGGCAGAAGTACACAAAGCCAATGTACCCTAACAACCTATAGTATCAATGATCGGCACTCCTGAATATGAGCTATCTAAATTTTTGGACAGTTCTATAAAACCGTACATACCGGAAAGATACTTATTGAAATCCACCGATCACTTTATGGAAAAATTAAAACAATTTTAGTTTAGTAAAAATCAAGTAACGGTTAGTTTTGATGTGGTGTCTTTGTTTACGAACGTTCCTTTGTCAGAAACGATAGAGCTTATCGCAGATCGAATATACACCGAAGACAATTCATATGCAGCTCCTTTGAATAAAGATATCTTTAAAAATTAATGTTTTTGGCCACACAAGGAACTTTTATGTTTAATGATCGCTTGTACAAACAAATAATTGACGGAGTGACAATGGACCCCTCACTAGGACCAACATCAGTCAATTTCTTTTTGGAACACGTAGAAGAAAAAATATTTGCTCAAAATTCATCAGCAGCACCCAAACTGTAACTGCGTTATATTGATGACGTTTATGCAATTTTTGACGACGACAACTCCTGCTCTTCTTGTTTATCTATCCTCAACTCACAACACAAAGGATATCAAATTTACTGTAGAAAAAGCAACGAAAATACTCTCACTCTTGGACGTAGAAATTTATTTCGCCGACAATGGGTTCGAAAGCTGGGTTTGGTGCCAGAAGACAAACACAGGAGTTATTATTAATTACAACGCAACATGTCCTAAATCTTGGAAAACTGGTCTGATTATGTGTCTACTGAAAAGAGCAAAAACGATCTGTTCCGACAACATACTCTACGACAAAGAAGTCTGTAATTTACGCTCCATATTTTCAAAGAATGCCTATCCAAACTGGTTTTTTGAAAATGTCCTCCGAAAATTTGAAGATCGCGATAAGAAAGCAAAAAAAGGCAAGGAAGAAAAAAAGTATTTGTGTAGAATTGACATACCATATTTCGGAAAACCTTCACACAAATTGCAAATACCATATTTCGGGAAACTTTCACACAAATTGCAAAATTCAGTGTAGGACCTGTAACTTTATTTGTATATTGCAGTATGTAGTTTAAATCCTGATGAGAGCGTAATGTATCGCCGAAAACGTTTGATCAGTTAAGGTAAATCAGCCTAGAGTTATGATAAATCCTGTGGTGTTAGTAGCCTTAACTGCGCTATGGTTTGTAAAGTGCATCTCTCTACCAAAATTGTATCTTAAAATACTATTATTGCGAAAATTTGGCTGTTACTGTAAAAAGCAATCAATTAATCAATTCGTTTTTGTTTCCGCACTCCATAACGTTAGAAACACACGTTCATATCAGTTCAGTAAGTAACTTATTGGCAAAGCACGGAAAAGGGCACACGCAGCAAAACGGGTAATCATTGAAGCATTGGCAAAGCACGGAAAAGGGCCCACATACTGGAAAAGCACGGAAAAGAGCACACACAGCAAAACGGGAAAAGCACAATTTTTCTCTGATGAGGACCTGAAAAAATGGGTCGAAAACGTTGTTTTTTAATAAAAATGCTATCAATTTTAAATTTGCTGACAATTGCATCTTTGTAATATTTTTAAGGCTGCTGTTCGACTCGAAAACCAGTGACCGGTCTCTTCTCACAGTTGCCTGTTACTAAATTGAATATAAACTAAAAATATGCTTAGTTCTCGTTGAGCAACGAAATAAACTTCTGTTCTGTTAGTACGCTTAATATGCTAGCTAGGCTTACTACACCTTTCAATTTTGTTCTAGCACCACTACAAGTCTACCATACTGACTATTAGGACTTTGAGGGTCCCCAGGGCTGATTTTTCAAAGGGGGGCATGCTTTCTTGAGAGACTTTAACGTCAGCATCAGACCTTTTTGTGGAGGACCCCATTTATTGAGAGCTACAGCCCCTATAGTCTTCCCATGATCCGGAAGACCGGAACTGCTGACTGTATCTATTTCGCCGAAATTTTAGTTTACAGATCAGGTTTCGTGGAAATATCTCACTGAGGTATCTTACTTAAAACAAACCGCATCTTCCAAACTTTGTTTACTGCTTTACAAAGCTATATTTTCTATCTTTAAGCATTGACTACCACAGCATTGTTTTTCGCCGCAAGCATTCGTAAAAGGAACAAGCTGGTTGTACAGCTTGGTAATTCAGGAAACAATGATTGGAGCAATAAGAAGTCAGCTCTTTCCAAACCCTGCATTACTTCTGCTACGTTTTAGGCGACAGAATTTTCAAACCTAACCCATCACCACATGTAACAAAATCGCTACCCAAATTTTCCCATTTCAGAAAGAATTTTGGAGCAGGGCTGTATGGGGCATAGCCTTCCATAATTCGGCCGTTTGGAGGTATGGAACTACCGATACCACCATCCGGAATCGAAGCCAAAACCATTGTTTTAGTGATTCTCATCAACATATGAAGAAGCCTGGACTTTCGATAAAAAGTTTTTGTACTGATTTATTTTAGTAACAAGCATTTGTAACACACAAAAAGGTTTATTGAACACACCATTGGCATGATTATATAATTCACATTCCATTTTTAATCAAAGAGTAAAATTATGAACATATGAAGCCTTAATATACAAGCATTAAAGACTAACATAAACAGAGCATGATTTCAGATTTTTTTTACTGAAAACTATACATCAAGGCAGTTTAGTATGTAGGCAAGACCCAGGATTACGCGTAAGCGACCAAACTACAGGGAAGAAGCCATTTAAGCGTCATTATATGCACTATGCATTTATAAAGTCAACCACGATTCACAAAATTTGAAAAAGTATTAGGCCTAATGAAGAACGGAAAATCAACAACATGACATTATTTACTATCTACTTCATCTACTCAGGGCCTTAGCCAAAAGAGGGGCACTGTCCCTTTTTTTTAACAAAGTTAAAGAAATGTGCTTACTGCTGTGATTATGTTTCTGAAGTATTGGGCAATCGGCTTATTTTATGCAACACACTGTCACACTGAATTGGTATTTTTAAAATATTTGCGAAAGTATCAATGTCTGTACTACTTTTAACGTGAATTTAGAAGGAATCAAAATTCAAAAATCACTTTCCACCAAATACCTTAGAGATATTTAGACGAAAATCTTGATTGGAAGTTACACATTATTTGCATTCATTCAAAACTATCTTAGGCAGTTGGTATCCTTGCAAAACTGAGACATTACTTAAATCGTAAAAATCTTGTTGCAATGTATTACGTTTTCTTTTATTCACATATTCTCTACGGAACTCTTGGTTGGGGTTCAGCAACTGATACTGCACTTAAACCTATTCAAGTTCTTCAAAACAAAGTTCTAAGAATTATGAATAAAATTACTAGGAGAGATCGAATTACCAATAATTCATTATACCTAAGCGACAATATTTTGAAAATTGCTGACGTGTACAAACTTAAATACCATATAAGAGCTCTCCCAGAAATATTTAACACGTACTTTCTACTTCTTGAACAAATCCACAATTATGACACAAGAAATAAATGTAATCAAAACTATTTTCTGAACACTATCAGAACTAATTCAGGTAAATGTTCTATTAAATTTTGTGGTACTAAGCTTTGGACACAAATACTTTCTAATTTGAAATCTTCCTCATTTTATTCTTTTAAAAAAGAATATGCCAAAACACTACTCGATCAGTACAATTAAATTTGATGATGATTTAATTAAAATCAATAAACATTGATACTTCAGTTTGCTTGTTGATTTTTCTGTAATGCTGCCATCATTGATGCGACGCTTAATAGCTGATAGTCTGTTGCTGACGTGGACCTGCCGCACCGTGGTCTAGTTAGTGCTTACTGTTGGTTAGTAACTAGCTGGACCACGGTATCGTCGGAAATGAGTGTCCATTATATATATTTTGTACAAAGAGTGTTTAATTTGAAACTTATCTTGTGTTTGCTTTTTGTTGTGTTAGTGTACAGTTGCCTAAGGAAACGCCAATTTTAATTGTCACTTGTGGTTACACTTGACTATGTAATGTACAAACGAAATATTAATGCGATAATTTAAAGCAAATTAGGATAAAACGCGTCAATCATATTAAGCTACAGTGGCTTGATATACAAAAGAACAAACATTCTAAACCAGTGATTCATAACGGAGTCCCCAACGAAAAACCTAAGGGTCCCAGTCTTATGTTGTTTGTTCTTTCAATTTCACACTTCCATTGCAGGTGGCGCAAACAAGAGGTACACGGGACTGGTGAGGTCAAGAATCACTATTCTAAACAAACACTCACACACTACCAATTCATTCAATGAGTTGCTGATGTCGTCAAATTCTGCAAAAAAAAAAAAAAAAAAAAGAATATCCGGATTGGAAAGCATAGATGAAAGTGCGCATGAAGAAAGCTTGCATAAAATCTCGCACAGAGCATTTACATTAAGATATTTAATTGCCTATTTATTAGGATGTTTTATTTTTTCACCATTTTTGAATTGAAACACGTTCGGGGTCGCATCTGATAAGAATTTTCGATACTGATCGCACGGTCCGTATTTTTTTTTCGTTTATGACGTCATTACAAGGTTTCCGCGTGTTTGAAGTTACGTCATATTATGTCGAAAACCGCGCACGCTCGAAAGGTAAGAGTGGTGTCAAAATGCGCAGAAGGGTCGGTTTCCTACACCTTTGCTAGAGACTGAAACCGCGTATTTGCATCAGAAAAAAAGTTATTTGATAAAAACTAAATTTATGGAGTACTGATGTTATTTTATAGCACAAGAGCACTATTTTACAAATTACGTTCGGTATTTTGTTAACAATAAGTTGTTAAAATGTTAACTGCGTAGTGCTAATTGAGAGGTCGAAGATAATGGGGCAGTTGAACTAATTGCCGCGGTATAGATCAGAAAATGATAATAAGACGCTGAAAAGTCCTTGGTGAAGTGTGTGAAGTTGGAAGAGAATAGATTCCCTTTTAACATAAATGTAATCAATCACTACTACTGTTTATACGCGAGTGTTACAGCGAATGCAAGCCAGAATTTTTGAATAAAATGCCTGGCTTCAACGACTTGCGAAATGAAATAGTCCATGATGTCGTCTACATTAGGCAAGCTGCAAGTTTGCCATCAGCTACAATCAGGTTTATTTTTCTCAGTTGTTCTGGTTTGCTTTACTTTGTTATTTTTCGGCGCCGAAACAAACAATACGTACAATAGAACTGAAACAGAATTGTAAGGTTTGGTGGCAAAATTTGAAGGAACAAAAACTAGTAAAAAAGGTGCGAAGGGAGTATCGAAAGATTGGTTGAACGCGACATTTGATATATGCAAATGTAAGTGCGAGATCTCAGAAACTCCAAAAATATTCAATGGCAAGGTTACGTGCTGCTGCTCATGGCAACACCGAATTTTACAAGAGACAACATTTTTAATAAATCAGACAACCTCGAGGAAAATGAATCCAACTTTTCAAAAAAAACTTACAGTTTGCCAAATAGAGTTCAATGAACAACGTGCGTGGTTTTCGAGACCTACCACCTGTCTACCGCCCCACGATGGGGAATCCCGTCAAATGCCTTTCCCAACTAAACTTGCCGGCTTGTTTTCCACACTGTCCCTTCAATGTTAAGCGTCAAGCAGGGAAGCTGTGAATACCAATTTCAAGGTGATTGGTTTGACCAGACTCGGAATGAATCCCGAGTCTACAGCTCCAGAGGCACATTCACTATCCACTCGGCTATCTGAGCTGTTGAATCAAAACAATCATAACGAAAATTCACTCGTAAAATTGCCCAAAGAAGAAGTTTTACAAATTAGACAAAACCCACAACTCACCTCAAGCTTTTAAGTTTACGCAGCGCCCCTCCCAAACGTGCTGGCTTCTTATCATTGGCTAGTGGTTCACCCAATGGGAATTCAGCATGGTAAATATGAGGATAAGATTTTTGAAACTAAAATTACAATTTTCGGAAATGAGACAAAATTTTGACCAAGTTTTTGTTTTGGAAACCGGGTGGCTTGCGTAGCGGTTAAAGGCACTGCTATCGAAGCAGGAAGTTTGGGGTTTGATTCCCGGGCAGGTTAACTCGGACGCAGTGCCGCCGGCGACTCGCAACCGCTGCTATGTTTCTTCGGGGCCGCGTTGTTCAGACGCCAAGCCGCGAAGATGCATTGCATTCCGCCACTAGTTACGCTTCGGTGTAATATCGCGACTATAATTAAGATTTGATGTTTTTTTTTTCATTTCAAAACAAGTGAAGCTGATTTCTTGTCAAAAATCTCCCAATAACTGTCGTAATATGGTAATTCAGGAGTCGCCGTCAATCTAGTTAATTGAAGGGTTAACGTAGGGGTAAGATCTTAAGGGTGACAGAAGAACACTCAATGTGTGTAAGAAAAACCTTATTGATGAAAGAATCCAGCTTTTCTTGCAAAGACAGATGACCGCAGAATTCTTTCAAAATCTAGTTGAAAAACGAACTTAACCTACTGTAGGCAACAGGCCGAGAAAATTGTAAGAGTTCAAAATTTAACAAGCACCTGCTTCAATTTTTTCCGCTTTTCTTTCAATGAGATTTTTTCATCATTTACAATGGCATGAAGCAAATCAGTTAGGGCTGTTTCAAGGGGTGTCCCATTGTGACTCTCATACTCCGACTGTGACATCTAAAAAGACAATGTCTAGAGCACAAGGGACTTTTTCTTTTGCAATTGCTCTTTGCGCACACCAACCACAAACTTTCATTAACCTAAAGTCTCTAACCTTATCCCAATCTCCCCATCCCCTAACTGTACTCTAATACCCCTAATTTTTATGTTTCAAGTTACCGCAGATGTCGTCACACCAGCCAATTTGAAAACCGCCATATTTTTAACCGCAAACAACGATAGTTCCGTAGGTAAGACATTGCTATCGGTGCGGGAGGTCTATGGTTCGATGCCCGGGCCGGTCAAATCGGACAGTGCACCAACGGCTCGCCACCGCTGCACTCGTTACATTCTTCGGTGTCACACCACGAGGATATTGAAGATTTGATTTTTTTATTTGAAACGACGATGCAGCGATATCAGTTTTGCGGTACATCTTTGCCTTTGGTCAAAAACCAATATTCTTGCAAGTCATCGCCACGTACGAAGAGTCACACGTTAACAATAAACTATTTGTTAGATCACAAAGCACTCACCTGCGTGCAAAATGTAAATTGCTTCTTCAGTTTTCGATGACCTGGCTTCGATTCAGCAACAAGCTAAAGACAAAAGGTTTCAAATTGACAACAGTAGGAAATGATTTCAAACGTGAGTATTTGGTTCGAATCTAGGGCCGGGATGTCGGCCTTACAAAATGACCCGTCTGGCACATTCTTAATTTTTTTTGATATATTATGCAAAATTTGCTCAAAATCACACGAGAAAAATCTTTCAGGGAATCTTTTTCCGCGCATTAGCAATCGACTTTCCCCATAAGTTTTGCACAGAAATAAAAGTAGTAAATGATAGCATGAAATCCTCATAGAATATAAAAAATATCAGACCTGCTCTTTCTCCCGTTCTTTGATTTCTTTTTGAAGATCTTCGTTCATTTGTATCACAACCGCAGCGTTATCTAATAGACAAGTAACAACTCTTTCACATATCCGCTTGGTGGCGCAATCGGGTTGCTCAGGGCAAATGATTGTTTGAGTGAATCGATCAATCAGCTGAAAGTTTGAAATTTCATTGCTTATATACATCTTCAACATAATCGATTAGATCTGAGAATCGGTACTAGGACATAAAGCAAAGAAAAAAAATCGAATCTTCATTATACTCGCGGTATTACGGTATTACACCGAAGCGTATAACGAGTGGTGGGATTCATCTCCGCGACATAACACCGAAGCGTATAACGAGTGGTGGGATTCATCTCCGCGACATAACACCGAAGCGTGTAACGAGTGGTGGGATTCATCTCCGCGACATAACACCGAAGCGTGTAACGAGTGGTGGGATTCATCTCCGCGACATAACACCGAAGCGTATAACGAGTGGTGGGATTCATCTCCGCGGCTTACCGCCTGGGCAACACAGCTCCGAAAAAACGTCGCAGCGGTGGCGGCACGGTGTCCGATTTGACTGGCCCGGGAATCGAACCCACTACTTTCCGCACCGCCAGCGATGTTTTTAACCACAACGGCAATTGAATTTAAATCTCAATCGGGGCAAAATCACGGCTCTAAGTTTTCTGGCAAAAGTCGTCTTGAGAAATGATAAAACAGATCGAACAGTACAAGCGTCTCCAGTAAAACTCATTGCCCCTTTACTTTCATTAGAAAATTTTCCACAATTTATCGACGTACCAGCTCTTTTATTGAGAGTCTTTCATCCAAATTGGTCAAATTGTGATTGGCTAACATCTTGGTCATTAATCTCAGAAGTAAATGAAGTCTCCTGCGCAAACAAAAACACGATCATAATTCATAACTGCTGTGTAAAAGCTGACAAATATGCGACTACAATAACAACACAGCAATAATAACACATTCGTATAGCGTTGTTTCTTGAGAGAAATTCGGATTAACAACGCTTCACAAAAAAAAACGTTACAGTTGAATCACCATCACCATAAATATAATGAATATTTGAAGATTACGGTTCTTGCTTAAACGTCTGGGTTAAATATCAATCCTAAATTTTCTATTCAAGCACCAAAGTTTCTGAACAAATTCCTATGGTTCACCGAAGAGAAATTCCATAGTTTTCGGATACGTTTAAAGCAGAGTATTTCACTTTTTTCGAAAATAATAAAATTTTAAAAAGAAACAAATCTTCACTTTACTCGTGATATCACGTCCAAGCGTAACGAATGGCGGGACCCATCTCCCCGACTTAGCGCCTAGGCAACGCAGTTCTGAAGAAACATCACGGCGGTAGCGAGCCGTTGGCGATTGCAAGTCCGACTTGACTGGCCCAAGAATGGAACCCCAAACCTCCTGCACCGATAGTGAATTTTTTAACCGCAACGCCAACCGGTCGGTAATAAATGCCTGTGTCACAATTCCAAGTTCAAATCTAGTCACCACAGAGTTCACCAGCTCAATATGCTTTTTCCTCGACCTAGAAAAACTGCTAGTGCTTCATACCTTCGATTAGCGGGCGGCAGGAGCAGGAGACAAAGTTGCAAAGCTTCCACTACATGTGTCGGGTTGTTGGCTCTCGCAGCTGCAAAAAAAAAATTGAACTGACATTTCGGCGGTTCCAAACGATCATCACAAGGGATCACAACTCAGCGATTGAAAACAAAAAAATCTATATTGATTGTAATAAATTTTCAGTTGGAAGATTGACTTAAAAACGGCAGCAACAAAATCAAATCTACATTATACTCAATTTTATCACAAGGCATGTAAGGAGTGACGGGGACCATCTTCGCGACTTAGCGTCTGAGCAACACAGATTTGAAGAAATATGACAGCGTTGGCGAGTTTGGCGACTCTATGTTCGATTTGACCGGCCCGGGAATCGAGCCTCACACATCTCACACAACACCAACCGGTTAAAATTGCAATTACACGCCTTAATGTAAAAAACAAGGAACAAAATTACCGATGGTCTTTAATTTGCTTCTAGCTTGATTGAGCGCAGCGCTGAGTGGAGACTGAGTAGATTTCGACGCTTCGTTCAATATTCCCATGCTCCTGTGATGGACAATTGGCTTCTGCTTCATTCTATTATAACTAGGTTGGCTCTCAGGCGATTGCGAACTGGCAAGGTTGGCATAGGATCTGCAAAACAAGTTTTAGAATCGCTGTTTCGAGGAACTGCGTTCGAAACCCAGTGTCGTCATAGCTGCAGCAAAAACGTCAGACTCGTACCATCTCCGCGGCTTAGCGCCTAGACAATACAAGCTCCAAAGAAACGTCGCAGCGGTGGCAACCCATTGGCGACACTTTTTCCGACTCGAATGGACCAGGGAAACGAACCCCAGGTCTTCCGTGCCGATAGCCAAACGGCCGCAACACCAACCAACTGAAGATGACAAATTTCAAGTTCTATTTACGAATACTCACTTCGACAACCGCTCATACTTCATTCCTTCATTCACATTTCCACTATCCCTGGATGTTAAATCAGAGGCCGTGCTTGTAACATGAGGTATTTTTGTAGTACGCGGCCGGGGAGGAAGTTTACTCCAATCATCGTGGTTTTCAACGTTGGGGGGGACTTCCCTCCGGGCAATAATATCAGATTTAGATCGAAAAACTTCACCGCCGTACCACGTGTTTCGACTTGTAGCTGAAAGAACAATTGAATATAAAAAAATAATAGGATAAAACTGGTTCAAAAAGAAACAAAATAATTTCCATTAGTTTAACCACTAATTATAAACCAGAGTGGTCAAACCGCTAAACTGTTAGTGGATTTATGTTTTTACTGCGTTCATTTAGTAAGTCTTACGCCAACCGTAATAGCTCATCATATCTTAAAAACACTTTTATTCTATACCACCAGGTTAGCGTAGTCATTAGTGGTTAGCGACACTGCTTCGGGCGCGAGAGGTCTGGGGTTTGATTCCCAACCAGGTCAAGGACAATGCCGCCAACTGCTCGCCACAGCTGCGATGTTTCTTCGGAGGTGCGTTGTTTAGGCACTGAGCCGGGGAGATGGACCCCGCTACTCGTCACACGCTTCGGCGTAATATCGTTAGTATAATGAAGATTTGATTTTTTTAAGATGGTCTTACCATTTACGTCTCTTCTTTTTGATCTTACAACCACTTTTGAGTTTCTTCTGTTCAAATGCCAGGGAAGCGTGGCGTACTCATCAACTCTGGTATTTTCATTCAAATTTTTCATCTTATGGTAGACGCTGAATGCAGATTCAGACTTCGGGAAATCTTCATCAGGTCTAGAAATTGGAATATGATCTGTCGGAGACCTTGAAAGCCTTGGCCTGGATGCCAATCCATCCAACTGCATTAAGCGATTTTTTGTCGTATAATGCTGCGAACTGGTTTCTTCCCTCTTCAAAAGTTCGTGTTGAGAGTGGTAATTAGGTTTGACATCTTGATTGTTCCTAACTGCGTCCGCAGGAGCAGTAATGCTCATATTAAGAAGCAAATCTTCAACTGATGAAAATAACTCCTCTGTCTCTTCTAAATTCGGACTCTCTGGAAAATTTGCAAGTTAGATTTACAACATGGATATCATGCATCCCTTTAAAACAAAATAATTCAAAAGTAGATCATAGCAGGGTATTTCCCAACACATAACCAGACTTTTCAACATTCTATAACAGGTATTAGCGGCATGGCTAGGCGGTGACAACGTGCAGGCGGCAGATCCTACGTGACGGGTTCGATTCACGACTGGAGCCTTTAGCAGTCTTTTCTCAAAAACTGTTGAATTGTTAGTATAAAAATCGGTAAAATAATCTTAACAATTCGCAATTACACCAAATGATGTTATTACCACCGGCGGTTGATCCAGTGGTTCAAGACATCGCTTCTGGCGCGGGATGTCATAAGTTCGATTCCCGGGAAAGTCAAATCGGACACACTGTCGCCAACGGCTCGCCACCGCTGCGATGTTTCTTCGGAGCTGTGTTAACCAGGCGCTAAGTCGAGAAGATGGAACCGCCATTCATTACACGCTTCGGTGTAATACGACGAGCACAATGAAGATTTGATTTTTTTTTGATTTGACGTTATTACCTCTCAAACCCAGGAGATTTCCTTCGCTTTTAAAAGTGCAGGGTCTTTTCAAATTGCGATAATTCTCGCGTATATTTCCTTCATTTAAAGCAGGCAGCGATTCGATGCTGGCAGTGAACGATGGGAAAGAAAATTTATCACTGCGACAACTGAAATAAAAAAATTGGTCCATCCAAATTCGATTCCTGAGTTTGTATCAACTGTCTATCACTTTAAGATCCGAATACCCCGCTGAGTGCCTTTCCCAAAGGCACAACAAGTAAACTTGCCGGCTTGCTCTCCACATTGTCCCGTTAATGCTAAGCAGGAAAGTGGTGAATAACAATTTTAAAGTCATTAGTTTGACCAGACTCGTAATCAAACCCGAGTCTACAGCTCAAGAGGCAGACGCTCTATCCACTCTGTTATCAGAGCTGTAGTAATAATACTAGTCATACCTGTTAAAATCTAACCCCATCTCCGCACAAGACTCACTCTTTACATCTCTTGACGTACAATGACGAGGACCTTTGAATAAAAACAAATAAACATTAACATCACAAGCGCAGAACGTGTTTCAATGAGTGTAGGTTGAAAAGTTAATTGCAGTAATCGCTTCATAAAACAAAGACGCAAATTCTACCAGGTACTAGCGCAGCGAAAAGAATCAAATCAAATTTTCATTACACTCGCAGTATTCGGCTGAAACGTGTAACGAGTGGCGGGGCTCAGTTTCGCGGCAAAACGTCGCAACGGTAATGAGCCGTTGACCGGGCAGGAAATCGAACCCAAGGCATCCCGAGGCGATGTCTCTTAACTACTACGTGAATAAGCTGATAACATAATGGTTACCAAACGAGAGATGTCAGGTTATGGAAATAACAATTTTAATTTGGAAAGATTAATTTTAGAACGTTTTAACACCTACCTTCATCTGAAAACAACTTCTTCCTCTGACTTCTTTGCTTTCTCAAAGCAAGATTTTCATGTCTCATTTGCGCTTGCATCAGTTGTTTGTGAATGCGGTCACTGATGTCAACAGGGGACTCTTTTGAAGGACCTAAAAACATAAATCGTTTGAACGGAATATAAGCAGGGTTTGGTCTTTTTGGGGACCAGATTTCTAAAAAAATGAAGATTAGGTCACCAGTTCAATCACAAAAATTATGAAAAAAATAGTTTTCATTTTAAATTCCAAGAGTCTAGGCACAAAAACATAAGAAAATTAAACCTTCATTATTACGCATATTATTACGTCGCAGTGATAGCGAGCTGTTGGCGACACTGCGTCCGATTTGACCAGCCCGAGAGTCGAACCCAAGAACTACCGTGCCGATGTCTATAACCATTACTCTAATCGGCAGGTATGCACATAACATTTCCTTAAAAATGATAGAAAAGAGTATTTGCATTAATATTTGAGCAACTGAATCCTTGAATGTTCTTACCATCTTTAAGCACCAAACTGTGTGTCCCATCATTGCACATTTGGTCAAGAATTTCACATCGAATCACAGCAGTGGCGAACACTTCGAACAGTTCGTAGGTAAGCAGAGGTTCAGGGAGACTTTGAAAATAATCAACTATAGCCTTGAAAACATCTTTTTCAAAACCTAAAGAAAATATCTGGTTACTATTATTCACATCTTACAACACACATCAAATAAATCTAAAAGCTCAGATGGCCCAGAGGTTGCAGCGTCTGCTCCTGGAGCTGTAATCTCGGATTTGATTTCAAGTCGAGTCAAACTAATGATTTTAAACTGATACTCACAGCTTCTTGCTTGACGCTCCGTATCAAATGGAGAGTGTGGAGATTAAGCCAGCAAGTTTACTTGTTGTGCCGTTGAGAAAGGCGCTTAGCGGGGTTTCCCTATCTTGTGGTAGACAGAACTCCTAAGTGAGCCCGTAAAAGCGCTTTGACCGCTTTCTCGTGATACGAGGATATTATTATCCAACCAAATACTTGTCCTACCAAATAGAAAATCGGTCACCAAACGATTTTCTGTTTATGCTCTGGCGTGCGCCATTGAGCTCTCTGTTTGGTGCTACGGTCAAACCACGTTTATCCTACCAAATACAAATGCAATAAAAAAATTGCAAAACTTGAACTCCGCGCACAACACATTGTTTTTTCGGTTCTAGCATGGTGGACAAGATAATGGAAACCCGAATAGAAAAAAGCAGGGCAAATGGCAACCTTCAGCTGCCTACAAAGTACAAACTTAAAAAGTGGCATCTTCGTTTTCACCAAAATCGCAGCCTCACGTTAATTATAACAGTGTCACTCTTAGCGAAGAATAGCGACTGTTCAAGACCTTTCAAAAGTGCATTCATTTCTTCGATCGCATATTGATATAGTTTACCAGAAGCCATTACTTTTTGAACACTTCTGGTAAAACTATATAGTAACAAGTAACAACAAATAGCCAATGACCGCAAAAATTAATGATAAGACTCTACTAATCACGATCCTACACAATAGTGATAAAAATTCAAATTCAACATCTTCTTTCCAACAGAATTAACAAAAAAAATCAGCCTTTTTTTTGGTGACACTATTGCCAGAGATAACAAATTCAATTACGCTACAATTTGGAATATCAGCGCCGGATTGAATATCTTTGAAATTTCAGCAACCTTGCGACAGCGAGCATTAAGATTAAATTTTTTCGCTCCAATATCAAACACAGTAAAAAAACCATAATCCGACGATATGCAGGAAAGTAACGTAAAAAAATTGGGACAAAATAGCTTAAGAAGGAAAAATAAAGTCGCAAAAAATCAGCAGTGTAAGCAAGGAAGTACAATAGTGAAAAAATAATTTCTTTTGCTTAATTTTTTCAGTTTTGTACTGCCTTGCTTACTCTGCTGATCATGACAGCTGAATTTATGTTGTCGAAACGTCCAGCCTTAGAATTATTATGCCTTTATGCCTTTAGAATTATTATGCCTATAATGCCTTTATTTTTCCGTCTAAAGAATAGTGAGTATCAAAGCAAAGCACCTTCGTAGTTGGGCAGATCAGTGTCCACATTATCTGGCCAATTAGATAAGCATTTCATTGCACTCAGCACCCAACAAGGCAAATCATCTTGAGATGAAGACATAACCAGACCAGAGTAATCACGGCTTCCCGCATTGTGCATCAACCAACCGATGTTAACGTCGAGCTTCAAACCAACTTCGTCCGAATTTTCATGAAGAATGCGTCGCAAACTACAAAAATCAAATCTTCATTATACTCTCCATATTACGACGAAGCGTGAAACGAGTGGCGGGGTCCATCTACGCGGTTTAGCGCCTGGGCAGCACAGCTCCGAAGAAACGTCACAACGGTGGCGAACCGTTGGCGACACTGTGTCCAAATTGACCGACCAGGGAATCAAACCCAAGACCTTCCGCGCCAATAGGGATATCTTTGATACAAAAGCCACGAATTTGGATATGAAAAAAATCTAAATCTGTGGAAGAACAATTATTTTTCCGACATTTTTTCCAACTTATTGAAGTTAATAAATTTTCTTACCACGTCAAAAATGAACTTCTCCAAATTTGCTCTGTGCTTAATTTTTCAGTTTTTACAAGTGAAATTTTGGGAGATGGAAGTTTTTTGTTTGCTTGATGGTTAAAGTCCTGAAAATGAAAATGGTTAAAGTACGTATATACTCTGTCTGCATGGGTAGTTTAAGTGGTTCCAAGGGCCCACGAGCTTTCTGCATCATAATTGAATTTTTAATGCCATAATCACTTGTTTCAATTATGACATCAAAAATTGATTATGATGCAGCAAGCCAGTGGGCCGTGGAACCACCCATACTGGACATGTAGACAGGGTAATGCTGCTATAAAATCTACATTATTTATAATGCAAAAATCGTAGCCACAGTTTTTCAAATAACAGACGATAGAAAATTCGTAACTAAGTTATTTCCATCGAAATGGACGGATACTAAAATTGGAAACACAAACTGCACAGAAACAAAAACTGAACACTATGTTCACAACAATAACAAGACTGTGCAGAAAAAGTGCATCCACCAGTAGCCTCAGTAGGCTGGAAAAGTCAAAACATTAATGCATTGAAAACGTCAGTACATTCCACGGTATACACATTAGCATATTTTTAAAAATTTTCACTCACTTTTAATATATTTGACGAAGGTCTAGATGAATTCTGCAACTTGTAAACATTTTTTGGTGCGTTTTCATTCACTTGACAAGATGCTAAAGGTTGTCGAAACCGTTTCACCGGGGAACTGCTTATTGGAAAGCTAAAACATAAAGTTAAATTAGCATAAAATAACTAACAGCGATTTCGGTCTAGTGTTGAGTAGCTTTACATCAAACCATACTAGTTTAAGTAAAAAAAGCTTTTTATTTTTGAAGAACATCGCTATTATGGCCTCTGGTGCCAAGCGAGTGAACAAAAAATTGAACTACAAATAAACCAACTAAAAATAAATATGGAGATGGGCCCTGCCATTCAACACATGCTTCGGTGTAATACTGTGAGTATTAACAAACATTTAATATACAATTAAAAACTTTAAACTCACCGAAAAAGCTGCCCACTGTCACTAAACACTTCTTCTCCCCATCTTCCATGAACATCTTCAATGATGTGATTTTTCAAAAATTTGTTTAACAGTTGCACAGTTTGTTGTCTTGATACCTAAACAAAAATAATGACTTTAAGCAAAACTAACATGATGTGCATAAAGTATAGTTACTGAATTGTTGCATTACATACAAGTACATAAAGTAATTTAAAGGTTGAAATTATGCTTAACAAAATTGAACAGTTGAAATGAATGAAGAAAGTTTTCAAAGTAAAATTAATTACTAATTTTTGGACTCAGTTGCAGCAGTAGTAGTAGTGTCTTTTATTTCAGCATCGTCAACACGATGAAGCGTATCATAAGATGAAGAAAACAATGGTAAAACAGATGAGGCAAAAAAAAAAACAATAAAAGTTATTGCATGCAGGTAGTAGGAGTTAAAAATTAAAAAAGAGCAGGCATGGTTATACAATAACTTTCAAACTTAAACATACACTGGCACTAGACAAGTATAGATATCACATATAAAAGGTGTGTTTTCAAGTACATTTTACTTTTTGTACCTTTCACTAATGACAAACAATCAACAAAGCTTGTAGTTAGGTCTTTTCAGAAAGATCAAATTAAAAATCTTAGCCAAATTTTTCTACAAGTAATAAAGCAGAGAATGCTTCTGATAAATTCTCTTAAACACAGGCAGACATATCTTACAGTAGGACTAAAATTTGGATTAGCTTTGAGCAAAGCATGAAGCCATTCTACAGCATCAAATCCAGTGAAACAATCATGATGAAGTTTGAAACGTTGGCGATGCTTTTTCACTGGCATTCCAGCTCGAAAAAGTGATACCACTTCATTCCACTGAAATAAGAAAAATTTTCAATTAAGAAATAATGGTAAACCATCAGCACACACTAAAGGTGCATAAAAATGAATTAACACTGTAACAGTTAAACAAAGCACACCACACAAATATGTCACATCGGTATGGCAGGATGGCATAGTGGTTAAAGACATTGCTATGGGGTTGATTCCTAAGCTGGTTAACTATTACAGTGGACACAGTGTCACCAACAGCTCATCAAGTGCTGCTGCAACGGTTCTGCGTTGCCCACGTCCTACTGGTGTAAAGCCAAGGAGACAGACCCACCATTCCTTTCACACTTTGGTGTAATATCGTAAGTAGGCTTACAATAAAATTTGATGTGAGGAATCTCAGATCTGCTATAGCTTTTGTCCACCTACGTAAGCAAGCAAAAGCAATCCAAGATTCATGTATTTGTTAATTAAACTGATTCTTACCAATTTGGTGGCTCGATATGGACCGTGAGGGATAACAGATGAAGCAATCATCACCACCTTCCCAAACTACCTGCAGAGACCTACACTAGATTGCTTCAAGTTTAAGTTTTACATTCACAGCTAAATTTGATTAGCAGATTAGACTACTGGTAGTCTGTCAAAAGACCAAAGTACGAGAAGCCTGCAGCCACACAGTCTAGCTAGGCCTATCAGTAGCAATGCTAATGAACACTGAAGCTTATACCGGTAGGCCTATCAAAATATGTGAGCAAATACTGCCTTGCACACTTAATTAAATGAGCTGACAAATACGCGTTGAAACTGCAATGAATCTGGACACTGCTAGCTGCCACGAGATTGACAACCGGTATCGTAGTTTAGAGACATTGTTGGGCATACCAGTATAAACCTTTGGGGGTCTCATCTAGAATAAGCCGTCCAAGCGAGCGGTCATTATATTACACGCTTGCTTCGCTCGCTTGGTGATCAGCTGCTTGCTTCGACGGCTTATTCTAGATTTGACCCAACCTATGGTACCATAATGGTCAGCTGGTAGCCTACCGATAGGCCCTGGGCCTACTCAAATCTACTCTGTACTTGTTAGTCTATATTAGTATGGCCAGGAGTGAAACAATGTAGGTCTATCAAGATGAGAAGCAAATCATGTTTGATTAGACCAGTAGTGTTGACTAGTGACTACAGACCACCACATCGCAATATAGTCTACTTTTTAGTCAACTGTATTGATAGTCTAGGCCTAGTACCTGAGTACTGTGCAGTGTGTACATACGGTAGGCTACTGCATAAGTCTACCTTGCATAATAACTCAGACTAAACACTTTTATTCTGAGTTCTTACTGACCGTTTAGGTTTTAATTTCATTCCAAAACTACGGTCTGAGTAAATCAGCCCACATTAGCAGGACAATTTCGCATTGTTATAATCTACTTATTTGATCAAAAGCTGCCCAGTGCAGAACCACACAATATTTGGAATTTTGTAACCCGCGCTGAAATTTCGCCGCAAGGTGTCGTTGTACGATCTATCTGAGATTTTGAAGAAACAGTTCAGAGTTCCCTTTATCAGAGTAATTCGTCCGACTCTTTCTCATTTTTGTTTCTTTATTATAATGATCACGCTTCAAAACTTATAGACCAATTGTCTCAAAGACACGTTACAGTGCATAAATTACAGCAGCAGCAGGAGCGGAAGAATGCAGCAATGCAGTCTTGTAGCTTGCAGCAGCATTAATTTTTTTCATTTGGTTTGAAATCATGATATGAAATGCATGAATTTGTTTTTAAAAACTTAGTGCCAACCTACTGCCAAAACTCTGCTACTACGCTAAAGAAAAGGTAACTTGTAGCCTACTCTGATATTTAACCACTACTTTTCTCAGCGTATTTAGCAAAAAATGCTTTACGCAGGCAGACTTATTATAGACAGTGGTGTAAAAGAAAGTAGGCTTACCGATAGACTTTTACACGAAAAGCTTTTTCGAAAACGAGGAGGCCTAGCATTTTCGATAACGAGTATAGGGTATTTAGCATAAAGTAACGCTTACCGAGCAGTTTTTACTGCAAAAAGCTAAAAAAGTAGTTTAGTTTCAAACTTTTAGCCGCAATGTCGATTTACTTGGTTAAAAGAAAAAAAAATTACGCTGGATAATTTTGAGATTTTAGAAAGCTTGCACAGTTCACATCATTAATATTTGACGAGCGCGTCACGAAAAGCTTCTGGGATGCAACAGATTTTTTCAAAGGTATCATGAGTATTGATGATAGAGGTTTTTCCAAATGCGAAAACCAGGGAGTCGAGCCGAAACCGAACTGGAGTTTTATAAACCCGTTTTACTCTAATTTTGTCGAACCTTAACCGAACCTGAACCGTATTTTTCAAAATCGCGAAAGAGCGAACGGGAACTGAACCGAATAATTTGAGTTCTTGCGAACCTTAACTGAACCCGAACCGATTGAAAAAGCGGCTCGCTCCGTGAGGTCACACCCGTCACTTTGATCGGCGTAACATGATTAACACTTTGAAGGTGGCTTATATTCAAAGAAATACAGTAGGCCTACTTGCACAGCACTACAAGCTGTACATTGGCCCGTCAATGTGAAGATATGTTTCTTTATCAAAGATTAGGCCGCCGGTGTCGGAGCATAGCAGCAATTTAATTATCTCGACATTGGCTTTACTGCAAGTATTTTATGCATTATAGTGGCCTGTCAATGCGAAGAAAAATTGCTTTGTACGTTTAATTTTTTGAATTGTGTTGCTAGAATTATACCATTTTTTACTGCGAACTTGAACCGGAACTTTATGAACCGGTTTTGAAATATTTTTTACAGGAGCAAACCCAAACCGGAGCACTTCAATTTATGTAAACTTTAACTGGAACTGAAGCGAAATTTGAAACCGCTGTTGAATTCAAACCGAGCCGTAAAAATTAAACGGTTCGACTCCCTGGCGAAAACAGCTTTTTCAAAGCTATTCTGATGTTTTGTACCGATAACCCATTGTTCAAATACTAGGCTAATTTTTCATTTGCACTGGCAGTGATGGGCACGATAGGCTAAAACTTTCTGTACAATCGATAATTTCAAAAAATCCCTGTGCGATACCAATTATAATCGGTAAATTTCAATTTCTTGAAGTGATATCGGTAATCGATAAATTTTTCCGATATATGTTGAGTTAAATTTTCGACGTGTTTGACGAAGATTTTTTGGAAGTCAAATTGCAAAACTATTTTTCTAGATTTTTAAGGAAAGAGAGCAGTTCATGGACTCTGCCGTGGCAACAAAAATAAGAAGACATTTTATTAAATTGGAACAAGAGTTTACGGACACCGCGTATTTTTCCATAGCACCAACTCACTAACTTTGAACACTGTGTGCATGAAGAATCGGTTATCTCGATAATTTATCGGCGATAACAAAATGTATTACAAAAGTGATATCGGTAATCAACAAATCAAAACTATATCCCGATAAATGCCCATCTCTGTGCACTGGTGGTTAAGCGAGTCTACCATTAAGATTTTATCATTCGTTTCATATGAATAAACACTCGTTCGTTTTCCGATTACAGTAACAATTTTTAAGAGACATTAGCTATTACTTTAAAGCATTTAATTATGCAGCGGTCGGAAGGTCACGACTTTACTGACAAAAGGTCCCCGTGGGGACGTTTGAGTGACATTTTTTAACTGCAAATAAATTTACCGCGAGCATTTCGAATTTTTTCGTTTTGGTACAGAAGAGTTTTATCACAAAATAAAGTCCAAAAAATCAAATTTTCATTAGGCTATACTGGCGGTATTCCACCGAAGCGTGTAACGAATAGCGGGGCCCGTTTCCGCCTGAGCGCCCAGGCAACTCAGCTTCGAAGTTCGAAGAAATCAGCCGCGTTGGCGAGTCCCTGGCGATACTGTGTTTGATTTGACCGGTCCAGGGTACGAACCCCAGACCTCCCGCATCGATAGCGATGTCGTTACAACCAAGTCCAACAAACTAAAAAGCATTTGGCCTCATCTATTGTCCAACCAGTTGGACAAAAAATTGAATTTAGTAAAACTTGTGCGATAGGTCCCCTACTTTTCCTGTTTTTAATGAGGTCCATAAGTTTTAATAGCTATTTTGACAGCTAAGGTCTAATAAAAAATCAAAACATAATTGATGAAAAATATTTTGCATTCAAGAAAATGTCGAATTCAATTTGGATCAAATTCCTGAAAATATTACTCCAAAAGTTTTAATGATAGAAATCAATTTCGATATGAAATGACATTTAATGAAATTTTGTAATGAAATAACTGGGGGTTATTTTCAAATTATATTGAATTGAAAATTCAACAGTAATTGAGGGAGACTGCGAAGTGAGCGTGCGCTCTTCGAGTCAGCAGCCACCCGTTATATATGTCAAATGCGATCGGCTCCAGCCGCGAATTGAACCTGTCACGTAGGATCTGTCACCTGCGCGCGGTACCGCTAGGCCATGTCGAACTCTAATCTATCACTAAATGCAGTTTGTGTCCAACAAAGGATGTCTTCGTAACCCATGCTAAATGTACAGCCATATAGACTATCTAATCACTAAAGCTATCCTTCACGTTATTTAAATCAGTTTTTGTTAACTAGGCTACATAATCACTAAAAATGCTCTCCCAATTGTTTTTAAAACTATCCTTCACGTAATTGAGATCAGTTTTAGCTAATTCGTTAGACTAACTCCGGCGTTTGAACGCAAGGTCACTTTTCACAAAGCAATCTGATTGTAGTCTGCTGAAATCGATCTATAAGTACTCATGCGTAAAAACGAAATCACGTGATAGAGTCGGACAACTCTAATAAAGAAAGGCAGTGGCTAAGGTTACGTGACCGTAATTTTCGTTTTCTGAATTACAAAGTTACGTGACCGTAATTTCTTGTTGAAGATGTCGAAGTTACGTGAGAAATGACGTCATAAGCTTTGAAATGGCAACGTTTGCCGCGCTTGGGCAGCACGTGAGCAGAGCACAGCAGGGGACTTCAGCACCGGTACAAAGTACAGATAGGATAGCAAGTGGCATTTGTTTTAGAGACCCTAAATGTGCACATTCAGAGGAGGGAAGAGCGTAGCACTTAGAGTTGCTCTAAGTTGAATGAAACTAAATGCAGACATTCAGAGTAGGCTGGAGCTTGGAAGTTGGGCAGGGCATATAGCTGTTGGCTACCCTGGTTTGTTGAAACTTTAACGGTTTGAGGACATCAACTTTTCACCAGTAACTGATGGGTAGGTTAGCAGGTTAGGTAGTGGCAGTTGTTTAGTGACCTTTTTATACCGGTAGTTATTGCATGTTGATGGAAGTAAACGCAGGCATCCAAAGTACCGGTACTGTAAGCCAAATTTTGTTAAGGAATTAAGCTGTTAAGGTTTGACATGGGGTTTGCTTAGGAGTGACCGGCCAATTTTTTTTAGAGAATTACCGGTAAGGTTCGACATGGGGTTAGCTTATGAGTGACCAGTACCGGTACTTTCCCTCTGAGCAAAGGTGCATTGACCTTATCTCTTCATAACCAAATCTGTTTAGATCTGTACCGGTATGTCTTATTGCAGATTATCTGTGCAGTTGGCTGCACTATTTACTGGTTACATTCTATTTGAATAAGGTGTAGCGTATGGAGTAGGGTGTTATAACATTTAGGCCATAAATTTGTGTAAATATTGTGTAAATTAGGTTAGTATTAAAAAAAAAAAAAGTGACTGTGAACAGCTGCTGCACTTGAAAAAAAAATTTACCAAATTCTTGATTGCAATATACCGTACTGATATATACCCTTGCTTCAATCAATGGAGAATTTCACTGACAAAATCACCCAGGAAATGAAAGCTTTTGGAGATAGATTGGCAAGGTATGAGGCTGAATATGCTAGCATTAGCACCAGGCCTGATGTTGAGGCTTCTAAGACTAGCAGCAGGCCTGATGCTGTTGCTGTTGCTGCTGCCAATCTTGTTGCAGATCAAAAGGAGCAAGGAAACAAGTTAACGGAGATGAGGACTGCATTCAACAACTTGCAGAAAATCATCAACTCGCTCCAAAAAAGAATGGAAGATCAAGAAAGGAAATTGGACGACCTAGAACAGTATGGGAGGTCCAACTGTCTGATTGTCCACAAATGTGAAGGAGTTCCGAAAAAGGGAGAGTATTTAGAGCATGAAAAATACATATGTAGTGTGTTAAATGACAACTTACAACTAAACCCTCCTTTGCAGTTAAACGATATCGATGTTGCCCATCCTTTGCCCTCAAACAACAACAACTACTGCCCTGTCATTGTTAAATTTTTACGGCGAAGCCAAAGAAATTACGTATATTCAAGAAAAAGATTACTAAAAGGGAAACGAATGGTCATCACTGAATCACTAACCAAACGAAGACTTCAACTATTAAACGAGGCACGGGAGGTATTTGACTGGAAGTCGGTATGGTCATTTCATGGTGACATATATGCATTTGCTGCAGGAAGAAAACAGGTGATTCGCTGTGTTAATGATATTGTTAAGATTAAACAATTGATTTTGGCATAAAAAATTTGTAGTTCTTCACTTAGCAGCTAGTCTAATATTAAATTTGTAGCTGAAGCATAATAAAATCTAACTGAAGTATAGTCAGTAAGTGATTAAGCATATTGTTATTATCATCATTTATTATGAGAAAAAAAAAAAAACATGTTATTATAATGCAAAAATGGCTAATTGCCCCTATCACTTGAAAGTACAGACAACTTTTTGTCTTTGTTGTCGCCAATAAGGCATAACTAATTTTAAGCTTTTTTGTTTTGTTTTTCACCTATTTTAGTTTTTTAATTGAAAATTGTTTTGTTTTTCCTTTTTCCACTAGCAGCATGCTAAATAGCATCAAGTCAAAATGCAGCCAATGCAATAAAACAATAACTGGTAAACAAAGATATACAGCTTGCAGCCTTTGCTCCTTAGTTTTTCACCAGAAATGCCTTGTAAGTAATATGTCAATAAATGGGAATATTTGTGTCTCCAACAGCAACTACATGTGCCATAACTGTGCTACTGCAATTTTTCCCTTTTTTTCCCTTACCAATGAAGAACTCCTGGAAGAATTTTCTTCTGCTTTTAGAATT
Source organism: Trididemnum miniatum (assembly GCA_964006365.1). Lineage (NCBI taxonomy): Eukaryota > Metazoa > Chordata > Ascidiacea > Aplousobranchia > Didemnidae > Trididemnum > Trididemnum miniatum. The sequence goes on from OZ023244.1 coordinate 2,457,480, forward strand.
AGTGCATCAATGCTTAATGATATGTTTGGTGACTCTGAGCATCTAAATAACTGTGATGTAAACCTTAATGAAGATGATATTAGTAATAACATACTAAAAGATGTGTACGTTACTGCAAATGAAGCAACTAGATTTTTATTAGATCCAGCAGAAAATGTAAACAATAATTACCGATTCTCAACTCTATGTGTAAATGCACGGTCAATAGTAAACTCAGTCAATTTCACCAAAATAGAAGGATTGATCGCTTCGCTAGATTATAAGCCCGATGTAATAGGGATAACTGAAACATGGGAACAACCTAATTCATTTGGACAGTATAAGTGCTTACCAGGATACATTTTTGTATCTAATGGAAGAATGCGAAAAAAAGGAGGGGGAGTTGGATTATATATTAAAGATAGTTTGAACTTCCATGTGTGTAACGATTTGACTTTAATGAATGAACAGATTTTTGAATCAATTTTTATAAATATTTAGTTCATGAAAAAAGAGATAACTTGTGGGACAATTTATCGATCACCCCAGACTAATCAAGAAGCCTCTACCCAGTTTTTTAATCACCTTGAAAATACTTTGAAGATTTTGAATAAGTCAAAAAACAGAAGCTTCATCATGGGGGACTTTAATATTGACCTTCTAGATGTAAATAATAATAACTTAGAAACATATGTTGAGACAATGTTTGATTATAATTTCTACCCCTTGATTAACAAACCAACTCGTATAGTAAAAGATAAATTCTCTGCTATTGATCACATTTGGACAAATGTTACTGGAGCTCAAATAAAAAGTGCCATTCTTGCTCATGAAATAGCTGACCATCTTCCAGTAATTCAAGTTTCTAATATTGGCACACCTTTGTTAAAGTCTGAAAATCGAGAATGGAACTTTAGTCAACCTAACCTGCAAAAATTTTGTCAAATGCTAGAAGCAACGGACTTTGGTGAAGTGTATAATATGTCTGACCCGGATGATAGCTTCAAAGTGTTCTTGAGAGAAATTAACCCCATGTTAGTTGACTGCTTTAAGAGGAAAAAAAGTCCAAAAAGAAATATTCAACGTTGTGTATGGTATAACCGTGAGCTGTTACTTCTCTCTCGAAAAAAAGACAGACTGTACAAAATCTATCTTAAAAAGAAAACTTCAAGCGCGAAAGAAAAATATCATAAATTTAGAAATTTTTATTTCCACGCGATAACTCAAAAAAAGAAAGAACATGTACAAAATCAATTTAAAAAGCATCAAAATAATATTCGGAAAACTTGGCAACTGATGAAAAATCTTCTTGGTAAAGTTCGCGATAAGTCTAGTTCTACATCTATCAGCTATGAGGGTGCTCACGTCAATAAACCTGTCGAAATAGCTAACTGTTTTAACCATCATTTTTCTACAATGGCTAAAAAACTAACTGACAAACTACCTTTGTCTGCCTCTAAATTCACTGATTATTTACCACCACCAAATCCCTCTTCCATGTTCATGACCCCTACAAATATAGTTGAAATCAAGAGATTTATATGTGAACTTAAACCTAAGCTGAGTGCTGGTGTTGATCAAATCCCTCCAATCGTTTTGAGGTATCTTCCTGATAATGTACTACACGCCCTAACTTACATATTCAATCAGTCTTTATGCGAAGGAAAATTTATATCTGTGTTTAAGCTAGCTAAAATTATAGCAGTTTACAAAAAAGGAAATCCAAAGAATGTTTTGAATTATAGACCTATTAGCTTGCTCTCTTCTGTGTCAAAAATTCTGGAAAAAATTGTTTACGCTAGATTGCATTCGTTTATTAACATGGATAATAATCTCTCGCATCAGCAGTTTGGATTCAGAAATAAACATTCGACCAACCATGCAACAACTCTGCTTATTAGTAACATTGTAGATGCTTTTGAAAAAAAACAATTGGTAATGGGAATTTTTCTTGATATCTCAAAGGCATTTGACACAATTGACCACGCAATTTTACTGCATAAATTGAATAACTATGGTGTAAGAGGTATATCGTTGAATTGGTTCAAAAGTTACCTCTCCAATCGTTCTCAAATTGTGGAATATGCTGGCGTTACTTCTTCTAGCCAAATGAATACCTTTTGTTCGGTGCCACAAGGCTCTATCCTCGCACCTTTATTATTTATCATCTATGTAAACGACTTTAAAAATTGCCTGCAGTATAGCACAAATATATCTTTCGCTGATGACACGAATGTTTTTGTTGTTGATAAAAATCTTCAAGCACTTCATGAAAAAGGAAACATCGAACTTGAAAACATTGATAACTGGATGATAGCAAATAAACTATCTGTAAACACCAATAAAACAAATTATATTCTGTTTCAAACACCAAAATCCCGATTAACAAAAACCGTGAAAAATTTTCAGCTGAAACTAAGAAGTAATGCGATAGATAGAGTGTCGTCAACTCGATTTCTTGGAGTGTTAATAGATGAAAACTTATCATGGAAGAATCACGTAGATATGATAAAGAAAAAAATGAGAGCTGCTCTTGGTGCTGTTATGCGCATTCGTGTGTATTTATCTTCTAAAGCTATGCTTTGTCTTTACCACTCATTGCTACTTAGCCATGTTCGCTATTGTATAACCAACTGGTGTTTTGGCAATGAAACCAGAATTCATCAATTACAACGCATCTGTAATAAATTTATCAGATTAGTTTTTGGCTTAAAGAAACGTGACAGTGTAAAAAATGTCATGAAACAAAATGGATTATTGACTATTAAACAAGTATATCATGTTGAGCTAGCTATTTTCATGTATAAAACCGTTAAAAAACTTCACCCAGTCGCAATACTAAACTTATTTCAATTAAAATCAAGTCTTGTATCAACTAGAAGTAATAGTCTTTATATCTCCCCATCATATAGATTAACTATGTGCCAACAGTCTATAAAATTTTCAGGACCTAAAATATGGAGTAAATTGCCAACTGCGATTAAGGAAAGCAAGAGTTTAAAATCTTTTTCAGATAAAGTTAAAGCACATTTTTTGAGCACAGACTAATTATTATGTCGTTAACAAGCTCTGTCGATTACCACTACCTCTGTTGGGTCATTGTATATTGACAGTAATTGATTTATGAATTGATCTGTTCTGGTGCTGCTGTTGATCTTTATTTGCAGATGCCCAAAGAACGAATAGAATCATGAAGTTGGAAATCCAAAAAGATGTCGACTAGCAACTCCATCTAATACTAAATCAAGAACCACAATGCAGAAGCAATATTTCACTTTGATTGATGAACAGTGCCTATTTCTGAAAAGATGGTTAATTATTATTATCACATCTCAGTTTTTAAAAAATACCTTTTTGTGATTACATATATAAATTATACACAAAACTGCAGTCATTCGTAGGCTACTGTTAAATACCCCATCAAAACACTGGCATAATATTTCTGATCTATCGTTAATCTGATACCAATACACTCCTGGACATGAGTAAAAACTGTACCCGGTTGTGAACTTGTCTTTTAAACAAGTGCGGATGAATGAGGGTACCCATTCACAACTCCCTCCAGGTAACCCTTGGGCAAGGTTTAGAACCTGTTAGCCCCCCAATAGCTAGGGTCACAGGCTGAAATCTTAGTGCTAATACAGTTTATTTGCAAATTTGATCTTGTTTGCTATGGCATGTTGCTTAATTAATTAATTAATTTTGTTTCTGCGTTGGTTCGTTTTGTGCGTGTGTTTTTGTTGTTAAATCCATTTGTTTTTTTGTTGTTTTTATTTGTTTATGTTTGTTAGGGTCACGCAGCCATGCCTAGTCTTTTTGACGGGCATGCTTCAACGATTACCCGTTTTGCTGCGTGTGCCCTTTTCCACGCTTTTCCAATACTTATTATGAACGTGTGTTTATAACGTAATGGAGTGCGGAAATAAAAAAGAATTGATTGATTGATTGATTGGTAGGTTCTGATGTTAGAACAGTTGAGTACTGGTACATGAAGCTGTTCACTGGTAAAAGCATCTTTGCATTGCTTAGCCGATTTTATGGTAGGTTACCGGTAGCAAGTGATGGCAGTTGTTCATTGCCATTTTTTGTAGTCACTATCGCAAATCACCTGTGTACCGGTACTATTTGCTTCACCAGTTCACACGCAATACTGGTAAATTGCTATTAATACCGGTACTGGCAAATAAATGTTTGACACTAAAAAAAGTACCGATACTGGTAAATAAATAACCAAAAATAAAAAATGGAGGGATCTGGTGATTCTGACATCTTCTGCGTATTGTACGGTATTCTTCAAATTTTTAATGAATTTTGTGGTAGCTTAATGGTTAGTTAGCTTACTCTCCAACGGTTATTCTAGTTTATGTTGCTGAATTAAGCACTCTCTTCCAAAATGGTACTCAATAAGCTTAGGAACGCAACAAATCTGGGAAGAGAATAAAGTTAGCAGAAAAAGTCAACACAGCACAAATTTTATCGTGGTTTCTGGATGTTTCAATTACATAACTATCATAGTGTGATGGTGGTGGTTTACCCTGCCTCTTTTGAGGGTTGAGACCACGAGACCCAGCATGATGTGTGAGGTGGTCCTATGGGGATGCCTGCAGGTCTCTTGACTACTTTATGAGCACCAACTTATTGTACATATTTTTTCCCAAAGCTGCAAAGTGTGTACCGATATTGTTAATACGCCTATTCAAAAGTAATTACTGTAATGCACAATGGAAGATGCAGCCCCAATTTGCATTTTGGAAGAAGGCAGTAAATTTGTTTCATTTAAATTATTATCTGAAAGTATTAAGCAATGGGAAAGGGAAAATTTTGTTCAACTGTACAAACGTAGATCTCGGACTATACAATCTGCAGCCAGGCGAGCAACTAAAAAGAAGTACAATAAAGATTTGGAATTTTCTGAAATTGACTACGCCTGCATACATGGAGGCAGAAATTTAAAAGAAAATGTGGAAAGTGTACAACGTCCAAATCAAAGGTTTGATATATATTATACATAGAACATTGAAGATGCAAAAACATTATATACTTTATAAAAGATCTAAGTTACAATAATCTTATACTGTGTGATCTTTTAATGTATATTCACACTCTGATCTTCTTGATCATAGAGTTTTTTTCTGAACTGGTTGATGGCAGTCCTGTAGTAGATGCAATATAACAATATTGCAAAAACACTGCAGAAGAATCTTGTTGTGCCTAAGAAAAGATAGGTTTAACACAGTGGCTTTACGTCAATGACTTTTAAATGACCATTATCAACAGATAACTAGATTATAATTGCACAATTTTTAATTGTAATTTTATGCCTAGTATTTCTTTAGCACACTCATTTATCCACTGAAGCTGAAATTTTATTATTGGCAATGTATACGTCATCGCAAATCTAGCCTTAACCCTCTAGACTCTTTGTGACATTTCTTGGCAGTGGCTAGATTTGCACGACCACAAGTCTAGTATTGTGTATTAAAATTATTATGTAACATATATGGCATTGGCTAGATTTGCAAGATCGTAAATCTAGCCCTTAGCAGGGATGAGTGTAGTCTGAGTACTTGGCCAAGTATTACTGTTTTTTTACTACTCATACTCTCCGAGCATTATGCAATATTCGGCCGTTACTCAGCGGTATGTTTTTGTGCTACTACTTATTAATGCAAACATGAAAACATGTGTGGCAATATGTTTATTGTATCATTTTTACCAAAAGCCGATTTTCTAGCTAGAAAAAATATTATTGGGTCCTACATTGTGTTCGAGAACTTACAGTGTTCAGGAATCCGCATAAGATTTGATGTTTAGCTTTTGAGTGTGTGACATCAACGCCGAGTAATTCCATTGCATATTCTTTAGTAGTACTCACCGAGTCGAGTAATTTTCGTTTTGGCACGTCCCTAACCCTTAAATTCACGGAATCATGATCTCATAAATCTGGATACTTTGGACTTTCTAAACTATAGATTAAATCATCTTTCTGTCTTAATGATAGTATTATTGTTTAGAACTTATTTGAAAGGTTGTGGATTTCATATTACGGTTAGAGTCACACCAGATGGAAATCACCTCTGTGTGAAGCACATGAGCAAAAATGATTCACATAGTCATGACATTTCTAAGGTAAGTAGCAACTTTGGCTAGGTTTGTGGGTTACAATTAACAAAGTACCCTGGCTTGTGTGAGTGGTTTTGGTTGGAATAGGTTGTTTTGTTACGTGTGTCAAGAGAGCCAAATAAAGCAGGGCATATTTCAAATTTTTTATGTTGACGCTATCATCAAAAATCATATGTTAATTTGTTAATACATAGAGGTAATACATACATAGAGGTAATATCATCAATAATTAATTACGCATTCACCTGAAAAGGTCAAGTTTGTGTAATGGATCATTGATATACGTAGTACCGGTAGTTAAAGCATTTACGTAGCGTAGAATCACCTTGCATGGTAACAGTTAAAGGGTGCATATTTAAGGGGTGCATTTTTTGTTTTGTAGGAAACTTTTCGCTATTTGCCTCAGCAGCGCAAGCTGACTGAATCAGAAACCTCAATAGTCTCAAAAATGCTGCAAATGAAAGGAAACAAAAAACTAATACAGCAACATATGCAGAACAGTTGCGGAAAAACAGTGAAACTGAAGGATATTCACAACATTGCTACAAAGGGTGCAGCAACTCACACCAACACGTTTGAAGAACTTGTAACGGAAATGAAAAAATTACCGGGTAAGACCGTGACCAAGATTTCGTCCTCTGTGACGACAATACGACATTACCAGAACAGTTTTGGAATAATTGTATAGGACCTCTTGTGACAAGTACATTTTTTGTAAGTAAAAAAGCCTGATATTACTGGCGTTTGTTGTCAGTTTTCAAGATGTAGTGTTTAATGGTCTATAATGATGTTACTGTTTTTTGAATGTGTACGACGTATATGCATATACCTGGATATTGGTTATGGTTTCATTATTATTTTTTTTTTGTCAGGATGATGCGTCATTGCAAAGCATTTGTTTTTTGCTCCAGGATCATCGGTGGATGTGTATGCGGACGAGAACAAAATTTTGAAAGGAATTTCATTTCAAACGCAGGAAATGCGCAGTAGTTTTTCTGCTTACCCAGAATTGGTGTTAATTGATGCTACTTACAAACTCAACGATCTACGAATGCCACTTTATGTTTTGCAAATCCTAGATGGCAATGGCCAAGCTGAAATTATTTGCTTTTGGCTTGTTGCTTCTGAAGATCAAAGCACTATTTCGTTTATGATGGATGCATTCAAAAAAAGGAATGACTGTTGGCCTAAAGTCCAAGTAATCATGGCTGACAAAGACATGACGGAACGTGATGTTCTCTGCGAAAAACTTCCTAGTGCAGACATTCTGATATGCCTTTTTCATACTCTACGAAGTTTTAGACGAGAAATTTCGATGGAAAAAATGGGCATTTCGGCTGCGGAACGCACCGTGAGCCTGGAATTACTACAAAAGATAGCATATTCAAGAAGTGAAGAAGAATATGCTTTGCATTATGATCATTTCAAGAATGTTGTCCCTAGAAGTGTAGCAGAGTACTTTGATAAAAACTGGCATGGCGTCAGGCACGAATGGGTGGAAGGCTTAAAGAGCCAAAAAATCAATTTCTTGAATAATACTAACAATCGATTAGAGTCAACAAACCAGAAGTTGAAAAGTGTAATCTCGCGATATTCTGGCATCACCACTTTTTTTAAGGATCTGATCAAATGTGTAAGTTCTCTTAAAAATGAACGAGACCACCGAGCTGCCAGGTTGACCTTAAAAGTGCCCATATGTCGAGGTCATTCAGCAAACGGTTTAATTGAATATCAAAAGTTTTTGACCCCGTTTGCATTTGAACATTTGCAGAAGCAAATCGAAAGTTTTACGAAAATCGATGTTCTTGAAAAGTTGAGTGCTTCGTCGGCGGTAGTGAAATCAAAAAGTCTTGGCGATGTGGAGGTGCATTGTGACTCGTGCCCTTGCGCTTTTTTTTCGTCTATGCGTCTTCCTTGTAAGCACATATTTTCAGTCCGAAATTACCTGAAATTGCCGCTATATGATGAGTCACTGTGCGCAACTCGTTGGACCTTGCACTACTACAAAACAAACCATCGCATCTATGGATCGTTAGAATCTTCTGAGAGCAATAATTATTACAATGACGATGAAGCTGTGACAACTGAATTGGAAAATTGCAAAAGAAAACGTACATTAACTGAACAACAAAAGTACCGGAAAGCCCATGACGTTTTGGTATCCATTGCACAAATAATCTCGGAACAGGGCCAAACGGAATTTGATTACAGTATGCAAGTTCTTACAACACTTAGAGATTATCTGCAAGAAAGAAGGAATGTGGTTGTCGCAGAGCTCATACAAGATACAGGTACTGTAAAATACCTGAACCTGTCTATGCCGAAGCAGGACAACTCGACGCGGAAAACTCGCCGCGAACAAACTCGCCGCAAAACAAACTCGCCGCAGAACAAACTCCGCCGAACAAACAACAAAGGTATAATTTAAGCGAATAATAATTTCATGAACGACTGTATGCGTAAATCATAAATTAACGTTATTAAAGTTTTCACAAAGCATCGATTTTGATTTGCTAATCATGCATTACATTTTTCGAGTATTAATCCAAAATGCAATATTTTGAAGCATTTAATGCAAATACGAGCAAAGTTTAAACATCAAAGCTCTTTATAATATACAAAACAAACAGACCATTATTGTAACGCTTTGAAGTGGTTGTGCACAAGCGCAAACCGTACGTGCTTTTCACACTTTTCGCGTCGAGTTTGCTTTGCGGCGAGTTTGTTCTGCGGCGAGTTTTCCGCGTCGAGTTGTCGTGGACCGTGTCTATGCAATGATATATTATTTCGGATTGCTTCTCATTTAGTTGTCACACTGTTTGCGTACTTTGTAATAGAAATTCTTCAACACAAAAGTTAAGAGCTTTTTCTTTATATATTTATCAATGTTGAGTAGGTGTGTTCCCGGTGCTATGAAACAGCAAGTTTGTGCTGATTTTCACTCTTTTTTAAGGGTTTCAGCACTGCTTTGCAAGCCATCGGGTTTTTACATCTATTTCTTTAACTCTCTTCAGCAGTCCAACTTTGTATGTATAGCGCCTCCACCCTCCATCGCTTTCTCGTGATAGTAAGATAAAGATGAAGCAACTTTTTAGAGCAGAAACTGCATCGTGTTTTGTCATTTCAGATACAGCATCAAGTGTTGCTTTTATGTTTTTGTAGATGATCAAAAGCATGCAGAACACGTGACGAGAGCCGATGAGGAAGAACACCTGACGAGAGCCGATGAGGAAGAACACCTGACGAGAGCCGATGAGGAAGAACACCTGATGAGAGCCGATGAAGAAGAACACCTGACGAGAGCCGATGAAGAAGAACACCTGACGAGAGCCAATGAGGAAGAACACCTGATGAGGGCCGATGAAGAAGAGCACCTGACGAGAGCCAATGAGGAAGAACACCTGACGAGAGCCGATGAGGAAGAACACCTGACGAGAGACGAAGAAGAATCAGCTGCTTTATTAAATACGAACGCAGGTTGGTGTCTATAAGGCTAGTCGATAGTGTTACAAACAACCTTACTTCGTTCCAGTGGTCAGTCATATTAAATTGCAAAATGTTTGTACATCACTTTTGCTTTCACCAACTCCTCCATATCCACTCGGTTTAAGATTCTACCCTGTACAATACATTGATACTGATGCCTACTTATCTTAACTATATTACAGCAGAAATATTCGTTACGCAAGATATTAAAATGCCTCCAAAGCAAAGGAAACGCGGCAGACCAAAAGGGGCAGGATTAACTGTTGTTGGGTTACCAAACAAAAAGAAACGTAATGGACCAATACCTTTTACATTCAAGTCGAAAACGCTTCAGGCTAAAGGTAGTATGTGATTTTGAGTGGATGGTGTTAATTTATATTTAGCCGGTTATATCAGTTTCCGATTCAGTTTTTAGATTACAAGCAGGGTTTGAATCCTGTAAGCAATGTGCAGGACGCTATATTAATTCATTATCTAGATTTATGCTTTTTACTGTACATCAACTGTTCTCTTCGATAATGCAGCCTGGCGCTCTCTTTTGGGTGTAATTTCTGAACAAGCAACACGGTAGCAACTGCGCCAACATTCCGCTACCTTGACGTAGTGTTGTGGTATATTTTCCGAAAAAGTGACTGAAATGGCAAAGAGGTGGAGAGGATGCTCATACTCCAGCGTCCAATCACCTTTAAGTTTGGATGTCGTCATATTTTTCCTAAGCTGCCCGTTCTGTCAGAACTGGATGAATTTTCTAATTTTGATCACAAATTGGTATTTTTGTTCATACCTGGCTGCTTAGTAGCACTTTATCCCTAGGGCCTCTCCTAGGTGACTTTAATCAGATGTCTCAAATTAGCTCTATCTTCTCGTACCTCCAACATTCCTTCCTTCTTCGTCTTCTATGATTCAATGTTATCCGCAGCCGCCCCAACTGCTTTGTGCTAACTCTCTACTCTCAATTTGGCCTTTGATGATCAAGGCCTCTTTTTATCTTGATAAGCTACTTGCTTACACCTGTGAAACCTGTTGCAGAATCTCATTCGTGTACTTTTCTGCTGCTTTCCGAATGACGGTTTTAGTAAAGCATAGCTTTCTTTATCCTTGTACTTTCTGGTCCAGATTCTGACCGGAGTTTTTGGTTTCCTTGATTTTATCCATGTCTTTGTCTCCGAAGGGGTCGCGAGGCAGTACCACTTTAGCTAAGAATTTAGTAACTAAGCAGTAGCGGTCGCAAGTAAGTTTCTTCGGAATGATTCACTCTTATGACCCTGTGAAGCCCAGGAGATCGAATATTTCGATCGGTCATGATGATTCGATGAAGAGCTTAGGTTATTACCATTTTAAAAGTTGTGTCATTGTTAACGTGGGAGGTGGCAGTTGTCAAGGAAAATACTACACTATTAAGGGTAAATGCGCGGTGCTTCTTTGGGTCACCTTCTTTAGGTCACAGGGAAAAAGTCAGACCTAATTGATTGTATATAATTAATACGTTTATTTTTTGTAGAAATGCTTAACTGGTTTCTGGATGGCGAATTGGTCGATGAACTCCTGCATTCCGACTCTAAGCCATTGGCAGAGGAACATCAAGTTGAAGTTCGTCCAGAACGAGTTCCAATGAAGTGTTTGGACGATAATGTTTTTCTTACTAACATCAGGTCGTACTTTACTTTTGATGCTTGGAAAGCAGTAGAGAATGTCCTAAGCATTTTACGCGCCAGAGGAGTTTGGTACTGCGTCTCCTGCAATAACAATTTGGATGCTGCAGAAAGTTTGTGCTGCGACTCTTGTTTGGACTGGCATCATCTGCACTGTGTTGGCCGAAAGCAACCTCCGAAAAAGCGAGTGTGGTTTTGCCGTAATTGCCATCTAGCGAAGAAGTAATTTTGAAATGGATAGCGTTTGCTATGTGGCGTCGTTTGTAAACACAAGTTTGTGCAGAGATTTTCTGTTTGTTTGAGTAAATGGTCATTTTAAACAAATATTCAAAGCTTAATAAACAAAAATAAATATACATTGTTTTCGTTTAATTATTAAATAGTTTGTACAATGACCTACCTATTGCACATTCAAGAAGTGCTCACAGTAAAATAAATACACAAAAATAAATAAACGTGAGTTTTGTGTAATCACTTATCTATGCTTATTAAATAATCATTTTGTTTTGTCTATTTAATATAGCTTCTTTTTGCAAGTAGTTAAAATTAGACACTCAAAAATAAGGAAACAAAAGTATTCGACTATTTATTTCACGTTTCCAAGGCGAATCATGGTGAATGCTAATGCTGTTTGAAGAAAACAATTGCCTCGCTTACCTTCCTTACCTATTCCGTCCATTCTAACGGCATTTGCCACAAAGGAAATGACTAAGCAATTATTTTTCCAATTAGCATTCAGCATGATTCGTCTTAGGGACGTGAAATAAATAGTCAAAAACTTTTGTTTATTTATTTTTGACTATATGTTTTTGTATATTTATTTTTGGGGAAGCGAAGACCTTCTTGTTTTAACAATATTCAAAAATAAATAAAAATTTTTGATTGTTTCATGTCCGTAAGACGAATTATGCTGATTGGAGAAATAATTGCTTAGTCATTTCCTCTTGCGGCAAATGCCGTCATAATGGACGGAATAGGTAAGGAAGGTAAGAGAGGCAATTGTTTTCTCCAAACAGCATTTACCATGCATGATTACTTGTTTTTGTGTATTTACTATTTATCTTACAGTGAGTACTTCTTGAATGTGCAATGGTTAGGTCATTGTACAGACTATTTAATATTATAATTAAACGAAAAAATGTATGTAAATTTTTGTTATTAATCTTTGAACATTTGTTTAAAATGACCATTTATTTAAAGAAACAGAAATCTCTACACAAAGTTGTGTTTACAAATGGCGCCCCATAATTTCCCCGCATTGGGCATTACCTTTATCGCCAAATTGAAGTATTGGGCGTGGATGTTGCTGTGAGTTTATTGTTGTACCGTTTTATGCCCAATACAGGGTATTTCATTTTTACCATTGTTAAATTTGCAAATGCCTGGGGTCGAAATGGGTGGTATTTGGACTGAAAGTTTATACTGCAGGATATCTCGATATTACGCGCCATAACTGAAAAATATTCGGGCTGTAAACTTTTCACCCTAGACGTTTTGAAAATCTGAAATGGTAAAAAAATCATACACTCCACCGGCGCTTGGTGTATCGGTAAGAGCGTCCGCTTGGTAGCCGGGAGACTGGGGTTTTATTCCCGGTCGGGTCATACTAAAGACTTTAAAAGTAGTATTCGCAGCTTCCCGCCAGGCGCTCGGCACAACCGGAAGTGCGAAGGGTTAAGTGTATGTGTGTGTTGTTCGTCTTGTATGTCCTCTAACAGCATTCGATCATTCATGATTGATATTTGTAATGGGCCGCCAATTGAAAATGGCCTGCACAATGCGTGCTTAGCACCCGCTGTCCCGTACCTTTATTTTTACCACAGTATTTGTAATACTATCCATATCGCTATTGCTGAGACACCATTACCTGGATATTGTTCTTTTTTTCTGCCAGTACCATTTTATACCAGTGCACACTGTTTAGTTATTATTTATTTTTTATTACTGCGATATCATTACCATACAAATGTTAGCTGTGTTAGTGTACAGTTTTCACTCCAGTCATTTTAAAACTCTGAAATGGTGAAAAAGTGATGCACGTTACACAGTATTTGTAGTACACCTTTTTATTTCTTTACTGCAGCAATAATATTACCTACGAAGTGTTTTGTTTTTGTACCGTTTTGTACCAGAACGCAGTATTTGGTATTATTTATTTTTATTGCTACGATGCCTTTGCCTGGCAGTGGTTGTTGGCCTCGTGGTCAATTGCATTTACTCTTGTCAGTTAGTGCAATCTCAGTGAGAAACCAACTTTATTATTAATCTGTTATCTTGAATGGGATAAAACGATTTTTCTTCGGATTTTTACCCAGAAACGTAACATGGATTGTGGAGCTGTAGATCTAGTTACGGTTAAAACACCAGCTACGTTGATTTGTGTGTGTGTGTGTAAGCTTTAGTATTTCTCAGACAATAGTTAGGCTACGCTTTTTTACTTACAATTAACCTGTCCACATGTCCAGCTAAAGTGGGCTTTCGGCCCATGGGCTTTCTGCATCACAATCAAATTTTTTATGTCATGATCACTTTTCTAATTATGACATCAACAATTTAATTGTGATGCAGAAAGCCCGTTGGCCTAAAGCCCACTTTGGCTGGACATGTGGACAGGTTAAGTGTACACTTAAATTTTCGCATTGCAAAGAATTGGATGAAGAAAGAATAAGGCAATGCTTTAGTTTTACCAAGCACAAATGTATGTGATGTTATTTGCCTATACTGTATTGCTGAAATTGAAATTTTTCATGGTTTAATCTTGTTTGAATGTGAAAGACGGTATCTAAAGAACCTTACAGCAGCAGTTTTATGCATTGTCTAGTTTTTACTGCCGTATTTTATTTGTTTATTTATTTTTTTGATGACTTCTTTTTGCGGTACGCTTTTTACCATAAGGGTGTTAGCCTTTTCTAACGGCTTTAATAATGCAAACATGTTTTGTATCTAAAGAACGTTGTCTTCACTTACTGGTGCAAAAGTCGTAGAAACTAATGAAATTCTTCAATCGAAAGTATAAACCAAGAAAATAGCAGCAAACCGAAATAAGTCGGAGGTTGGCCAAACTTCAAAGCTCTGCGAACATTAACTTAGCAAAGGAATACAAAAGCAGGGTATAGGCAAAAAATAAAACCCTTGCATGCACATCTGAAAAACAAAATAAATTGCGAAAACAGAGTAAATTAATGCGTAGTAGCCTACTTTTTTTTTTATATAGGCTGCATTTATCCGCCTTTGCGAGAGATTAAGCGGTGGAGGCGCTACAACGAGCTCACTTAGGAGTTGCCAGCCATCTTTCCACGACTTAAAGATGGGGAAATCCCGTTAAGTGCCTTTCCCAATGGCTAACGTACGCTAGGTTTCGCATTAACTCGTAAAAAATTAGCGAAAATCAGCTAATCCAGCAAACCAACTGTTGGCGGCACTGTGTTCCATTTGACCGGCCCAGGGAGCCCCGGACGTGCCGTGCCAATAGCGGTGTCGTTGCCACATGCCGGTATAAAAAGCCAACAATCAAGTTTTAACGGCCGAGAAGTTGATTAATATTACCGATACCATGAATTAATTTAAAATTGATGATTGGCAATACGTTTCGAAATAAGCTTTATTTTCATACTATAGGCTAGTACCAAACACCGACAACAATCCAGTCTGTTGTTTTCATTCATCAGTGACGATGCAACGGTTTCCATCATCACCATTTTTATAACCCTTCTGGCAAAAATAACAATTAGGCTACCGGAAGGCACAAGTTGAAAAAGTGAAGTTTATTTAAGTTTTTTTTGTGGGTATTCTAGAGTCTAAAAAATTCACTGAGCAAGCCGAGTAGTAGCAGCAGTGAACTACTGCACTCACTCAGTGTTTTCAACTGCGGAAAGAGGTAGTCACCGGTCAGTCTCAAGATTCAAAAGTCGCGTCGGCAAAGAGACTTTGAATTCGCCACGAATCCTTTGACATAACGATGAAATTTACTCAATGACGGCAAATGGCGTTTAAACAAAAATTACGCTCTAGCCGAAGTCCAAAACTGGTAACTGATAAACCGCCGATTGCGTGATAAAAATTTTACTTTTCTACGTGGCATAAAAAATTAGTTTGACATAGTGCCAAATCGATTCAACAAAATTTAAATTGTTTTGAAGAGAGAACCTCATAAATATATCTTAAAGAGCTTATTTACGCCCTTTTCTGGGTCTTAACGACTTTGCATTTAATTTAGGTCTAACATTCAGCGTGATTCAAAGCTACACCCTCCCCCCACCAAAAGTTTCTGGATCCGCTCCTGATAGAAGACTCGTCCGACTGCTTTAAGATGACATACCCATGGTATAATACAACAAATAGCATATTGCCAGAAGCAGAGGTTTCATATTTCCCGAAGCTTTTCGTCTGACACTTGTCAAGGGAATCGTCAGAATAAAGAATGTAGAGCTGAGACCGTCTCAGCTCAGCATTCTTTATTCTGACGATTCCCTTGACAAGTGTCAGACGAAAAGCTTCGGGAAATATGAAACCTCTGCTTCTGGCAATCTTCAAGTTCTGTACCACCAACCAACTGTTTAAATAGCATATTCTATTGGTTCAGGCAGTCTATTATCCAAGTTTTGTTGTTCTGGTCTTCGGTCATGGCTTATTTATTATTATTAATACAAGGCTTATAAGAATTAATTAGTTTTGTTCTATAAGAATTAATTTAGAATTACATTTTGCTCCATTTGGCCTCTAGAACAACTTGCTAACTTACGCAGTTATTGCTAGAAAACTTTACGTTCTCGATTGTTTCAGCAGACTAGGGTAGCCGACTGGTGCACTCTGCATAAGTGCGTGAAACGTTGCCATCTCGAACGTAAGTTTCTCGCGTGCTGCGCATGACGTCATTTCTCACGTAACTTCGACATCTACTACAAGAAGTTACGGTCACGTAACTTTCAAATCAGAAAACGAAAATTACGGTCACGTAACTTTCAAGTCAGAAAACAAAAATTACGGTCACGTAACTTTCAATTCAAAAAACAAAAATTACGGTCACGTAACCTTAGCCACTGCCAAAAAAACTCTGATGCAACTAAATAAAAAAAAAAAAAATAGAAATAAATTTATACATTTGAAATGGCAACGTTGTGAGTTAAAGAAAAAATTTCTGGGGTGCGGCGCTGCGGCTTTCTAGCTTTAATCCTGAGACTGTGTAGGCATAATTCTCTAGGTGTAGGTGTCTACCGTTCGTGGTATGAATTAGGCTAGGCTAGGTTGCTCTAGTGTTAGTCTATAATGACAATAATAAATAAATCAAGTTTGTTTTCTTGTAACGTGTAAGATTTGTGTTCAGTTCAGTAATTTTATTTGCCAAGCAGCGCGATGCAGTTGCTTAGCAAGGAGGCAGCAAAAAGACACAGTGATCATCGAGTCACAGAGTCAGCTGCCACCTTACCACAAACAGCTATACAATTTACAGCACAATAGAAGTAAGCAACTACAAAGTGAAAACGAATTAGGCCTATATCTGTATATGTACAAGAAAACAAACTGCAATACCAATACAGCTGTGGTACAGTGTTTTAGAATAGGCAGTGGCTAAGGTTACCGGTATGTGACCGTAATTTTTGTTTTCTGAATAGAAAGTTACGTGATAAGCAATTTTATTCTATTTCTTTTCTATTTTATTATCTTCACAAACCCGATTGTTAACCCCAGGTCACACAAATCCGAACCAAAGTGAGCCGAATCGAAGCCACAACGAGAATCAAACCCAAAACTAGTGCAGTGCTTCCCATTATACGCTGCGCTCTATCCACTGAGCTATTGAGAAGTCGTGGCAATCTAGCAAATAAGGGCGTTTACAAACTGATGCTTGTCACACGACTCTCACGTAACTTTGAATTCGGAAAACAAAAATTACGGTCACCAGGTCACGTAACCTTAGCCACTGCCTTTAGAACAGTAGAATATCATTGTAACTGTGTAAACTGTAAATACAAATCAAATTTGTGATACACTGCTTAAACTAGAGCATAGTTGGGCGTAAAAAATATTGTCCAATAAACTGAACTAATGAACTGGTCTCATCTAGGGTAAGCCGTCTGCATCTAGAATAACCAGTCTGCATAATGCAACAGAAGATGCGGACGGCTTACTCTAGATGAGACCCCTAACAGCCTAATGAACAATACTGCTACTTAATACATGCTTAATAAATATTTTTAATACCCTTTTTTAAATTTGTTTTTAGGCAACAATTTTAATGCAAATTCACAATTTTAAATCAAATTTATGCTGTACCGGTACGATACACTACTTAAACTAGGTGGCTAATGAACAATACTGGGGTCTCGTCTAGAGTAAGCCATCCGCGTCTAGAATAACCCATCCACATAAGGTGATGAAAGACGCGAATGGCTTACTTTAGATGAGACCCCAATACTGCTACCAGTACTTACTGGTAATACATGCTTATTAAATATTTTTGATACACCTTTTTTAATTTGTTTTTAAGCAGCAATTTTAAACAAATTTACAATTTTGAATCAAATTTACGATACAAGGCAATGATGAAATTTATGGTACAGTACTTAACCTAGAGCATACAGGCATAGTTGTGGCTAATGAACAATACTGCTACCGGTACTTAATGCATGCTTATCAAATATTTTTGATACACTTCTTTAAATTTGTTCTGATGGAAATCTGATAGAAAACTGGAAAAGATTTTAATGATGGAAACTGGTCTAGCGTGGCAGCCACATCATATATAGAAACAAATAAAGCAGTTCGGTGTAGCAGCATTTTGATTATGGGAACTGGGTGGGTGCTCTAGACACTGCCAATTGATTACTGGTTATATGCAGAAGCTAGAACTGTAGGCCTAAAGACCACTGATGTTGGATATCTGGACAGGGTATTTATTTCATCATTCCTTCATGCTCTCACCAGTTGTACGAGAGCGTGACAAAGTACGGTAGTAAAATAAACTCAAGTGTCAAATACTGGGCTCGTAAGAATAGCCATTTCGTTTTTCAATAGACAAGGTTATCACAAGATCTGATAATCTGTAGACTGCTAAGCTATTGGTACCTGGTTACCCATTTGCCAATAGCCTAGGTTTGTGCTAAATTCTGTTCTGCAGTAAACAGATGGACTGATAATGTGGTAGACTTTTTTTTTGCATTAAATCAACTGTACAAGCTTTGTCCTACACCAAAGTATCTACCCATAAAAACTGATGTGTGTATCAATACAAATCTATGTCCTGTAGGTATTATAGTCTAAATAAGGCTATTATAACAGATTAAGAGGCTTTTAATTTTTAAGGCAGTGTCTATTTTGCGGTTAACGGCTAGATCGTGATTGGTTTGTGTCTTTACGCATGACCGTTAAATTGGCTTGCATGTATATGCATGAGTGAATTAGTCAATCAGGATCTACTGCCAGCAAAATAGACACTAGCCTACCAATTTTTAATGCTTGCAGATTGTTTGTGTTGTAGCAAATATGCCTTCTCGTGAAGATTTGAGTAAAGCTGCTACAATCTTGCAAAAACTGCAGGATGAGTTGCAAAAAAAAGGAGATACCTCTCATGACAATGATTTGCAAGCAATGATGTCATTAATGGAAAGTCCTGTTTTCCGTCAAATCATACACTTGCAAGCATCAATTCATAAATTAAAGGAAGTGGTATGTTTGGATTAAACTCCTGTTTTAATGTTAGTTTGATTATTAAGCATGAAAAGCAGTTAAATCATGTCAATAATAATAGGTGATGCATTGCTGGCAGTTTGCATTTTTCTATGGGTATTGATTGTTGAGGCAGTTAGTTGTCACTATTGATGGTTGCAGTTGCAAGAACACGAAACAAATAGTGCATACAATACCAACAGCCAATGAAGAACATTCCCATTTATCTGTGTATCTGATATAAATTATTTCAATTCTAGTCTACATCTCTTTCTTTTTCTGACATTAAGGAAACTTTTTTTTTGTTATGGCATCAACACATTGATTATGATGCAGAAAGCTCATAGATTTTTGGAGCACTTAAATTGTACATGTGGACAGGGTGTTGGTAAATGTCAACAGTTGATATAGAACGTTTCTGTTCATATTATTTATACCAGTATTAGATCTCTCACTTTTAATGATGTTAAAGAGATCATCAGGTAGATCTGTATGTTGATTGGTAGTAAACATCTTTGCAATACTTACTAGGTAAATAGGTACCTGCACTTACTTAGTAAATAGGTATCATAAAAATAGGTACATGCTGGTACTATTGTTTGAATGTTCTTCAATTGTTTAGGTCCAGAAAGATGGTTTTGATCCCAGCAAGATTGATTTTGCTCCTGGCTCAGGTGCTCTTGTTATTGATGGCCAGGAAGTAGATGCTGATGAGCCATTGCAAGAAAATCAAGGTTGGAGTAATTTGCCATGTTAACATTAATATGATAACTTAGTTATGGCAAATGATGATTTAGTATGCCTTTGCAATATTTATATATATATAGCTCACATTGCTTCATCAAAGATTTTAACAAGTGCAACTTTGTCCAAACGGCCCTATAAATTTTAATAAAAATTTGTCTTGAGTTTATTAGGTTTTGAAGAAAGTTTCATGCAAGTTTTTGCCTTGACTTTGAGTTTCCAGTGTATTATACTTTCATTTTACATGAACACATTGACATTGGGCACTTTGATGCAAGTTCAGCCAAAATTCATTCTAGTTGGTACTCTTAAGCAAAAACTTACTCCAAACTAAACTTTTCTCAAATTTTGCATGTCATAGCATCAGTGGTTGCCTGTAGACTAGCGTTAATCATTCGCCTTTCCATTTTTAAAAACGTAGCTAATAAACTTTTATTCTACAGATTTTGATCAAGATTTAGATGCTTTTATTGAGACTGCGGCTCAAGGTCGAGAGACTGATTGTATCGAAATTTTTAAATCACAAACAGAAGGGCTTGGCTTCAGCGTAGTAGGACTTCGTTCTGAGCACAGAGGAGATCTTGGTATATTTGTGCAGGTACCGGTAGTTTATTTTTCTTTTTGAATATTGGATTTAAGTTTGCTGCATCAATTTTAAAAATCACAAAATCGGTGGGTTGGTGTAGTAGTAGTTAAAGACATTGCTATAAATAAGCAAGGTCTGGAGTTCTAACTTCTGGGCCAGTCAAATCAGACATCGTCGTCAACGGCTTGCCACCGCTGGGACGTTTCTGTGTTGCTCAGGTGCTTGGCTGCAGAGATGGACCCTGCCACACATTACACGCTTCAGCATAATACTGCGAGTATAATGAAGATTTGAGTTTTCATTTGGCATTTTACACAATTGTCTAACCTGGCACATCTTAGCAATGTATGATCATGAGAAGGCATGCTATTGTCATGAGAAGAAATTTTGTTACACGGTAGTTAATAATTTGAAATATATGATTTTGAGTAAGACACATTGTTTAAGTTTGAACCATTTCTACTTTATGCTGCCTTGAAATTGTAGTAGAAACCTGTAAATACTGGTAGCTTGTATGACTAAAGCTCTTTAGTGAAACATTGCATTCCTTCGTATTTTGCACAATACTGCAAACTGCCAAGTTGATCACTTTAAAAGTTCGGAATTGTCGAGAATGGAAAGCTGATAGTTGATTTTGTTGATTGCAGGACATCAAGCCAGGCGGTGTGGCAGATCGAGACGGAAGATTGAAAGAAAGCGATCAAATTCTTGTGATTAATGATCAGCCGTTGGTACCAACAATATCACATGAGCAAGCTATTGCTATACTGCAAAAAGTCAAGGGTATGCGATGAATAAGTTGAATTTATTTTGTTGAAAATGGTCATACTAAATGCTGTAGCTAGTTAACATAACATGTTCTTCTCAAAGGCTTTAATTTGTAGTATTTAATTCCTGTGTCCGTTTGTACGTAATAATTTATGACTAATTTTTGTCAAGCTCATAGCTTCATTACTCGCCGGTTGGCATAGACATTGAGGTTGAAGGCATCGTTATTGGCGCAGGAGCTCTGAATTTGATTCCCGATCTGGTCAAATCGGACATAGTGACGCCAACGGCTTGCCAGCGTTACGTTATTTCTTGGAAATTCGAAGCTGTGTTGCCCAGGCGCTGCGCGGAGTAGATGAACCCAGCCACTCGTCACATGCTTCGACTTAGTATCGCGATTATAATAAAGATTTGATTTTTTTGATTATTATATTTTTTTTTTTGCAGGTCCAGTTAAGTTGAATGTTGCTCGAGGTGGGATTCCAACCGGTGGTCATATGTCTGATGGGTCCCAACTTTCCCGTTCTTCGTCGATGCTGAGTTCAATTTCAAGAACTTCTGGAGTTGTAAGTTGAGTGCGAATATCTCAGATATGCAGGGCCAGGTTGAAGGGGGGAGGGGGGCTATGGGCACGTATAGCTCCCGGTCCCCGGTGATAGAGACCTTTCAGTAAATTACATCCTCTAAAAAAAGTGTGCTGGTAACGTTAAAATCTGTCTGAAAAACTGCATGTCTCCCCTCCCCGGAAAAGTTAGCTCCGCAGGCCCCCAAAGTCTTGTGGCTCTGCACGTAATTTTTGCTCAGAGGCAGTTCAAGTACTGTAAACTGCTCCTTGCAAAATCTTAAAAAGAGTTTTATTTCATTAAAGGGGTCAAGATTATGACTTCTTGTCAAACAAAACCGTAGAAATATGTAAGTAGTGGTAATAACGTACGTTTACATGCCTTAAGTGATATCGCGTTCACTGTTTATCTTAAAATGTGAAACTTTGGTCTTGGAAATATGTAATTTTTGCAAAGGTATCTATGCTTTAAGGCTTGCTTTATTTACTCAGGAAGAGATATGATTCATTGCCGTACAGCTCGCGTAGTGTAAATCAACTGTTAAGTTTATTTTGGGTCAATTATCAAATATTTTATGACGTCATTGTTTGAATAGTGGAGCCATTCGAGCGTGACGTAGAACAGGCTGGTTAAGTTACAATAAACTGTGTAGTTGATACATGAAACTGCTTTGATTTCTGAACGATTTCACTTGTCGATATTATTAACGGCCGGTTAGCTCAGTTATTACGCATATCGCTATCGGTGTGGGAGGTCTGGGGTTCGATTCCTAGACCGGTAAAATCGTACACAGTGTTGCCAACGCTGTGATGTTTCTTCGAAGCTGTGTTGTGAAGGCCCTAAGTCGCGGAGATGAGTCCTGCCACTCGTTACGCGCTTGGCCGTAATACCGCGAGTATAATAACGATTAGATTTTTTTGATTTGTTATCATTCTTTGCTATAGTACGCTGAAACTACCTTCTTAGATGAAATGTTAGCCTTGCGGTATTGTTTGATATTTGCCACTTTTGGCTTTCTTTTAAAAGCTGAGCTGCTATATACAGCGTGTTTTTCCTTGTATTTTTATAGCTATTTGCGTTCAGTAGTTTTTACATGCCACCACACTCAACTTTGATCCAAATTATTACGCCAAAAGTGCTAGATCAGGAGTGGGGAACCGGCAAAGCACAGTGGAGCACATCCATCGCATAATATTTTCAGCGGCCGCATTTACTTTTAAGTTTCGCTTTAAAAGTACGCAATTTTGCGGCACGAATTTACTAAACATGGTAAGTTATTTTTTACCGTGAAATCACTTTCAGAGACTTTTGCGCGGTTTTATGTCACGAATCTAGCTTGTAGCATTGTAGGTGAATCTGAGCTTTAAGAAAGATTAACGTTTCTGTTCCATTGGTGTGTGGCACACTTAAAGTTCTGACGCGGACCACGTTCAAAACTTATGCTGGCCGCATGTTCCTCACCCCTGTTCTGAATTAACCATCTCTGACATTGCATTGTCTTCAGCCCCCTGATACAAGATGGTCTGATGTTGAGACTGTGGAACTTCGAAACGATGGTCGTGGACTTGGTTTTGGTATTGTTGGTGGTCGTTCAACTGGTGGAGTGGTGGTAAAGACCATTGTTCCTGATGGTGTAGCTGCCCGTGATGGTAGATTAAGATCTGGTGATCATATACTTCGAATTGGAGACACAGATGTTACGAATATGGGCTCTGAACAAGCAGCTCTTGTATTGCGACAATGTGGATTGTTGGTCAGGTAGATTTACTTGTTCGATCAGTTACCTGTTAGAGATAAGAGGATGTTGCTGCTTGGTAGTTGTACCTCATTTTTGACTAAGATGTTGAACTGGCCGGATCGCGTAGTGGTTAAAAGCATTGCTATTGGCGCGGAAGGTTGTGGGTTCGATTCTCCGGCAACTCAAATCGCACTTAGTCTCGCCACCCTGCGACGTTTCTTCGGAGTTGTGCTGCCTAGGCGCTGAACCGCGGTGATGGATCTCGCCGCTCGTTCCATGCCTTGGTGTAATACCGCCAGTATAATGAGGATTTGATTTTTTTGGTGTATGCAGACTTGTGGTTGCGAGAGGAGCGATGGATGATGACGAGTTTTCTTCTGGTCCCGATGAAAAGTGGAAAGGGAAATCTTCCAGTTCTATATCATCTGATGAGAGTGAATTTGAATCAAGTAAAAACATTTGAAGCTAATGTGAAGTCCTGGGCTGACAAAACTGCTAACATTTTCTGTTCTAAAAGTGAAAGTTTCAGTTGAAAACTTTTCAGTTTTGCTTGCTTTGCTTTTACTCCCGACGATTACAGCTGAATCTCTGTTTTCGAAAACGTTCAGTAAGATTTACTGAGGCTTTGTTTTTCCTCCTTTAGCTATTTTTATCCCAATGTTCCATATTTGATGTGTTTCAAAGTTGCTGCTCTCTTTCTTAAATTGGAAAACGTTAGTTTGTTTCCTGGGTCGAGCTAGTGCAATACAGCTTCATGTGTGAGCAGGTAGTTTCGCAGATGAGGCTCGTCTTCGCGGTGAGGTTCGCAAGATTTTTACTTTTCGATTCACTTTAGTTCCAAACTTCATGTAAAGACTTCCTGTAAAACCATGGAGTAAAATCTTTGACTACTTGCTTCGAACCAAGTGCTTTGTACATTACAGTTTTTGACAGCTAAAGTGGTAGGGTGTTTGCCTCTGGAACTGTACTCTCTGGTTTGATTCCGAGTTGTATCAAACCAACGACTGTAAAATCGGTATTCGCAGCTTCCTTGTTAAACGCTCCACATTAAAAGGGACAGTGTGTACTACAAGCCGGCAAGTTTACTTGTTGTGCCGTCGGGAAATGCACTTAGTGGATTTCCCCCATGCTAGAGTGGTGGACAGAAGATCGGTAACTCCTGAGCGAGCTCGTTGTAGTGCTTCGGTCGCTTTCTCATAAGAGGAGGATAAACATGCATCTAAATACAAACACAACTCCATTGACTAGTATCTAATTATGATCAGGTAGCAATGATGAAAGCCGACCTGTTCCTACTCCTAGAGCTTCCAGTCAAATTTATGATGTGCAACTTACGAAAGACGCCCGAGGACTCGGCATTACGATTTCTGGATTTTTACCTGGTATGCACTGTGTAGCTGTTGCTTGATTTTTTTCGAGCATGCTTGTCATCGCTGCTTTGTCAAATCTTTGTTATACTCCGTCGTTGTACTATATCTATTGACGTTTGATGTAATCTTACGTGGTGTAATTGTAACTTTGTTGCTGTTATTGTAATTTTGCATGGTGTATTTGTAAGTTAAACTTGGAATTGCTATTTTGCGAGAAATCTTGCATGGTGCTTATTGCTTAACCATTAAATTCAGCTTTATTTTCAAGTTCAAGTGTCTTAGAAAATTGTGTTTGCATTTGTACGGTTTCAGCATTGTTTTATACATGGAATTTGGTGTGTTTAGTAAACTAGAATTGTCAGTAGCGTTGATCAAAGTCTACAATTCAGGAAATATTGGAAGTAATCAGCTTTTATGGTACATGAATACTGGTAGCATTACTCCTGTGTAGTTAATTTGCGAGACTGATGCTTAAATTGACTGGCAACGAAATTACAAAATTCAAACGCTTTCTGTGTGAGGCCCTTTTGCTCCAGTGTGTTTAAATTGATGGAACCTCACAAACTTTCGATTCGCTAATCTATTTTAAGCACAGTAATGATTTTTACGTCGGTTTACGTTATACTCTAGCGATTCTTAATTTTCTAGTTTCGTCATTAATGTATTTAATGTGTGCGAAACCAGTAAACCAAGAAGGTTACCTGAACCCAGAAAAGTTATATTAATAGCGTTAGTTGTTGACTTTCATGAGTGTGATTAAGAAATCAATTCTTGATTATACTCGCGATATCACGCCGAAGTCTAACGAGTGGTGAGGCCCATCTCCGCTGCTTAGCGTCTGGGCTAAACAACTCCGAAAAAACATCGAGGTGGTGGCGAGCGATTGGAGACGCTGTGTTCGATTTGACCGGCCCGGGAATCGAATCCCAGACTTCCCGTACCGCTAGCGGTTTCTTGAACCATTATGCTAACCGGCCGACATAAACATGATTATGTCATCCTTATTTCACTAATTTTTTTTCATTTTTACACTGAATTTTGTATTCTAGATGATCATGTTAAAGAAGGCATCCCAGGAATATTTGTCAAGAGCGTCACACCGGGGTCAGCTGCTGCTATCGATGGCAGGATTGCGGTTGGCGACCAAATCATAGCGGTGAGTTTGCCAGTTGCAGCGACGTTCTGTTCAGACAGAACCAGTTGCGAGTCTTGAATTTGAAATGATTGTATAAGTGAAGTAAATGGAGATAGAGAGTGCGTGCAATTTCCGTGAGGTCAATCCGGCCACCCCCATTAAATGGGGACAACACTGGATAATGGCATTATCACCATCATCATATCATAGCTTGGCGATTTTTATTGCAAGAATTGCACGCCCACAATGATTTCGCTTTTTTACACCGGCCAGTTCAATCCCATTTGGTTCTGTTCGGTTTTGAATTCACTATTTTCGGTTTCTTGTTAGTTTTTGGTTTGAAACGCCACATCGGCTTCAAAGAAAGCATCGCGTCTTGCTGGGTGGTTGAGTGACGTAGCGTTTTACTAATCAATTGACAAGTGCAGTATATTGGCTGATAGTTGCGTTGCTGCGAATCATTGGGTTTTCGCTGCATTTTTACCACACTTTTCACAACTATTATAACGTATTAATGTTGCAAAAAATCAAACCTTCATTATACTCGCAGTATTACGCTGAAGCGTGTAACGAGTGGTGGGATCTTCTCCGCGGCTTAGCGCCTGGACAACACAGCTTCGAAGAAACATCGCAGCGGTGCTGAGCTGTTGGCGACTCTGTGTCTGATTTGGCCGGCCCGGGAAGCGAACCCGACCTCTCGCACCGTTAGCGTTGTCTTTAACTGCTACACCCACTGGTCATTAATCATTAATAATACTTCAGAGTGCATATTGTTCCATTGTGTGACACCAGCTCGCAAATCGCTTTAGCTGCACCGCAAAATTAACTGAAATCCTGGTCTTGTGTAAATTCATTTTCTGATTTGTGTTTTAGTTGTAGCGTCATTAACGTATTATTAGGTTGATGGGAAACGATTGGACAACGACGATATGACCAGTCAGGAAGCAGTTGACATATTGAGATCGACCGGGGCCATTGTGCGGCTAACTATGGCGCGTCATCGAGATGTTGAAGCGGTAAATAATGTTAAAAGTGGTTTTGTAACTGCAAAAATGAAGCGAAACCTACTTGGTATTCCATATAGCGATGTTACACTGTAGCGAGTGGTCAGTGGCGGGGTCCATCTCTGCGGCTTAGCGCATGGGCTACACAGGTCCGAAGAAACGCCCGTTGCCAACACAGTGGCCGATTTAACCGGGCCAATAATTGAACCCCACACGTAATGCTGCTAATTATCCTTTTAATTTAGACGATTTTGGTTTTGCTGACATTTCTGCTATGAGCTATATGCGTTTGGGGCGGGAGGTGACGTATCGCAAGTAGCGCTCTCATTTGACAGCTGAGACAGGCAAAGCCGCAGTCTTGGGTTTGATTTTGAGTCTGGTCAAATCCATGCGTGTAAAATGGGTATTCAGTCTATTCACAGCTTCCCAGCTTGGCACTCAGCATTTAGCGGACAGTGTGCAGAACAAGCCGGCAAGTTTACTTGTTGTGTCGTTGGAAAAGACGCTTAGCGGGATTCTCCCCATCTTGGTGTGGTAGACAGATGGCCAGCAACTCCTCAGCGAGCTCGCTGTAACGCATTGATCGCTTTCTCATGATAGGAGGATAAATATGCAACTAAATACAAACCCAAAAAACATATTGAGACAATTTTTTTTCTTGTTGATGAAGTGCTTGAGTCAGTCTTGTTTAATCTTTTCATATCTTGCAGAGACATGAACCAACGTTGTTTTCGCAATTCTCTGCTCCTCAATCTCCCAAGAAAACTGAACCAGAGTTTAGTGAGTTTGCAATGTGTTCATTGCTAGGCGTATGTGATATTACAATAGCTGATACTTTGATGTCAATTTTTTTGAGTAATTGCCCTAGAACTCTCGCACTAATCGAGTTTTGATTGTTAATTTCTGCTTCCAAATAAGGCACAATATTGACAAAGGTTTTCTCTTTTACTGTTTATTAAAAGTCAGGGTTGAGCGCTTTTGATTTTATCCATTTGGCCCATTAAATAATAATTTACTATGTACTGCAGTTTTGAATCGAATTCTTACCCAGAAGGTCGGCATCGAATTTAGTCGATGCGCCGAAAAATACGTTCCTGTTGATGTCGGGAAGTCATTTTTATTTCTGAATCTTTTCTAGCTCTTTGACCGATCCAAGAATCGAACCCGAGACTCACTGCACCAATGGCGATCTCTTTGAACACTGCGCCAATTTGCCGGTTTGCAGTTACGTCATCATAAGCTTTGTTACTTGAAAATAACAGGTCGAGAGCTCACTGAGGAAGAGGAGGAACGCATGAAGCAGCGATGGAGAGTGGTGATGGGACCGCACTTCGATATTGTGGTAAGTTGCAGCAGTTATGTGCTTTATTGACCGGTAGCAAGATAGAATATTTTGCCCTCCCTACTTCGATTTAGATTTGTTTTGTAAATTATAAGTATTAATATTACTGCTTCGTGGATTGTGACAAAATGTGACAACCTTGGCAATGTTCTGAGTAAATATTTAGATCAAGGTTGTTGTTTCTTACGGAGGTGTCTAATGGTAGGCGTTGCGTTATGCCTTAAAATAAATCTTTATTATACTCGCCGTATTACGCCCTGTAACGAGTGGCGGGGTCCGTCTACGCGGCTTAGTGCCTAGGGCCTCTAGGCAACACAGCTCCGAAGAAACATCGCAACGGTGACGAGCCGTTGGCGACACTGTGCCGAATGGACCGTCCCGGGAATCGAACCCGGACCTCCCGCACCGATAGCGTACGCTTAACAACTGAGCTAACCGGTCGGTTTGCGTTAAAATAAGATCGGATATATTTAGGTTTTGGATGCACATAGATATTACTGCTTGTGGTAATGTACCTTGCTGGTTAAATTCCAATTGAAATGTTTTGTAGTTCTTTAATAAGCTTTTGACGTGACGCATTTAACCAATTGCGTAGAAAAGCAGCGAGCTTTTGTAGATTACTAAAATATCTAGCAAATGTGTGGAGCGATATCTCCACCTAGCGTATTTTCTGGCGTGCCACGATGCGTCTTTCTGCCCTCTCCGTCTTTTGTCAAAATTTTGTTACTTTAAAGCGAAAGTGCTGCAGCGATTCCAAGTCAATGACAGCACTGTATTGCTGTAGATTGGTCTTCAAATTCATCTGAAACAATTGAACCCAGTTTGCTCGAGCCATCTTCCTCGTCCTAACTTTTCATATATATCCTGTTTATAGTTCAGAATACAGTGAATATAGGACAGAAACTTTCAGTTTTGTACTGCCTAAATCACACTGCTGATGGTGACAACTGAATCCATGTTGTCGAAACGTCTAGTTTAGGAATTGCTATGATTTTATTTTTCCTCAAGTTGTTTGTAGTTATTCCAGAATCGCGAATATTTTTACAAATGTTTCGTTATCCGAGCTGAGAGTCGAACCGTTGTATTAAATTTTCACTTTCACTGATTAAGGCTATTTGCTGAAATGCGACTTCCACTGACTGCTTCAACCCGCGGAAAAGCGAGTTGTACTTCTAATTATATTAGCGTTGTGCAAAGAATCAAAAAACGGTCTTTTCTCTGATTACTGCAGTTAAAAACGCGGAAACAATTTGCACCAATTTCGATGTTTTCTTGTTAGTACAGCAGTTGAACGGTTAGATTTTTTTGATTTCTGTGAGACGATTTTGCGTTTTGCACTAGGGAGTTTCCTCATTTTGCTGGCTAGTTTAGCGTTTTATTTCTAAAGATTTTACCTTTGAAAAAAGTACTTTTGTGGTTTGTTAAGTCTAATCGCAAGAAAACGAGGAAGAAGGCCCTCGCATGAGCTAAAAGTTTTACCAAGAAAGTTACATGGTTTCGTACTGCATTCATTTTGAAATACGGTAAATGTGGGATGAAAATAGCTTAAGGAGTAAAACTAAAGCCATAGATTTCATTTTGATTATTGTAATGGTATAGCGTCATTGTTACTGCAGGTGACACAGCTCAGAAAGTACAGCAGTACAAGTGGGCTTGGGATTAGCTTGGAAGGTACAATAGATGTGGATCACAATCCTCATCATTATGTCAGGTAAGAGACTGATATTAAAAGCTACTGTAACTGGGAAATAAAAAGTTTTGTAAAAAAGACAAATTTTCGATTTTTTGCTAGTTTTGTTATTCATAGTTACCCGTCGGCTAGCGGAGTGATTAAGGATATACTCTCGGCGCTGGAGGTCTCTGGGTTCGATTCGCGGGCTGGTCTAATCAGACACAGTGTCGCCAGCGACTACCGCCGCTGCAGCGTTTCTTCGGAGCTGCGTTGCCCAGGCGCTAAGCCGCGGAGATGGATCCCGCCACTCGTTAAACGCTTCGGCGTAATATCGCGAGTATAATGAATGCAAAGCACAAATTTCAGGTACTAACTCAAGATTCTTGCGGTGCTGTAATAGCTTTGTAATTGTGTTTGTGAAACGATCTTGCATTCGTGAGTTATCGCAATAAGTTTAGCATAGATTTACATACTTTTTAACTAATTTTTTAAAACCCGATTAGCCTTGGTGGAGTTTGTAAGGGAAGCTGTTCGAGTTGGAGCCTCCAAGCATCTCTATCTTCTGCGACGAATGGTAGATGCTGTGGCGGAATGCCAAGGCGAGACTAACTAAGATCTTCAACGTAATCTTGCCATCGATTTCAACTCTAGGCCTTCGACCAACGGGTGTTAAACGCAGCTGTTTTTGGACTGTTCTTTTCTGGGATATTCGTGTCACATGTACATACCTGCGCAGTTGCAATCTACGAATCTATATATTTTTTAATCGTGTTCTTCGAAAGCTGCTTGTCTAACATGCCACTATTCCAACTCAGATCAATTCTACCTGAAGGCCCTGTAGGACGAAATGGTCTTTTGAAGCCTGGAGATGAGCTTTTGGAAGTGAATGGGAACAGATTGCATGGATTAAACCACGTAGAAGTGGTTGTAATATTGAAAGAATTACCTCTGTTCGTCCAGATAGTGTGTGCTCGACCTCGAGAACAAGATTTTAGGAATGCGGCGAGAGATTCGGTGGTTTTCGAAGAAAAAGATGGCGATTTTCTCCAACTCAAGCCACCACCAGTTCCTCGTGAGTGCTATTATGTCATAAAGAGTGATTGTTGCATACAAAGTTATTAAATACCTGATAAACTTTCTGCTTTTGTTAGTCAATGGCATGGCGTGTTGGTACCGCGCGCAGGTCCTGATTTACGTGACAGTGACGGGTTCGATTCGCGGCTGGAGCCGATCGTATTTGACATATATACACAGGGTGGCTGTTGTCTCGAAGAGCGCAAGCTCACTTTGCTGTCTCCCTCAATTACTGTTGCTTTTTCTGTTCAATTAAAAATTAGCTGAGTTATCTCGCATTTTATATCTCGTCATAGTGGATGAGCGCATGTTGTTTTGTCGCATTATGGTGTCACATATACCTGATAAACCCAGCAAGCGGAAGATGATCGGTTTTAGCCAAGACGAGTTTTTACTCCATGTTTTTTGTTTCTCTCAGCTCTTTTATATCTCTTCGGATATGTTTCGTTAGCAATTTATTTTCTGGTACAATAAATAAAGGACGAAAATAGCTTAAGCAGAAAAAACGAAGCCACATTAATTCTTACGACTGGATGTTTCGACAACATAGATTCAACTGTCATCATACTTTCAATTTTGTACTGTCCTGCTGACACTGCTGATAATAACAGCCGAATCATGTTGTCGAAATGTCTAGTTTTAAGAATTACTGTGACATTATTTTTCCTCCTTCAGTTGTTTACTTTACGACCCTCTCGCCATCAAAAGCATTTATCTGCTTCTATTAAAAAATAATGACCGGTTGACCGGAAACAACCCTGCATGTCGGGAGCACTGCTGTTGTATTAGATTTGACAATTAGCTTAGCCGTGTACGTGTATTAACTTTTCTGTGAAGTTATGAACGT
Organism: Trididemnum miniatum; assembly: GCA_964006365.1. Lineage (NCBI taxonomy): Eukaryota > Metazoa > Chordata > Ascidiacea > Aplousobranchia > Didemnidae > Trididemnum > Trididemnum miniatum. The sequence goes on from OZ023244.1 coordinate 2,489,228, forward strand.
ATTAAAAAAGTCCCTTTGATTGTCTAATCCGTGACCTTTAGTTTCTGAATGCGTGTTCTCTTAGCTTCTCTTAGTGCTAGGCAATATAAAAACATTGATTGGTTTTAGCTGCTGAATCTTTATCGCCACCTCGCGATGACTCCGATACATCATCGTTCTCGGAAGATGACTCGATCGCTCAAATTAAAAAGGTGCGTAAAAGCTGTTTATTTTGCTTGTTGTTATGACTAGTAATTGCACCATCGCATAGCGGTGGTGCTTCTGTTGTCTTTTTTGTCTGATCTTCATTTTTATCGCCTTTTCTTTTAAAGCAAATTTCTGCTCCCAACCTGGTGTTGCAACCTTGCCTACTCTTTTGTTTTTTCGGCTTCTCTTGTCCTACTTGAGCGCCATGACGTTGGTCGTTTTGTTGCCTCTTTTCTCGTACCGTTGTTATATTTGTTTCATTTTACCGTATTCTTTATTGTGTTGACGGTGCTATATTATGCTTGAAACTGATCGATCTTTACTTAATGCAATAAGAATAAAGTAGCAAGGTACAGCAACCAAAAAATCTGATGCATTAATTCCAGTTTATTTTCAGTCTATACATTATTTGCAAAATCCAACACGAACTTTTTCGAATTTTGTAAATAATGTGTAGACTGTAAATAAATTGGAATTAATGCTAATGACTAGGCTCACAGCAAGACTTTTATTCACAGTTTGCTATTTTCCAAGACGTATTTAACTGTGCATGCTCCGATTTCCTCCATTGACAAAACTAAAACGAAAAGAAAATCGTGCTTGTAATGGCTGTATTGCGCCGAAGCGTGTAACGAGTGACGGGGCCCATCTCCGCAGATTAACGCCTGGGCAACACAGCTCCGAAGAAACGTTGCGGCGGTAGCGAACTTTTGGCGACAGTGTGTCCGATTTGACCGGGTTAGGAATCGAACGCACACCTCCCTCGCCGATAATCTTTAAACCTTTTCGTCAACCGGCCGATTTTAGCAAAACTTGATTGTGCTTATGCATGTTTTATTTTGTTGTTATGACAACAGTTTCTTTAAACAAGTTAACATTTTAATGTAGCAAATGCCGAAAATGCCATCAGACCACCAATTTTCTGCCCCTGCTGTGGCACCCCCTGGACCAGCTCGAGCTGATAGTCCCCCTAGTAGCGTATCGTCATCAAGTGACTCCTTTTCTGAAGTGGAACAAGCGCCTCCTTTGCCTCCTGCTTTAGGTAAGATGTCATAGACCTATTTTGTACATCGTGGGTTGTATTTATATATTTTTTGTATTTCTTTGTCTTCCTATGAAGAAAAAGCGATCAAAGCGCTGTAACCAGCTCGCTTAGGAGATGCCAGCCATCTGTGTATCACTCTAAGATGGGAAAATCTCGCCAAGTATCTTGACTTTCAGTCACAAGGTCCTGGGTTCGAACGTGAGTCTACCTGATGAGCGGTCAACCCGCGATACTAGTCTTCCAATGTTGTTTTAGTAAATTTTCCACGGCCTACCACAATATCTCTATTAGTTTTTTGAGCAACAGTAGAAACCTGAAAAGTAGAATTACAAATAGGTATGATTCAAGCTATATCAGCAATTTAGCTTTATCATCAATTCAAGTAGTCTATGCGCTTACTGTCCCTTTTTTTCTACTGTACCATCCAAATGAGGTTAACTACAGTCGATCTGTTTGTTTCATAAAGCTAATAAGTTTCCTTTCTAGAAAACGCCAATGAAACAATGGACAGTCCATGGGAGAACGAAGTTTCCGTGGTCCAACTACTGAAAGGCGATCGAGGACTTGGTTTTAGTGTCTGTAATTTCCCGGTAAAATGTGATTAGTATTATGAATTTTACATTTTTTATTCTCTTGCCACGAAAAACGACTAAATTATTATTCACGCAAAGATTTCGAAAGTAATATAGTAGTCGTAGTAGACTCTTAAATTTTTGCACCGTCAACTCGATAAAGACTACGGTAAGATGAAGGAAGTATGACAATACTAGAAAAGAGGCAACAAAACGATTAACGTTATGGCTTGCAGGTAGGAGAAGAGGAGTTAAAAAAAAGTAAGAGTAGGTAGGGTTGCGACGGCGAGAAATACCCAGAATAAAGAGTTTGGTTGCTTTCTTTTTCGTTTTGGAATTTGCCATTTTTGGTGTAAAAACTTGAGAGTTTGTGCAGTTAATTACTTCATGGTGATAGCAGATATTTTTGTTGCAGGATCCTCAGCGTCCGGACACACCTGCTGTACTGGTCCGGTCCCTGGTCAGTGAGGGCGTGGCAGAGCAGGACGGGAGATTGCAACCTGGAGACCGACTTATATTCGTTAACGACATGTCTCTGGAATCATGTGAACTTGAACAAGCTGTCGCTGTGTTGAAGGTCAGTGTTTTACTTTATTTTGTTTCAAGTTTTAGTAGACTGTTTCACAAACACTAAGCTCAGATGGCCGAGTTGTAAGAACGTTTGCCTCTGGAGCTGTAAACTCGGGTTTGATTTCGAGTCGAGTCAAATCAATAACTCCAAAATTGACATTTCACAGCTTCCCTGCTTGACGCTCAGCATTGAAAGGACAGTGTGAACAACAAGCCGGCAAGTTGACTTGCTGTGCCATTTGGAAAAGCACTTTACGGGATTCCCCCATCTTAGTGTGGTAGACAGATGGCTGGCAACTGTTAAGCGAGCTCGTTATGGCGCTGTGATCGTTTTCTCGTGATAGGAAGATAAATAATTGATTATGCAAATAATTGCATGATAAAGCCTCACCGTATCAGTTGCGATGATTGTTAAAAACGAGAAAGGTTAGCTGTTGCAGACTCAAGTGAGATTCTATCCCACAAAATGGAGTGCTTGCTATGCTCTTGGTTTCATCACTGCGTCATTAGCGAGCAAAACAGCCATGTTGCTTGATTTCTGTATTTTCATCTTTCTGTCAAGAGAAAGCGACGGAGGCGCAATACATAAGACGAATCCAGTCTCGTTTGGAGTAAGGATTATATGGATGAAATTTAGAGAATGCGGAGAGTTGTTGCGTGGAAGAAGGTTTTCTTTGGGAATGAAAGGGATGGTATATCGCATTTGCGTAAGATCAGCAATGTTAAATGGAAGTGAGACATGGTGTTTAAGGGAGAGTCAAATGGCAATTTTGAGGAGAACTGAAAGAGCCCCATGGTGAGGTCAACGTGTGGAGTAAAATTAGTGGTTAGAAAATATGGAGGAGATGTTGGGTTTAAAGGAAACGTTGGATAGAATGGCAAAGGCGAATTAAGCAAGATGGTATGGATCTGTGATTAGAAGAGGTGATCATAAGAGGTGATCATAATATACTGAAGAAGGCAATGATGTTGGAAGTGAATAAGCAGCGAAAGCAAGGACGGCCAAAAATATCGTGAAGGAGACAGGTGGAAGAGAGTGTGAAGAAAGTCGGTTTGAAGATCGAGGAAGCTGCAGATCGAACGAGTTGGAGGGAAGGTGTGAGAGCGATTGCGGAATGGATGAGGTGTATCCGGCTACCTTCGGTGACGAGGAAAAAACTGGATTGAAACTGGATGATGATGATGAATCCAGACTCGTTTAGGAGTGGTCTTTGTTTTCGAGGTTCCGACTGTTTAATTTGCTGGTTGTAAGATTCCACCAAGCATTTATCTTGTAGCGTCTTATCTAAAGACGCAACAATGAGGCTAGGGTGGTAGTCGAATCTTTTACCTTGCGATCATGAACGTCGTAAAAACGACGTTCGACCACACTGCCGACTATTTCTTTAGTTAGCCTAAATCCTAGCTCGTCTCGTTACTTTTTAACCATTGTTTTTATTTTTTAGGCTGTTCCGCCCGGTATCGTCGCCATCGGCGTTGCTAAACCAAAATCAAATTATAGCTCGATTAACGTCGCAGAGGAACCATTGGACGAAGCCAGTGGTAAGTCCGAATGACTTGGGTGAAATGCATTGTGTCATATCCTAGCTTCGTTGCTGCATCTGCGGCTGATTCACTTTGCCTGGCAAATGATTAACACGCACCATGGGACCGGCCATTTGGCGTAGTAGTTAAAGACATCGCTATTAGTGCGGAAGGTCTCGGGTTGGATTCCCGGGCCGTTTAAATCCGACACAGTGTCGGCACCGCTGCGATGATCCTTCGGAGCTGTGTTGTGTTGCCCAGACGCTATAAGCCACGGAGATGGGTCTCGTCACTCGTTATACGCTTCGGCGTGTTGCTGCAAGTGTAATGAAGGTTTTTACCTTGTCTCAGCCCCAGAAGCTGCGGAACCTCCGTCTCCTCGCCTTCCTACTCCAGAGCCTTCGTCTTCATCATCATCATCTTCTGAGGTAATGTTAAATCGAATTGTTTTATCAAATTGCAATAGCTAAGTGTGGGCCTGGATTTGCACTTGAGCAGTGCTGCGATGTTCGCACGTCTATTGTTTGTTATAATGTTGTATTGAACAAAAATTAAAGCTTTAAGGTGCGTTTGGCGATGCTCGGCTTGCGACAACGCGACAAAATTCTCCCAAGTTTTCGCTGGTTTTCGCGTTATCGCGAAACAGTGACAAGAAATAACCCAGGTGCAATAAGAAATTGTCGCGTTGTCGCCTATCGGTAAACGCACCTTTAAGCAAGTTAGTGATTTCATCGCAACAGCTGCATTTGCATTATAGAAGAATTGCTTACTTCTCTCACATTATTTCCTAGTGTATTTTTTATGGCTTGCAGCAAGGCAAATTTAATATTTCTTGATTTTAAGGAGAATATTCCTGCTGTATTCGTTCCACCATCCCCGGTTGTGCAGGTACTTTCAATTTTGTATTCTTTTTAAGACACATGATTAATTGATTATGGTTTTTTCTTTAGTATATACCAGTGTAGAGCGAGAACGCTGACAGCTTTTCATCCTATTTACTTATAGTTTTTAAATAAAATGATAATTTTCCTAATCGTGAAAGGCGTTTAGGATGGCACGCATGCCAAACTTAAAGTGGAACCTGTGTTTGACGTCACGTCGTACCTCGTATTTGGTAATTTCGAGACTTTATGCAACAAAGGCTTGCAAGCTGAAAAAAGTAAAAATGTGGCTTTAATGTGTTTGTTATTAATCACAATATTTTATTTGCAGGCGGCGCCACCTACTGTACCTGCGCCTGTTGAAAAGCCAAAAGAACGAGAAATTCAACGCCCGTCTTCAGTCAGTCGAGTTCCTGGTAAGTTTAAGCTTTTATTATAAGTTGGAAGTCGGTAGCATCGCTTAAAATGCTCAATTAACTGAGGTAATTTTTATGGATGAAACAGAAAAATTCAACAGTACTAAAATAAGCTTTGCGCTCTTCAAGTCAGCAGCCACCCCACATAATATGTCGAAGGCAATCAGCTTCAGCCGTGAATCGAACCCGTCAAGTACGATCTGTGACCTGCGCGCTACCGCTAGGCCTTGTCGCTGGATTTTTAATATTTATTCTTTGTAAGACCTTAGTTGTTTAATCATAGTAACACTTGTTGTGACTTCTGCAGGAATCGATGCCAGACCTCCTGCGCCAAGAGTGTCGTCTTCTGATTCTGACGTTTCGGGCAGGTAGGTTGGTTGGGTTTTGAAATAACTTTGAATTTTGTTTCTCAAAGTCATAATTTTCTCTTATATTTCTTAAACGACTGATTTTAGTTGAAGCATTAATTTTTTAGTTTTTCACCGTGAGGTCTTACGCTTACTTGCGCTCATTTATATGCAAGCTTATGAATATTTTCATAATGCGGCTGTCCCGGTTCTGAATTGAACCCGGGGTGCCAAATCAACCATCTCACTGCTCTATCTAGTTGTTGATAACTTTAACACAAAAATTTTGAAGGAAAAATTATCGGAAGCCACCTGCTCAGTTAAAACCTCGTATTGACACACTCAGGTAGAAGTGCTTGGTGCGATAATTGAGTGACGTGGTAGCAAAAATCCTGTGTTATTAGCTTTTTTCAAATTGCGGTGTAACTAGTAACTACAGAGTCATTACTGAACGTGAAGTTGAACGTTTATTGATCTTTGGCAAGTCTTAGATGCTGTTTGTTGTGCGGTTTTTGATTGCTTACTTGCTTTTCCCGTGAATTTTTTCACTTTTTAACCCTGTTATTTTTATTGCACGATACACCTAGGACGGTAATAGCTTAGGGAAAAAAAATAGAGTCGCTGTAATTCTTAAAACTGGACGTTTCGACAACATAGATTCAGCTGTCATCATCAGCAGTGTAAGCAAGGCAGTGCAAAATTGGAAGTGTGATGGCAGCTGAATGCAGTGAATCTATGTTGTCGAAACGTCCAGTTCCAAGATTTACAGCGGCTTCATTTTTCCTCATTTTTGTAGGTTTTAGCTTGGGGAATGGAGATCGTTCATTAAAGCTCGTGTCTGTGTTAATTCTGTAGCTGTTTGTTCTATTTGTTAATGCTCAGCGCCGGCAAACTAATGGGGAATTCCCTATTTGCTCCTTATTTCATTTTGGTAGTTCGTGTTCTGTTGATTGAGCTATCTTTTCGATTTGAAAAACAATCGTTAATAGTGTTTCAATCCTTCAAAGGCGTGTTAGTGTGCTTGGAATCAAACTTGGAATCAGCCATCCCACGATATAAGCCCACTTGACTTGCACTGCACATGAGGCCCAGTTTCTAGGTCGTTACAGATTCGATCGTTGAAGTACTAACAAAATTGTGTTAAAATTTGTTGCTTAATTTTGACCGATCCAGGAATTAAACCCCGTATGCTTGCTTCATGCCACGTCCAGATTATCTCATGATAATACAATGCATTGTCACGTAATAATCTGTATCATTTAGTCAGCACATGGAAGTGAAGCAGATTCCAATGTCCGGTATGACTGCTATTGCGTTGACAAGTAACGCCGGTGTAATCCGGTATGATCCGGTTGAAACCGGCCGACCAGGTAAGATCATTTCTATGATTTTTCATTAAGAAAGGAGCATATATCTTGCAATGGAGTGCATACAGACCTGCAGGGTCGTATTAAGACGTGTTGGGCTCCGACGCTAATTTTTTAGGAGCCATGCTTTTGCAGACTTGATTGTGACGTTAACGGCAGATCGTTTTGTTATAGGACGCGATTCAACCACTTTTTTTAGTGCGTCACACTCCTTACCGGGGGCCCCAGGGCTATAGCCCCCATAGCCTCCTCCTTAATCTGGCCCTGAGTGCTTAATACTTGTTTTAGCAAGGGCAAAAAATTATTTTTCGTTACGGTAGGTACCACAAGCTAAAAATCTTTGGGAGTCAAATAATTTTTTTTTTTTTTATTGGTACTGTACATTACAGAAAATAACTTTTCTGACCTGCTCTTATAACTTCTGATAAGACTTAACAAGTTCAAATTAGTGACTGTCAGTAGGTGGAGCAGTAGTTAGTAGTTACTGCCATTTGATATTGCGGCAGTATATTCTATCTTTGTTTTTAGCTAGGCCTTTTTGACTTGACGAGCCTGGGTTCTAGTTTTTTAGTTGAATGAATTGAGGAATAACAAAACAACAGCCGATCCTCTGCCGTTGGTGCTTAGCTCTAGGCAAAATGTCTGCAAAGACAAACTGTTTGGTATTCAGTCTGACCAGACCAAGAGCTACATCACTTATGTTAAAAAAGACGATATTGTCTGTATTTAATGAATCAGACACAAAAATGCGAGAAAAGATACCGATCAAAATAAAATCTTCATTATGCTGGCGGTATTACGCCGCCGCATGTAACGAGTGGCGGGATCCATCTTTGCGGATTAGCGTCTGTGCAACATAGCTCCGAAGAAACATCGTCGAGCCATTGGTGGTGGTCTATCCGATGGGAATCGAATCCCAGACGCACAGCACTGTTAGCGGTTTCTTTAACAACTACGCCACTTGCGTAAGATACTTCTGTTGAATCAAAATGGCGTGACCGTAATTTAACCTCTAAGAATCGTGTTTAAAACGTGGTTGTATTGCTATCTTAATGTGATGGTTCGTTGTGACATTCGCAAGCAGAGATGAATTTCTTAAGTGAATATGAATCTATAAAATTACTAATAGCTCAGCCAAGAAGCAGATAAAAACACGTGGGCGGATGCCCAAGTATTTGTAGATGTTTCTTTGGCTATGTTTGTGATTGTATGCTACCTAATTCCCAATTGTATCGTTTGCTGTGAAGCAATGATTTTGTTGCAATTCATTATTATATGTGTTCATTATTTTTTCATTTGTGAAATTAATCATTCAACGAAGTATTTTTTCAAAATTCTCACGAAAAATTTGTTAACTATCTTTAATACGTTTTTGCATTTCTTGTTTAGATGCATCTCGCTCCGTACCGGCTGTGCCGCCAAAACCGGTTGGTTATTCGGCACCGTCTTGGCAAAGCGCTGAACCGGCGGTACCGAGACCAAAACCGCCAATAGACGGTTTCGAAAGAATTGCTCAGTTAACTAAAGGAGATTCCAGTCTGGGTGAGTTGCCAGTCAACTAAAGGAGATTCCAATCTTTGTGAGTTGCTTCAAATATGCTGACTCATGGTTTGAGTTTGCCAAATGTTTTTTCGACACTCAAATCTTGCAAGACTTTGTACGTTAAGCTTCGGAGCAATTCTGAAAGCAATAAGCTGTATTGAATTTTCATTTGTTATAAAAAATGCATTAGTTGCATATTTATCCTCCTATCTCGATAAAACAATCAAAGCGCTATAACGAGCTCGTTTAGAATTTCCCAACCATCTGTCCACCACTCAAGATACGAAATTCCCGCCAAGTGTCTTTCCCAACAGCACAGCAAGTAAGCTTGTTGGCTTGTTCTTCCCACTGTTCTTCTAATGCTAAGCGTCAAGCGGGAAAGCTGTGAATACCAATTTTAAAGTCATTGGTTTGACCCGACTCGGAATCTAACCAGAGTGTGCAGCTCAAGAGGCAGACGCTCTTACTTGCCACTTGCCCATCTGAGCTGTGAAGCAAAAAAAGTGATCGAAGTACTACTTGTTTCCCACAGGTTCAAACGTATTTAAAGTTCATTATTAAGTGCCAATCCTGACCAGTTTGTTGGTCATTAATTACGATATCAGAAGCTTGGCTCACAACCTTGCTAGCTTCTTTCCCGTCCTGTGCAACTACTGTGGTTGGCAGATTTTGTGTGTTAAGTAACTGCTGTGGTCGACAACAACAGTAACAGATGAGATGGCCGAGTGGTTAGAGCGTCTTTCTGTGGAGCTGTTGATTTTGGTTTGCTTCCGGGTCGGGTCAAACCAGTAACTGCAAAATTAGTATTCACAGCTTTTCTGCTTGACGCTCAGCATTAAAGGGCAGTATGGAGAACAAGCCGGAAAATTAACTTGTGCCGTTGGTAAAGGCACTTAGTGGGATTCCCTCCATTGTAGTGTGGTAATAAGATGGCTGGCAACTCCTAAGCGAGCTCATTATGACGCTTTGATCGCTTTCTCGAGATAGGAGAATAATTATGTAACTAAATACAATAAAATGGTCGCAGATATAAGCAAGCATTTGCGTCTTTAGGAATCCAGGTTGTGCCTGACAAGGAAGGAGACGGGCTGATCGTCAGTTCTATCGCCCCTGGTGGAGCTGTGGCCAGGGCCGGGGAGCCGAAGCGTGGTGACATGATCCGACGCGTCAACCATGACTCGGCCGTGGGCCTAGGTGCGGCCCAGGGCCGCTCTTTGATTCTCAACCATTCCCAACATAGCGCTGATGTCAAGTAAGAGATTAAGTGTTTCATCGTAGGAGATATGTGTGTGATGCTTGTTACGAGTCGGCAAGGTGGTTGGGAGCGTCGATTTTACGTCGGTTATTATCGCGAGGTTGATGGTTCAACTCCCACCCTAGCCTCGTTGCTGCGCCCTTTGATAAAATGCTTTACGATAATTATTCCTGTTTGGTGAAACCTGACAAGCGACAAATTAAAAGAAATCAGAAGCAAAACTCAACCGGGAAACTCGGAGGCAAAGAAAACTCCTAAGCGAGTCTGGATTTCTTCTATGTATTGTACAGCGCCTCCGTCGCTTTCTTGTGACTGGAGGATGAAAATGAAATAACTGCTGCCACGATAGCACGTTACTGTGTATGCTGTGTTTAAACAAAGAAGCCCGGTTCGAACCCGGGTTCATTGTTTCACTCGCACGAAAAAACATTGAAACCGTTGTGGTAAAATGACGTAAACTGTTTCAGAATATCTTACATTCCACGACGATACATCCACGCATTCAAAGAGGGACTTCCGGTACCGGAAGATGACGATGATGACGTCGCAAACGAACTTCGGACTCCGAAAACTCCGAATCGAGTCGGAAATTTTGCTGCTACCAAATCCAAATTTGAGATGCCTGGTAATAAGTCTATTTTCTTTGGTTATGTAATGAAGTGGAAGTATGACACAGTAATGTCATGGTGTGGTCAGTTCGGGCGTCGATTTTATGACTTCCATAATCGCAAGGTATATACTATGGTTTAAATTAGAGGTGGGAAATCTGCGGCCCACTTAATTTTTTAATGTAGCCCACGTAGAGCAACTTGAGCATACAACATAGCGTCGAAAACGTTAAACTTTAAAAACTACAACACATTCAACTATTTGTTAGATATGCGTGGTAAAACGCACCAAGTAGTTTTTGATTTTGCAGTAAAAAATAATTTCCTCATTAATTTGCTAAATTTGCAACATAACCATTAACCAGGGGTATTTTACATGGATTTGAAAATTTTAAGATGTTTTGGCCCGCTCGAAATATTATGCAATTAATGTGGCCTGGACTACTACGTCAGTTTCCTCACCCCCGGTTTGATTCTTGCCCAAGCTTCAGTTGCTATGCTTACACATCATTGATTATTGTTTGGCGAATAACTACGTAACAGTGAAGTAAAAAAAAATTGAAATAAGTTTTCTTCACTTCCACGTGATGAGAAATCATGTCTCACAATTGACTTTTTTTAGTTTCAAGCGGCTGTCAATCTAACCAATGATTATTCATTTCAGAACCGAAAGCAAATCGACCTGCTCCGATCAAAGCAAATCTTTGGGGCCCGATACAAAGGTGAGTTGGAAGAATATTTTATGCCGAAAGTCGTATTGTAGCTTTGTTAGTTTAAGTTTTTTATTGCTTGAATTTGACTAGATACAAGTAGGTTTAAATCTTTTTCTTTGTACAACGGTCAAGCATACAGTTGAATGTTTATTGTTCAACTATAAATATCACAGCGGAGAATACGGTCAAAAATACTTGGACGTACGTTTCAACTTACTCCTGGTGCCATTGTTAACGCTGTAAGCAGAGGTGGCAGCGCAAGTCATAAAAGTTGCGCCGCAAGCGCACGCGCTACTAGTCTAAAATCCTTGCTCTGCGATCGTTTCCGCAGGTGCCAAAAAATAGTTGCGCCGCAAGCGCACGCGCTACTCGGGAATCTGAAATCCTTGCGCCGCGAGCGTTTCCGCAGGTGACAAAATATAGTTGCGCCGCAAGCGCAACCGCAACAGCGCAAGTTAGGCGTTTTGAAAATACCGGTTCTAGTCGATGCACTGCTATTGGGGAAGGGCGAAACAGAAAAATCAATGATTCGAGAATCTTGCTGAAGATTTTTTAAAATCTGGAACGTTTCTGCTTGCTTCAGGAATGTGTTGCTCAGGCGCTAATCCGCGAAGACGGGCATCGCCAAGGGGCGCAGCTTCCTCCCCAAGATATTTCAAGTACCGGCGGTAATGCAGGCATTGACGTCGAATTATACCCAAAGGAGAAGAGGGCAGTTTATGTAACGTCCACTTTGACTTTTTGTGGACCGTCCAGAAAAAAAAGACCCTTTTGACTTTAAAAATCGACCATCGACGACCTTATTAGTTTTGCTGGATCCAATGCCGCAGTGGTTTTGCTGTTGGTAAAAATCTCGTTTTCATCTTGCATTTAGAGTTGATATACTTCGTGTGCCTGGACAGTCCTTGGGCATCAGTATTGTCGGGGGAAAGACGGACGATAGCGGACAGCAGATCCTTACTGACAGTGGCGAAATAGTGCAGGTACGAAAATAGGTTCAAAAATTAAACCTTTATTGTACGCGCGGTATTACGCCGAAGCGTGTAACGAGTTGCGAGATCCATCTCCGCGGCTTAGCGCCTGGGCAACACAACCTGAAACTCCGAAGAAACGTCGCAGAGGTGGTAATCTGTTCGCGACGCTGTGTCCTATTTGACCGCCCCGGGAATCAAATCCAAGACCTACCACACCGATAGCGATGCCTTAGTCCATTATGCCAACCGGCTGTTTTCTGTGCCAACTTAATTTTTTTTTTTAGGCCTTGGCGTCTAACCAGCTAATATAACCAAAATATGAATTACTACGCAGTTTTTATTGCATGCTGATCTCGTATATTAATGTTTTGTGGCATCGATCAAATGGAAGGAATGCGTTTATATGTTTGATGACAGGATGTAGCTTGACAGCGCTTGCATTGACATTATTAATGGTTTTTACGCTGCTTTTCCTATATAAGAAGCAAAGTGGTAATTTCTAATCAGAATTTGGGCAAAGCTAGCTTAAGCACAACCTTAGCTTGGCAGAAATTTGCAGTAATTATATGGGTAAGTTTTTGTGGGTATGCAGCTAAGCTTTAATGGCAATTAAGTCTAGAATAATTGATATTTCATTTTTAAGTTATTAAAAATACTTAATAACATATCCTAAAAATCGATTTAACCCTGATTAGTTGCAAACGAAACAGATATAAACCTGAAGAAATTGTTGTCGTTAGTCATTGTCAGTTGCTAGAAAATTGAGAAAACACTCCAGCCGGTTGCAGTAGTGCTAAAAGACCCCGTTATATCAGTGCAGGAGCCTTGGGTTTGATTCCCAGGTCGGTTAAATCGAGCGTAGTGTCGACATCGCTGCGACGTTTCTTCGGAGCTGTGTTGCCCAGGCGCTAATTCGTGAGCATGGACCCCGCCACTCGTTACACGCTTCGGTGTAACACCCCGAGTATAATGAAGATTTGATTTTGAAATAATGCAATTATTTTGTATTTGAAATTCGAGCTGAAGCAATGTTTTTGTGATCAGGGTATCTTCATTAAACAAGTAGCCCCGGACGGCCCGGTTGGAACAGACGGAAGGATCAAAGTTGGAGACAGAATACTGAAGGTAAGGTCGTGTTTTTGAAAATATGTGCTACACTATCTGATTTTGTTTAGACGATGATTTAGGGCCAGAATTTTGACTAATTGCAACTTGGCTGCTATGGCACGCACACGTGGAATTGCATCCAATGGAATGCTGGCCTACGGCAGGTTGACGTAATGGTAAATGACACCGTCAACAGTGCGCGAGGTTCGGGGTTCAATTTCCGGGCCGGTCAAATCGGATGCAGTGTCGCAAACGGTGCGCCGAGGCGCTAAGTCGCGTAAGTGGACCCCGCCACTCGTTACTCCTACTCTAGCTCTTCTACTTCGCTTCAGCGCTGCCGCTTACAAGTTATAGAAAATTCTTGAACGCGTTCGATTCATGACTGGTGCCGACCGCATTTGGCATGTACCGGGTGGCTTTTGACTCTTAAGAGTGCGAGCTCACTTCGTAATCTCCATTAACTGCAATGCTGAAGTTCAAGTTGAAATTAACCTCGGTTATTTCGCTGTAATTTTATTGTGCAGGTCGATTCTTTTGATTTAACAAACGCGACGCACGAGCAAGCAGTAGAAGCGATCAGAAGAGCGGGGTCAAAGGTCACATTTGTGGTTCAATCATTTGTTGGTCAGGACAAAGTAAGTAGGCCTTTTTTTTGTATGGAAGTATATTTTGACTTGTGGTACCAACCGGTTGGAGTATGGTTGTCGGTGCAGTAGGTCTGGGGTTCGATTTCCGGCCTGGTCAAATTGGACACAGAGTCGCAAAGACTCGCTTACCGCTGCGTTATTTTTGAGTTGTGTTGTTCAGGTGCTAAGCCGCGTATATGGACCCCGCCACTCGTTACACGCTTCGGCGTAATGTCGGGAGTATAATGAAGACTTTGATTTTTTTGTTGCTTTAGCATAATGCAGTGGAAAGATAGAACAATTTTAAATTCGTTCTACCAGCATAGATTTATGGGGTTATATGGTAAAGGTCACAAAAACAACTAACGTTTCGAAAGTGATGGCTATGTAACGTTGTAACAGGTGCTTATCATGCACTAGTGTTAATTTGTTGCCATACACAGAGTGGCCCCAAAAGTAAGTTCACCATTTCACGCTGTTTATTGGTATGAGAATTTTACACTAGATCATCAAAAAATTCATAATGTCTGTTAGTATTTTGAAGCCATTGTAGACACAGCGTCGTCAACGGCTTGCCACCGCTGCGATGTTTCTTCGGAGCTGTGGTGCTAAGTCGCGGAGATGGACCCCGCCACTGATTAGACGCTTTGTATAATGAAGATTTGATCACTTTTTTAACCTGTGGAAGCGTTAAACATAAGGGAGGCTCAGTAGAGACGCGATTTAACATATATCAGTCACGATGCACTTTTGTGGCATAGTGGTGTTATCACGTTTTCATAATTTAATATCTATAATAACTTCGCAATTGACGAAGTCGCGTTAAATGTCTCTTGTCTGTTTCACGTGAAATCTCGAATGTAGAATATTTAGTTACCGGTGTTTTAAAGTGTGCAGCAGACACTAGCAGTTTTACTGTTGTGTTTTTGATACATGTAGACTGCGAAATGCATGCCTTAGCTGAAGGTTTAGTGCAGAGTAGTAGGGTTGTTTGAGTAAGTCTATGCGCATTCCATTGACTCGAGAGTAGTTTTAGAACTGGAATTTGTAGAAATTTTTCCCATTTGTTAATGATTTAGCAATGGTGAACATTTTCCTGACTACTTGTCCTGTTTGAGTGCTTCTGACAGTCCAACGAGCTTTCTGCGTCATAATCTATTTTTCGTGGCATAATCACTTATTTTAAGTATGACATCAGAAATTTGCAAATGCTGGGTTAATGCTCATCAAAAAAACAAACCCTAAGCGATGGGCAATAATAAAGAGTACAGAATTAGCACTATTTTATTAAATTATTTTTTTTTATTATTGGTATAAACTGAGCAGGCGGACAGCTGCTGACTCGAAGCTCACTTTGCTGTCTCCCTCAATTACTGTTGAACTTTCAGTTCATTATGATCAGACAAAGAAAACGGTTTAGAGCGTTAATATGGAGATATTACAATGCTGTTACGAATGTTGTTTTCGCATGTTGATAATCTGACTAATTACTTGTTTTGAACAAGATATAGAGTATTTTGTTTGAGAAGCTATGAACTGACGTAACAATCATGTCTTTATTATGTTGTATGAAATTCTACCAGGTTGTTTTTAATCGTGCGCCAACATCTCGTTTTATGCGAGCACGAACCATGGTGAGAGCCCGGTTTGTTTGATTTGCATGGCATGACATCATTTTGAAGTCTTGTACACTAGTTTTATACTTTTTTGTGTAGATATTGATTTAGAAACCAAAGTTCGATCCCTTGGCAGGTGTAATTTTGCAGTATTGCTTGTTTTCTGCAGCTGTTACCAACGTTCGTGATTGGCTGTTTGGAATCTTTCAAAATAATACTCCCAGCTTTGGCGCAGTAGATAAGGACATCGTTATTGGTGCCGGAGGTGTGAGGTTCAATTCCTGGGCCGGTGAAATCGGACACAACGTTGCCAACAGATTGCCACCGCTGCGACGTTTCTTCGTAGCTGCGTTGTCCATACACTGAGCTGCGGTGATGGAGCGTCGTCACTCGTTACACGCTTCGGCGTAATACCGCGAGTATGATGAAGTATGATGAAGATTTGATTACCAGCTTTCCCCGTTAGGCGCTAGCGGTAAAAGTTAAGTGTGAGTCTATAAACTGTATAGTGCATATCAACCTTTTTCACGCATATTCTGTACAATTGTACTGTTATGTGGTTTGTGCGACCTTACCTGAGCAATGGTTAATCAATTCCGAGATCAAACTCGATGAACCTGCAAAACTTTAAGTTCTTTTCCCCAGCTCAGATGACCTAGTAGTAGGAGCGTCTGCCCCTGGAGCTGCACATTCCGATGTCATTCCGAGTCGGATCAAACCAATGAGTGTAACATTGGTATTCACCGCTTCCTTGCTTGACACTTAGCATTTTATTTGTGCCGCTGGCGTGATTCCTCCATCTTTAGAGTAGTAGACAGGTGGCAGGCAGCTTTTAATCAAGCTCGTTATAGCGCTTTCATCGCTTTCTAGAAATAGGAGGATAAATATGCAACTAAATACATAAACAAAATTACGGAGGCGGGGCACTTTGAAGTCACCATAAGCTTCAACGTAAATGAAACGTGATTGCATGTTCGGTTATTCAGTCGTCCCACTCTTCACAGTAATTTTCACCGTATACATTTTGCTCCATTTCTGCATGTTATTGGTGTGGTAGCGCATGGTGCACTAGAGTGCTTTTTGGTAGATTATTCCTCGTTATAGTTACCTTGTCCACATGCCCAGTTTAAGTGCTTCCAAAGACCCAAGTGCTTCCTGCATCACAATTAAATTTTTGATGTCATAATCACTTAATTGTTGTTTTATTTATGACATCAAAAAAATTGATTGTGATGCAGTGGGCCGTTGGAACCACTTAGGCTGGATGTGTGGACAGAGTAACTGTCACTAAAAATTTGCTTTGTGTATTTTTCCGCATTACATTGAAATTTTAGTGGTTGAAAAAGTAAAAGGATTATATTGTATAATTCTTGGTTAATATTGGATGATAAGTGAAATTTTTGGTGCGTTTCTTTTGTCAAATAAATGAATGAAATTTGCCTTAGTGGTTTGTCTGTTGATGAAACTGTTGTTGCGAATGTTTTCTAAATTCACGTATTTTTAAACTTTATAGTAAAGTGTTTAAATTTGCATAAATCTTATTGCAGAAATTGATTTGTGTTGTTTCGTTATTTATAAGTGCTGCTCTTTATGTTACTGAAACGCCTTTAGGGGCTATTCGAGTAGTTTTGTCCGTAACAAGCGTTATAGCCCTCAAGTGCATTAATCACCCTTCCCACTTGTCCAATATTAGTGAGCTTTCGTCTCGTGGTTGTAGTTGCTGCTGCACCATAATCAATTTTTTGATACCATAGTTAGAAAAAGTGAT
Organism: Trididemnum miniatum; assembly: GCA_964006365.1. Classification (NCBI taxonomy): domain Eukaryota; kingdom Metazoa; phylum Chordata; class Ascidiacea; order Aplousobranchia; family Didemnidae; genus Trididemnum; species Trididemnum miniatum. Next base: position 2,506,345 of record OZ023244.1, read on the forward strand.
TATATGATATCAAAACTAGAGCGAAGAACCGCGGGCTTAAAAAGCTCGCTGAAATTGTACATGTGGACAGGGTAAATATAGTCTGTCGTGACTAGAAACCTCTATTTTGTTTGCTTCAAGCATTCATATATTTAGAACTGCTCTGCATATACTGCTGATGGTGGCAGCTTAATCAATGTTGTCGAAACGTCTAGTTTTAACATTCAAAAATTCTTTTTTGCAGAGCAATCGAAATGTAACTGAAGCAAGATCAATGTCTCAAGGTATGTGGTTTGAGATTCTGAGTGACAATTTCTGACAGTTCATATGACCGAGTGGTAAGAGCGTCTGCCTTTGGAGCTGCAGATTCTGATTTGATTCCGATTCACGGCCACAGTCGATTGCATTTAAAATATATGCCGGGTGGCTGCTGACTCGAAGAATCAGAATCAGAAACTATTTATTTGTCGCCGAGATAAAAAAACGGGCATGAAACAACACACACATACAAAAAAAAAAAAAGTAAAGCATTGGTGAATTATTAGCGACAGGGAGACTGCGAAAGACCTCTCGGTCATCGAGTCAAGAGCGCAAGCTCACTTCGCAGTCTCCTCAATTAGTGTTGTATTTTAAGTTTAATATCTTAAAAATAACCACATGTATTAGTTTAAGTTGATTAGCAAAATGCTAAAATTCGTGGCACCACTAATTGAGCTAATAGTAGATTTGTATTTAATAACTGGCAAACTTTAAGCGAGCGTTGTTTCAGACATAATATTTAATGACCAAATTTTTTTCAGAACAAATTGAAGCGAAATCTGATCCTGCTGGTGGTGACGTCATCAAAGTAGATTTGGTGAAAGGTCCTGCTGGAGTTGGTTTAAGTTTGGCGGGGAACAAGGAAGGGTAAGTAACTGGCTCTGTGGTGCAAAACGGTTTTAGAAATTAAGTTGTAAACATCTCAAAAATATTTGAAAATCAATTCAAATATTCATTATACTCGCAGTATTACGCCGAAGCGTGTGACGAATTGCCCGATTTCCGCAATTTCATATCCGAAGAAGCATCGCAGCGGTGGCGAGCCGTTGACGACGCTGTGTCTGATTTGACTGGCTCGGGAATCGAACCTTAGTCGATAGCGGTGTGCTCAACCACGACGCTGACTGGCTAGTTTGTGATGAATTATTAACGCAAAATTTTGTGTTTTCCAGGTCTGAACAAAGTATTTTTGTTGTTGGGATCAACCCCACTGGGGCTGCAGGCCAAGATGGGCGCATTAAAGTGGGGGATCAAGTTCTTGAAGTAAATGGGACTGTCCTAAACGTCAAAAACAATCACCAGCTGGCGTCAAATGTGATTAAAAACGCCCCATCGAAACTCCAATTTGTCCTTCTAAGGTTAGTTCTTACGCGAGACATTTATGTAGTGATGAGGGGCAAAATTTTTTATCGTGAATACGATGAGTATGGAACAAAAATAGCTTACGGAGGAATAATAGAGCCGCCGTAATTATTAAAACTGGACGTTTCGACAACACAGACTCAGCTGTCATCATCAGCAGTGGAAGCAAGGCAGTGCAAAACTTACCGTTTTATTTTTCCTTCATCACGAAAATTCGCTCCTGCCACCTCGCAAGGATAAGCTGGTCTAGAAAAGACGGATGAAAATTCACTTTTAACACCATCCCTGCAGGAAAACTTTTTCGCCGAAACAACTTGTTTTAGACATTTGTAGAACCCTTGGTGATTTGCTAACTTCAGACTTGTTTAAGATATTTTTTAAAGGTTAGGGACAGCGTTTTTGTGGTTTGATTGTCTTATTGAGGTTGTTATTCTTGTTTGGTATATTCAAAAATTATTCATAGTAAATTTCTTGCCAAGCTTGACGTACACATTCCTGATGATGACTGTTTGAGCGTTATTACGAAACGTCGGTGGCATAAATTTTTAATTCATCTGAATAAATGTGGTTTTTAGGAAACCTAATCAGTCCAATCCCACCAGTCCGAGATCGTCCATGGCCCCGGCAGTCCAGAACCTTCCAAAAGAGCAGTCCCGCTCGAGTCGAGCGAAGAGCATGTCATCGGAAGAAAAATTTGAATCCCCATCTCGACGGTCGACGAGTAGTAGTGGGCCGGAAACTCCTCATTCTGATGTGCGCGTCATCAAACTAGTGAAAGATTTTCAAGGTCTGTGACGTCATAATCACTATTTTCCTGCGTCAAAAGTTGAAAGCTTAACTTTCGCCAGAGCTGAACTGTTGTTTAATCAAAAAATCAAATCTTTATGAACTCGTATTTTCGCAGTATTACGCCGAAGCGTGTAACGAGTGGCGGGGTCCATCTCCGCGGCTTAGCGCCTGGACAACACAGCTCCGAGGAAACATGGCAGCGGTGGCGAGTCGTTGGCGACTCTGTGTCTGATTTGACCGGCCTGCGAATCGAACACCAAACCTCTCACGCCGATAGCGATGTCCGTCACCACTACCCCAATTTTACAATGATGTTTCTTTAAAATAAGTTTGCCAACTTTGCTTATTAGAATATGGCCCTCGTGAAAATCCTTACTAATTTTTCTCTACGGTTGTTTTTACGCTTGTTTTCATTGCAAATAATGATTATTGTATTACGACTCGTCTTGATCGCATGTTTAAATTTTTGTGAGTTGTTTAGCTTATTACAATAACTTCTGTCCAAATGTTCAGTTTAAGTGGTTTCGAAAGCCACTGGCTTTTTGCATCATATAACCGAATTTTGATGTCATAATTCAAACAAGTGATTACCATCAAAAATTTGATTGTGATGCAGAAAACCCGTCTGCTTTTGGCCCGCTTAGCTGGTAATATGTACAGTGTAAATGTAGGCTCTTGCTAAATTTCCTGTAGTACATGATGTAAGGAGTAGCACTTCAGTTACTGTGTTTAGTTGTTCATTTTACTTGAAATTTCTATCCGTTGCATTACTTATTCGTTTTCTAGGTCTTGGATTCGCAATAGCAGAGACCCCGGGCGGTATCGTGGTCCAGTCCATTGCGAAAGGTGGCACGGCAGACAGAGATGGTCGGTTACAAAAAGGTGACCATATTGTGGCCGTGGACGACCGGTCACTAAGCGGAGTTTCTTATACTACGGTATGTCGGTTTTCTGTTGTAGCTACAAATAAATTGCACTTCTGAGCCCGCTGATATTATCATAAAGACCCCAGCATCTAATTTCTAATCAAATCTTCTGTATACTCGCGGTATTACACCGGAGCGTGTAACGAGGGCGGATCCATCTCCGCGGCTTAGCGCCTGGGCAACACAGCTCCGAAGAAACATCGCAGCGGTGGCGAGACTGCGTCCGATTTGACCGACCCAGGGATCACTTCTTGCGCGGATAACGATGTCTCCGACCACAACACCAACTTGCCATTTCGCATGGTTGTTTGCGCAAAAAATTTTCAGGGGATTTTGCTTTTAGGACCCTCATGTGCTCGTTCTTCTTAGCATACTAGGATAGACTAAGAAAAATAAACATTTATATTTCAGCATCGTTTATGAAAATGGTTTCAGTAATGCGACGTGACCTAATAACGCTAAGACTGACCGTACGAATTTTGCATAAACTTGCTAGTTAGAATTTGCTGGTGCTGCGTCTCACTTCGGACATTGATTCAGGAGATTGAATTTCTAAGAATGTAGAAAGTTTTTTATTACTAAATTGTCGATTTTCTTGTGTTCAGGCGATCCAGATTTTGAAACAAGTTCGAGGAACTGTGAAGTTATACGTGTCGTCGCGCCCCTTAGCCTCTCCAACACCCTCTGGTAAGTGTCTTTTTGCTAACTCTTCGTGTTGTATTACTCGTGCTAATGTCACAAGTTCTTATTTTAGACACTTCTGCCGTATCTTCTGTCCTATCCAGAACCACTAGTCCCTTGTCTTCGTCCAACCAAGACCCCCTGACCTGTCCAATTGTCCCAGGAAAAGAGACCACGATTGAGATTAACAAAGGCAAACATGGGCTTGGTGTCAGCATAGTTGGAGGTTCTGACAGTTTATTGGTGAGTAGAATGTTTTTACCCTTTTGTGACGTCACAAATATTAATGACAATATATTTTGTGACATCACTTTGCGTGTGACGTTTAACAGCTCATCCGGTCGAGTGGTAAGAGTGTGCGCCTCTGGAGCTGTGGACTGTTTGGATTCCGAGTCGGGTCAAACCGATTGGAATTCACAGCTTCCCTGCTTGACGCTCAGCATTAAATGGACAGTGTGGAGAACAAGCCGGCAAGTTTACATGTTGTGCCGTTGGGAAAGGCACTTAACCGTTGGAAAAGCCACCATCTTATAGTAGTAAACAGATGGCCGGCAACTCCTAATTTAGCTGGTTACAGCGCTTTGATCGCTTTCTCGTGATAGAAAAATAATTATGCTACGAAATACAAACACACGTGTTTAGAACGCGGTGCTGGTGCATGCAGTGTACGATGAAGGTGCTGCAGCGAAGGACGGGCGCTTGTGGCCAGGTGATCGCATATTGTCGGTAAATGAGAGCGATTTGACCCGAGCTACGCACGATGAAGCGATCGAAGTCCTCCGCAATACACCGGGAAAAGTTCGGCTGGTCGTTCTCCGAGATGAAAACAGGTAAGAATGATAACAGGTTTCGTAGTACAGCAAATATGGGACGAAAATAGCTTAAGGAGGAAAACTGAAGCCGCGGTAATGCTTGAAACTGGCCGTTTCGACAACATAAATTTAGTTGTCATCATCAGCAGTGTTTCAAACAAGACAGTACAGAACTGAAAACTTTAGGTTTCAGTTTTGCGGAGTCCCACTTTCACTCCTGATGATGGCACCTATATCTATGTTGGCGAAACGCCTAGTTTTAAGAATTATAGTGGCATTTAAGTTATTTTTGTCGCATATTTATTGTATTCCAATAGGAGATTGTTTGGCAAATTCATGCGCATATTTCAACCTAGCATAGCGCGTTTGCTTGGTACTTATTCTGGTTGATTACTGCTTGTATGTGACGATTGTGACAGATATGTCAGTATTTTTAAAACCAAAATAAGTTTTGCAACTGCCTGAAGTTGAGATCTTTGGAGATGGCTTGGGCCACTAACCGTTAACCGGTCTTTTTATTGCTTCGCCAACGGCCCAGTTCTATGTTTTGCTTTCTTACTGCGCCGCTAAGGACCTGCTAACAATTTTTGAAATCCTTGAATCTTCACGAAAGATGAAGCAAATAATGAGAATGTTTTTTCGTCGGGCCAGGCCTTACTTTCGGGATGAGTTGCCGGGTCGGTTGCGGTCATCGAGCTGGAGGTTCCGCACCATGGGCGTTGTGAGTTGCAAAAAAGTCAGCCTGTGCCATCTACTCTGATTAAACAGAAAAAGTGTTATGTAAACGCATTTATTGGTGCTTTTTTCCGTTAAGTCTGCAGTATCTTGCTGTTAACCCTAATCACCGGCCCAGGAATCGATCTCACGTCTCTGCATTGTCAACTTGTACGTATCAATGCTATTTAATGCAGAGAGGGAGTTGCCCAGCAGAATGATGACGAACAATACGACATCCACGATGTTCAATTGAACAAAAAGAATGGTCGTAGCCTTGGCTTGAGCATTGTGAAAAGAAAGTAAGTGGAATTACGTCAAAGTATCACGCGTCTGTTAGTATAATGTATTTAGTTGCATATAAATAATGTATGATCCTATCACAAGAAAGCGATCAAAGCGCTCTAACGCGCTCCATTGTCAAAGTTTGGTTTGTTTAAACGAATTTTGTCGATGATTTTTGTCTGTTAGTAAAGCTTGAATTAGTATCTCGTTGTGTGGAGACTTTTCTGATTATAATGGATGCTATTGCCTTTCATCGCTTGTATATTGCAGGAACCACCCTGGAGTCTACGTCGGGGACCTTGTTCCTGGGGGATTGGCCGAGAAAGAGGGCTCCCTTCTCAGAGGGGATCGTTTCTTGATGGTAAATGACGTGGATGTAAAAACAGCCCCTCAAGAAGTGGTGGCCCAACTGTTAAAGGTGAATTAAATCTACTGAACGTCTTTGAAAAAAATATCGGCGCAAGAGGTCTGGGTTTGATTCCCGGGTCGGTCAAATCGGACACAGCGTCGCCAACGGCTCGCCACCGCTGCAATGTTTCTTCGGAGCTGTGTTGCCCAGAGGCTAAGCCCCGGAAATGGTCCGCGCCACTCCATCGGTGTAATACCGCGAGTATAATGAAGATTTTATTTTTGTGATGCAACCATGTCGTGTTTTCGATCATAATCGCGTGCTGTGCGGTTAATTTCAATTCTTTGCTGCAGTCATCACATGGTAAAGTGGATATAAAAATCGGACGAATGGCATCCGGGATACCGAATGACCTGGTGACCTTGCCAAAGGTCAACGTAAAGGTGCCTGAAGGTCATTCCCATCAACCCATTATCACTACTATAGAACGAGAAGAACATCACCTGAAATTCATTGAAATTGAGAAGGTCAGTAGTAAAATTAGCACTTTAGCTATGTGTATGCCATTGTAATGCTAAGACCGTGTGTTTTTTGATGAGTTGGTGGCATTGTTAGGCTATGTTAGCGACTACTTGTAATTTTGGCTCTGATAATCTTTTGTGGAAGTGGTTTACCGAAAAAGTGCTTTGATTTTGAGAAAAGTTTAGTTCAAGAAAACGATTTTTTTGGATTCTAACCTGAGTTTTAAATTTCTAAGCTTGAAATGCATTGCGGTTGCTGATATTGTAATTCGATGTCATCGTCAAGAAACAAACATCATTGGCTCCGTAGTGCATTAAAATTGAGAAGTTTGTTTTATTCCGCCGTTTTTTTATCACTGAAGTTTTTACGCAAAAATCTTTTCAACAAGCAAGCCCTGTTCACACCTTAATCTCCTTATGGCCCTCCACTTCCAGTCTACTCTGCTTTGCTATAATTCAGACCGGCCAGTTGGCGTAATGGTTAGAGACACCTTTAACGGTGCAGGAGGTCGGGGTTCGATTCCCGGTTCGGTCAAATCGGAAACATGTCGCCAACGGCTCGCCACCGCTGCGATATTTCTTTCTGTTCTGCCCAGGCGCTAAGTCACGGAGGTGACCTCGCCACTTGCTATGTGCTTCGATATGATACCGCAAGTATAATGAAGATTTGATTTTTTTCTAGCCTGTCAACGCCCCTCTAGGTATCAGCATTGCTGGTGGTGTAGGTTCTCCATTGGGGGATGTCCCCATTTTTGTCGCGATGGTGCATGACAGTGGACCCGCCACGAGAAAACTAAAAGTAAGTGTGATTACTCTGTATTTTACTTCATCGCTTTCGAATATTGGAGATACGTAAAATTATGCGGTTGTTTCTTCCTAATAGTACCGTAAACGTTTTGATGGAGCTGACGAAATTCTCTTCGTTTTATTTGTTTCTCACTTTTACTTCGGCAAATTTAACTGATTAAAACAACCTGGCTTTACCGCAGAGAGTTTTACAGATGTTTTGAGGTAGGAAAAGTTACTTATGAAGTAATTTGCTTGCCGACGATTCCAGCGTCACTCGCCAGTTCGCATAGTGGTGAAAATATCGCCTTATGCGCCTGGAGGTTTGGGGTTCGATTCCCGGGCCTGTCAAATCGAACACAGTGTTGCCTACGCTGTAATGTTTCTTTGGAGCTATGTTGCACAGGCGCTAAGCCGCGGAGATGGACCTTGCCATTTATTGCTTCGGTTGGCGATAACCAACTTGTGGGAAATTACTTAGATTTTTATGAAACTTCCATCCTAATTGCAGGTCGGGGACAAGATTATGAGTGTGAATGGCCAGAGTACAGAGGGCCGGACTCATGATGAGGTGGTCGATATGATGAAACACACCGAAGATAAAATTATTTTGATGCAGGTGAGAACTTAGCGAGATGCCAGCAACTAGCTAAAACTCTTAAAAGTTTGCCAGTTTTTATCCGCTTTTTTGTTTGCTGGTTTTTAACCGCATTATTGTTTAAACTTACTTGGCTTACACCGCGGTCTACATCATATTAAGAGCTTAAGCAGGAAACAGCTAACCTTTTCTAATATTTCAAGTCGTAAGCGAGTAAGCCGCTTGCTCCTGTGCGTGTAAATAATGATGAAACAATGATTGGCCTCATGGCCCGCTTATTATTCTGGACTTCTGCGTCATGTCCATGCTCTTGGACGAGTGGAGAGGATATTAGTAAACAGTATGTGGTTTTTCGAATGTTTTTGTGTTTAATGGCGATGTGTTTTTATAGGTACAAGAAGGTGGTTCTGAAATCCAGCAGTTGAGTTCCTACTTACTCCAAGCCGCGGACAAAGCGAACGCATCGGCGACTGAAATGCAAGAAATAAACGCAGAATTTAAAAAAAAAAGCAATGGCAAAGTAGAAGATATGTAAGTTGTTTTTTCGAAGTTATTGTGAATTTTTGATGTTTTTCGTACTCAATTAGCGTTTTTTCAAAAAATTTGAAAATTACTTATGAAGTTTTTACAGTTAGGTCTAAATTTTTTTATGATTTTTCTCAAAAAGTTGTTGAATTTTGTGTGAGGTCGATAAAACTTTTAGATAAATAAGAGAAAATTATTAGGAGATACAAAACTGTTTGAATCGAAATGAGGAAAAACGAAGTCACGGTGATTCTTGAAACTGGACGTTTCAACAACATAAGATTCAGCTGTCATCATCAGCACTGTAAGCAAGGCATGTATTGTTCTGCTTTGCTTACACTGCTGATGATGACAGCTGAATGTATGCTGTCGAAATGTTCAGTTTTAGGAAGTACTGTGGCTAAATTTTTCCACCTTAGTCTATTTTAATTTATTTTCTTCCGATGGTTCAATCTTGCAGTGATAATCGCCTGGTCGAAGAAATTGAATTGCATCGAGAGCAAGATGGTTTGGGTTTCACAATAGTCGGGGGATACGGATCCGTGCATGGGAACCTTCCCATTTATGTGAAAAACGTCTTCCCTGTGGGAGCAGCTGCTGTCGATGGAAGGCTGAAGCGAGGGGACAGGATTCTTGAAGTAAACGGTGAGGCTTTTTTGAGGGGTCGGGAAGAAAAAAGTGGTTCTCCTTTTTTAATGCTGATATCAGTTTGAGCCGGAATGAAGATTTTTCCCCTGAGATGAGATTTAACAAGGCTGAAACTGGCTGTCATGAGACAGTAGCGTTGTTAAACATATTTTGAAACGAACGTTGTCAAAGCTTGTTTTTAAGATAGCATAATGATTGATCACCAATCGGTTGGCACAGTTGTTAAGACATCGCTACGGGAGGTATGGGGTTCAATTCCCGGGCTGGTGAAGTCGGACGGTGTGTTTTTACCGCTGCGATGTTTCTTCGGAGCTGTGTTGTCCAGGCGCTAAGCTGCGGTGATGGGCTCAGCGACCGGTTACACCCTTTGGCGTAATACCGCGACTGTAATAAAATTTTTGATGCCCCAAACTAAGAGCTGAGTAGGCCTAGTAAGGTTTAGTTTCTTAATTGCTGACAGTTTGATACTTTTAGGCGAGAAATTGGACGGTTATACGCATCAGGAAGCGGCTGAGGCTCTCAAACGTCGTGCTAATGTGATCATATTAAAAATTTTACCTTCATGAACAATTGCAAAAACTTAATTTGACGTCATTTTATCGCTATCCTCAGTATTACGTATTTTCAGCTAAAATACACCTGAAAACTCGGGTTAACGGTTGCCTTGATACAGTTTTTTGCTTGATTTAGTTTGCGTTTCTATTGAATATTGTCGTGTAGACGTGTGCCAGGACTCGACAAATCGAGTTGCGAGTTGTATTTCACACCTAACCTCTAGTGAAATTGATTTTTGATAAAATTTCTTTCTCTTCGTAGATTCGTGCAATGTAACCCAGAAATGCTAACCGTGACATGGTAGTAGCGTTATTCAAAGTGATCCGTGGCTGCTTTAAGCAATTTTGCATCTTTTCTATTGCCTTTGTTTTGTTAGAATTGTGTAAAAAGATTCGAAACTGGACGTTTCGACAACTTTGATGCATCGACTTTCATCAGTACGAGAAGTAGCAGCGCCGATGATAACAATGGCATTATTGATGCGATAATGTTTATTGTACAGAAATTCAAATTTTTTGTATGTATGGTGTTTTTTTGATTTGAGGACGGTACATTAATTGTGTCTTTTCAGAAAATTACGTTCAGCTTCTGCCTACTGATATCTCTATGCAGAATTCAAAAATTGCGTCATCATGACGTCATCTTAGGCAACACCTGGGTATTTGGGTGGGTACGAAAAAGACTGAAGCGACGGTAAGAGCTACCTGGTTTATAATTGCACCGATGTTGTATAGTGTTGATTCTCATCACATTGCATTAGCACAGATTACTACAATAGAAGATCAATGATTTTGAAACTGTGCCTCATCTTTGTCAAAATCATAATTTTTGCCATTGTACAAATGCTAAATTGTTGTGAGCATCCATTAATTATTATCACGCTTCATTTCTTAGTAGGTCTCTGATACCCCTTCAAGGGCCTTCATTTTTCACCATTTTTGAATTGAAACACGTTCGGGGTCGCATCTGATAGAGTTTTCGACACTGATCACACACGAAATTTTTTTTTCGTGTATGACGTCATTAAGAGGTTTCAGCGCGTGTTTGAAGTTACGTCATAGTACATTTTAGCTAATTTTGCGTATCTCCAAAACCGCGTGCGCTAGAAAGCTGGGAGTGGTGTCAAAATGCGCAGAAGGGTCGGTTTTCTATTCCTTTGCTAGAGACTGAAACCGCGTATTTGCATCACAAAAAAAGTTATTAGATAAAAACTAAATTTAAGCATTATTAGTATTGTTTCATAGCACAAGAGCTTTATCTTACAAATTACCTTCGGTATTTTGTTGTTGGGCACTAATATTCCACCATGAAATAACAGAAGAACATATACAACCATCTGATAAACACAGTAGGGTGTTAAAATGTTAACAACTTGGTGCAGATTGCGAGGTCTAAGACAGTGGGGCATTTAAATTAGTTTTGGTGTGGATCAGTAACTAGCAGTAAAACGATCAGGTGTTGAAAAGTCCTTGGTGAAGTAAGAAAAGCATAAATTACCTCTTAACATAGATGTAATCAATCACTACTACCATTTACGCAAGTCTGACCGCAAATGTACGCCTGATGATGATGATGATAATGCCATTATCCGGTGTTGTCCTCACTTAATGGAGGTGGCCGGAAAAAATTTTTGAATGAAATGCGTGGTTTCAACGATTTAAGAAATAAAATAGTCAATGAAGTCGTCTATATTTGGCAAGCTGCAAGTTTACCGATTATCAGTTACAATAGAACTCAAATAAAATCGAAAGGTTTGGTGGCAAAATTTGAACGAGCATAGAAAAGGGCAAAAAGCAGTAGAAAATGTGCGAAGAGATCGGAAGGTTGGTTGGACACAATCTTTGGCGTATGCAAATGTAAGTACGAGATCCCAGAAAATCCGAAAACATTCAATGGCAAGGTTACGTGCTGCTGTCCATGGGAACACCGTATTCCACAAGAGGAGAAAACATTTTTGAAAGATCAGAGAACCTCGAGGAAAATAATTCTAACTTTTCAAAAATACATTGTTCAAGGAAAATAATTGTAACTTTTCAAACGTATTTTTGAAAAGTTAGAATTATTTTCCTCGAGGTTCTCTGATCTTTCAAAAATGTTTTCTCTTGTGGAATACGGTGTTCCCATGGACAGCAGCACGTAACCTTGCCATTGAATGATTTCGGATTTTCTGGGATCTCGTACTTACATTTGCATACGTCAAAGATTGTGTCCAACCAACCTTCCGATCTCTTCGCACATTTTCTACTGCTTTTTCCACTTTTCTATGCTCGTTCAAATTTTGCCACCAAACCTTTCGATTTTATTTGAGTTCTATTGTAACTGATAATTGGCAAACTTGCAGCTTGCCGAACATAGACGACATCATTGACTATTTTATTTCTTAAATCGTTGAAACCCCGCATTTCATTCAAAAATTCTAGCTTACATTCGCTGTCAGACTTGCGTAAATGGTAGTAGTGATTGATTACATCTATGTTAAGAGGTAATTTATTCTTTTCCTATTTCACCAAGAACGTTTCAGCATCTTATCGTTTTACTGCTGGTTTCTGATCCACACCGAAACTAATTTAAATGCCCCACTGTCTTAGACCTCGCAATCTGCACCAAGTTGTTAACATTTTAACACCCTACTGTGTTTATCAGGTGGTTGTATATATTCTTCTGTTATTTCATGGCGGAATATTAGTGCCCAACAACAAAATACCGAAGGTAATTTGTAAGATAAAGCTCTTGTGCTATGAAACAATACTAATAATGCTTAAATTTAGTTTTTATCTAATAACTTTTTTTGTGATGCAAATACGCGGTTTCAGTCTCTAGCAAAGGAATAGAAAACCGACCCTTCTGCGCATTTTGACACCACTCCCAGCTTTCTAGCGCACGCGGTTTTGGAGATACGCAAAATTAGCTAAAATGTACTATGACGTAACTTCAAAAACGCGCTGAAACCTCTTAATGACGTCATACACGAAAAAAAAAATTTCGTGTGTGATCAGTGTCGAAAACTCTATCAGATGCGACCCCGAACGTGTTTCAATTCAAAAATGGTGAAAAAATGAAACACCCTACTGTCCAGTGTCCAATTTGTGTGGACTTTAGTCCCACGGTTCTAGTTTCTGCACAATAATTTTTTTGATGCCCTAATTTTTTTTTTTAATATGTGATGAAAAATTCGGGGCATATTTTTTGATGGAAGTTAAAAATGGCACCAATCAGTTATAAAACAAGCTACTACTACAGATACTTCCATTCCAGTGTTGTGCGGATATTATAACATTTTTTTACTAACCGGTAGCACCACTGCAAACGATAACTGTTCCTAAATCGTGTACAAGGTGTCTCGGTAAGGTTTTAAAGGAATCGAAGTAATATGGTCAAAATAACTTCATTTCTTTTTGTAAATTTCCGCTAGAAAAACTTTACCGAAACACCTTTACGCGATTTAGGAACAGTTATTGTGGGTTCTGCTGGTTAGTAAAAAACTGTTATGTATAACATCCGCAAAACACTGGAATGGAAGTAGTAGCAGCTTGTTTTATACCTGATTGGTGCAATTTTTTACGCGTCCAACTCGAACATGATTACCGCCTACGTTTGGGTCCCAAGGTGTCAGTTTAGGATGGAAGTAGCAACCATTAAACCACATCGGTGCAATTCTACGCCATTTAGTTGTTACCGTCATACCGGCCAAAATCCCCAGATGTCCCCCAAGATGACGTCATAATGACGCAAATTTTAGACTCCGCCTCACACTAGGCTTTACGTGCGGACTCGAAATCAGCATAGAAATGTCGAAAAGGACTGCACGAAATTTCCTGAAACCAACTTTTTCACTTGTCTTTGTTTAGATCAACCGTGAAGTCTGTTTATTTTTATTGAAAAAATCGTAATTTTCTTCATTTTGGATTCGTCATTGTGACTGTTCTCCGACAACTGGGGTTACCTCAAGTTGTACCCAATGTGTTCACCTTTATATGTGCTCCCCCTATCCATATATACTCTCCCTTCTGTAACTTTTTCACCCTTCCCACCTTCACTATGTACTCCACCCCAGCTCAACCCAGACCCCCCACTCCAGTTAATTCCTTCGTTTTTGTTTCTGGGCTGTATGGATAACGACATAGTGGAATGTTATGCCTTCCTTTCACCATGCAAATGGATTTGAATACTACCAGATTGATTTGATTGAATGTGAGTCACTCAACTGCAGTTTACCATCAGCTATTCATACTTGCGCTGTTGCATTTGTGAAATGTTTTCTGATCCGTTTGCACATGCATAATGTCTGTCTGTCGTCCTTGGCGGGAGAACATCGGCAGGAAGGTTTGTTTTGCTAGTTTAGTAAACACCCGACAACATGTATGACTGGTGCTAAGGTCAGACTTTGTATCACAAATGCGCAAGTATTGAACAAAGACACAATATTATTAAAAATATGCAATTAGGTGAGGGCCATGGTCAGTAGCATCACGAAGGGAAAAGCCAGAGTTCAACCATGTGGGTTTCACCAGTGTTCTCCAATCAACTGCAATTCCAGGGAGGTTTTGAAGTTTCTAATCAGTAATTACAAAGCAGATGACCACTGAAAGGCCGACACAAACTGAAAAAGCGAACAAAAAAACGACAAAACATACAAAGCGCTAACAAAAATAAAGGCAATTTTTTGCAAAAACATCTCCAGATGGAGAATAATACGTTTAGAATTTCACGGTAGAAATATGCAGTCTAGTGAACGCTGAAGCTGACATATTTGAGGCGCAATGATGGTTCCGATGGCCGAGTGGTAAGAGCGAATGCCTCTAGAGGCTCAAGACGAAGCTGTCGACTCAGGTTTGATTCCTTGTGATGCAGTGAAAATGCAGCAAAACGCAGAAAATATCAGAATGATTTCACAAAAAATACAGTGGGCTAAGTTTCATACTACTTTAAGTCACTGGACTGTCATACAAGAGGCACAATAATACTAGGAGGCCATATAACATAGACTTGACGTGCCAGCAAGTAGCCTACTGGTCGAGACAGCTGATGCTGAAGACAATTGCTTAGGTTTCATACCAGAAATTTTTCTATTAAAGCGTACTCTCACGGAATCGCTCAACATTCTATCATCTGATTTCGGAGTGAAAAATATCTATGGTCCGTTTAGAGACCAACAGACTTTTGGACCAGTGATATTACAGCCAACGCAGGCTTATTTCTCCATTTTTCACAGCTTTTCGTGCCATTTGGTCAGGCATCAGGTACAAGCCAAACAAACGCATCGCCGAACTTTTTCGATTGTAGAAATTCGATTTCTTCCATCTTCGCACAAAACTGGGATTCTTTTCGAGATGGTTCGAAGTGGTTTGCAGCAATAACTGCGATCATCTCTTCCTCCGAACAGTTTTCGAGTTTTAGATAAAGGTCTTGAACAAAAACCACTGCAAACCCTGCTCGTTATTTTTCTTTTACTTCTGCAGTTCATCATTTTTCCCCTTACGCGTAGCCGAACTTCATGAAATTTCCGACTTCTGGTGCTCGAGCACTGCCGAATACCTAAAATATGAACTATTTTTAGACAAATATAGCTCATAAGTAGCTAGTGCTTTAATTTATAAATTCAAATAGGTCTTTCCGAGCCATCAAGCGACGCAAAATCTGTTCTGTGTCTTACGCCATTCATTAAAGTCATGCCGAATTTGCAAAATCGCCGAAATATGACTTCATGTCGCAAATATTGAAAGAGGCCAAATGTGACCTAAAAATTAATAATACCGATAAAATAGATCAGATTTATCCAGGTAACCTGGGTCACACATCAGGCAAGTAGGTTACGAGTGAACTTACGAATTTTGCAGTGTTTTCCGGCGTAATGCTTTCGACACTTGCAAGTGTAACCGCTAGATGTTATCACACACTGCCCTCTTCCGCAGTCAGCTTTCGAACAAAAATCTAAGAACTCGCAATATCTTCCAGTGTAACCTGAGCAAAAACAATTAAATTAAACACACAACAGATCAATCAAGACGAGACGATCGGAACGGGAATTCTGGAGTTTATTTCTTGGGCCGATCACAATCGCACCGCCGGAGCGACGTTTTTTTGAAGCTGCGCTGCTTAAGCGCCAAGCAGGGCCCAGAGTTGGAGAACCACTCCGGATCAAGTGCAAACAACTCCGAGGCCAAAGGTCTATCGCAGGTTGTAGCATAGGTTGGATTAGAAGCTAGCGGTAATAGCCTATTGTTTAGCCAGCTTCTGGTATCGTCATGCAGGAGCAATCAACAAACCAGGGCAGATTCATTTATAGGCAGGCAGGCTGAAGCCTACGGCGTCGGAGAAATAAGGGGTCTCGTCACGAACAGCGAACACCTTTTTTCTTATTTTGGAATTCGACCATCGAGACCTTGATATACGTAGAAACGAGTCTGATTATTGCTCACTAGGGCCTCATAAATAGCCTAGGGTCTCTCATTGTCTAAATTTCCGCCCTGCAGACAACGCATGGCGATTACATTTGCTATCACGGCAAAAGTAAATACTAGGTTAATCACAAAAATAAGAGCCAATGATGTTTTTAAATAATTGAATGAGTTCGAGACGTTTCAATTTATATGTACGGTAAACCATTGTCAATCTTGTTCAAATAGATTTTATGGACGTCTTGAGAATATTCAAATTTTTTAATGGACTCTTATTGTTGTAGATAAACTGTTTAACATTTCCTAAATTGGGCAACGAAAAAGGTTAAAAAACAAAGTTTTGCATGACATCATGATTATTTAAAGTCCACCTTGACTACAGTTGCACGTGTACGATGACCCTTGTTCTGCGCATGCGCCGTGTACGCACCGATGATCTTGGCAAGGAGATCGGTTGAGTTCTTCGTTACACATTTTCCCTGAAAAACGCGAAAAACTGATCAACCACAAGATTACAAAATGTGTGTTATAGGCCTAGTCAGTCATGGAATTCAGTCGGTTCGAACCGGCCAGCACAGGTGTTTATACTTGTAGCCTACCATTAGTTGGACAGAACCGGCTGACAATATAACTGTTGTAGCGGAACCAGCGGGCAAAAAGTTTGAATCCCACCCCTGGATATAGTAGATTCATAACTTTGTCATTAAACAACAAACTTATTTAACAAAGACTTCCTATTTTTGCTCCCAACAAATTCAAAACTCGGACACTGGAGCTGATCGCATCGTATCCACATTTCAAGAAATTGGCAATTCGAAGAACAAACCCTCAGTTGGCAATCTCTATTATTGCACTTCTAAACTTTTGGTTCAAATTTGAGAAAAAAATCAGTGATTTCAGCAAAGCAAGTAACAATTAACTGAGAATATTTTCAAATAGGTTAAAAAAAATCGATACTCGCAATTGAGGTAACTACAAATTTAACAGTAATTGTGGGAGACTGCGAAGTGAGCTTGCGCTCTAGTCATGAGCTATCTAGTGTGTATGTCAAATGCAATCGGATGTCACAAACAATTTGCGACTTGCATGCCTTGGCGCTATGTCGCTGACAAACATGAAAAAATAAGCGATACAAACTCGCAAAAAACACTCTGTGTACCCAAGTATCCCTCGTCGCATTTACATCTTGATCCAACTTCTTCAAACACGCATTGTCCGTGCACACACGTCACATCTGAGCACGAGTCCATCCGGTCTTCAGTGACGCAACCTGGTCTGACGTCACGAGTGACGTCGTCAGATCCAGGTAACAGTCCAGAAAAATTAACTTGCAAGTTGTTCATGTAAAGAGCATAGATGCAACCTAAACATGAATAAATATTAGACCAAAGTTTCCAGTATCTCTCGTCTGGATTTTAAAACCAAGGATTCTATTCCATTTTTTTGCTAATTAATCAAATCAAACAGCTTTATTTTATGCTAACTCCAAACAACAGCATATTTACCAGAAAAAAATTAATAAACAAACAAATACAAAAAGGCAACAGCTACAAAAACATACTTTTAGCAATAAGTATTACATTACACAAAAGAAAATAAATTTGCAAATTTAAATTAATTTAGAAGCATGCGTATCGTAAATGAGCAAAGGAAAGCCGCGAAGAGACTGGTCAGGTCTTCCAGTCAAGCGACCACCTTCTACTTAAGCAGTGGATTTGTCTTGGTTCTGCAGCTGTTCAGCAGAACATTAGCGATGTATAGCTTGAACGCTTGACAATGTATAGCTTGAACGCTTGATAAACGCTTGACAATCGCAAGATCGTCTAGCGGGCAGGGCCGGGATGAGGGGGGCTATAGCCCCCGGGCCCATCGGTAAATTGCGTGCCCCCCCAAAAACAGTCGGCAGCTAACGTCAAAGTCAGGTCTGCAAAAATGCAAGGGCATTTCCCAAATCTAAACAGGCCTTAAAGCTCTGATTGAGAGGTCGTATTTTGTACAAGGAATTTTGCAGGTAAACCCCCAACCAACAGGCCCCCTTCATGCATCACCTTCTCCAACCATCTGATAATATTTGTTCCAAACAAAAATGAAAACGATTGGCAAATTTTCAAAAAAAGAGGTAACACCTGGTGTAAGACTTTATCCAATCACTCATCGTCTCGGTGTGTGAAATTGCACAAAAAAATTTAGCTGCACAAGTTTTCATTGTTACAAAAAATCCAACCTATGAAAGTTTGTGCGTTCTGCACATGCCGAAGAGTCTTAGCAGCTGAAGCAAACTCTTCATTCATCCCTCCAACAAATGTGGGAGTGTCAATATCCAATCTGCTGAAGGAATCCCCGTCCAAAGTTCGAGACACTCCTGGAAAGTTGTCAAGTTGGAAAGAAAATATTCGCTCACGAATTACAATTTGAATCTGAACAAAAACAAAAGATTAAACACAGGGGCGTTGCGACAAATTTTAAATGGGAGGGAGAGGGGCATAAACTAGAAAAGCCATTAGGATTTTAAAAGGGGAGGAATGAGAAAATCGCCCCCACCCTGAATATGTCACCCATTTACAAAGCAAGCATTTCCCAGTGGTAGACATCGCTTTCGGTGCTGAATGTCTGAGGTTTGATTCACTGGCAGGTCAAATCGAACGCAGTGTCGCTAAACGGCTCGCCATCGCTGCGACGTTTCTTCGGAGCTGTGTTATGCAGGCGTTAAGCCACGGAGATGGGCCCCACCACTCGTTACACGATTTAGCGTAATATCGCGAATGTGACCGAACTCTACGATTTTTTCTCTTTCAAGCATTCATTGCAGCATATTAGGTAGTGCTTTTGTGATGCAGTGATAAAAATCAAGATATAGCTTAAATGCAAAAATTCAAGCTTGCATTACTAAGAACACTGTTGCGAATATGGGGTCTCATCCGTGCAGTTGTAACACGTCTCAAGTTTTTCGGCTCAGATATAAATTAAAGCAAACTTGACTGTCAGAAAATTTGCAACTTTTCTAATGAGACTTGAACGGTTGAAACAGTGCTCATAGTTAGCAATTACTTGCCTTATGCTGTACTCCGTCGTTTATGGGGAATTCCCCGTATAATTTGGATCCAGGAAACGTCCCTAAATCGAAACTAATGCGGATATGACCGGAGTAGAGCTCCACGGATAGATGTTCCCTGGTCCGGACCGCGTCTCCGTTGTAAAGAAGAATTCCATTATGCTGTAAAAGAAGTCATCCTGAACAAATTTCACAGTCGTCATGACAACCCATTAAGTTGTCTACAAAAGACATTAATTTTTCTGTCTGGACCTTAACCACTGAGAAAATTTGACTGGAGTGTGATGCTTAACAGCTCAGATGGCCGAATGGTAAGAGCGTACGCCTGTGGAGCTGCAGACTTGGGTTTGATTCCAAATCGAATAAAACCAATGACTTTAGCATTCACAGCTTCCCTGCTCGACGCTCAGCTTTAAAGGAACCGTGTGGAGAACAAGCTGGCAAGTTTACTTGTTGTGCCGTAGGCAAAGGCACTTCGCGGTATTCCCACATCTTAGAGTGGCAGACCGATGGTCGGCAACTCCTAAGCGAGCTCGTTGTGGCGCTTCGCTTGCTTTTTCGTGATAGAAGGGTAAATATGCAACTAAATCCAAAAAAAATACACGTACCAAAAACGTTGAATTTTTGTTGGTGGATAAATCGTGACGGATGATTGCCCTTCTTAAAGTCAGTCGTTCTGACGAATGAACGAGCATTTTCCTGAGTGCGGTTGATGAGGATTACAAAGCCCGAATCAGCGCTGTGTCACTCTACGCTTATCGATCCTTATTGTCACGAAAGCATCTTTTTCACGATACTACGCTCAGGAATGTATTGCAAATGTTTGAAACCATTCGAACTGGCGACGGTTGCAACTGATTAAAACATCAACCTGCTATAGATGAGCTTACTTGGCTGGTGGACAGAATTATGGTAACATTTACATCGCGTCTTCCCAAGGAATTCGGTAACTGGACGAAACTTCCGTTGCGGTGGAAACTGATCGATGTAAGCTGAAAGAAATTTAGACGTTTCAACCATACAAGTTCAACTGTCATCATCAGTATGAACAAAATTTTATGAAGTAAAAATTCAGGCATTTCTAAACATTAAAAACAATTTTTTTTACATTTGATTCCTTGTAATCACTTTAGTAAGCATACTTCGGATTTGATCGTAAGTTTGCGCAAAATTTCCGATTGTTTACTAGGTCAAGTCAAGATGGCTGGCTGGATAAAACGTCCACCTTCGGAGCTGTAGACTCTGGTTTGATTTCGAGTCGGGTCAAACCAATGACTAAAATTGGTATTCACAGCTTCCCCGCTTGACGTTCAGCATTAAGGGGATCGGGTGGAGAACAAACCGGCAAGTTTAATTGTTGCGTCTTTGGGAAAGGCCCTCAGCGGGATTCGCCCTATCTTAGAGAGTTAGACAGACGGCCGGCAACTTTTAAGCGAGTTCGTTATAGGGCTTTGATCGCGTTCTTGTGATAAAATGATAAATATGAGACTAAATACAATAAAATATCTTAAGTTTGGGCTACTATAGTCTCCTTGGGTCAAAAATAATATTGAAATGTTACAAAACAATACTAACTGATTGTAGATTGAAACACATGCATCAAGAACACACACAAGCACAGTAAAATCTAACAAAATTTTTAACATCTTAGTTTATCTTTACCTTTTCACATCTATCTCCAGAATACGCCATCAAACAGCGGCACTCATACCCCCTTCCTCCTTGGGGGACATGACACTGCCCCCCGTTTAGACAATCATGCTGCGAACAAGGATCATCGCTCAAAATAACAGAAGATCCCAGAGAAAAGCTGCAGTAAGGGCCTCTGTTGATGAATCAAAGAGAGACATTAGTCCCGAATTTTTTTGCTGCAAAATGAGCGACTTAAATGAAAAAAGAGCGATAATAAAACGATTAAGATTTTTCAGCTTTGCGCGAATCAAAAATAATTGAGTTTTTTTGCAATACCACGAGCGATGAGCGTTGTTCTTACAACGACATGATCATAACGTTTGGGTTTGTCTCTACACTGAAGCTTCGTTGAGACGCCTTTGGATAAAATCGTGATAGTCAGATCGTTTTTAACAAACAGTAAATTGAAAGCGTAAAATCAAACCACAAATCTTGAGCAGTAATACAACTTTTAAGCGAGTGCATATTTTTCTAACTTTTACAACCTGTAGAAGTTTCTAGAGAAAAGTGAAAGAAACATAACTTTTCTCCGTGGTTTGCCTCAGGCTTGCAAACTAGCAAGGTCTTTAATCGAGTTGAAGTTTGAATTTGCTAAAAATTTGCAAGCCGAATTCGTGTTCTTCATTTTTAATTTTGTGCGTTTAAGTCCGAGTTCAGTTATTCTTACCGAGATTATGGTAAGTTCAAGTCGTTTCTATCGAGCTTAAGGTAAGTTTAAAACTCTTTTTGAGATAGAGCTCAAGTTTGCAGCCATAATTTGTCTTACCTGTAATCGCCGCGACAGTGACATCGATACCCAATCATTGTGCTGCCATCAGCTTCGCATGTCGCTCCGTTCTCGCATTTATGATCAACGCACGCTTCTATACGCTCGCTACAATTCTCCCCGAGGAATCCTGGAGGACAGGAACACCTGTGCGAGTAAAGTCAAATAAAATTGTACTACACACAGATGAAGAAAGAAACCTATTTTAATGTAAACTCCATTTACAACCCGGGAATCGAACCCAGACCTCCCGCACCGATAGCAATATGCCAAACAACTGGGCTAATTGGCAGTTATAAATCAACCCCACAACCTTTCACCCTAACTTTTGACCCCACCCCACCATTATTTTAAGTTTACTCATTGTAGTTTAGGTTTTGTGAAAGTACATGCATCAAGGACAAAAATCTCGCTCAGAATCGAACTCCCGACTTGTGGATCTTACAGATCAACGCCCAACGTAGTGGGCTCAAGCGCCTGGCCTCATTTCTCACCTGTATGATATTTCATCTATATTCTCCACAAGGTGGCAGGTTCCTCCGTTTAAACAAGGCCGCTGAGTGGCGCAAGGATCACCAACTCTTCGGTCACAATTTGTTCCAGTCCTGAAGTTTCAAAATCAAATTATTATTGTGCAACGACTGGCGGGGCTCATCTCCGCATATTAGTGACAGGGCAACAAAGCTCTTAAGAAACGTTGCAGTGGTGTCGAATCGTTGGCGACACAGTGTGATTTGACCGGCCCAGGAATCGAACCCGGACCTTCCGCAAAGATAGCGATGTTTTCAACAATTGAGCTAATCGGCCGGATTTTGATGAATTTAAAAACAACGAAAACAAAATCAACCGTTCTTGTCGTTTCTTCGTTACTTTTTTACTATTAAAAATCCTAATAAATCAAATTCGGCCCTACACGAACGCTACCATGCTGTATTTGTACTTACAGTAGTTGCATATTTATCCTCCTATTAAAGAAAGCGCTATAACGCTTAGGAGTTGCCGGTCACGTGTCTACCCTCTAAGATAAGGCAATCCCGTCAATTGCCTTTCCCAACGGCACAGTAAGTAAACTTGCCTACTTGTTCTCCTGTCCTTTCAATGCTAAGCGTTAAGCAGGGAAATTGTGAATACCAACTTTTAAGTCATTGCTTTGACCCGACTCGGAATCAAACCCGAGTCTACAGCTCATAAGGCAGACGCTCTATCGGATTTATCCACTCGCCAATCAGAGCTGTTCCTGACTAATACACTTTACTGAAAACATACTGTAGCAAAATGCACAAAAAAGCTCACCATCCCACAGCGCATTTGCACGAAAAGCTGTCAACTTCGTCTATACACGTGGAGTTGAGCGGATAACAAGGATTGGATGCACAATCATCGATGTTGTCCGCACAGGTTTTTCCTTCAAAGCCAGGTTGACACGTACAACTAAAAACATTAATAGGCGTTTGATGACAAATATAACAAACTTGCAAACAAAAATTACCAAAACACAATCTAAAAATCAAATCTTCATTACACTCGCGGTATTACACCGAAGCGTGTAACGAGTGGCGAAGTCCATCTCCACGGCTTAACGCCTGGACAACACAGCTCCAAAAAAACGTCGGAGCATTGGCGACACTGTGTCCAATTTGAGCGACCCGGGAATTGAACCCCAGACCTTCTGCACCGTTAGCAATGCGCTAAACAACGGAGCCACCCGGCCAGTTTTGCAAAAACACTTTATAACGTTATGTGCAAATACGGACTTGATTTTTTTACAGAGGCGGCTTTACTAGCGGATTCAGATGCGCAAAGACGGCTTAAGCTTAGTTGTACGTATTTTTGTACTTCGACACTTCTAGACGCGAAAAACGAACAATAAACATGTTTTTTTTAATTTTTAGCCCCCTGACCCTCTCAGAGTTTTTTTTTCTGGACCTTCCCGCATGATTTCTTTCGTTAGAAGCAAAGTTTTTGTTAAAACAGCCGATTTGAAGGTTTAATAAAACCTAGACCAGCAGCGTATCCGGAAGAGAGGACGCTGGCCCTCATAAATATGAAAACCTTTTTTTTTGCGATCGATCAAGAAAGGCAAATGAAGAGAAGGCCTTTCTTTGGAAATTCGGCTTTCGACCATTTAATTTTTGCCAGCTACACCCCCTGCTAACAAGCATTAACGACTTACATGAATGTAAATTCGTTTACCGCTCGGCAATTCCCTCCATTCCGACAAGGTTTCAACAAACATGGATTCGATGGAATATCGCAGTTTCTTCCACTGAAACCTGATCAGGGTATAAATTAAAGCAGCTGCTGCAATTGAGCCAACAGATATCATTATGCACAAGACAAGCAGTAAGTTTGCATTTACAGCATTTCTGTTTTTGTATTTAGTTGCATGTTTTTCTTCCCTATCACGAAAAAGCGATTAAAGCCCTAAAGCGAACTCGTTTAGAAGTTGCCGGCCACCGGCCTATCATTTTGAGATGGAGGAATCCCGCTTACCCGCTAAGTGCTTTTTCCGACGGCACAAGTAAACTTGCCGGCTTGTTCTATAGACTTTGCCTTTAATGCTGAGCATTAAGCAGGGAAGCTGTGAGTGCTAATTTCAAAGTCATTGGTTTGACCCGACCTGAAATCAAACCCGAGTCTATAGCTACAGAGGCAGACGGCATTGCCACTCGGCCATCAAATAGCAAACTTCTGATTTTTATCATTAAATCAATCCAACAATCTAATCAAAAGAACAAAAATAACTTTTAATACGATAAATACGGTACAAAATAGCTAAAGGAAAGATTAAGCTACAGTTGTAATTTTTAAAACTGGACGCTTCGACAACATAGATTCAGCTGTCAAGGCTTTAGGGTCTTCATTTAAAAAAAGTGCTTTATGACGAAGTCAGAGCGGAGTGAACTGGAAACATGCAATTTTAATCTGTTATTAAATCATAGATTCAGCTTGTTATGTATTGCTGATGATAACGGCTGAATCTATGTGTTACGAAATGAGTTTTGCACAGCCTTTCGGCGATCCTTCACAGCACTTGTTACTGGCGACTATAAGCAAGAAATCCAACCAACTTGATAAAATATATCTTTAATAAATAAAATCCAACGGAAATGTCACCAGCGACTGCAGCATGAATTAATCAAGGTTGACTCGGTTTACTGCAATCGCGACTCCAAAACAAAGTAGCTTGAACTTAAAGAAATTAAAACGTCTTGCCAGCTACATAAAGTGTCGGAACCACGGTAAGTTATAGCAGTTAACATTGCATAAAAATAGAAAAAGGTTGCAGAAAAAAGCGTGGAATTACAGCAGGTTGCTTTACTGCAAGGAAGTTGCAGCTGCGTCTGAGTGCGAGTCGACGACACACAAGCGACAAGGTTGAAATGAGAGTTCGAATCTTGATGAGGATTATTACCAAATAAATTTTTTAACCGTGCTGGAACACTATGTCGTTGAAACGTTCAGTTTTCAGAAAATGTTTACCTTTCGCGCACAAACATTGATATCCTTCCACCGGCTCTACCCTACAACTGGAATTATACAAACATGGGGAGGAAAGGCAGGGGTTGCATTTCGAAGCTACAGCGACATCAAGCGGTCCTAAAAAAATTACAGCCAGTTTGTTGAAATTCAAAAAAATAAAGCGAATAAAGACATCTCTACCGGTGCAAGAGTTTTGCGGTTTGATTCCCATGCCAGTCAAATCGGACTTGGTACCACTAACGGCTCGCAAATGCTGCGATGTTTCTTCGGAGCTGTGTTGCCCAGGCGCTAAGCCGCGGAGATGGACCCCACCACTCGTTACATGCTTCGGCGTAATACCACGAGTATAATAAAGCTTTAATTTTTTTGCGAAAAATAATAGCACAAAAGCAGCAAAACGAAAAACCGCAAGAATTTACACTGTTATAGAAATTGTGCTAAATGTTTGGCTTTTATGTAGCTAATCATAATAAAAGAAGAAAAAACATTAATTCTTTGGAATTCGGGCTTTAATACCTGCTCGATAATCTCTTAATCCGCAGGAAATAATTAAAAACAACACAACTTTGTAATTAAATCAGCTTTTCATAGAGCTGCAAAATAATAAAGCTGCTATAATAGAGAGCATAATTAAAATGCATATTTATTTCCAAATTAAAATTACTGCTCGGTAAAACCTTGCATTTTATTCGTTTCGTATGCTTTGCCAGTATCACTTCCACCTTTGACGTAATGGTAGCAGCAGCGTAAATGCACCGACGTGACAGTTGGAATCTACCACTGGATGGCGCTAACCAATTAAATCAGTTTATTTTTGAACTTGTCACGGTTCTTGCGTCAAAATTAACCAGCCAAAATTGTCGGTAGAATATTATGAATTATTATGAATCTACCACTGGATGGCGCTAACCAATTAAATCAGTTTATTTTTGAACTTGTCACGGTTCTTGCGTCAAAATTAACCAGCCAAAATTGTCGGTAGAAATTCAACAGCAATCGAGGGAGACTACGAAGTGAGCTTGCGCTTTTCGAGGCAGCAACCACAGGCATAGATGTCAAATGCGATCGGCTTCAGCCGTGAATACAACGTGTCACGTCGGATCTGCAACTTGCGCGCGATGCTGTTAGGCCATACATTACGCTGACAATCACAATTGTCATTGGTATTTGCCGCTACTAAAATTTGTAATCTACCAGAATAAAACCTAAAACCACACACAAGCTTGCAATACCTTCACATATAAAATCATCGGAGGCGGCTGAAAGCAGAAGCCGGCCCATCATCACTTGGGGTCCGGCGCAACGAGCAATTCCAGCCTCGAAGTTTCCAGTTCTTACCCAAGCAGCAAACCAGCTCAATTGGCAATCACAGTGCCAAGAGTTTGCTCCTAGACCTCTGTAATTAAGAATTTTGTAAGTATTTCAATATTTGGGTATCTTTTTACAAAAAATACATTAAAAGCCATCTTTCGTTTGTTTTTAACAATGATTTGACGAAGGTATCACGCTTGCGTGACGTCATCAGCAGAATTTAAAACTTAAAAATAGGCAGTATTAAATTCCATTCAGGGGTGGAGAGATTGGGGACAGGGTTAAAGATTTAAAGTTAATGCAACTTTGGGGTTGGTGTGAGTACAATAAGCAATTTCAAAGAAAAGAAACGGCTGTGCTCCGGACACTTCCTTAAGAAAATTACAATAAAAGATAAGTGAAAGATTTTTCGAATTTCGTCTGTCTGGTATATAGTATAAACAGTAATTGTAAAGAAAATGCGATAAACATTAAAGTTTTCCCTTCATAAAAACACAAGAAAATATTGTTTCCATAATATAGCCGTAGCTTTTAAAAAATTTGGCCTTTGAACTTCAACCTTTTGGTGTGAACACCATGACTTTTTTGACTACACAAAGTTTTTCACACTAGCATTTCCATTCATATCAAAATTACCACCCAAATTTCAACTAATAAGCGAGTAATTTCAATTTCTTACTAGTTATTAAACATAAATTGAGAAATAAACAGATTATATCAACCATGAAATTATAATTATATTATTAACTTACACATTCAGCAACGACTGTAGGTTGCTAAAAATATTTTCTGGCAAAGTTGATAAATTGTTACTGTGAAGATTCCTAAACAAAATATGTTAGGTACAGCTTGAGGAGGAAAGATAAAGCCGCAAAAATTGGTAAAACTGGACGTTTCGACAACATACATTCAGCTGTTATCATCAGCAGTGCAAGCAAAGCTATACAAAACCATAAGTCTTATGCTACTCTGTATACACCACAAGTCTTATGCCACTCTTGTTCTCTACACTGTTCTTTAAATGCTGAGCGTCAGCAGGGAAGCTGTGAATACCAATTTTAAAGTCAATGGTTTGACCAGACTCGAAATCAAACTCGAGTCTACAGCTCCGGAAGCAGACGCTTTAGGCACTTGGCCATTTGAGCTGTTGACGAACTGGCTAACTGCAGCGTGATCAGCAATATTCTACACCTTTTTTTACTTCACGAATTTTTTTTTTCTTACAAGATTTTGAGAGATTGGAGCTCCCTGAACGCTCCGGGATGAATGCATCGGATCCTGTTATAAGATAGAAGAAGAGTCGACAATTTGGTGAGATTGGAAAAAGTTCCTTCCGACAAAGTTGATAAACGATTGTTGCTTAAATCCCTGAAAGGAAAACATTTTCACAATTTTTGCCATAAAAATCATTAAAATAATTTTGTGTTGTAAATTTCGAATTATACACCCCCATTAAAACCAGGGCCTAGTTAAAATTTTGGAAGCACCAGGGACTAATTGTTCGGAGGGCTTCATGCTTAATTGCAGAGCCGACTATGCCTGAGCAGCAGCAGTCCTTTTTGTTTTTACTGAACGCGATTTCCCGGGTCTCCAAAACGAAATTTCCTTCGATTTGCATCAAACTCAAAATGTGGATAGTCACGGTTTCAACTCTTGTGGAAACTAAAAATGGAGATGTGATTCGTAGCATGGTCAGGGAGCACTGCTTCCTTTCTTGACGCATGAACATCTTTTACAGGTCAATGACTGAGGATGAATAGAAACGGGGTTTCTCATTGCTGAATCAGGCCTCGGCCCCTGAATTTTCTGCTGGCTATTCGCTCGCAAGTAACAAGATAATTACGACGTAATGGCAATAAAAAATCGTACAAGGTTCGGAGGAAAAGCAATCTTTTTATCGATGTCGGAATAGTTCGAATTAAATTCCTCTCCAAATATAATTCGGTGACGTCATCGGGCAAGTCGCGTATCGGTAATGACGTCAGACCCCGATTGACGCATCGAACAATTGTACCTGCAAGTAAACATTTAAGAAGTTCAAGAATGAAAAAGCCTGAACGCAAGGAATAAGATTACGGGTTCGATTCACTAATAAGCTTTTGAGTTTAAACCGTTGCGAACCACTTTGATTTGTTTTTTGCTGTCAAAATTTATTAACAAGATCAGTTGTCGCTTCAAAATGTTATTGTATGTTGAGGGGCTGAAACGGTCGATCAGCTCAGTTATTATTAAGCACACACTATCGGTGCGGGAGGTCTGGGGTTCGATTCCCGGGGTGGTCAAATCGGCACAACGGCTCGCCACCGCTGCGACGTTTCTTCAAAACAGTGCTGATCAGGTGCTAAGCCCATTTTTGATGTCCTGGGGCTGAACTACAACTTTTTTTTGGGGAGTTTAGAAACGAAAAGTGCTTATCTTGTAGCTTTGTGTAAAACCAAAACTTAGGGGGGATGAACTCTCTTTAGCAGGAGCAGATTAAGGGGGGGCTCTGTGGGTAATAGGCCTGGGCCTCCCTGGGGTAAATCTCGTTCACTGAAAAGGGGTCTGATGCTGACGTTAAAATTAGGTCTGCAAAAACATGGCTCTCCAAAAATCAGCCCCAATGCCCTCCAAAATTTTATTACGGCCCTGTACCTCAGCTTTTCCTCCTAAATTCGTTGATGAAGTTTGGACCCAGCATAAATTGAACCCACTTCTCTTGCTTCACAAGCGTAATTTTTACAACCGAGCAAAAATACAAGAACTCTTCATTGAAATTACCCGAACATTCACAACGTTTTGGACATTTTTTCTCAGGAATGCACGTGGGAAGTGGTGACGTCATCTCTTCCGTAGTACACCGAAAGTCGCGTGGATTGATGTCAGCAACCGGAAATCTTTTCAGGAATCTTGGTTTTTCACATCTTGGGTTCCCAGCAGCCACGGATCGATGACGTAACCAGGGGGAGAGCCAGGCAAGATGGCAGTTGCAGTCAAGGGGGTTCGAAAGAAGATTACTGCAAAAACATTTGGACAAAAGGTAAAGAAATTTTGAAATATAATAAATATGGGACGAAAATAGCTCAAAGGGAAAAAATGAAGCCGCAGTAATCCTTAAAACTGGACGTTTCGACAACATAGATTCAGCTGTCATCATCAGCAGGTAAGAAAGACAGTATGCTGCTGATGATGACAGCTGAATCTATGTTGTCGAAACGTCCAGTTTTAAGAATTACTGTGACTTTTTTTCCCTTTTATTATTTGTAAGCAATAACAAAATCAACAACAAACCAACAAACAACAAAAAACATAAACTATAAAGTACAACAGACTACGGTACAAGCTGTCAAGTTAGTAGTGTAGTACTTTTTTTAAATTTTTTTATCATGAAATGATGAATAACAGATCACAAATAAAACCAAAGCTAAAAAAATTGTAGCAGTTGAGGCTGGAGGGGTAACCGAGGGGCGGGAGGGGCCACCACCCCCGACTACGCTTTCTCATTGTCTACAGCGCTATGGAAATGGATTCTTATTATTATTACTGCGGCATTGGCCGCTTCTTCCGTTTTTGACGTATGAAAATCATTGTTTAGGGATTGATCACTGAACGCCGATGAAATCTGGGCCTCTGCCTCTCATTGTCTAAATCGGGTTTTGTCCCTTTAAATTTTTTGCTGGCTGCCCCCGGAGTAAACTGTCGTCTCCACCATAAAAGTGTCGACAATTCAATGCCCGTGGTTATTTTTTCACAAAAAATTTTACACAAACTTTTGTGTTGACATACTTACAGGGTGCTAAGTGAGGTCATGGATTCAAAAGCTCCCTCCAGAACTACAGCGATTCGATTGGAATAAAGAGAAAGATGTGTAACCGTACGTAACCCCATAAACGTCACATTTCCGATGCAGGTCAGCCGATTGTTGCGTAGCATTCTACAAATAATGGCAACTTTTGTCAAACAAAGAAAGTCAAATCCTTCATTTCACTCGCGATATTATGCCTAAGCATGTAGCGAGTAATGAAGCTCATCTCCGCGGCTTAGCGCCTGGACAATACAGATCCGAAGAAACGTCGCAGCGGTAGCGAGTCGTTAACGACATCGTGTCCAATTTGACCGGGCTGGGAATTGAACCCTGACCTTTTGCATAGCTGTGCTTGATGTGTTATGACCATTTGATTAAAACGGTTCAACCAATTTTCTCACGAACTTACAAGGATTTCAAATTATCCAAACCAGTGAATAATTCACCATGTACGTCCGACAAGTAGTTGTTGTTCAAAGACCTAAAAATACACGGAATTGTACATAAATCAATTCCACTAAAATGCATAGTGATAAAAAACAAAAATTGCTGTCATCTCGATTTTTGACCAGGGATACGGCTTAACCGACTAAGCATTCTGTATTCAACTACTGATAATTTCAACTGAAACCAGCTTTACAAAAAGTGCTTAATGACGCAGTCACAGCGAATATCTCATTAGAATACATCACTCCATTTTTTAATTTTTAGACACCCCTGAAGATTCCCGTGTTGGGTGAATCAGACTGTTGGGTTTGAGGACTTTATTGTGTTTAAATTAAAAATGGTATATTTTTACTGAGTTATACATTTTCAAAATATCGATTTTAAGGGTAAAGGGCCAAAGCCCAATTCACCGACACTCATGCTGCTTGCAAGGGTACCACTGTGGTTGAGGGTCAGAATGATATTGGTTATTCAACGCCTGATTAAATGGTCGAGTGAATGGAGCGTCTGTTTCTGATCGGTAGGTTTGGGTTTGATTCCTACTCACATCAAATCAAAAGCTTTGTTGATATTCGCAGCTTCCTTACTCGACGCTCAGCATTAAAGGGCAATATTGAGAACAAGCAGGCAAGTATATTTGTTGTGCCTTTGGGAGAAGGGATTTCCCCTACTTTAATTGGTTTGCAGATGACCGGTAACTCCTAAGCGAGCTCGTTGTAGCGCGTCCACCGCTATATCGCGACAGAAGGCCTTCCATGCTTTAGTGATTTTTACGCAATTTTGAAAAACAATGAAACTTAGATGCAATGAATCGTGAAATGACAAAAACCAACAATGATTCCTTGCTGATGTCACAAGGCTAGTTGAAGATGAAAAGAAATGCGATCTTATCCAGGTTAAAGAAGATCAAGTCAATAAAAGCATCTCCTAATCACATAAGCCAATTTTGTAGGCAAATCGTTTTTCGTTCTAACAAAAAAAATTAAATCTTTATTATTGGCTACTCCCGGTATCACGACGAAGTGTATAACAAGTAGCGGGACCCATCTCCACGGCTTAGCGCCTGGGCAACACAGCTATAAAAAAATATCGCAGCGGTGACGAGTCGCTGGCAATACTGGATCCGATTTGACCGACCCGGGAATCAAACCCAGGCCTCCCGCACCGATAGCAATATCTTAACGGAGTTTTTTTGTTCTATTGCATCAAAATCTTTTAAAAATGCCAAACACAAAAGTCAAGACTTGTACGAAAAAATAATCAATTTTTTTCGCATAATGACTGGCTTGCAGGCAGAACTAAACGAAACTGCCAGAAGGGCCGTATTATCCCTTTGGGGGTTCGCAGGATTGATTTTTCGGGGAGGCCGTGCTTTTCAACAGAGCTGATTGATTTTAACGTAAGCAGACCTTTTTCTAAAGGGCGCGACGATTTAACGACTTTTCGTTAGGTGTGGCAAGTGGAACGCGCCTGTCCGGGTGCCCCCGGGGCTATATCTCCCACAGTTCCCCTTAAATTTGCCATGATTGCCCGCCAAACTTTTTATGCACCCACATTTTTTACAGCTTTGAAACACTTTGCCAGCAGCGAACAGAATTTGCCACAACTGCACCTTGACACGAAGCATTTGACACCGAGAGAAATAGGCGCAAACAAACTACCTTAAAGTTTGCAAATAAAAAGTTTGGGTAGTGAAATTGGAGGCTGGGCCGCAGGCTGGGCGACTGGACGCTACTGGAGGCCAAGTTCTCACCAACAAAACAATTTTGCGTCAAAATGATGTCAAAAAGACCACCAACAACTTATTTTAGAAGTTTCAGAACGAAAAGTTTTTGTGATTTCTGAGGAACAACTAAAGAGTTTGACTGGAATGGTGACGTAGCCACACGAGTGGATTGCGTACCACAAAAGTTAAATTCTTTAAGAAATATTTATCCGAAGGGATGAGTGATCCTGGCAAGATCATTCGTCCTGGAAGATGAATGTATCTTACCTGCGGGCGGCTGATGAAGGCTAATAGCCAGAAACAGCGCTGTCTCGCTCTACGGTACGATTTCAGAGGAACTCGGAACCTTCAACCGCACTTTTCAACAAGTTACTACTGTACTTACAGCCAGGGCCAAATTAAGGGGGTGTAAGGGACTATGGCCCGTTGGCCCTGCATCTCTCCTTAAAAAACGTGCCACACACACAAAAGCCGTTAAATGCACCTTTAAAAAAAGATCTGCGGCCAACGTCAAAATTAGGTCTGCAAAAATGCCCCCCAAAATCAGCCCTGTATCCCCCCATGCATTACTATGGCTCTGCCTACAGCAGCACTTACAGTTCCAGCACACTGTTTCCTCCCTCAAATGCTCCAGGCTCTATTTTTCTCATCTGATTGTCAGAAAGATCAATTCTTTTCAAGTTGCGGAGATATTTGAAGGTTTTGCTTGGTTTAAGAACTTCAATGTGATTGTTGCTCAAAATTCTGGAAATAATAAAAGACTCAGAGTTAGGTCAAAAAAAGTCTCAGCCCCTTTAGATCGGAAAAATATTTACAATTCTGCAGCGTTGAGAGGAATATTTTCCGGTAAAGAGGTAAGTCCTTGCTCCGAACAATCCACCACAGCGTCTTCGCATCGGCATTTTTTCGGGCAAGAAACTTCAGTCATGCATTCTCCTGGCAAATAAGGAGCCGAATTACCTAAAAATATGAAAAATATTACGTTATTAAGTACGTCATCATGCTAAACTTCGCAGCAAACTAGCAAAGCAGCAATTTTCATTGGTAACAGTCATTTTCTGTAGTCTCGTGACGTCATATCGCTCCTAACCTGTATTTAATGACATCATAGTTGCAATTCTAGAATTTTAACGGCTGTTTTGCCGCGCGAGTATTTTTTTGCTTCAGAAAAATCTGGTTAATTGTTTGGATTAATTCGATAACATCTAACCATGCGACATTCCATTCTGTTTACTATAGAAAAAATTGAAAATGATTGACGTCATCGAATTCCGACGTCATTAAGGTCATTTTAGACACAAAAAAGTAAAAGATTGAGAAACCGATAAAAAATTTCTGAGTGATTATGTAATGCTAAATTAATTTCGGAAAATGCATGAACTTTAATTACGAATATCACAGCCAAGTGACAGCTAAAAACACTTGGGCTGACGTTTCAGCTTACTTCTGGCGCCATTGGTCAACGCTATAAACCTACGCCGTAGTGCAGAAGGTCTTATGCCGCAGCGCAAAAAAAGGAAACTGGCATGAACTTGAATAAAAAGAGTTTAAATTTCGATCGCGCAGCTGCTGCAAACCAGATTTTTTTGAAAATTCGCAGAAAAAGTCTTTAAAAAATGTAAAAAGCAAATAAAAAAATAATAAGGAGGAAAAATAAAGTCAAAGTGATTCGTAAAACTGGACGTTTTGACAACATAGATTTAGCTGTCATCATCAGCAGTGTAAACAAGGCAGTACAAAAGTTACACTTATGATGATGACAGCTGAATTTATAGTGTCGAAACGTCCAATTTCAAGAATTACTGCGGCTATATTCTAACTCTTCAAGCTATTTTCTTCCCATAATTATTGTATTTGCAGATTATTAAAAAAATATCCAAAAGTCACATCTTTTTAATAATCCGTTGATAAATAAAAAGCCGTAAAAAATATTTCGCGACATAAATGGTGTTAAAAACAAGGTCACCATTTTCACACCTTACAATCGTTCACGCATAATGTGAGTGTGAGTTAAAGTCACGTTCGTTTACGCTTGAGCACTGTCAACCGTGATAACCGTTTCTGTACGAAGCGCGTCAAATTTTGACGACCCCAAAAAAGATTTCTCGTCACAGCGTTTGATGTCTGGGAGTGTCTTTATTTATATATTGACAAAATGACAATCTATGCAGGTGCAAAACCTGCTGAAAACAAGTTTGCAAAACCCATTTTACGAATACAAATCTTCATTATACTCGCGGTATTACGCCCAAGCATGTAACGAGTGGCGGGGTCCATCTCCGCAGCTTAGCGCCTGAACAACACAGCTGCGAAGAAACGTCGCAGTGGTGAGACCGTCTCCGATTTGACCGGCCAGGGGATCGAACCCAAGTTCTTTCACGTCGTTAGTGGCGCCTATGACCATTATTCTTAAAGGCACGAAATAATGCAACGACATTAGACATCTTAACTCTTACGGTTAAACAGCGGCACTTACTGCTATTTGCAAAAGACATGTTAGGAAAAGAAGGAAGAGGAGCGATCATTCTAAACGCCTCCGTATGGATGAGTCCCAGTTTTCGTTGCAATGGCTCATTGAAAATAATTTTTAGAAACGGAGCACAAAAATGGGCACCCTTACTACCAGGGCCGGAGTAGTGGGGGGGGGGGGTATGCTCTGGGGGCCCCCGTAATAAGGGTCTCCCCGTCAGGGGCATGATAAACTTAAAAGAAGTTAAAAGGCGCCCTCAAAAATAAAACGTTTTTTGTTATCGCCAAAATCAAGTGTGCAAAAAAGCATGGAGCTTACCCCAACTATGGAGCCCCCCAACCATGGAACCCCCTCCAAACATGTAGCCCCCCAAACAAAGCATTGATACGGCCTGCTGAACACTGTTAACGTGATAAGCATAGTAATGTTGAACCATATGTGTACTTGCTAAGCAGCGGAATCTTTTTGCTCTTATAACTGAAATCTTCTTCCCAGATAAACTTGCAGGAGAAGAGCATTTCACTCCGGATGTTTCGATTGGTTTTCTTCTCAAAAACTTCACAATCCACTTCATGTGACAATCGCACGAAAAATGATTTTTTCCGAGATGCCTGCGTTCATACAAGTTGGACAACAAATTCATCGCAATTCAAAAAATCAAGTCTTGAATATATTCGCGGTATTACGCCGAGCATGTAAGGGGTAGCGGAGCTCATCTTCGCGGCTTAGCGCTTGGACAACACAGCTCCGGAGAAACGTCGCAGCGGTGTTAAGCCATTGGCGACACTGTGTCCGATTTGACCGGCCCGGGAATTCCTCCAGCACAGACCTCCAGCACCGACAGCGATGTCGTTACCGTACCACTGCGCTAACGGCCTGTATTCGGAGATTTTTGGTAAATAAACATTCAACTCACAGAACTTGCAACGATTTGAGAGAGTCAAAGATTCCTTTTGGAAGCGTGTGAAGTTTGTTGTCGTACAAGGACCTGAAACAAGAGAATCAAATAAATCAAATCTTTATTCTACTCGCGATATTACGTCGAAGCGTGTAACGAGTGGCGGTCCATCTCCGCGACTTAGCGCCTGGGCAACATAGCTCCGGAGTAGGCGACGCTGTGTACGATTTGACGGGCCAGGAAGCGATCCCTGACCTCTCACACGATAACAACTGAGCTAACCGATCGGTTAAAACAAAGAGAATAATGGCAATATCTTATTGTCAGGACAATTACTATCCGTTCTGCGTTTCGGATAAGCTTCACGATCTGTCTATAAGCCGTTCCTTAGACCGGGCCACGGTCACCAAGGCGGGCAGACTGCTCGCACGGCTCTTGGAAATTTATCTTCCTTTTACATGAGGAAGCTACGGATGTTGTGCAACGAGCTCGCTTAGGGGTTGCCGGTCATGTGTCCACCACACTAAAATGAGGGAATCCCACTCAGTGGGTTCTCTAACGGCACAACAGGTGAACTTGCCGGATAGTTCTCCACACTGCCACATCAATGCTAAGCGTCAAGTAGGAAAGCTGTGAATGCCAATTTTATAGTCAATGGTTTGACCCAACTCGGAATCAAACCCGAGTCTACAGCTCCAGAAGCACACGCTCTATCCGCCCGGCAATCTGTTTATTAAAAGGGTTTGCCAAATTGTCAATTTTAGCGTCAAAAAAGTTAGTCTTTTATAAAAATACTAATACTTACAGCAATGTTAACTTCCCCAAACCAGCAAAGGTATTTTTTTGAACGCATTTAATTTCATTTGCGTTGAGTAGTCTAGAATAAATCAAAATCAAATCAATTTTTCAGAAGTATTACGCCAAAAGGTGTAACGAGTGGCGGCGCCCGGACTTCACATCTCCAAAAACACATCGCAACCATGGCGAGCTGTTGGTGACATTGAGTTCGATTTGATTGGCCCGAGAAACAAACCCGGAACCTCCCGCGACGAGAGCGATGTCTTTTAATTACTATGCCAACGGGCCGTCATCCCCAACTGTAGTTCATAATGGATAAATACTCTCCTTATCGCAAGAAGGCGACAAAGGCTTGATAACGAGCTCACCAATCTATCATTCAAAGATGGAAACGCCCGTCAAGTGCTTTTCCCAAACGCAAGCTTTGAGAATGGAAAGGTAATTGAAATTTTGGCTAGACCAGACTCGAAATCGAACCCAACGTCTCTCGCTTTATAGTAACAGGGCCGTAGCAAGACTTTGAGGCCCGCGGGCTAACTTTTCGGGGCCTCATGTTTTTTGCATGGCCTGATTTTGACGCTAGCAGCTCACTTTTTTTAGTTCGGCATGCCCATGATCGGAGAGCCCCTGTCACATGGAGTACAAGAAACATAGCCCCCATAACCTTCCGTTTATCCGCCCCTGCAACTAGGTCATCATGCCTCAGGCACGCGTGCTTCGCTAATATACAACTTAAGCTAGAATTGTGACAAAACTAGAGCATAAAGTAAAGATTGTTGCCTTACAGTAACTGCAAACTTTCCAAATCTTCAAAAATCTCCGCAGGAAGGCTGACAATTTTATTTCCATACAAGATCCTAAAAATAAGAGTTGCAATAATTAAAAAAATTTTGTAAATCCAAAAAAATCATAGAAATATTCTTAATTTTTTTTTCAGCCATGGCTAAGCTTTCAATATCAAATCTTCATGATACTGATCGTATCACTCCGAAGAGGGTAAGGAGTGGCGGGGTCCATCTCCGCCGTTTAGCGCCTGGGCAACAAAGCTACGAAAAAACGCGGTGGCGAGCCGTTGGCGAAACTGTGCCCGAATTGACCGGCCCGGGAATCGAATCTTGGATCTTTCACACCATCAGCGGTGTTCCTAGCTACTATGTCAACCGGTCAGAAAAAAATTCAATGACGCGAACACACAAAATTAACACAAATTTATTCAATAATGATTTTCTTACAACGATGTCAATTGATTCAATTCCCGAAAAGCTCCTTTTCCAACTTGAGAAATTACGTTGTTGCTGAGATCTCTGCGTCAAAAATAAACAAATTTATTGTCTTGTTTGTTGTTGAAAATGCAGTGAAAAACATCAATTTCATAATTTTACGCGATATTGATATACATCACTGTTTCTTACATTCTTAACGTCAACCAGGGGTGGATTAAGCCCCGTACCCCAGTGATACGGGGACTCCCCGGTGAATAAAGTCCCCTAAAATGGTCGGCTGCTGACGTCAAAATCAGGTCCGCAAAAAGTATCGCTCCCAGAAAATCTGGCCCTAGGCTCGTAAAGTCATAATATGGCCCTTATTTCAACACCCTTTTTGGTTACGTCCAGCCCCCTTCACCATTGGTTTGCTCCGCTGCCACCCAACTCAAACCCCCACGTACATATATCTTCCCTAGCACCCCATAAAATGTATTCCAGCATCCCTCGGAGCTGCTAGCACAGCGGGTTAAAAATATTGAAATGCATCACAAGCACAGGAGAAACACTCATTTTATACACAATGAACCTTAAAACTGAACATTTTGACAACAAGGATTTACTTGCTATCATCAGCAGAGTAAGTACGCTCTCAGTTCTGTACTACTTTGCTTTTACTGCTGATGATGACAACCAGGGTTGGGAAAAATTGATTGTAATCGACATTCAATTGCGATGTTCTTCACTTTTTGTTCATCGAATGGATTGAAGTCTTTACTTTTTTCAATGAGCATCGAATATGGCCTTGTAGCCTACTCCTTTTTTTGACTCAATTCGATATTCCATACTCGATTCGTTTCGTTCGGGCCACTTTATGTCACTTTAGCAAATTTAAAATGATTGTCGGTATGTCGTCACCTTTTTTGCTGATAAAATTTTTTTGGCGTTAAAAACCCCTACTAGAAACAAAAAAACTGAGTTGCTACAGCAAAGTTGCTTCGCGTCTGCGGTCGCATGCAAAGTCCGTCGTATGTTACCACATAAATGTGAGAAAATCACAGAAAATGCTTCGCGCATACCGCTAAATGCTCAGTATAATATGGAATATTAATTAAAACACTCTTTATTCTTTACCGTTTAAACTACCTTCGAAATGGATTATTTCTTTACTTTTTGGTGAGCTATATCGATTATTTCCTTACTTTTTCGAATATCGATTTGCGACCCTGATGACATCTATATCTCTATTGCTAAAACATCCAATTCCAAAAATTACTGTGGATTCAAAAGTTGCTTTCCTCCCATTTTTATTGTATTCATTACCGGTATAGAGGTATTTAGGTATACTTTCACCACCACCACACATGGCCAAGTTCATATAAGGTTTTAATCGTGATTTACAGTTTTTTTGTCCGACTTGCGGCATTAGAGGAACAGTTTGGAAAACAAGCTGGCCTCAATCGAGCTCGCAACACAAAATCAGTAGCTCTGTCGCTAAGACAACAATTTTTCAGTAAAGCCACATGCAGTCTACCCGTCATGGCATCCCATTTTAAGCTAAGACTGGCAAAACAAGCGTGTAGCTCATTCAAAAGATAAAAAAGCACATACTCTTACATTCGTTTTAGTTTTGAATACGAAGCAAAAGCCATCGCTGGAACTTCCGTGATGAAATTTCCTTCCATGCGTCTGTCAAATGTTAGAAAGGGTTATTTCACA
Organism: Trididemnum miniatum; assembly: GCA_964006365.1. Classification (NCBI taxonomy): domain Eukaryota; kingdom Metazoa; phylum Chordata; class Ascidiacea; order Aplousobranchia; family Didemnidae; genus Trididemnum; species Trididemnum miniatum. The sequence goes on from OZ023244.1 coordinate 2,545,660, forward strand.
TAGAACCAAAGACCAGCAAAAACATATGTCAGAGCGTAGAGGGGAGGCAGCAAAGCCCTTTTTTTCGGTTTACCATCAAATCAAAACTTCATCATACTCGCGATATTACCCCGAAGCGTGCAACCAGTTACGGGGTTTATCTCCACGGCTTAACGCCTGGATAACACAGCTCCAATGAAACGTTGCAGCAGAGGTGAGCGGTTGGCGACAATGTGTCCAATTTGACCGACCCAGGAATCGAAATACAGACCTTTCGCGCCAGTTGCGATGTCTTTTACCACTACGCCAACCGGCTTAACATGTCACGCAAAAACAAAAGGTGCGATCACACTAACTGAGACGTTGAGACCTTTGAGACATTGTGCAAGTTTACCTTAGTATGATATGACTTTGTGGTAATGTGATGTCACAATAACATAACTTGCACAATGTCTCTAAGGTCTTAACGTCTCAGTCAATGTGATCGAACCTAAAGAATCAACGAGTCTTTCATAAAAAATTTTGCTGTCTAATTCTTTGAACTCTTCTTCAATATCCAACTCGAATTTTAGTACGAGAAAGGCATTCTCGTTGTCGAAACAACAAATCCAGATCGAATCCCACATAGGTCATTTTAACTGTAGTTGAGGGAATACCTACAATACATGGTTCACAGCTCAGATGGCCCAGTGGACAGAGCTTCTGCCTCTGGAGCTGTAGACCCAAGTTTAATTCCGCGTCGGATTAAACCAATGATTTTAAAGTTAGTATTCACAGCCTTCCTACTTAATGCTCAACATTACAGGGACAGTGAGGCGAACAAGCCGGCAAGTTTATATGTTGCACCATTTGGAAAGGCATTTGGCCGGATTCCCCTTATCTTAAGAGTGGCACAGAATGGTAGCCGGTAATTCCTAAGCGAGCTCATTCTAGCGCTTTCATCGCTTTCTCGTGATAGGAGCACAAATATACGACTAATACGAACAACACATGATATTGCCAGTAAACAACTGCTTCTGTAGTAACGTGGCCAAAGTGTATTACAGCCTGGCTAAGAAACGTTTGCCAAATATACAATCAAACCTACTTACATTTCTTCAGCGTCTTGAGGGAAGTGAAATGGAACAGAGATCAACCCTCTTCTCCTACAATCAATCACGTGATTCTCGCAAGAACAAGATGGAGGGCAGGAAAGCGCGCTGCAGGATAGGGGAGTGGACAAAGACGCTGAAAAATTTAGCTTCAAAGTTTTTCCCCATTTTGAGAAAGTTACTTTACACCTCAATCCCATTACAGCATCCCTACTTTCAAATCGGACTAATTATGCTACGCCTGTAATTATGTGAGGCTGTCCACAAGTCCATGTTCAAATGCTTGAGGATCAAAACTCCCCGAGCTATTTGCATCATTTTGAAAGGATTAAAAACACGATTATAATGTTAAAAGTTGGCCCACGTAAAACTGGACCTGTGGGCAGGGTAAATGATTCAGGGGTTCGTATAGCTTTAAAAAGGTTAAGCATCACTGTCTAAACATTATAACTGTTGAATCTATTATTCATTTATTGAATACGTTCAAGCTAACAGGAGCTGCTGTGCATTAGTTCGTCACTATTTGTATGTATTATGGTCTAATCTCTCTGGCATTTGATCAACAGCGAAAATACAAGCTATGATCGAATCAAAATCGGCTTACAGAAGAAATTCATCAATCATTCCGGCATTTAAGCAGCAAAGATTAAACCGATCAACACAAATCTATCTAAGCACTCAAAACAAGGTTGCTTGCTTGAGATTAAGGACAATTTCAAAATTATAACAGATTGGCTAAGACTTTGAAATGACTTCATTAAATACTGTTCCTACACTTAATCGCTTTTTCCAGCGTTAAATTGAATAGATTTAACTAAACAAACGTCAGAACTGGGTTCGAGTATCCGCCAGGTACTATAAGAACTTCGCTTTCTATTGCAAACATAACAGAATAACTCGCGTTGTTACGCTGAAGCACGTAACGAGTGGTGGAACCCATCTCCGCGACTTCGCGACTGGGTAACACAGCTCCGAAAAAACATCGTAGCGGTTGAGAGCCGTTGTGTCCAATTTGACTGGGCTAGGAATCCAACCCCAGACCTTCCGCACGAATAGCGATGTCTTTTGCCACTACGCCATGCAACTGGCCTATTTTGACAAAAACTGTTGAAAGTCTTCATTTTTGAACCTTCTTGCCAATTGCGAGAATTACTCTTAACAGCCTACACTTCTTAAAATGCAAAATCTAAATCAAAAAGATTCAAATGCTAACCACTGCAGGTGAAGTCGGCAATCGGCACCAATCGTAGATCAACTCCGCGTAATCTAGGGGGTTGTTGACATCGAGTAAAAACCCCCAAATATGAGAAACGACGAAGTCGAAGGCCCAGCCACGCCAAATTGCAGTCACAATGCAGAGGGTTGCTATGTAAACGCCTGGAAACAGAAATCGTTGGAATTTGATTCGCAATAAATATGGGACGAAAATAGCATAAAAAAAGTAAAGGCACAGAATTCTTAAAACTAGCCTTTTACACTGCTGATGAGGACAGCTTAATCTATGCTGTCGAAACGTCCAGTTTCAAAAATTACTGTGACTTTATTTTAAATCAAATCTTCATTATACTTACAACATTACGCCGCAGCGTGTAACGAGTGGTAAAATTTATATCCGCGGCTCAGCGCCTGGACAACACAGCTCCGAAGAAACGTCGCAGCGTCGGCGACACTGTGTCCAATTAGACCGACCCGGGAATCGAATCCAGACCTTCCCCACTAAAACTTATGTTTTTACGCACTATGCCAACTGGTCGGTCCCTTACATTAACAATTTAGTCAGAATTTGATCTTTCCGAGTTGTTTTGACTTGCCAGTCAACTTTTTCACGAACCATGAAATACTTTTCGCTTAAACTAAATTAGCAAAACGTTAAAGCCCTAGTTTGTCAATTTTTCTGTCAGCAAATTTACCCAGCATGACCATAAACTCGATAATCAGCAACAATATTTCTCAACTTGACTGTGCGGCTTTTTTAAGTACATGACATTTTTTTTTTCAGAATAATTTCGTCATCAACTCAGTGTCACCAAATGTTTTTGAATCTTAATCGATTATTTAATTCTTCAAGGCAAATCTGATTTCCAACTAAAAATTTTAAAATGTGAAAAACAAAAATAGTAGGAGGTGTTTTCTAGGGTGGAAAAATATTAAATCAAATCTTCATGATACTCGCGGTATTCCACCGAAGCGTGTTTACGCAGCTTAGCGCCTGGGCAACACAGCTCCGCAGAAACATCGCAGTGGTGGCGAGCCGTTGGCGACATTGTGTCCAATTTAACCGGCTGGGGAATCGAACCCCAAGTCTCTCGCTCCGCTAGCGACGTCTTCAGCCACTACTTCAAACGGCCGGTATTAAAAAAATCAGTACTTACAGAGTTACTAGAGTTCTCAGAGGTGACAATGTTCTTTCCGATATGTAGGAGATGTTGTTGTTGTTCAGTGCTAAACTTTGGAGCTTGGGCAAGGGTCGAAATGTGTTTTCGTGGATACAAAATAAATTGTTGTTGTCCAAGTACCTAAAAATACAAAGGTGATATTAGCCAGAAAAGCACTTGTTGATTTACAATTTAAACTAGTCGGACCACTCCAAGTATTGAACCCGAATTCCACGCTTCATTGTCAGCTCGAATGATAAAAAAAATTATAGGAATACAATAAATATAGGACCAAAATAGCTCGAGAAAAAATAAAGCCAAAGTGAATCTTAAAACTGGACGTTTCGACAACATAGATTTAGCTATCATCATCAGCAGTGTAAACGAGGCAGTACAAAACTGAAAGACACTGCTGATGATGACAACTGGATCTGTGTTGTCGAAACGTCCAGTTTTGAGAACCACCGTGGCTTTATTTTTCCTTCCAAATATTAATTAGAATTTACGAATGTTAACAAATGCTTTGTCAGTGAAACGGTTTTCTAGAAATTCTGTTAATAAGATTTCGAAAGATAACAAAACAGGTCGGAAATGAAGATTTACCATTAAATTCTTAATATTTTCATTTCCAAACAGCTTTAAATTTGGTTATAATCTTCAACTATTTCTCACTAGAATTTTTCAGAAGTGGCAACGGTCAATTTAAGCTACAATAAAGCCCGCAGTGTTGAGACAATGGTTGAAATTTTCTCAGGGAAAACAATAAAAGCGTTTAATTTTGTTTTGTTTGTCGTCCTAAAACTTCGCGCGACACTAGAATGTCACAAACTCTTACAAAAAACTATGTGAAACCCGGCCGTTTTTTTAACCACCAGTCACTTGCAACTCAACGGCCAGTGATCAACCCAATAAAAAACAAATCTTCAGTATATTTGCGGTATTACGCCAAAGTATGTAAAGAGTGGCGGGGCCTATCTCCGCGGTTTAGTGCTTGAGCAATCTAACCGGCCGTGTCGGTGATGACTTTAGTTATACCAGGACTGCCCCTAAAAGAACAGGGCTGCAAATGCTTGACCACCCTAAGATTTTATGATGTCACGTGACGTAATAAGAGTCGACGTTGGTCCTCAAGTGTCATTGTCACTTTGAGGAGGTTTAACAAGGCTTTGATCAATGATTTATCAAAGGCATAAATTCAATGTAAATTGAATCGACAAACATTCAATTACCGGTTCTAATAATCACGTGTTTTCCCGAGCAATAAGTTTTACTTGAAGCAAAATAAATAAAATTTATCAAATTCGAAAAATGCAGCAATGTAGGCTACTTATTCAATAATCTCAATCGTGTTGTAGCTCAATCGCTAAGCAAATCGCTAACGGCAATGGAGGTCCGGGTTCAAATCCCGAGCCGATCAAATCGACATGAGGACGCCAACAGCTCGTCACCGTCTCGATGTTTCTTCGGAGCTGTGTTGCCCAGGCGCTAAGCCGCGGAGACGGGCCCCACCACTACCTGAAGATTTCTTTTTTTTTATTGTACCTGTAGTGTAAAAGATATTTACTTCAATAAATTTGCAGAATTTTTACCAATTTTTGTGGAACTGTGATATTTTTTTTTTAAGTTTTTAAAACGGAGATTTATTTTCATTTTTTAAACAAGACTAATCTTCAAAAATTCAAATTTTTGTACACTCGGCATTTTTATCGTTTTATGTAATCTTTGATAAGCTTTTAAGAAAATAACACCGAAGATAATTTTCAAAATAAACAAAAAATCAACAGAACACCTGACATTCAAAAAAATTTAAGTAAAAATTAATGAAAATTGTCACTCAGCATTGATCTTAGCAAACAAAAACTTCACAAACGTGGAACTTTCCCACTTATTACGTCACTTGTTTGTTTACTTTTCTAGGCACCCAAAAAACGCAAGAGTTCAATCACAGCAGCATCGGGTTCGAGTCCACGTTCGGCGGAAAATCAGCAGCCGGTAACACGAACTCGGAGCTAATCCGAGTTTTACATTTTCTCTGCTAGTGTGACTTGACTGGGATTCGAACTTAAGTCTCACCGTTAAAATAGATTTTGCAAAGAACATGAAAGCGTTACTTAGCTTTGTTACTGGGATACCGGTTCAATTCCCTGCCTGATTAAACTTTTAAAATTAACGAGGAAATTCCCCCACCCGACATATTTAATAGCGTAGCCAGGGGGGCAAAGGAGACTTTCTTTAGAGATCGACTAGGGGGAAACTTCTTTTGATGTTTTCATATTATTTTTCCCCCACCCCCTTCCCAAATTTCTGGCTGGCAATGGCCTGCTAGTAGTGAATATATTCACAGAAACCCCCCCCCCCCCAATATATTTTTTTAGACCCGCCTTGCAGTCAAGATTTACGACTCAGTCGCAAAACAATCTAATCTTGGCCTAAACTTTGCTTATTTGCTTAGCCATTAAAATGTTTGTCAAATCATATTAACATTTCGTCTTGGTTAAGAATTGCCCAAAATAGTCAAATGGCGAATTTTTTCTATTACGACTCTTTACTAAGGAGGAAAAATAAAGCCGCGGTAATGCTTAAAACTGGACGTTTCGACAACATAAATTCCTGTTATCATCAGCAGTGCAAGCAAAGCTGTGCAAAACTGAAAATATAAATGATGACACCTGAATCTATGTTGTCGAAATGTCCAGTTTCAAGAATTACCGCGGCATTATTTTTTCTCCCATATTATTTATTGTATTCTTTACTAAGGCTTCGTAACTTTGAATTTCTTCTACAGATTAAATGTAAGCATTTTTTAAAATACTCAAGTATTTTTAATGCAGAGCAGTAAGGTTAAAGTCCATATAGACTAAATTTGTTTGCAGAAAACAAAATATAAGGATCATTATCAACCTTATAACCAACCAACATTAAGGTAATGTCATAAAGCCATCACGTACCTATAAATATTATCTTATGCAAACAATAAACAACCTTGGTTCTTAAACATGGCGATAATTACAATCTTCTTGCAATTTTACGCCGATAAACTTCATTCGCTTGATACTTAATGTTGACTTAAAACTTAAAACCAATATTGAACTATATCTCCACAAACACACTTAAGTATGTGCTCAACCTAGGATAAACGCAAGCCAAAATCACTGAATAGAAACGTAAACCTTTTGCATAAACTATAACACAACATTAACGACAACAGTCAGAAATTATGATTTATGAGCAAAAGCGGACTTGGGGGAAGATGCTCAGGGTAATCACCCACTAAAATATTCTAATAATCTTCAATTTCAAGTTTTTAGAAGTTTGCCAAGAAATTTCAAAACAGTAGACCTTAATTTTTACGGGGTTTGAAAATTTAGTCCTTGTGACGTAACAAGAGGATCCATCGGCTCAAAACATCTCTGTAGAACCAAAATTTTAAGGGCGGCAGGATTAAGCTAAGCTAAGCTTCGATTCTCGAGTCGGTTAAACCGGAAACAGTGTCGCCACCAGCTCGCCACTGCTGCGACGTTTTTTTGGAGCTGTGTTGCCCAGGCGCTAAGCTGCGGAGATGATCCCACCACTCGTTTCACGCATCGGCGTAATGCCGTGAGTATCATGAAGAGTTGATTTGACGCGATTGCTGCAAACGTTTATCACGCAGACACTCCACTAGGCCCTACCCCCTTTAATTTTGTATTTATGCCCTTGATGTGATGCAAGTTTAAACTGTTTCAAAGCGCTAATTCGCGCTATTAACTTCGAAACACGTTACAGGTCCAGGATTTAAATTGACCTTAACATGAGACTAAAAAGAACACAGAACATTATTTAAATTATCTTCATTCTGCAACAGGGGTCAACAAACACGACTGTGTTTGAAGTGGGGTGGGGGGATTAAATTGTGATTGATTGAGTTTACATAAATCTTGTGCTTATTTGAAGTAAATCACTTGAGAAAAAGTATTTCTCGAAACAGGACGTTTCGCCAACATAATTTCGACTGTCATCATCAGCAGTGCAAGCAAGGAAATGCAAAGCTGCTGATGATGACAGCTGAACCCATGTTGTCAAAACGTTCTGTCTTACGAAGTATTGTGATTTTTATTTTTCCTCCATGAGCAATTTTCGTCCCGTATTGATTTTATTCTTAAGTAAATCAGTTTTCAATTTCAGCAACAATGCAACAACAAGAGAAACGCGCTTTTGAAATGTAAACCAATCAATCTTGTGTAAACAACAAACAAACTAAGTGTGAGAAACTCATTCGTCCCCATTCCAAGTAACCCCAGACTCATTCTGACCCAACATTACTTAAACTTGGGGTCAAGTAAATTGACCCCCCAGAAAATTTATCAAAAGACAGAATTGTATCCAAGACAAACGCACACTTCCAGTTAAAAACAATAAGAATATTTCTGAACTATGATATACAGAAATATCATTTAAAATTAAAAAAATTCGACAAGAGTTTTGAACCCGGGTCACTGATTTGAAAAAACAAACATAAACAAAGCATGAACACAAATCTTATACTCGCAATATTACGCCTAGGGCCGGATTTAGACGATGAGAGAACCTAGGCTATTTGATCAAACTGATTTAAAGAGAAAAAAAAAAGTCTAAACGCCGATCCTTAGATGCTGTCCTGTTTTCGCTGAAAATATCGGTGAAGAGCAAAAAAGGTCTTCGTTGTTCATGGTGAAGCCCCTCATTTTCTCCGAAGCCCACCATTTTCTCCGAGGCCCTAGGTTTCAGCCTGCTTAGCTTATACTTAAATCCGGCCCTTATAACGCCGATGCGTATATTTCAAGTGGCGGGGTTTTATCCCCGCAGCTAAGCGGATGGACAACACACTCCGAAGAAACGTCGCATCGGTGACGACATTGTGTCCCATTTGACCAGTTCAGGAATCAAACCCGCTTCCCGATGTCTTGAATCACTACGCTAACTGGAAGGTTTCATATATGTTATAATTTAAAAAAAAACGTGGATAATTTTCATGGGGCAAGTATGGACAAAGCGTTAACGTAGGGCGTCTAGCTCATACAATATAATGTACTTTTAAATAACGTTTAAATCAGTGGCAAAATTTAAATTTTTTTGCCAGCCGGTTCCACTGCAAAAGTTATTTTTTCAGCCGGTTCTGTTTCAACTAACGGTACAAGTATAAACAGTGATGCTGGCCGTTCCGCTGATCTGATAAAATCCCGCGAGACGCTTCTGCAGAACGGGTACGAACTGGGTTAATCAAACCACTGATTTAAATGAAATCTAATTGAGCCCCGCCACTCGTTACATCCGTCAGCGCTTTACGGCGACTGTAATAAAAACTTGGTTTTACCTTCTGTAACGATATAACTGTTTAATATGTTTTTGTTTGAAATGCTTTGTGTACTGTAGAAGCTTCTAGACCAATGCGTTGTTTTCAGAACTTATATTCGTGGGATTGTTTCGTGAGGTTGCATTATGAAATCATAATTTTCTACTGACATATTTTTTTCGTGAATATTCTGGACAGATCTCTCCGTTACGTAATTTCACTGGGTCAAAATTTGTGCTGATGACGTCACAATTGTGTTTACTATAGTTTGGTGTGAATTTTTGCATGTCATATGATTTCTCTTCTTGTTTCTTTTTAAGAATGTTACAGAATATTCTCGAACCTAATTTAGAGTATAAGTGTTACAGAATATTCTCGAACTTAATTTAGAGTATAAATAGGCGTGATTTTTCGAGCGTAGTTATTCGAGTGTAGATTTAGTGCGCGTAGAGTAAGCAACATTGTTTTATGCTGAAGGGTAATAGCCCTTGTTGTATGGTGTTACTGAAGTGAGCAGTGGTGCTTGTGTTTATTGAAAAGTATAGTACGGTGAGTACCGTAGCTAAGTGAGTTACGTTGGGTCGATTACTATTATTCGTTTGGTGAAGAAGGTCTTGGTTTTTTCGTGAATTTCTACGGTTTTTCATACAATTCTTATCAATCGTCTAGTCAGCGAAGTAATACAATTTCCTACTTCGCGACACCTTCAGATATTTAAACTGCGTTGATACTTAGCAATTAAAAATTAAAATTTTCCAGTAAAAAATGCTAATAACTATTTTAAAAATCAAACTAGGGAAAAAATGCGTCTAATAAGCATATTTGAAACAGATATTAACGTCAAAATAATTAGAATGTTACGAGCGATACAGCCCAGATGCAAAAAAATTGATTTTCCAACCGAATAAATTTTTTCGGTTATAATTACAAATTGAAAAACTGTTAATTATTTTTACCACAACCCTAATTATTATGCTCTTAAATGAATAAACTTGACTAAAGAATTGGTATTCAGTAAAAAAACACAAGTCCTACCTTACTTTCCCACAGAAATTCAAGTTCAAATCACCAAAAAATACGAAATAGGAAAGAACAACATTTTGGCATTGAATTCCGTTACAATTTTCATGAAAAATGCAAGGGGCAAAAGCAACAAGCAAAGTTATAAATCAGCCTCAGCTGTGCAGAAAAACTAGTTCAACATTCCAGAAGGAAAAATAAAGCCACTGTCAATCTTCAAACTGGACGTTTCGTCAACATAGATTCAGCTGTCATCATCGACAGTGTTTTAATACTGCCTCGCTTACACTGCTAATGAAGACAGCTGAATCTATATTGTCGAAACGTCCAGTTTTACGAATTACTACGGCTTTATTTTTTCTCCTTAAGCTATTTTCGTCCTTTATTTATTGTATTCTAGCATCCAGCGTCACGGATTCAACCTAAGGACTTGAAATCTAATTTAATGTTGTTGCATTATTGAGGTTTTACAAAATAATCGTAATAAAACTTGCTACTTACAGAAATCTCAACGAGCCTAAACCTTCGAAAGCATTTTGATGGATCGTATAAATTTGATTGCCTCGAAGTGATCTGGACAAAAAACGTAAGAATTACAAAAAATTGGTAGATTTTGTCGAAACAAATTGCAAATCTTCGATTTAAATTGATTAAAAGTTTGCAATTTACAAGTTTCTAGCAGTGCTGGTTGTGAAAAGCACGACTGAACGTGGTCAAGCGGCTGCCAGCGTGGAATGCGTGAAGAAGGTTGCCAGTTCGAACACGGGCAAAGCCAGCCAAGAGAGGAGGGCAACAGGGGGGGACAAGGACAAACTTAAACAATGAGGGGGCCCGTTTTAATTGGCCATTAATGATTGATCTCTGGAAAACAGCCTTTATACGTCAAAAAAGGGGAAGCGATACCCCAGTGTCCCCCTCCCTTGGCTGCGTCACAAAGTTCGACACCCAACCTTCCATCCAAGAATTAGATAAAACGTTTACAAAGACCCCAATTTTTGACGTTGAAGTTTGTTTTTAAGATCAATCGCTAAAGAGCCCAAGTCTAGAAACGGGGCCTTTGTCTTCGGCCCTGCCCCCCTCAATTTTTCGGTGGTTACGGCCCGGAATTTAGTCCAATTAGACTTGATGTCATCTCAGTCATTTGACGTCAAATATAAAAAAACAATCAAATATAAAAAAACAATCAATAATTACCCCTTCGGCAACAAATGTGTTGATCTGGTAAACAGATTCTTGTTTACGGTTAAATAAACAAACATGGGCCTACTTATAGACTTATGCTTGCTGGTGGTATAATTGAGTAAACCCCAAAAAAAAATTTTTTTAATGATGAAATAACGGTAAAAATTTTCTTGGGCCTTCAAAGTAACTTTAGTACTACGATCTTGTTATTTTGCTGTTTTTAAAACTTAGCGCTGTGTGAAACTTGACCTCTGGATGCGTCACATTTTAACAAAAATTGGGGTCAAATGGTGAATGTTACTCATAACACTAGAAGCGGATGCAAGCCATGCGACAAACGTTGTGACAAATTAGAAAATATTTGAGGCTAAACACCAAGATCTGAGGTGTCCTAAGTCTCAGAAACACAAGGCATCAAATTTTGATTTTGAATTGAAATTATATCGCAGAGGATTTCCGTTGATCAATTAAAGGTAATTAAGTAACAAAGAGTCCAAAATATCAGATTTTAATTGATTTCAAAAGAAACTATTCTTAAACAGTTGAAAATAGATGCTGAATTTCCACTAATTTTAGGCAAATATAGAATGTTTCATTAATTTGAGTTGTCCATTTAGAAGTAGACGTTTCAACAACATAGATTCAGCTGTCATCATCAACAGTGCATTGCACTGCCTTGCTTGCACTGTTGATGATGACAGCTGAATCTATGTTGTCGAAACGTACAATTTTATGAATTACCGTGTTTTTTTTTCGGCCAGTTTCGTCTCATATTTATGATATTGCGCAGTTTTTAAATCCATCAAGTTGAAAGATACAACAAATTTAATTTGACGCAAAAAAGTAAGTAGCGTATACTGGCACTTTAAATTTGCTACAAAAAAAAAAAACAGAAACAAAAAAATGTCACACTTTTATAAAAATTACATTTTCAATGGGTCAGTACAAAAATATCTAAATAAGAAATCTTCACACGCGGTCAAAACACGCCAAGGACTAAATTGCATTGTGCCGGCCTCAGCGGCAACATCTGTTTTTCTTTATGTCCTTATCGGAAAGCGCACTTATCATATGGTTAATTAAGTCTTAAAGTAGAAATGTAATTAAAACGCGTCAAATACTGCAGGGGTAGATTCCAAAAAATTCGAGGTTTTAAGGGGATACACGAATAAGAAATACTTAATTTGCTGCTTTGCGCCCATGAAATACTGAAGCAATAACGTACTAATTGTGCAAGTACACAGAATTGAATTTCGAATTATAATGAAACGATAATTTGACAGTAATTGAGGGAGACCGCGAAGTGAGTTTGCGCTCTTCCAGTCAGCAGTTACCCGGTATATATGTCAAATACAATCGGCTCAGCTGTGAATCGAACCCGTCACGTAGGGTCTGTCACCTGCGCGCGGTACCGCTAGCCCATGTCGCTGACAAAATGTCGTAATATTTATGACTAAGCTCTCCTCCTACAGTAGATCTGCCCGTATAATTTTCACACTTACAATTTTGTGAGTCTGCGGAGTCTATTTAAATCAGTAGCTCCAATCCGTGTGATATTATTGTGATCCAAAATCCTGCAAAAACAATTTCACTTATTTTGAGCTTCTACGTTAAACCGTCAACTTACATTTGACGAACCTTCCGTAGGTTCAAAGCCGAGTAGAGTCAAACCAAAATCTTTTTCTGAAGAGACATTTTTAAATTTTTGGCATCAGCATTAACTAATGAAAATTAAAAACAACCCATGTCTAAATTAATTTTTCCTCGAAAGAATAACATTCCCAAGAAGATCACTGAATGAAACCTACACTACCCATGTAGCAAGTAACGCCTCACATTGTTACCACTTTACCAATGGCCCATTACGTCCCCCGAAACGGAAGCTGGGCCCTGAAACTCTTCTATCACAAGCCGATTCTGAAAATCAACCAGAAAGTGGTTTATTCGAACCTAAGCTATTTATGCTCAACAAAATTAATTCTGGTTATAATACAATGTTACAAGAATTTTCGGGAAAGATGAACTTGAATTAAGTTGCGTACCACAAGAAAACTAGGCGACTATAATGATCACGAAGCAAGTTTTAAAAAATTTGTGAATTTTTTGGGACGATAGCTATGATTTTCAGGAGAAAAACTAGATGAAAGTTTTGTACTGGCTTGCTTGCACTGCTGAAGATGACAGCTCAATCTATGTTGTCGAAACGTTAGTTTCAAGAATTATTGCGGCTTAATTTTTCTTCTTAAAGCTATTTTCGACCCATATTTATTGCATTCTTCCGAAGTTAAGATTGAACTTTACCCATCCCCCTTGCTGCTGATAATTATGAGAAGGAACATACTAAATACTTACAGCCGTTCTGCAGTTTCTGGTATACGTTGAGGAATATAAGTGAGTCCTCTTCTGGAGCAGTCCACGAGATGTCCTTTGCAAGCGCATTCTGTCGGGCAAAGCGGAGGAAGACCGGTAACAGAGACGAAAAAAGCCGGAAAAATTATACCAAAAAGCAGGGGAAAAACAGCATAATTTCTCCGAAGATTTCTTGTTGCAATTAACATATTTATTCTTTATTTCACAATGCACTGATATCTGGTAAAATTTTTGAAACAAAATTATTTTTTCGTTCAAACTATAATTAACTTTCATATATTCCAATAAAATTATTTCTTGCTGAAAACTACAGCGATGTCATTAACTCACTATTAAAAGTTTGGGGGCGATCTAGTCTTTTGAAAACTCACTATAACCATCCCCTATAACCAGGGCATGAAGTAGGTAGGGAGAGATATGGGGGCTATCATCTCGAAGTCCCCATAAATCGCTCGCTATCTCTAGAAGGTTGTTGCTAACGTCAAAATCAGGTCTGCAAAGCGTAGCCCCCCCATCCCAAGCCTTAGAATGGCTCTGCCTATAATTCATCTGCGAAGTATGCTTTTTGAACATTCTTAAAATACATTTAATGTCTGACCCAAAGCTTTTAAACTACGGTAGTTACAAAGTTGCAAAGTAATGCTTTTCTTGCAACTACACATACTCAATTGATTTTTCAAATGCTCCTGATTTTATCTCGCCAAAAAATGCGTTTTTCAAGCACTTCAACTCCTACTCTTGCACTGTAGGTTTAAATTTGCTTTTTGCAAACCTTGATAGCTGAAAGCGAAGAAAAAATTGTCGCAGTCGCTGAACTGACGTTGCCGTTGGACATTGCGTCAAATTAAGCAACGTGTACGTCCCCACGCATCACGTCGTTTCGATGCGTCATACGTTCATTCAACGATGCAAATTTCTGACGCAATAATGACCCACGTTTTGCCTCATTTCCCATGCAATGGGCCATTTAAAATTGGGAGAAATCTTCAAAGCCTTTTTCTATTTTAAGCGTACATAAAAAATAAATAAGCATTTACGGAGGAAAAGCAACAGAAATTAAAACTAAAAGTTTCGACTACATAGATTCAGCTGTTATCATCAGCAGTGTAAGCAAAGCAACACAAAGTCCTTTCAGTTTTGTAATGCCAAGCTTGCACTGCTGATGATGACAGCTGAATCTATCTTGTCGAAACGTCCAGTTTTAAGAATTACTGTAAGTTGTTTTCGGACCATATTTTTCGTTTTTCCGAAGAAAACATTTCCGCTCGGACAAAAAAATCGCTGACTTTTAGGTGTAGTTTTACTCATGATGATGATGAACATGTTTTATTCGGCAGGTAGAAAATATAGCACACAGTAACACATCACACGTTAAAAATGCGCTACATAATCTAAAGCCGTGGAATGCAGCGCAAGAGCAAAGCTCACCGATTCCCAAGCGCTCAAATTTCTGATTAAGAGATAAAAAGTGTCGGTACACAGGAAGTAAAAAAATGAAGCCGAAATTACTTACGTTACTCGATGTTTCGAAAACATAGCTTCAGCTGCCCTAATCAGTACAAATCATAATTCGGATCATGAAACAAACTTTAGTAAATTATTTGAGCTGTGCAGGCGATTCTTGACTTTCACCGATCCTAGAGTTACTTTATTCAGAAATGTAAACCACTGCTCAGTATTGACTCTGCACTCAGGACGCATTTAAGGGGGGCATGGCGCCATTGCCCCCCTTTTGACTTTCTTTGCCTTTTAGTAAAAAAAGAATAAATCTCGTTCAGTGACTGAAATATGCCTGACTCTTTTGACGGCTTTCGTGGTTTATGCGTCCCCCAATCATGTTAAAATTTCTCGCTACGTCACGGTCTGTGCTGTTTCGTTTTATCTATTTTATGCCAAGTAATTATAATGCTCTGCTGCCTTTTGTCTGATCATCGTTTTTATCGAGCTTTTGTTTTTTTGCCTATCTGCCCTCCACCTGGGTGTTCCAACCTTGCCTAATTTTTTTTAACTCCTCTTCTTCTCCTACCTGCATCATGCATGCCATACAGGGTTGGAAATTGATAAGGAAAAAGTAAAGAATAATTCGACATTCGATATACCTCAAAAAAAAAAAATAGAGAATTCCTACACTCGATAACAAAAATAAAAGGCAGTGACTAATTGTACGGGCCCCAACAAATAAGCGCTTGGTTTATTCTATTATCGCTTCACGCTAACCCCGATCCAGAGAACGTGACGAAGTAATGAAATATACAAAGTCCTTATTTGTACGGGTCCGTAAGAAAAGCCACTTCGAAAATAAAAAGAAGAGAATATCGATCAATCGATAACGTCAAACCGATACTTTTCTCTTACCCAGCAGCGACAGCGTCAACATATTTTGATGCTAATGGGAGGGCTTCACGTTAGGCAAAGTGGAGAATGTCGGTATCGAAGGCATAGCATATAATGATGGGCAGTTTAAAACAGAAATACCAAAAGGCCTACTCACTTTTCCCTTTTCATCATAAAAAAGATCAAAGATTACTTTTCCTCTTAAATACTTTCTACCTTTGATCTTGGCCTTCTTCAGATGCTGTGGACAATAAATTTTTTTCTACAATGTTCGAAACACAAAAGACCAACGTAACTTACAGAAAGCCTGCTGTCATTTTTATTAGCCCCACAACTGCATTGTACTGCCTGGCCCTGGCCTGCCTTCTACAAAGCGATACCAAGTGACCAAACGTTAAGCAAACGCTTTGTCGTGTTATATTTTGAAATGGAATCAAAAATGACAATGCCTACGGAATTTTCCGCACGCTAACTGTTCTTAAGCGGATGTAAAGCATTTACCTGCAAACACCACAGAAACCAGATAAGGTACTAAAAATAACAAAAAATAAAAACTTTTGAAAGAACTTATTCAGAAAAAAAAGTATCGATTAATTAATATCGATTTACCACGCAAAAAAGTAGGGAAAAGCCCCAATCGATAACGAAAAGTAAAGAATTTTTGCATGCTATGACGAAAAAGTAGAAATGATCGATTTCTAATCCATATTTCCAACCCTGATGCCATAACGTTCATGGTTTTAATTATTCCTTTTGCTTGTACCGTTCCTATCGTATTCTTTTGTTTATGGTGTTGACAGTGCTGAACTAAAAGACGTTAGTTTTGCAAGCTGGCTGCTTCGTTCAGCTGCATCTTCTACTTAAAATTGCAAAATCTGATTTGGCACTAACAGTTTTTACAGCGAACAGCTTAGATGCTAATAATTCCTGTCAATCTTTAAGAAACTAAACACTGCAACCGAACTAACTACCCGTTAAAAACAGAAATACCAAAAGGCCTACTCACTTTTCCCTTTTCATCATAAAAAAGATCTATTTTATAACCCTATTTTATATTTTATCATCACTTTTTTACTGTGGAGTTCTTAGTTGAGGGTGATTCAGGAAACCAACCAAAGTATTGTAACTACCCGTTAAAATGAAATGTTGTGTGGTTTTATGGCGCTCTAGAACTACTAAGGTCCTTTAGCGCCAGGACTAAATTTTGTGTAGAATTCACTGACGTATTTTTATTCTCTGTTCATTTCATCCTTCGCGCTACACTTAATTGCTGAGCGTTTAGCAAGTGTAACAGCAGATACCAGTTTTAAAGTCTTTGGTTTGACCCGACTGAGAATAGAACCCAGTCTACCAGCTTCCAAGGCGAACGCTCTCAACCACTAAGCCACAGCCTTTGAATGACGAGTACTTGCACAGAAATCCTGTTATTGCTTTACATTTTGCCCCAACATCTGCAACTCAGATCACAGCGCTTCAAATTCTTCGCACGCTTTTTTTAACTTCTGGATTGTAATCCTGAGTTTCACATAAAAAATGTGTGGATTTCGCGAAAAAGCAAAATTGTTATTGCAACTGTGCTGCAGGTTGCAGCTTTTTCTACAGCATAAAGCCGATAGTGCGTCGCAGGATTAAATCTCGCGCAAACCCAGTTGCGGTAACAAACCACTGATTAACGACGATGATTTTACTGTACAAATTTCAAAGTAAATCTAGAAGATTAAAGGGAGGAAAATTGACTGCAAGTTGGTGAGAAGAGAGATTTTATTCGCCAGATAGAAAAACAAAGCAAAAAAAAATTACGAAATATGCCCTTCACAAATTATAACAACTAAATGTAACTTACATGCCCGTCACAATTATAACAACTAAAAATTTGTTTGAAGCGCTGCATTTTCGACGTATTTTTGTAACAAGTCAATTAAAACCGCAAAAATCAAATCAAATCTTCACTATACCTACAATGTTCCACCGAAGCGTGTAACGAGTGGCGGAGATCATCTACGCGTCTCGGCACCTGGGCAATGCAGACCCGAAGAAACCTCGCAGCAGTAGCGAACCATCGGCGATACTGTTTCCGAGTTGAAGGGCCTGGGAATCGAACCCCAGACTTTCATCGCCGATAGTATGTGCTCAACAACTGAGCTAACCGACATCACGACGAAACATCTAAAACTTTATTTTTTTTGTCAGAGCCATCGAGCAAGTCACAGGTATTTGTACAAAACAGCTCCAAAAGTCGAAATGAAAAATTCGACATGAAACAATAAAATACACAACGAAAATGAAATGCGTTAAAATAATGAGTTAGATTAAACATAAACCATTCCGAATTTTTGTGCTAGCACAGTTGTCCGTCGCCATCACTCGCGATATCACGCTGAAGCGTGTAACGAGTGGCGGGGTCTAACTCCGCGGCTTAGCGCCTGGACAACACAGCTCCGATGAAACATCGCAGCGGCGAACCGTAAACGACACTGTGCCAGATTAGACCGGCTTGGAAATCAAACCCCAAACCTCTCGCACCGATGTGGTCGGATTACCACATTGCCAGCAGGACCGTCAACATTAAACGTAAAAATTTCCGCGCAAATCGATGTATATGGACAGAGATGTGAAGATAAGAACAAAGAGCTTAGTTTTCAAAGCTCAAGCTAAAGCTATGACAGCGCACAAAAAAATCATAATGAACGTATGAAGAGACATTACGGTAGGCTTAGAAAAACTTACTAAATTAACGCTGTAAAACCCAATTATGCGACCACTTTATCGGTTTGATCGCTCATTACGTAGCGAACCAAGGATTTTGTCATTAAAAGTCAACCTCACTAACCAGAGTACAGGGTTCGAACCTGAATCTACCTGATGAGTGGTCAAACCGTGAAACAAATAGAATCGTTTTTCACAGAATTTTTTAAAAATTCTTTGACCGCCTATCGCAATATCCCTTTATACGTTCATATATACATAGACTTACATCTGCTCCCCTTATTTCAATAAAAATCATAATGTACTAAGTATTTTTGTAATGGAACACAGAAGGATTATATCACAGCTTTTCAAAACACGTTTATGCTTTTGCAAATAACAACACAACATACCGATTGTTTGTATAAGCTGGGGGATACACTGTAGCGCTCCATAAAATCTAGTGCAAAACAATAAACCACTGCATAGGCGGATCTTCGTGAAAGCTTCAGCGCCACTTAGTGCTTGAAAAATAAGCGTTTTCCTTCCACTAAGAGACGCAACGTGCATCAACAAAACCTTGTTCTTTTAAAAACTTCAAAAAGATAAAATCAATCGTTTTTAAATCGCTAAAAATCCCGAAAAGCATAAAACACGTAAGGCAGTGCTTTTCGACAAAACAACTTCCATAAAAAACGAACAAAAAACCATATGCAATAAATACAAACAGAAACTTTAATTCTACGAATACTTATTAGTAAAAAAATTGGCCAAATGTGTAATTAAAGTTGGCCAACAGATGCAGAAATCAACGTTTTTGTTCTTATCATCGAACCAACTCAAAATCGAAGAGTCCAATTGAATAAAAGCAGAAGTGGCGAATATTGGTGGTGGCAAAATGAAAGGTAACTAGTACCTTGTCCAGAATCCACACGTCCAATTTTCGTTAGCATTAGGCCCGCGGTTTATGATTCTAGCGTCATAATCAATTTTTTGATGTCATAATCAAAAAAGGGATTATGATATCAAAAAATTGATTACGACGCAAACTAGATTCAGGAAGCATGGGCCTAAGTCAACGAAAATTAAACATGTCAATAGGGTAAAGGCACACTGTTCTATTCAGTTGCAGTTGAATATCACTGAGTGTTTGAATATGGATGAATAAAAGCTACAATGTAAAAATGGAAGAATCTCTCGGAACCGCACCGCGATCTCGCATACACGAACGTTCCGCGTACAACACAAACACAAGCGTAGGCGCGATCACGCTACGATGAGCGGTTCATCGTCAGCAAATCCAGATATCATTGGTGTTTCAGTATCTGCGTCATCATCAAGCCCGTTGTCGTAAGTGTCGCCGTCGTTTACAAAGAAGGCTTCACCCCGCTGAGGGTCGTAGTGGGACGTAACAAACTGGCTGTAAGATTGCTGAAGACGACGATTGCGACGAACCTGAAAATAATGAACATGGCAAAACCAATCGAAGTAGGTCACAAGAACCAAGACTCAGGGCCTTCGCTTGCGAGGAGCAATTCACCATTGGTACTTAACTTCTAGTGTTACGCAAACAGCTCGTTGTCAAACTCATCGCTTTAGGCGCGAGAGGTCTGGGGTTCGATTCGCAGGCCGTTCAAATCGGGCATAAACTTGCCGGGTAGTTCTCCACACTGTCCCTTTAATGCGGTGCGTCAAGCAAGGAAGGTGTGAATACCAATATTAAAGTTATTGATTTGACCAGACTCGAAATGAAACCCAAGTCTACAGCTTCAGAAGCAGACGCCCTCACCACTTGGTCATCTGATCTGTTAATTCTTTTACCTCACCAAGCTGTTGAGCAGCTGATACGGCAAAAGCTCAGAAAACAATATAACAAGTTCACAAACTTCATACAAAAAACGATATTTACCAAGAAGGCAATGACAATAAGTAGACTGATGAGTACCACAACGGACGAAACAGCAATAGCAATGATGCTAGTTCGACCCAGTCCGGTGTAGGAAGGTGACGCTGTGGGAAGGGCCCCAGAAGGAACGAACGTCTTGAAGGAATAATGAGAAGGCTGCGCATCACAGAATAAATTCTTGGAACACTTGAGCGTCAAGAATACGGTGTACCTGAAAAATGATCGTGGTTTAACACAGCAATAATGATTCTCCCGTCAAAAGAAAGCGATGAAAGCGCTATACACAGGACGGATCCAGACTCGCTTAGGGAGTTGCCTTTGTTTCCGAGTTTTCCGGTTGAGTTTTGCTTCTGGCTTCATTAATTTGCTGCTTGCTAAATTTCACCCAGCAGGGACTATTTTCGTGAAGCATTTCATCCAAGGATGCAACAATGAGACCTTGGGTGGGAGTTCAACCATCCACCTTGCGATCATGGTCGTCGTAAAGCGACGCTCCGAACATTGCGCCACGCTGCAGACATCGTCTGTTTCAGTTTAAGAACGAAAAATATAAACTAGCTCCATAACGTGATAACAAGCACTCTTGGCTCCAAGTTTTCATTTTACGGGTTCGACTCACAACTAGAACAAGCGAGCTTAACTGGTACTAGAAGAGGTTACAGGCTGGAAAAGCGCAAGCTCGCTTCACAGTCTTCCTCCATGTACTTTCAATCCTTATAATTTAACTGATTTTCTGAGGGTTTACAAGCAATCTCCAGCCCAAGACTTCCGCGACTCTCAGAAAAAAAAGCGGTGTTACTGACATCGTCAAAAACTTTCTTTCAAAGCACGAGCGCTATCTTCAAAAATCAAACCTTCATCATACTCGCGATATTACGCCGAAGCGTGTAACGAGTGGGGGGCCCATCTACGCGGCTTAGCGCCTGGGCAACACAACTCCGAAGATACATCGCAACGGTGGCGAGCCGTTGGCGACACTGTATCCGATTTGACCGATCTGCGAGTCGAACCCAATACCTTCCGCGCCGACAGCAATGTCTTGAACCTATACGCTAACCGCCCGATCAAGCGCTATATTTACACTTTAATGAGTAAATGTCTTGAAAAACTTACCACTGGGATGCTCTTAGATTACTCAAAATGGTATTTCTCTGAGGGGCCGGTATTTCGTGATAAGGGGTACATCCTGCTGCGTTGATGTCAGACACATCCTTCCCTGTGCACAAAGTCACTTCGACTCCTCTCAACACGCGATTATAGAAAGCATTGTGCTTCGCAAGTACGACAAATGAAAGCTGCAACAAAAATACTTGGTAACAGCCCAGTGTTTAAAGACATCGCTAACGGTGTGGGAGGTTTGGGTTCGGTATACGGGCCGGTCAAATAGGGCACAGAACCGCCAAAGGCTGCCACCATTGAGATGTTTCTTCGGAGCTGTGTTGCCCAGACGCTAAGTTGAGGAGATGGTCCCCGCCCCTTGGTACACGCTTGGGCATAATACCGCGAATATAATGATTTGATTTTAGATTTGAAAATTTCATTTGTCCGAGCAGCCACTCCGAATCAAGTCCGAACAACTTAGAAGCCGGGGGTCTAGACATTTTACCACCCCAGGTGGTTGCACAGACGGACCAGAAGTCAGCAGTGACAAAGCAAGTTTGGAATACAACAAAATGATACGAAAATAGCTTAAGGAGCAAAAATAATGCTACAGTGATTTTTGAAACTACACCTTTCCACGACGTAGATTCAGCTGTCATCATCAGCAGTGTAATCAAGGCAGTGCAAAACTGAATACTGTGACGTCATAATAGAAAACATAAACCCATAAGAAGTGTTTGAAACGTCTAACTACGTATTTGTTACCTCATAATCGGGTGTTCCCGGTATGCTGATGGCTTTGATCGTATAGATGGGAGGAATTTTGTCTCCAACGAAAAACACGTAAGTGGATGGGTTTCCAAAAGTTGCTGCAAATACAAGGAGGTTGAGCGAACTTTTCGCGTACAATTTCAAGACATGGTTAACGGTGCGGGAAAGCCGAGGTTCGATTCCCGGGCCGGTAAATCGGACACAGCGTTGCCTACAGCTCGTCACCACCGCGATGTTTCTTCGAAGCTGTGCTGCTCAGGCGCTAAGCCGCGGAGATGCACCCCGACACTCGTGACACGTTTCAGTGTAATATCGCGATTAGATTATTGAAACGTCTCGGCCAGTTTGATAGAATAACTTACTTCCGACACGATCTTTGACGGTTACTTGATAGCTGACAGAGTAGTGCACTGGTTCATTGACGCACACTGTAGGAACATTGTATAGCAGTGTGGGCTGTCGTTGAGGAGCCACCAGACCCTTCTGAACAGTTTCATTGGTGTTTAAATTGACGAGAGTGACGTAGTAGGGCTAAAAAATATAAGAACTGTCAAAAATACTCACATAACGCTGCTGTTAAAATATCTTATTAGTAACTTTAAGCGCGTAAAACGATTTTTTTACAAAGGTTTAGGACCTTGCCATCTGCCAGAAGGTTTTAGATTCAATTCCAGGGCTGGTCAAATCGGACACACTGTCGCCAAGGACTTAACACCGCTAAGATGTTTCTTTGGAGCTGTGTTGCCCAGGCGCTAAGCCGCGGAGATGGATTCCGCCACTCGTTACACGCTTCAGCGTAATATCGCGAGTATAATAAAGCTTTGATATTTCAAAAAACCATCCATCGAACAAAAATAACAAAGCAGCATACTTAAAATTTCGAGTTCGAGCTAATCTTTCAATTTTGAGCTATATCTCAAGAACAATAAGTTTTTTCGAGCAGCTAAAAAATGGTGGTAAAAAAAAAAATACTGGTGGCGGCCCTGCTTAAATAATAAGCTATTTTTTGTTTCATGATTACCATGACCACAAGTACAGCTTTTTTTAATCAAAGAAACTATATAATTTATTGTTTTAATTATGATATCAAAAAGTTGATTATGATGCAGAAAGTACGTTGGGATTAGAAACCACTCAAATTGGACATGTGGACAGGGGAATATTTACCTATTCTAGGACTAGATTTTCATTTTTTGGACCAAACTCGGGTCAAACGCCAGAAAAGCTGTGCTTAAAGACATTAAAAGATCTATTTATGTATTCTATCATTCTCAATAACATGATTCAAACTTAGTGTCCATTACCGCTATAACTCCGCACGCCTCAGTGCGTAAATAAAACCTTATTACGTCATTATCTTCAACTTTGAACGGCTCTTTCTGGCCAACTAAATACATTTATGAATTTTTATTCCAAGTTTTGAATTCGTGGCATTTTTTAAGACTTTTAATAAAACATAATTTTACACTTCAGTTCCCTTTCAAGGCGCAAAATCGGGTCAAACGCTTTAAAAAACCAGTGGTCACAGCCATTAAAATCTCGGTTGATATAGTATAAAATTCTCAATAACATAATTCAAACTTCGATGCTGATGTCCGTCGCCTTACCTCTTGTGCGCCATACTGCGCTACCGACGACTCCCAGCACACTTTAGCGTTGGTGTAGTTTTGAGTGAGAGTGACTTGCAAATTTTGAGGAGCGCCAGAGTAGTCTAGAATCGGCCGCAGGTGGAAGAAATCGCCCCAATGTCCTACAAACGGGGAAGCCACTTGAACCTACAAACAATATAATTATTTTCCTGCAACACCATTGGCAGATTGGCATAGTGATTGAAGACACCGCTTTCGGCCCTGGAAGTTTGGGTTTAATTCCCGGACCGATCAAGCCGGACAACACCACCTGCTCGCCGCTGCTGTATTGCCAAGGCGCTAAATCACGCAGATGGGGCCCGCCAATCGTTGCATGCTTAGGCGTAATACCGCGAATATAATGAAGATTTGATTTAAAGATTTTCCAACAATCTCACATTTGGGTTCTGCAGTAACCTTTAAAACAGCCACTAAAAGCTTCGAATTTAGGTGTGAAACCACAAAATTGTGTCTTCGAAAATTAAACCTTTTTTGTTTCAAACAAATAATCAACAATTAACCAATAAGCACATTTCCTTACTCTTATGGCTAGGATTTGATTGATTCTCAGACCAGTAAGGTTCACATACGTATGATCTCGAACCGAAATTGAATTCGTTAGGTCTGTTCCGCTATCGCTGTACTCAACCTATTGCACGTAAAAACGTTAGGAACCACAAATTAAAAAAACACATCGAAACATTATAAACATGAAACCGTTACAGTCAGTGTTGCCACTCCTAGGGATTTTTGCCTACAGAAGGAATTTTTTGACATCTGCAAGGAGTAGGGAATCCCTACAGGATTTCTGCTTGTCCTAGGGATTTTCAGTAAAATATGTCACAAATATTGAATTTTGATGGCAGTGTGTAGTTTGTAAGCGAAACACACTACAACAAATGTTGTGGTTTTACTTCTTTAAGCGCCTTGATTTTTTTCAATGATCACCAATCCGTAACCATTTTCACTCATTGTTCCGTGACAAACAGAGGTGTACAACGGAGCCGGATTTTAAAAACCGGATAATCCGGCTGTTGCTTCGGATCCGGATCGGGATTGTGGTATTTTGCTTTTTCCGGATCAGAATGAGGATCCGGATTCAATTTTGGATGATAACCAATGATTTCAATAAGCTACTAGTGGCCTATTAGATATATATGTAATTTGTGTATAATGCCAACACAGGATCCGGATTCGGATTCTGTTTCCTGAATTTTTTAGGATTCGGATTTTAACGCTTTGAATTCGGATTGAAATTTTTAGACTCCGGACACCTCTAGTAACAAACAGAAGTTAGTGCTTGCGTGCTGGACTTTCAATTTTATTATTAAACTGAAACGGTCCACATTGGTGAAAGCTCAACTTCGTGAACTGACCAGTGATTCTTAACAGAATGAGCTTCATAAATACCAATGCGCCTTCCTTTTATATTTTCACATATTAAACAAACAAAAATCACCAAAATGTGCAGTTTAGGTTTGCAGTCCCATCTTTGCACTTGTCCTTTTTAAGCTGATAAGATCTCTAGTTTCAGGATTGCTAATTCTTACGATGTACCAGGACAGTAGTGGTAGCTAGCCTACCAGGGTAAGAAGCAATGTACTAAGTTTTACGATTCAAGATTTTAACTTGTGCCAACTTGCCCAAATCTGAATTTCTATTAAAACATGCCCACACATTTAAAGTGTGTACCTATTCACTGTTCAAAGTTTGCAATAATTTTATCTAAAATATGAGTTTCTATGGTAAAACACTTTCATTAGACCCAAAAAACTTTGAGCACTTCCCAATTATATTGCTCTTAAATCTTAATTTTTTGGTAGGCAGCGTGGCGCAGTAGTTTGGAGCATCGTTTTTACGACGACCATGATCGCAAGGTTGATGGTTCAACTCCCAACCTAGTCCCGTTGTTGCATCCTTGGATAAGATGCTTCACAATGTTTATCTCTGCTTGGTGATATCTGGCTAGCAGCAAATTTCAGAAAATTTTACCGGAAAACTTGGAAACAAGTGTTTTGGCACCAATACCAAAGAGAACATACAAATTAGAGATTAAGGAGCGTATTGAAGTTGTTACATATCTCACTAGTGCTGCAGTTATTGTCTATTGGCTTTAAAATATTGGTAGGGATAAGTAGGGATTTTTTAAACCTCTCTGTAGGGTAGAACCAAAATTTTGAGTGGCAGCACTGGTTCCAAATAACATCACAAAATCACGTCTCACGTAATCACAATTAGCAGACCGGGTGCGGTGAGCAACACTCTGCTTGTGTGAATAATTCAATTCTACTAGTTTCGCAATTCACCGCTCATTACGTGGACTTAGGTCGAACCCAGGCAGTGTGTTAAGAGAGCTTGAGAGAGAGAGAGAGAGAGAGAGAGTTTATTTTTGATCAGAAAGGCACAACGCGTGATACAAAATGAAAAGAGCTTGACTTTCAATCACAAGGTCGTTGGTTCGAACCTGAGTGTACCTGAAAAGTGAAAAGCGGTCAAACCGCAAAACTAATCACAGAAATGGTTTTCACTGCGTTTATTCAGTAATTCCTTAAAGGTTAACCAATGACGATTCATCATCATCATCAATCCAGTTTTTTCCTCGTCACCGAAGGTGGCCGGATCCTCATCCATTCCGCAATTGCTCTCACACCTTCCCTCCATCTCGTTCGATCTGCAGCTTCCTCGATCTTCAACCCTACTGTCTTCACACTCTCTTCCACCTGCCTCTTCCATGTCATTTTTGGCCGTCCTGGCTTTCGCTGTCCATTCACTTCCATCATCATTGCCTTCTTCCGTATATTATCATCTTCTCTTCTAATCACATGTCCGTACCATCTTACTCCATTCGCCTTTGCCATTCTATCTAACGTTTTCTTCAAACCCAACATCTCCATCAACTCCTTCGTATTCTTTCTATCCACTAATGATAAATATAATATATTTCTATCCACTAATTAACCAATACCGATTATGTCTTTAATTTCTCTTTCTTTGTTTACAGACTTACATTAGTTCTACATATTTGATACAATAAATTCATGATAACGCCTTACGCGATAAGTTACTCCGGTTTTAAAAAGCGGGTCGTTGACCGGTGTCCACTCGATATGAAGAGAGGTTGTGGTCAAAGGCTTGGATTTAGCTGCCAAAATTTGTGGTGCTTGAGGCTTTGGCCCAGTCGTGTTGAATTGTAACCAAGGAGACGGGGTACCAAGCTGCGCTTCTGCAACGATAACATATTTATTAGTGTTGAAACTGTGTGTCCAAGGGCGTTCATCTACTTACTATACATGGCAGTAACACTGGCTTGATACGCCTGCCCAGGTTCAAGGTTGGTCACTGCGACAGGGTTGGTACTACTGTTGAGCGTCTGGATGAAAATATCCTTGGAGTAAAAGTCGGAACTTTCAACCGTTAATCTGAAAAAATCAAGTGGAAAATAAAGAATTAGCTGAGAACATCAAAACAAACCTCGTTATACTCGCGGTAGTGACGCCGAAGCGTGTAACGAGTGGCAGGGTCCATCTCCGCGGCTCAGCGGTAGAGCTTCAAACAAATATCGAAGCGGTGGCGAGCCGTTGGCCGATTAGACCGACCCGGGAATCGAACCCCAGACCTCCCGCACCAATAGCGACGTCTTAAATCACCACGCCCACCATTTTGATTCGTAATTCACTGCTAGATAAGCAAGGTTGGGTTAAAGAACGGTGTAACTTCTCTCGGGTTTGATTCAATTAGACGCGACCGTATTTGACGTGCATTTCGAACGGCCGCCAACTTCAAACAGCGAATTTTTGCTTGGTAATCTACTTGAACGTTCGCTCAAGCTTATGAAATTTATCATGAAAATTAAAAATACAATGATGGTGCGACGAAAACGGCCTAAAGAGGAAAAGCCGCAATACTTCTTAAAAGTGATTTTCAGTTTTGTATTGCTTTGCTTGCACTGCTGATGATAACAGCTGAATCTATGTTGCCGAAATGTCAAAGTTCAAGAATTATTTTGACT
Source organism: Trididemnum miniatum (assembly GCA_964006365.1). Lineage (NCBI taxonomy): Eukaryota > Metazoa > Chordata > Ascidiacea > Aplousobranchia > Didemnidae > Trididemnum > Trididemnum miniatum. Next base: position 2,573,422 of record OZ023244.1, read on the forward strand.
TTATTTCTTCTGCTTAATCCTGAAAATATTTAATTTACTTGTAACGAGGCGGAGGAGCAACCAAGGGTGTGAGGGTAAGAAGCACTGATGATCTGGTGATATTCGATGCGGAAGGCCGATGAGGAATCAACGGAATTTGCGTAACTGCAAATATAAATCTTCATTATACTCGCGGTATTTCGCCGAAGCGTGTAACGAGTAGCGGGGACAATCTTCGGGGTGTAGCGTCTGGACAACACAGCTCTAAAGAATCGTCGCAGCGATGGTGACACTGCGTCCTATCTCACCGGCCCGGCGAATCGAACCAAAGATCTCCTGCCCCCTAAGCGGTGTGTTTAACTGGCAAAAAACTAAAAACGTACAAATCAAAAAGTTTAAGAGGTTTTGAGACAAATTTCGTATGTAACAGTATCGTCCACAACTATAAACACAAGCATAGTTCAAATATTTCAGCAATACCACTGCTATAAAAGCCCCAAGTAGGGTTCGAACCCACCCACCATATTTCAAACGCAACGAATTGTTGAAGTCTTTAAACGATTATTCAAATGAAACTAATTTATAAAACAGGACTTCGCTGTTGCGGGCTAGTCACCTTTACCAGTTACTCTTTATCCCTCCAAGAAAACTTAACGTTGGTGGTATGCAAAGGGCTACGTGCGTACCAATTCAGTCAAATTTTTTCTGTGGCCAAAGCACAAACAATAATTTTTCAACGTTTATTTTATTTTACTTTATACAGAAAATATCATGCCTTTCATAACGTATTGCATAATTATCTGCAAATTTAACTGTGATTTGGCTATTGGACCAGCGACCACTTACCCACTGATATGTTATAGGGTGGGGCTGACCACAAGCCAGGCCCACGAAGAGATTGAGATTGTATATAAATCTTATAATCTCCCGGTAAGAAGCCAGAGATGACAGTCTTGTTCACTCCCGATCTCGCGGAGAAATACGTTGTGCGTCTGTTGTCAAATGGAACTACCTGAAGGCGGTAGCCTAAAACAAGATTAAAATTACAAAAAAAAAACTCAGCTTCAGCGCAATTTTTCATAGTCAAAAACAGCATTGCTTCCGCAAAAAACATAACAGTGGCATTACCGGTAATCTAAATTTATCACGAAGAAACTTTGAAGTTGAATCTAGCCAAAGTTTAATGATCGTTGGTCGAAAAAAGTGCTCTATGACGTAGTCAGAGCGCAGCATATAATTTAATAACAAATTAAAATTGTAACAACTCACTACAGTCTGTTTCCCTGTTGAGTTCATCAGGTGAGGTTTATATTCAAATAGAATAACTAGATCAAATAGACACAATTTGAATAAGAGCCTCACCCGATGAACCCAACAGGGAAACAGACTTTAGTGAGTTTTTTAGAATTTTAAGTTGTTACTAAATTGTATGAAGTTAAATCTACGTTCTTACACACAAAAAAAAGAAACTTTCGGAAACACTTAAGTTTTTCGAATCTAAAACATCAGAAAAGTTGGGATAAACTCTCAAGGTTTGCTGCATTTTCACCACTTTACAGTACACATCAAATCTTCATTATACTCGCGGTATTACGCCACAGCGTGTAATGAGTGGAAGGGTCCATCTTCGCAACTTGGCGTTTGGGCAAAACAGGCCCCGAAGAAACGTCGCAACGGTGGAGAGCCGTTGGATTTGAATGGGCCGGGAATCAAAATCTAACCTTCTGCACCAATAGCAAGGTCTTTAACAACACGCTAACCATCCATTCATTTCCACCACTCACCGTTTACAATGGTATTCTGATGTGGAGGATCTTCCCATGTGACTTCAATTCTTTGAGGAGATATTTGGGAGGCTGCTATTATTGTAGGAGGCAGGGGAATCCCCTCCGCGGTACTGAACTGGTACCTTGGCCCAGCAGGAAGGGTGTAATTCGTGTAGTTAAGTGCAACGGTGTACGTATAAGTTTGGAAATAAAGAAGACCTGAAAAAAAGCATTTGAATTAAAATGTGAAGATAAAGGACTCAATTTCATGTTTATTGCTTAATTACCACGAAAACAGCAAAAATAAAAGTGTAAAACAACTGAAGTTTTTTTACAATTATATTGAACTAGAAATTCAACAGTAATTGATGGGGACTGTGAAGTGAGCATCGAGTCAGCAGCCCTCGGTATATACGTTAATTGCCAACGGCTCCAGCAGCAAATCGCACCCATCACGGACGATCTGCGACCTGCGCGTGGTACGGCTTGATCGCTGTGGATGCAAGACGAATTGAGACTGGCTCAGAAACCCAACAACCGCGCTGACGCAACTAATGCCGTTCCAATAACCAAGTTGTAGAACGATTAGCTAGATTCACTTTCGCTGAAATCTCAAGTGAACCGCTGGGGTTTTGTTCATTCGGATCTGTTTCAAATCAAATCTTCATTATACTCGCGGAATTAAGGCAAAGCGTCTAACTAGTGGTGGGGTCCATCTCCGCGACTTAGCGCCTGGGCAACGCAGCGGCTACGAGCCGTTGGTGACTGCATCCGATTTGAAAGACCAGGGAATCGAACCTCATACCTTCCGTGTCCGATAACGCTTTGTTTAACCACAACGCCATTAGGCAGGTCAGAAATCTGTTTTAAACATTCATAAAATACCTGTAAGAGTGAAGGGGATGCTTTTGAAGACACGCACTTGGGCACTGCTCGGCTTGAATCGACTGTACGAAGCCGTGGCTTGGTAATTTACTACGTACGCTGAGGGAGTTCTGTATGGGGGGTTATATAAGCTGAATTTCACACAAGTCCCACTTCTGGACGTGGCAAGGGAGCAGCGAGTATTTACTTCATAAGGTCCGTAATTCTGTAAAATTATCAAAAAGTAATGATTTAAGAAGAAAAAAGAAAGCCAGTAATTCTTAAAACTGGACGTTTCGACAACACAGATTGAGCTGTCATCATCAGCAGCGTAAGCAAGGCAGTGCAAAACCCACTGCTGTTGACGACAGCTCAATCTATGTTGCCGAAACATCCAGTGTTATGAATTACTGTGGCTTTATTGTTTCTCTTTAAGCTATTCTCATACCATGTTAATAGCATTTCGAAGAAATAATTGCTATAATATAGAACCGAAAATTCAAAGGCCATTGAAGACTGCGAAGTGAGCTTGCGCTTATCGAGTCAGCAGCCACCCAGTATATATATTAAATGCTCGGCTCCAGCGGGGCGTCGAACCCTTGCCGAAAATTTAACAACTGCGTGCGGTATCGCCAGGCATTAAATCTTCGTAAGAAATAGTCAAAGTAATTGTAACTGATCAGAAAAATTACTAGATTAATCGCATGAAAGGGTCCAATTTTCTTATACCAAGAGAAACCATAATCTAGTACTATGAATTAGTGGTTCTTAACAAGGTTCCCAAGAACCCCAATGAAAAATCTAAAAGAAAAGCCAAACCGTATTAAAAAATTGATTGGCGGATTACAGAACTTAAGAATAGCTTTGAAAAAAGTTGTATCACGTTAGGCTTCAAGAAACGCTCTGCCATTACTCTTTTGTGTGGCTTCAAAAAAGCTGTTAGTCCCAAAAACTTTTCGTGACGCCCTCGTCGGTGGGTAATCGCGTCACAGTTTGAAGCCTCAAGCGAAAACAGCATTTTCCAAAGCTATTCCTAAACTGTATTAACAACAACGGCCCCCATACGTAACACAGAAAAGAGGTTCCCAAGCCAATATCTTTTAGAAAAAGAGTCCAAAAAACTGGAAGGGCTGCGAATCAGCGCTCCAAGTGGGCCTAAAATCGCAAAGAAAATGCATATTTTAATAAGGAAATCAATGCATACTCACAAAGCAGTTTACTTCATCTGACATATCAGTACAATCTGGTTTGAAATCGCACTTTAAATTGTAATCGATCACAGCATTGTTTCGGCAAGTGAACATCTGTGTAAGTACAAAGGTAATTTCTAAAAAAATACCGATTATACTCGCGGTATTACGCCAAAGCGCATAACAAGTATCGGGGCTCATCTCCGCGGCTTAGCGCCTGGGTACCACAACTTTGAAGAAACGTCGCAACGGTGCCGAGTCAATGGTGCACCTGTGCCCGATTTGACCGGCCATGTAATCGAACCCCAGACCTTCCTCGCCGAGAGCGGTATCGGTAACCATTACGCTAACCAGGCAAAAATTATATCTTCATTTTACTCGCGGTATTACGCCTAAGGTTGTAACGAGTGGAGGGGTCCATCTTCACGACAAAGCACCAGGGCAACACAGCCCCGAAGAAACACAAAAAGCCCCGATAATCAGACATGGACAGGGCAAACGCGTGCTTAGCACCCGCTGTGTCCTACCGCTGACCAGCAAAAAATCTAGTCACTAACCACATTGCGGACGCTTACCTGTCCTGCCGTTGTATAACTTTCCGGTGTTGAGGGGCAATCTCGTTCATCTGAACCATCCGCACAGTCGTTGACGCTGTCACATTTCTTGTACAGTGGAACACATTGTGGGGAAGAAGTAGCGCATCTAGAAACGAAATCCCCTTAATAATAACCTCGCATAAACTATGGATGACAACCACCTTCTATGACATCATAATTCGTTATAATGCTTCTGATGATGAAGCACAGTGGTTCTCAAACTTTTTGATTCACAATTTTTTTGATCACCACACGATCCCCAGGAAATTCAACATTCTGGTTCAGCAGCAGCAAGAAGTTAGTCTAGCTGCGACGATGCTTAATATAAATTAATATAAATGCTTAATATAAATATAAATTCGTGTATTAGACCGGCTGTTGCAAAGCTGCATGTATGAAAAAGAAGCAAAACTCATCTACCATATTTCCATGCACAGTTCAATGGCATGGGTGGCTAGGTTTTCATTTGACATGGGTTACAATCAATACCAAATCAGAATTCCGCAATCGTTTCGCGATTCCGCTAAAACTGCTTCGCGAACCCCAAAGGGGCCGCGGTCCCCAGTTTGATATCCATTTAGTAACAAAAGAGTTTAAAAGTTTGAGTGTCCATACTATCACAAGGTCGCGGGTTTTACTCCCACCTACGCTTCGTCTTTACATGCTAGAATGAGATGCTGGTCTTTGACAAATTTTTAACGAAGCAGCAGCAAAAAAAAGCAAATTGCACATATTTATGCGAGATAAAACAAAAAAAATCAGAAAAATGAAGTTACCTAAATACATTCCTGGAGTTACAATTCAAGATAGAAGTGCAGTTTACTTCGTCACTGTTGTCTTGACAATCGTCGTTATAGTTACATCGAAGATTGGCAGCAATGCATCTCCCATTCGCACAACGAAACTCAGCTGAACCAAACAGTCAACATATTCAAAAATCAAGTCTTCGTATACTGGCGGTATTACGACAAAAGCGTGTAACAAGTGCTGAGACCATCTCCGCGGCTTAGCGCCTGGGCAACACAACTCCGGAGAAACATCGCAGCGGTGGCGGGCCGTAGGCGACACTGTGTCGGATATAACCGGCAGAGAACCGAAGCCCAGACTTGCCGCAGTGACAGCGATGTCTTAATTAGTAAACCTATTTTTTGGTTATCTAACATCACTTCGAACGTTAGCAAACTTACTGGCGCTGCAAGAGAAATTGCAGTTTCTTTCATCAGCCCCATTTCCGCAATCGTCATAACCGTCACATGAGAAACTCTGGTAGATACAGCGGCGGCTTACTCCCGGACCACAATCCAGGTATCCGTCCCGACAAGCAGACGGCTCCGCAGTGGGGGGGACAGGGCTGGCATCGTGAGTAGAACAATGAGGAATACCACAGTAATCCCAACTAAAATCATCAACATCAATGCTAAAGAAAATACGAACACCGGCCGCATAGGTGGGTTGTTGAGCATATCACTATCGATGCAGGAAACCCAGGTTCGATTACTGGGCCGGGCAAATCCGACAGTGTCAAGGCAAATCCGATACTTCGGAGCTATGTTGCCCAGGCGCTAGACCGCGGAGATGCATCCTGCCACTGGTTACACGCATCGACACAATAACGCGAGTATAATGAAGATTTGATTTTTTTTTGCTGTTGCAAATGCCGGGTACTGTTTTAAATGAATTAGGTTACGAGAAAACAAATAGCGAAGGAAATGTTAAAATTTTGGTGAACAAAAATTGATAAAAAATTTGCCTCCTTTATATACAATAAGATAAAACACGCTAAACCGTGTAAAAAAATAAAACCTTCATTAAACTCGCAATATTATGCCGAAGCGTGCAACGAGTGGCGAGGTCTGTCTACGCGACTTATTGGGCAACACAGCTCCAAAGAAACATCGCAGCAGTGACACTGCGTCCGATTTCACCAGCTCGGGAATCGAACCTCAAACCTTCCACGCCGTTCGCGGTGCGACAAACCCTTGTGCCGACCGGTAGTGACTGCTCTTAGCAATCAAGCTCAGCAGGAATCGAACTAAGAACTTATGATTCAAAAATAGGCACCACACGAATCAGTGCTTACCGCTTTCCAGGATCAGTAGTGTAACACCATGGACCAGTGATGTCATTATCTGGGTCGCGACAGTAATTATGGTGGGGGTTTTGGGGCCTATAGTGGGGTGCATGAGGGGTGTTTGAATCCCATCTCTGACAAGTTCGACCTGTTTTGGTGTAGCTACGAGTACCTAAAAACAATAAGTTGTAAAGGTTTGATTGTATTATTTCGCACATTTAATTATCCACCAATCATGAGAAAGCGATCAATGCGCTATAACGAGCTTGCTTAGGAGTTTCCGGCCATTTGGCTAACACTCTTACGATGGCGGAAGCCCGCAAGTGTTTGTCACAACAACACGATACAAGTAAACTTGCCGTCTTATTCTCTACATTGTCCTTTTAATGCTGAGCATCAAGCAGAAGGACTGTGAAGTGAATACCAATTATACAGTCATTGGTTTGACCCGGTTCGGAATCAAACCCCAGTCTACAGCTCCAGGGGCAGACGCTCTTTTTGTTAAATGACACGTTGCACTTGCAGCGTAACACAACACAGAAAAACTCATTGCTGGTTAATTTTTAGAAAAAATTTAATATTTGTTTACAAAGCTACCTTGGTAATCGATCCCATAGCCAACGATACATCCATCGTTGTTGTTTGAGTAAGGACATCCGATTTCATCCGACCAATCGCCACAGTCATTATGACGATCGCATCGGAAAAACGCGAAGATGCATCGTTGATTTGCACACCTTCAACAAACAAGATTTATAGTTGGGGTAGTGGCTAAAAACATCGCTATCGGCACGGCAGGTCCACGGTTCGAAACCCGGGCCTGTCAAAATGGACACAGTGTCAACGGCTTGGCACAGGTGAGACGTTTCGTAGGAGTAGCGTTGCCCAGGCGCTAAGTAACCAAACGGAGATGGATCCCACCACTCGTAACATGTTATTTTTTTTTTAAACGTATTTACGAAACTAGGCAGAGCAACGAACACACAACCTTACGTTTACAGTCTATACCTGAATTGCAAAAGTTCGCTGAAACATGGCAGAGAAGGCCCAGAAGGGGACGAGGCGTTCGCGCAAGCAAATTCGTCGCTGTGATCGCCGCAATCGTTGACCCCGTCGCACTGCCACACTAGGGGGTAACAAGCTCCCGTGTTTTTACATTTCAAATCCGTCCCTGTACACGTACGGTTGATCGGAAGAGGCACAGTAGTAGTAGCTGGCGCAGTTGCTGCAAAATGCAAAAACATCTCTGGTTTTACAAAATAATGTTGAAGTAGTGGTTAAAGACACCGTCTTCGGCGCGGGAGGTCTAAGGTTCGATTCCCGGGCTGGTCAAATCGGGCACAGTGTCGTCAACTGCTCGCCACCGCAGTGGCGTTTCTTCGCAGCTAAGTTGCCCTAGCGCTAAGTCGCGAAGATGGACTCGTCACTCGTAACACGCTTCGGCGTAATACCGCGAGAATAATGAAAATTTGATTTTGAAGATGGAGCAGCTTAAGCGCTTGAAATAAGATAAGATTTTAACTTACTAGTATAATTGCAGTGCGCTTCATCTGAACTATCTTCACAATCATCTTCACCGTCGCACCACCACCACGTGTACACACACTGGGATCCAGAAGCGCACGGCCTTTGATAGGTTGAGCAGTTGACAGCGCTTGAACAATTCCGTTCGTCTGATCCATCCACGCAATCTCTCTCACCGTCACAAACCCAAGTACGAGGTAAACAGTTTCCAACCCAAAATCTAAAAACAAATCGTCATCACACTCGTGGTATTACGTCGAAGTGTGTATTGAGTGGCGGGGCTCATCTCCGCGGCTAAGCGCCAGGGCGCAGAAGAAACACGACAGTAGTGGCAGCACCGCGTCCGATTCGATCGGCTCGGGAATCGAACCCATATCTCTCGCATCAACGGTGAAGCCATACCACGTCAACCGACCGGCTGACTACTCAATGCTGAAGCCTGCAGTAGCACGGGCTAGGCTTGTGTAGCTAAAATTGGATTCAACACGCTATAAGCTCGGTGGCCTAAGGGCACGAGAACTTGACTTTCAATCACAAGGTCCTGGGTTTGATCCTGAGTCTACCTGATGAGCAGGGAAACTATAGCTTTAAAAAGTGACATAGCCAAACGCTTACAAACCACCAAACACTCAAATCTTACAAGACTCAAAAACTTGACCCATAACCAAAAAATGTGAAATCTCAACTCAACGATGACCAAAGCCATCTACGCCTAAACCGGAATGCATTTCCAAACTTGCGTCTTAAAACCGATTGTCTTAAACAACCGTTTTTCGGTCAAATTATGACTTACGTCGATGGGCTGCTGCAGTAGAACTGGTACTCCAAGTCGCACGTGTTGTTCGCCGTTGAATTTGAATTTGAGCAGTTTTTCTCATCCGACCAATCACCGCAGTCATTGTCGCCATCGCAAACCCAACTGACCAATCAAAACAAAGCAATATTAGTAAAAAACAAACCTTCACAACAACAGGTATACTCTGTCAAAAAAACGAGCCTTCATTATACTCGCGGTATTACGCCGAAACGTGTGACGAGTGGTGGGGACCATCTTCGCGACTTAGCGCCTGGGCCACAGATGCTAAGAAATGTCGCAACGGTGGCGAGTCGTTGGGAACTTTGCGTTCGATTTGACCGGCCCGGGAATCGAACAGAACACCTCCAGCACCAACAACGTTGTCTTTCACCACTTCGTTGACCGCCCAGTAAATCAAGTTAAGAAAAATGAAGAGAAGTAACGCATGAACTTAATATCGCTTTTTAATTCTAAACATATTATAATTGCTAGTAAGAAAAAAATATGCGAGACATCGGTGTCCCACTGCTCCTGACCATTTCCCGTGGACTGAATATGCCCACGGCCTATCTGCGTTATCGCCCATTGCCCTGTCCACATGCACAGTTCAAGTGCTTCTAAAAACTCATGGGCTTTCTGCGTCATAATCAATTTCTTGATGTCATCACTAACACAAGTGATTATGACATCAAAAATTTAGTTCTGATGAAAAAAGCCCACGGGTTTTTCGAAATACTTAAACTGGACATGTGGACACTGGGCAGGGTAAAAATACCAAGTTAATGCAATAAAGACGGTTCTTGAAATAAAGCGTTTTACTTGGTACAAATTAGGTATAATCCCCAAAGCAATATAAATAACTGAGGTTATATTTTTAAAATCATATTGAACTCAACATTTAGCAGAATAAGACTGCGAAGCGAGCTTAGACTCTTCGAGTCAGCAGCCATGCGGTATATACGTAACACACGATCGTCTCCAGCCACGAATCGACCTCGTTACGTGGGATCTGGAACCTGCGCGCTGTACCGTTAGACTATGCCGCTAAGAAATATCTTACATAACCTTCAACAACGACGCTTTATGACAAAATGTGCTGACTTAATATTTTTGCATCTTCCGTTTTTGCACGAGAACTCCTGAGATGTACAAGCTGGGTAGGAACAGTCGGCCTCATCAGAGTGGTCCGCACAGTCGTAATCGAAATCGCAACGCCATCGACCAGGAAGGCATCGACCCGAATCTTGGCACTGGAACTGGCTGCCTGCGAACGATAGGGAGTCAATATACCAGTGGAGGTCGACGTTTGTCAGTACCTCATCTTGTATTGGTCTTCATTTAGTTGCGTATCATTTACCCTCCCATCACAAGAAAGCGATCAAAGCGCTATAGCGAACTCGCTTAGAAGTTGCCGGCCACCTGTCTACTACATGAAGAAGGGGGAATCCAGTTCAGTACCTTTTCCAACGACACAAGTAAACTTGCTGGCTTCTTCTCCACACTGCCTATTTAATGAAAAGCGTCAAGCGGGAAGGCTATGATTACAATTTCAAAGTCATTGATTTGACCCGGTCGGAATCAAACCAGAGTCTATAGAGAGGCAGACGCAGACACTCGGCCATTTGAGCTGTTAACTTACTAGTACATTGTACGTTGGGACAATCCCGTTCATCGGAGGAATCTCCGCAATCGTCATCGTGGTCACATTTCCACAAGGCAAGAATACATCGTGAATTTGAACAGAGAAATTCATGGGCTCCGCAAGTCCGGTTTGTGGCCTGCGCACATGAAAAGCAAATCTTCATAATACTAGCGGTATTATGACGTAGCGTGTAACAAATGGTGGGGTCCATCCCAGCGGCCCAACGCTTGGACAACACAGCTCCAAAAAAACAGCGGTGACGACAATGAGCCTGATTTGACCGGGTTGGGATTCGAACTCATGACACCCCGCAACAATAAGGGTGTCTTTAACCACGACGCTAGGCACATGCTGACGAAAAATGGCTCAATTTTTACCTGACAATATCCTGCCGAGTTATTGTAGACCTGGCCAGTTGGACAGGTACAAATTTCGTTTCCACTTGGTCCAATGTCGATAATGAGATCTTTGGCAGTGCCGCAAAGACATTGTCCAAGCTGAAAGAAACATGAGTAAATTTAACTTCCAAATGTGCCTGTTCCAGACGTGGCCCTCTTCAGGAAGGCACCGCCATCAGGCAGCAATTGTTTTAAAACCAATTCCTTTGGATGAGGTTGAGTAAAAATCAAATCTTCATCATACTCGCGGTATTACGGCGAAACGTGGAATGAGTGACGGGGCCCATTTCCGTGGCACAGCGCCTGGGCAACACAGCTCCGAAGAAACATGGCAGCGGTGGCAGGCAGCTGGCGACATTGTGGCCAATTTGACTGGCTCGGGAATCGAACCCAAGATCCTTGCGCTGATACCAATGTCTTTAATCACTATGCCACCGGGCCGGTCTGGAATCAGCATCTTACGCCATTTTTCTGCGTGCGCGGGCTTAAATGGGGATAAAAATTTCCCCGACACTACCACATTTTTATCGAACTACTTAAAAAGTTTCTTGACCAATCATCCAGCTGCTCTAGGAATAACAGACACACGGCTCGATTCCAAGTCGGGTCAAGCCAATGACGTTAAAATTGGTATTTACAGCTTCCCTGCTAGATGCTCAGCATTAATGGGACAGTGTGGAGAACAAGCTGGCAAGTTTACTTGTTGAGCCGTTGGCAAAAGCACTTAGCGGGATTCCCCCATCTTCGTGTGATAGACAGATGGCTGGCAACTCCTAAGCGAGCTCGTCATAGCGCTTTGATCGCTTTCTTGTGATAGGAGGATAAATATGCAATTAAACACTACTTACCAGATTATTGTGGTTATTGAATGTTGAAGGCGCGGAGACACAGAGCTGCGAACACTTTCGATTTTTACACGGATTTTTCACACTACTGAGTTGTGTGTGTCGAGTGAATATCTAGCACAAACACTTGGTTACTACACATCCTGACACAAATCAACTATAAGATAGGTGGAATCATCATAATGAAATAGGCGAAAATTGCGAAAAGGCAACTCAAGTCAATATACGTATACTCATTTACTCAATGCAAATCAACAACACAAAATAACACAGCAAAAACACTCTCAATTTGCGACGCGTTTCGTCCTTATGAAGCAAATGCGGACGATTTAGCACAATTATGTGTTTGTACTTGGTTACATTGTGTTGTTGACTTGCACTGATTATGCATATGTTAACTAGTACTGCATTTTTGTAATTTTCGCCTATTCCAGACACAAATATCGCAAAACACAGAAGATCTTAAAAGCAAGAATTGCTAAAAGATAAAAAAGCGGCGTTTATTTTTTTGACTGATTACTTAAATTTTGGGGCAGCTCTTATTTTACACAAATAATTGAGAATATTTTAAATTATATGTTGAACTGATGATTCAACAGTAATGCAAGGAGACAGCGAAGTGAGCTTGCGCTCTTCGAGTCAGCAGCCACCCGGTATATAAGTCAGAAGCGATCGGTTCCAGCCGTGAATCGAACCCGTCTCGTAGATTTGTAACCTAAGCTCGGTACCGCTATAGGCCATGCCGCTGGCAAATGTTTTAAATACAAATGAACAAAATTTTTCACCTGCATGGCTGTAATGGTGGCATATACGATTCCTCTTGTAGGTGTAGTGGTTACACTTGACGAGTATTGGTACTTGTCTATATATTGCACACGAGGAGCAGAAGTAGAATAGGAACGGTCGAGCCAATAAAGACGGTTTTTAAAGACGCTCAATTGACCATGGTTGCGTGCTGCCAAGCATAAGCAATTTTATAAAACAACATTTTCAAAAATCAAATCTTCTCTACACTCACGGTATTACGCCGAAGAGTGTTACGAGTGGCGGTGACCATCTCAGCGGTTTAGCGCCCGTGCAACATAGCTTCGAAGAAACATCGCAGCGGTGGCGAGCTGTTGGCGGCACTGCTTGATTTGATTGGCCCAGGAATCGAACCAAGACCTTCCGCGCAGATAACGATGTCTTTAACCACGACGCAAAGCGGATGGTTTACATGAACGAACACAATTGTTTAATCCAACCTTAAACCAACCCTGTAACCGCCAAAAACAACTAGTACTACAGCCTATCAACCTTTAAATCAAATTATATAACTTACTGCGGGCGTAATGAAGCAGAGAATAACTGGAACCGTCAGAAAATACCGAGCCCAGGTTGTTGTTGATGATCCAGAATAATCGATCAGACGTGGGGTCATAGGTCAACCCAATTTTAGACGTAGTATAGCCTAGAAAAATTAATTATACAATAATAAAACGTTTGTGTAGCTATTAGCGCTCATTCCTGGCGGTGACTCACATCAAAAGCGTCGAAGAAAAAGCGTAACAATGGAAACAGTGGAATTAAATACAGTAGATAAAAATATGAATTTCTTAATGGTAAAAGCAGTTATAATGCTAAGAATGATATTGAAGAAAAAACGATTGCCGGTGTTGATTTCAATCATTCACATGGCAAAATGGCTTGCAGGAACACTGAATGCAAAGTGACAAGGATAACAATATTGAATATCAAAAGAAGAAAATGCTGAAATTAACCGGAGGAATACATTTCCACAATAGCTTACCATTATTCCAAACATGGATATCAGTTTTATTGCTTCCATCCATATGTAACTTAGTGAGAGTTGATCTAGAGCCATCTATAACATAAACATGATCAAATCAAATCATCATTGTACTCGCAGCATTACAACGAAGCGTGTAACGAGTGGCGGGGCCAATCTCCGTGGTTTAGTGCCTGGGCGACACAGCTACGAGGAAAATCCGAAGCGGTGGCGAGCCGTTGGCGAGACTGTGTCTGATTTGACCGGCCCGGGAATCGAACCCCAGACCTTCCACACCGATAGCGATGCGCTTCACAACTGGGCTAACCGACCGGCCATAAACATGATTTAATTGTCATTTCTACTTCATATTTTAAGCTAGTGTTTATACCACTGTGTCGGTAACAGCAAAATAGTGCAGCAAGGTAAACCGTTAATCATTGAAACTGCGAAAATTTGTTTAGTTGCATATTTAATTATTCATCCTCCTGTCACGAAAAAGCGATCAAAGCGCTATAACGAGCTCGCTTAGGTGTTGCCGGCTCCCTGTCTACCACACCAAGATGGGGAATCCCGCTAAGTGCCTTTCCCAACGACACAACAAGTAAACTCCACACTCTCCCTTTAAAGCTGAGCGTCAAGCAGGAAAGCTGTGAACATTAACGCTTAAGTCATTGGTTTGACCCGAGTCTACGGCTTCACAGGCTGACGCTACATCCACTCAGCCAACTGGGCTGCTAAATGAGCTGTTGAATGATAAAAATCGCAAGGTTGGTTCGAATTTTGAGAAACAAATAATGTGAATCCTTAGGGGAAGTCAGAATTTCACGATGGCTGTTCGACGTGACCGATAAGCCAAGTCGCACCAAAAAGAATATTTAGTTGCATTATTTAACCTTCTATCGCGAGAAAGCGATCAAAGCGCTATAATGAGCTCGCTTTGGATTTGCCAGCCATCTGCCTACTACTCTAAGATGGGGAATCCACGCAAGAGCCGCAAAATAGTCGCGCAATCCTGCAAGTTTTGTTCATCACTGCAGCTGCAAAGCATGATTTCTAGCTACAACAATGAGTCTGAAAAGCTTTTTGGAATAAAAAAAGCTCTTTAAGTAGAGTTTCAATATTTGAAGACAAATTATTGCAAGAAGAAAACGATACCTAGCAAATACCAACAAAAAAGACAAACGAAAAAATCAGACAATTAAAATACAAAAGATAAAGACAAGACCTGATGAAATTGACAAGACGAAACGGCAACGATAAAACGATCAAACAATTGTAGTAGAAGTGGGCAAGAATAAAAGTGAGATCGAAAATTGTGCAAAAAATGCAAAGAAGCGCATGAAAACTAGGCAAGCTTAGAAGGGCTGCTTAGACGCAAATCACGAAGAGAACTTACTGGAGCAAATGACGTAAAGCAATCCTTTCTGTGGTACTGTCGTCAACTCAGCCACTTGTGGGCAATTGCTAACCACAAATTGTCTTGTAGCTCCAGCAAAGTTGCTCACAAAAAGGCTTCCCGCGTAATCGCTCCAGTATATGTTGGATGTTAACCAGTCCAAAGACACGTGAGCAATTGCAGCGGAATGTTGGAAGATTCCTGCAAAATTGACGTGTTGAAAATCAAATCTTTATTATACTTGCCGTCGGAAAAGTGTGTAATGAGTGGCGGGGTCCATCGCCGCGGCTTAGCGCCTGGGTAACCCAACTCCGAAAGAAACGTCGCAGCGGTGGCGACGTTGTGTCCGATTTGACGGGCCCGGGAATCGAACCTAAAACCTCCTACGCCGATAACGAGGCCTTCACTACGCCAAAAATCGATTATTCCTATCTGGAACACAGGTAAGCCACAGCTTAAACAAAAACCATTTAAAAACGAAGAACCTGATCAGTGAAAGCTGTATGGAAACACTAGCACTTATGGGAGTATAAATAAATAATTTACAAAATTCGACCTAAAAGCACTTACTTCTAGTAACCGATGTATTCAAATTCGTCATGTACATTGCAGTACGATTAATCCAAATAACAGAGTTGTTAAGATAAGAGAAATCAATATCCACTGCACTTCTTACTTCACGATTAATCAGAGTGGTCTCATTTGTCTCCATGTCAAGGCGATAAAGACCTGCAATAACTTAAGCAATAAACAAACCTGCCAATATTCTATTGTGAAATCAAAGTTTCATTTACTGGTGATATTACGCTGAAGCGTGTAACGAGAGGCGAAACCATCTCCGCCACTTGACGCCTGGGCAACACAGCTCTGAAGACATGTCGCAGCGGTGGCGAGCTTTTGGCAATACTGTGTTTGTTTTGACTGGCCCGGGAATCGAACCCAAGGCTTTTTGTACCGGATGGCGATGACTTAACCACTCTGCCAACAGGCAGGTCGATCAACTGATCAAATTATTATTACGTAACAATTCCAGGGCAATGTTGCATTTTTTACACTGAGAACATTATTGCGGCCGCAGTAACTCAATTCACGCAACTTAAATCATTCACTAAGCGTAGACGAGGTTAGGCGCGATCGGCATGGTAGCCAAAATGATAGGTATCACTTCTCGATCGATTTAGCAGAGTGTAAGAAAAGTTGAGCGTACTTCAGCGTGACTTAGATCACTGGTTTCAACTTCGATGGAGAATTGGAAATAGTTTTAAGAAAGTTTCAGGTCAGAAAAAGTTCATTTGAGTTAAAGTTGACAAAGCAGAGAGTCGAAAAACTTAAGCGCTTGATAATAGTGGTTGACGGCATTAATTAAACAGCCAGAGGCAACAGAAATTCGAACTGGTCATCGCCAAACAAAAAGTCATATGACATCAGTGACAGTGTACCTGCAGAAGTTGATAAGAGCATAAATGCATTTTCTTCCATAACTGGGCAAGGTACCAAATCAGGGGCGAAATGCGACTCTGCAGTGCCCCCCGAACAAACATCCCCGGCTAACTTCCGGTATCCTTTGGTCCGGTTATAGTAACCACCTGTATAACAGCTGGGTGGAATCTGAAAAAAAGGAAAGAGCGATCAGCAAAAAAATGTTTTGAGAAAAATGAGACGCAATTTCGCCTAACCAAGACGTCAATAGATTGCGAGATCAAAACACAGCACATTAATAATCGATAAAATGATCATTAGTTTCGTATCTTAAAATCGAATTCACAACAAGCCACACAAAACGTATTAACACAAACTGAATGTTCTGAAGAAATTGAATTGAGAATTAACCTTAATATATTTTTTATTGCCAACCACCTCTAATCTACGTATAACACAGTCGTGAGAGTCTGGGGCAATTAAACCAAAAATGGGTCTTGTGTTGAAACTCACTAGATGAAAGCAGATAATCGATGGAATGACAACTACTTCCAGAGCTAAGATGAATTACAGACAAAAATAAAACCACAAAAATTCTTAAAGCAGGACGTTTCAGCAACAGATTTAGCTGCCATCATCAGCAGTGTATGAAAGGCAGTACAAAGCTGGAGTTTTGTCCCATATTTCTTGTAGTCCTAAGTATTAGCTCATACCTCCCGGAAATTATTATACCAATGCGATCAAATTTGATCGACACAGGTATCGATTTGCAGACTTTTGTTTACCATGATAAGTTACGCTCAGCACTAAGCCATTTATTTGAATAGGGGCAAAATCTTGCAGGTTAGGACGGTAAATTTCAAGCTAAAAACATGGATCTTAGCAGCTAGCATGACATACTTGCTCATGTGACGCTTAATTACGTCATTTCCGATGTACTACGTACGAAAAAATGCTGCATGGTGTTCACGATTGTCATGCTTGCATGTTGGTTAAATACACGGCATTGCAGCCTTCTATATGTACAGGCTTTAAGACCATGATATAAATGCCAAAATCAAGGAAGAAAAATAATGCCAGAGCAATCTTAATACTGGACGTTTCGACAACATAAATTCAGCTGTCATCATCGGCAGTGTAAGCTAAGCATGCTTTGCCTACACAACCGCATTCCCAATGTCTAAATTGTCAACATGCAAGCATTTCAATAGCAAAGACTCGCTCACAATTAACAATGCACACCAATGCAATGCACTATAAAGCTATACGCTTATTACATAAGGTCCTACGTAGTAATATATTTTGGGGTACCTCTATTTCCACTAGTAAAAAACAAGCATTATTTCTAGAAACAATGGAAACTATGCAAGCAACGCAATTTCGTAGCGAAAATAGGTTTCCAACCGGTTATTGACCATTACAATCAGACCAAAACACACTAAATTCTAGTGGGACTACATTACACAATAACACGGCAAGAAAACGGTCACGAAAATGGCATAATATTAGCTGGAAATAACGTATGGTCGTGATATCAACCGCTACAACAATGTGTTATCTGACAAATTAAACAAAACCACATGAAAGCAGCAACAAAGTCATTCAAAATTCGAAAAAATGGTCTAGCTTTTTAAAAATAGCGTGAACTTCAATGAAAGTTCCCTTAAATACAAACTCTTGTCACGTTTGGCAAACTTGTAAAATTACCTCAGTCGTGGTTGCATTTGAATCCGGGTAGCAGAAATATCCGTAAAAAAGCGGAGTTGAATATCCGACGTCACATTCAAAATCATCTCTTGTGCAACGACATTGTTTTATCGACGAGGGACGGTCGTAATTTCTCCCATTGAAGCAAATTGAATGCTGAATGAATAAAAGAGTTT
This sequence comes from Trididemnum miniatum, assembly GCA_964006365.1. Taxonomy (NCBI): domain Eukaryota; kingdom Metazoa; phylum Chordata; class Ascidiacea; order Aplousobranchia; family Didemnidae; genus Trididemnum; species Trididemnum miniatum. The sequence goes on from OZ023244.1 coordinate 2,591,562, forward strand.
TTATAAGATAGGTAGAAACTTCATAATAAAATAGGCAAAAATTACGAAAACGCAACACAAGTAAACATCCTCATACTCAATGCAAATCAACAACACAATATAACACAGCAAAAATACACCACATTTGCGACGAGTATCATCCGTACGGGACACATCAGGCAAATGCTGAGGAAATTTTTCATGTGTCATACTGCATTGTTGATTTACATTTAGTGAGTTAAATGTTTACTTGTGCTGCATTTTCCAAATTTTCGCCTATTTCAAAAGAGCTTTTAGCAGCTTAATTAGCATCACAACATAAATCTTACATCAACGTTCAATTATAGCTGCTCAACCGTGGTTACACAAGGTGTTATGAAAGCAAAGCAGTCTACCATGAAATATTAAGTAGATTTAACGTCACTGCTCATTATAACGTAACAAAGCAACACACAGTGTTACAGGTGTCAATAAATTCTACTATGTTTGATCAAATAAACCACAACATCGAAATAATAACGACTTGTTTACAACAAGCATGAGGTAAAAAATAAACAAGCTTTAAGTATAAACAAATTAAGTTATTACAGCGATAAAAATTAACATAAAAAATTACCAACTCAGACTCCCGAGTGGTAAGAATTTCCTCCTCTGGAGCTGCACAAACGGGTTTGATTCCGAGTCGGCTCAAACAATGACTTTGAAATTGGTATTCACAGTTTCCCTGCTTGACGCTTAGCATTACAGGGACGGTATGGAAAACAAGCCGGCAAGTTTACTTGTTGTGCTGTAGGAAAAGGCACTTAGCGGGATTGCCCCATCTTAGAGGGGGAGACAGGTGGCCGGCAACTCCTAAGCGAGCTCGTTACAGCGCTTTCATCGCTTTCTTGTGGCAGGGGGATGAAATTATGCAATCAAGCCGAAATACTAAAATGCCTTTTTTCAGCAGATTTTGTATGATCGAGCTGTTAAAGTTTACCAATCCGCTAACCTCCCAGTATTGACTAATAGAGCTAATTTTAAAATACTTTGCTATATATTCACCTTAAAATGAACGCAAAAAGGTCCTGTGGTAAGATGCTGCGAGGCAATACACCAACCGCAAAACCGACAAAAAAAAAACACTCCAAAATCGAAAATTCTGACAGAGTTCTAGACTGCGCTACTCGGCTATGTGAATTCGCATGCGGCGAAGTTTTTTGATTTAAAAAAAAACCGCGTCAACACGTTTAATCACGAAGTATAAAACCTTGAGCTAGACTACGATCTAATTTATAGCAGAAACGCAAAAAGCTGCTTGAAGCCAAGTCATCGGTTTTCAACCTTTTATGGTTGTGGCCCCTTCCTAGAAACTCTCAACACCAGTGGCCCCCGCTCAGCTATAAAATATTTTGTCGGTATTTCATTCATAGTAGCTACAGCCGTCCGCTGGTCTGAAGTGGATAATTACCATTAATAACTCTAGCGCTAGAGACCTCTTGGCTAGTGTACCGAGTCTCCCGAGGGAGGCAAATGGCCCCTGGTTTAAAAGTCCTGGGTTAAATACATGAGCTAGCTAAATTCTACGTAGAATGTCGTTGACATCACATCTCAGTGAAAACACAATACAAATTCCAAAAAATGTTTGCAGAAAATATCAGGCAAAATAAATGCAAACTCCAAGCTAACTAAATAATGATAAACGTTCAGTTATCACTTGGTATCATCATCAGTATCTGTGATGACAAAGTATAAGGAAAAAATTAAGATTGCAAGAAATTATTTGCGTCTTCTTGCATTAGGTGCGTAGATATAGTGGTGTCACAGGTCATAAGTAAAGGCCTAGTAAACTTCGTTTTCGCTGGGTAAACTGGTTAATTGCTTTTTACTACAACATAATCGGATATACTTCCTGATATTGTGAAACGGTACTTATTAATAATCAATTATGTAAAGAATAACAAGCGTTCGTACGTAACGACTGACGTATGAACTGCTGGAACCACTACTTCTTTCCACTTGTATACGGCAGCTACTCTCATACTGCTTAGCGCTAATGAATTTTTGCGCGCTGTGATTAGCACATTAACACATTTTCAAATTTCTAGTGAAAGCAATCGAAAATCCAAATTTCTAGTCGCAACTCATCGTAGTTGCAATTTCAACTAACATATTACAAAATTATTTTTTGGCAGGGCCGCTTACCTTTACTCTTCTCTTGTAGGTAGTCTGGCTTCCCAACAAACAGGTGATTCCCCTTTCATCGGCAGGAGACCAGTTTTTATAATCGTCATCAGTGCAAGGACTCCCGAAAACGTTGGTAAAGTTGACCTAATAATGATTAAAATTGTTGAAACCAGGGTTGTGAACTCAAACTTGCTCTTTTTTGCCGAAATCGAAAAACTAAAATCCATGAATTTGATCTTGAAGAAGTTGCCCGACTCGAAATCAAACGAGAGTCTACAGCTTCAGAGGAACATGCACGATTTGTTCGCCATCTGAGCTGTTAAATTATAAGCTAATCTTGGAAACAAGATGGTTGTAGAACCACAATATTTAAGAGGTAATCCATGTTGAAAATTGCAGGTTTAAAAACCCACCTGAATGAGCAACCACGAGTGTTTACCAGGGTTGGACCCGAATATGGTAAAAACAGAAGAAGTTTCGCCAGGTTCTGTAAGGACTCCATATACTCGAATAGCTTCGGTGGAAAACTGGAAGGTATCCCATTGCTCACCTGGAAACAAATCACTTGTGCCAAAACAAAAAATCAAACCTTTATTACACTCGCGGTATTACGCCGAAGCGTGTAACGAGTGGCGGGGCCCATCTACACGGTCAAGCGTCAAGGCAACACAGAATGTCACAGCAGTGGCGAGCTGTTAACGACAGTTTCCGATTTGACACACCCGGGTATCAAACCAAAGACCACCCACGCCGACAACGATGTCCTTAACCACTACGCCTACAGGCCCAAACACCACTTGTATTTCATCCTAAAACGCTACTTAACGAGCAAGTAAGCCCATTGCTCATACGTGACTTCTCTAACGTATGTTGCATCCTGGTGAGCTAGTGATCGAACCCGTGACAACCGTTCCACCAAATAAAAATACAGCTCAATTTCCCTGGCCACGTGTCCAGTGTAAGTGGGTTCTTAAACCCACGTGCCTTCTGCATCACAATCAAAGTTTTGATGTCATAATTGAAACAAGTGTTTATGAAGTCAAGAATTTGATTGTGATGCAGGAAGTCCTTGGGTTTTGAAATCATTTAAACTGGGCATGTGGGAAGGTAAATAGCGCATATCTCCAAAAATTCCAATTTATTACACGATCGGATTCCGACCTCAAATTACAGTAAAAAGGTCGTATTAAAATTACTACGTTTTCTTATGAGTTTATTTTAGTTTTTAATATCGTTTTTGCAGTTGGCGCAGAGAGAGACGTTCACACACGGGTTTGACAACCAGGTTTCATAACTGGCGGCGAAACCTCTCGCGTTCACACTGAGCGAAAATATGCGTTCACAAGACACGTAAACGGCGGCTTTCGCAACCACGAACGAAACTTCAAGCTTGAGTGAACGATGAAAAGTTACAAAAATCAGTTTTGAAATCCTGGTTTTTAAACCCGTAAAATCGAAAGTTTCGAAACTTGAAATGCGAGATTGAGAACCTAGGTCCTATACGGGCTAGAGCATTTGATTATTGAGGTTGGCTTCCTTCTACATGAGGAAATACAAGAGAAACAGAAGAAGATAGGGTAAAGGTTTCTCGTAATGGCCCTAAAAACAAGAATTTAAAGTTTTTTAATGGGGCTTGAGTAAACAGACAGCGTAAAGTTGGCGGTAGTTTACAGGTTTATGGGCATGTCTATAGGACATTGAAATAAAAGAAGCTGCAGGACATGGGTGCAAGGCTCTCTTCCACTGCCACAGTCAGACATATTAGCAAAATAGACTAGGCCAACAGCTATATTAGTAATTAAGATAGGCTGAGATAACAAAGGTTCAGTTTAGTCAAAAAAAGTTCCAACACATTTTAATGAAACTTCTTTTATTGAAGCTGATCTAAAGTACACCACAAGCTATGGTTATAAACCTGAAACTTACAAACTATATACTGTTTTGTCAAAGCCTAGTCACTGCCAGTGGAATCTAGCACTTACGTACAAAAACCTGATACAACACCATCGGCGTAATGATTACAATTACAAATTACTATTTTGCACAATGCACAGCCTAATCTAGTCTATCACTTATGTAAAAAAAACCTGATGCAAAACCATCAGCGTTCATACAGGGTTTCGCAACTACTTGCGTTTAAGCTCGCAATCTGATTGTGAAACCTCGTTGTGAAAACTGCTCTATTTCACGTGGCGCGAAACATGGTTTCACGACGCGTAAATCGGTTTGGACTCGCCAAAGTTTTCGTTCTTGGTGGTGAAAACTGCTAAGTGTGAACGCAGCCCTAGACAGCAACTTTAAGAATAGGGCTCCCGTAAATTAAAAACAAACACAGATCTAGAGCTACTACAAAAAAAACTGACCTTGGTTCAAGGAATACCACAGCGTATCTACCAATTCAAACTTCAGCACGGCCACAATAACGCCACCATGATCACCCCAGCCATATCTCCAAGTTCCAGACAAGATCTACAAACATATTGTTTTTCGTAAAATGAAGGCAGCAATCGTTCAAGGCATTGGTAGAACTAAAAGTTGCATTCAACTTAGCCAACATAGCAAACATTCTCCACAGAAAAAAAAAAGACATGGCACAACAGATTGTAGTAGTACTGTAGTAGTGTCTTATATTTCCGCATCGCCAACACAAAAAAATACAATAAGATTAAAGAAATATAACGCGGTACAAGAAAAGGGAAGAGGCAACAAAACGATTAACGGTAAGGCACGCTGGTAGGAGAAGAGGAGTTAACACAACACAAGAGTGAGCATGGTTGCAACACCCAGGTCGGGAGCAGATATTAAAAAAAAAGAATAATAAAGGGCGATAAAAAACGGCGGTCAGACAAAAAAGACAACAAAAGCATCGCAGCTACCAACACCGCTATGTTACGGTGCAAGGGTAGGAAACATTACAGTGGATGGTCTACTATGGTTATTCGGTCTCCAAGCAGCTCGACAGAAATAAGGAAAAAAAATTGATGGAGGGTGCAAAGTTAGGCTAGTTTGCGCTTTTCGACTCAGCAGCCACCCGGTATATATGTGAAATGCGATGGGCTCCAGCTGTGATGATATAAATTCCAGAAAATTCTCAAAACTTGAAAAAATCAGCATTTAACCGTATGCAACTTTGTAACATTGAAATAGGGAAATTCCAAAACTGTCACAATAAAATCTCGTTAAAAATGGTACAGAAACGCAGATTCTTCTTAACTAATTCTGATTGCAGCGCGTTTTGATTGATGACTGACATGAAAAATTATTGAATTTCATACAAAAAAGATTGGACATATCACGAACATGCTGTCGCTTAACGAACTTTCGATCACCAAGAAATGATAAACGAATTATTGTGTTAAGCAAGACTTGCTGAAATAAAATAGCAAAACTTTTACTGCTTTTCCGCAATATGCCTTAAAAATTATACAACTTTCGCAAAGATATGAGCATGGTGACGTTCCAATGAAAGCCCGGCGATTTTTCCCGAAAACGTTCATTTATTTGGTTTCCAGGGCGTTATCTTTTACTGTATGTTCACTATTTTGAAACTAAAGTAAATATATAATGAGGAATATTCTGAGTTCAATCGCTGTTGCAACCTAAATATCAAATCGTCATTACACTCGTGGAATTACACCAAAGCGTGTAGCGAGTGGCGGGACCATCTCCGCGGTTTAGCTCCGGGGCAACACAGCTCCGAAGAAACATCGCAACGGTGGCGAGCCGTTGGCGACACTGAGTACAATTTGACCGGCGTGGGAGTCGAACCCAATACCTTCGGCATCAGTAGCGATGTCTTTAAGCCCTAGTCAACCGGCCGGTTGCCAATATAAAATAAAAAAAATTATTCTGAAATTAATAGCTGTGGCCAGTGTTCCTGCCATTTGGACAATCATTATTTCATGAAGCTTAGCTTGTGGCTGAAGTATTTGCTGTAAGGCTACCATTCTGGTAGTCTTGCACCAAATCAACTTATAACTCACAAAGTAGTCTTGCACTTTGCGCAAAAACAGACTGTCACAGGATAGCTCAGAGATGTATGTATCCTATGTGCTATTTACGCTTAGCCAAAACAGCATGTAACGACAACGTAAGCTGTCACATCAACACAAAGCAAGAAGAACGTTACATTAAGTCTAAAAATAATAGATGGTTAAAGCGCTGCGCCAATTGTTGCCACGACTTCCAGAACTTTTGACACAAATTAAGTTCCGTCAGCGAACATCCACTAAAATGACCTCTTATGGACTTGAAATTACGTTAAAAAGTAAGCTAAATCGCCACGTAAACAGCCCAGATTGAGCTGTTTGCTAGAACAGAAATGAATGTTTTTGATCAATACGAACGGTTGAATTAAACAATGGGTTGATCAGCAGGTAGCTACATAACGGAATGAAATTTGATACAAAACTAGCTCTAGACAGATCAATTGCGAATTTCCATTCGTCACAGGCTAAAAATAAACCGTATTTTTTTCAACTGGAGAATCTCAGCGCAAAATATTAACAAGGTGCATCTGTTTCTGAGCCGTTTACTGCGGTTTCTACACAGTCAAGGCTGATAAACACTTGAAATTATATAGAAAATCGATAAGCTGAGAGACGCTTGAACACGAAATGAAAGTTTAATGAAGTGAAAACAACTTGAAATTGCTCAATGAATAATACAGATTCTGCAAACAACAATAAAAAAATATACTTGAAGCAGAGAAAAAAATCTAATTTCTCAAGACACGTAAAACCTTAACGTGTATAAACTGCACGACTTTCGCTCTATGGAGTTTCGTTAAGCTTCAAGGCTAAAAATATATTACAAGGCTAAAGATATAAGTGACCGCGACTTAAATACACAAGAAGTGAAACTTAACAGGTGCAACTACGCCAAAACACTCTGCAATTGCAGTTTTACTGTGGAGAAACTTACAAACGATAAGATAGTAGTACGACTTGGCCGTCGATCTTTCGAAGATAATGAGACAAAAAACTCCCTTTTTCAGAAGCTTTAATGCAATTGGGTAACTAGGCATACGACCAAAAATGACCTAGTATAACCAAATCATCTCAAATAACGTTACATTCATATTACAATTTTGCTGCCGAAAACAATGCTGAAGACAGTTTAACTGGCACTGCAAAACGTCCATCAAAAACAAAAGAACTTCAATCATGCAGTTCAGTTACTTACTTGAGTCCAATCTTGTCCAGCAGTTGAGGAAAAATATAGATTAGGTTCGGATTTAATGCTTTTCCCAACATTTCCTTGTGCTAAGATGTATCCCGGGGCAGAAGGCTGGGAATAAATGGTCGATGTTGCAGTACGTGGGTCGGCTCGATGGTAAGCCTGGGTGAGATGAAGCGAGCAACCATCTCTGAAAAAGGTATTGTATTGGTGTAGGGCAAATGCTGTTAACCGTTCTATATTGCGCAATGTACGTACTTTCGTAAAGTATTAGTTGCATATTGATCCTCCTATCACGACAAAGCGATCAAAGAGCTATAACGAGCTCACTTGGGAGTTGCCAGCCATCTGTCAACTGCTTCATTTTAAAATAAAGGAACCCTGCTCAGTGCCTTTGCCAACGGCACAAGTAAACTTGCGGCCTTGTTCTCCACATTGTCTGCTTAATTCTGAGCGTCAAGCAAAGAAGCTGTGAATACCAATTTTACAGGCATTGATTTGACCAGACTCGGAATCAAACCTAAATTCACAACCACAGAAGGCAGACGTTCTATCCATCCGGCAATCTGAGCTGTGTATTGCTAATCTTTGTATCAACTGCTACTGACATTTTTGTCCAGCATTAAATAGTTGGTGCCGAGGAATAAAGAGTAGCTCCATTCATGTTCTGCACTATCTTCTTTAAGTATTGAGTTTTGCAAGTGCCGGTAATATCAATACCGCAATTACAACGCATCTTGAATGATGACGGAAGTAATGTGATCTACGAGGAATCAATGTAACATATGGACGCCTCTTCCTGAGGTTACTAGTGTTGTCTTGCTCGTTCTTATAGACACTCTCGGCGCGTTCAAACTTAATAACGAGTCCAAGTGCCCAGCTACATGTTTCAATGTGATGTCAAAAATAGCACTAAACTGGGGCTTCAATAACAAAATTAATATTACACCGAAATACACAGGAATACAAAACTTTGTCCGCCAAATATCAAGGTAGATTTCCCACTCACGTGATACTCATTTCTTACGACTTAGCATGCACTTGCATAAAAACTGATCATTGTTATAGTAGGGATAAATGGCTAAACATTCTATGCTTGACTAATCTGCTTCCAGTCTAACCACAGGTCCCATAAATGCAACCTACCCGTATAAAGCTGCAGATGCGTTTCGACCTTATTAGGTCTCATCAGTACTACATACAATACTGTTGTACAGTACCCAACATACTAAAAGTGAACGAAGTATTTCAATATCAAGCAGTAAAGCTCATTTCATAAATCATACGAATAATCAGAGTCTACCTGATGCGGTCAAACCGCGTAACTGATCATAAAATTGATTTTTACAGCACTCATTTAGTATGAATTTTAAGACCTACCTTAATTATCCGTTTATATAAATAAACAGCATTTTACCTGACTGAGCAGTTGATTCTGTCACCACTTTCATCGTGAGTAGGTACGGGCAATTTTTCCCAGAATCCGCCCTTGTTAAAAGTTATCACTGAACTCATATTGGAGACATCGAAATCAAACAGGTTTTGACCATTTTTCATCACATTAGCGATGTAAATACTCCGCATTCCACTAACTTTGTGGATGTCCGCAAATCGTTCCGAAGTAAACAGACTAAAATTGAACACAAAAACATCAGGTCCAATTAAACGTGACCAGTTTTGGCGCTGATAATGAAGTAGAGCTCTTTTTAGTACGTGATATTAATTACAGCGAAATGACCTAGCGGCACCGCCACCAGGTAATAGATCCTACGTGACGGGTTCGATTCGCGGTGAGAGGCAATCTCATTTGACGTACTACTGACTCGAATAGGGCAAGCTCATCATGCAGTCTCCCCCAATGGCAATGGAATTTCAGTTCAATGTAATTTGAAAATAAGATCAGTTATTTATTAACTGACAAAATTTGGTATCATCCTTAATCTTACTGCTAACCGCAACCCAAAAAGATTGGTGTCCCAATGAGCCAGCCAGCTGTAACCCCAGGAAAGTGGGGCCAAAGTAAAAACATGCTGTGTGTCAAACTATGCGCGCCAACGACACAAAAATGCTTTACCAATAACAAACTTGTCACTGGCTGTAAAAACAGCTTATAATAATGAAAATATTAACCTTATTGCAGAAAAGACGGAATTTGGATTGTAGTAAGTTATATTTCGCAAAGATAGAGTGAAATCCACTTCGTTAGGTTGGGAAATGTAGAGGTGTGTAACACCGAAGGCATGATTGACGCACACCATTATCTGAAATTAATTAGTAAATAGCAGATCACAAAATTCTACAGCTCAGATGGCCTAATGGTAAGCGCTTCTGGAGCTGTAGACTCGGCTTGGATTCCGATTCCGGTCAAACCAATGACTTTAAAATTGATGATCAATTACTATTGAATCTTGGTGTAGTAGACAGGTGACCGGAGCCACAACTCCTAAGCAAGCTTGTTATAGCGCATTGATCGCTTTCTCGTAAAAGGAGGATAAATACGCAAATAAATAAAATGAATAATTGTGCAAAATAATGGATTAAAAACCTGTGAATCCGAAGCATCAACTACAAAATATTCCCTTGTCAACAGATCAGTGTGAAAGTTTGCTTTCGAAAATCGAGATTGTCGTGTCCGTGCAATCCATAAATCCATTCCTGTGCCTGAATATCATGAAGCTCATCAACAAATTAAAAATCAAATCTTCATTATACTGGTGGAATTACGCCGAGCGTGCAACGAGTGGTGGGGCCCATCTCCGCGACTTAGTATCTGGGCAAAACAATTCCGAAAAAACGTCGCAGCGGTTGCGAGCCTTTGGCGACACTAAGTTCGATTTTGACCGTCCCGGGAACCGAATCCATAATCTCGTGTTCCGACATCGACGTCTTTAACCACAACGTTAATCGGCGGGAAAGATATTTTTTAAAGCTCATTTACAAAGAGACAAAATTCACGAATTTTGCCGATCAAAATATTCTCCACATCTCAACATCAGTTGAAACAGTTCCTAAAATCTACAATACTCGTTCAGTAAATACTGCAATGCTGCTGTCGTTGTCACTTGTCAGCCACATTTTCACAAAGCTGGAAATCATACCTCCAGTTCTTTAAAAACAATATATAGTTAAACAAAAATTTTTGCAAGTAAAAAGTTCTTTAAAAACAATATATAGTTAAACAAAAATTTTTGCAAGTAAATTGCTTACAATATCTAAACTAATTTGACAAAAGGACGGCAATGAACCTGAAAAAGCTTTTCGCGTTGCAAACATAGAGTTATTCATGACAAAAAAATCTTCAGCGTTGGTAATCAAAACTTGATCGTGTGTGTCTCGCTGGAAATAGGTTTCAGTACGAAGGACCGTCACCTTCCTGTCTGGCTCCAGTCGCTGCACATACAATGAATCCTCTTTGTCATAATGAATGTCACCTAAAAAAAATCAATCTCACAACGTTGTGTATGAAAAAAACTGGAAAATAGCTCAAGGAGCAAAATAGAGCCTGCCATTATCAGCAGTGTAAGCAAGGAGGTCAAACTGAAAAAGGTTTGTACTGCGTTATCGACACAGCAAAAGCGCAAATGTACGTTTATACAGAGCACTGAAATCCGTTTTCTTACACTACAGCTACTACGCATTTTTTTTTAATGTTTTTTTTCACGCCGCATAAACGCAGCTTAGGTTTTTTTTTATGCTAGTGAAGTATGCGCATCATGGAAGATGACGTAGTTGCGCATCGAGCCCACGAAGCCAGCTCCGAAGCCCATTGCACCAATCACTCGGCCAACTCCATGTGCACAGCTACTGACACTGCTTGCAACGGCCTACGACATTTTGATGCGAGGGCGTCATTTTCAGCGAGCGCATGTTTTTAGGAATTATTAATTCGCATAAACATATTTTGCAGAATGCGATTTTGAATTGATGCAAATCGTTTTCAACTTGTAGCGATCTCTTCGCATGTTTTAATTTACCTAAATTACTTTAAGAGAATAATGTAAGAGATGTGTATTTGCGGAAACGTTATAGAAAAGTTTGAACTACGTTAAGGTCAAGTTAGCAATAAAAAAGACTCATTTTCATAATCAATTATCTAGTACTGTAGTTTGAGAAGGTAAGAGTTTTAAATTTATTAAAAGTAATCGTTGATGCATTACAGGCGAGCTAGTAAAATGAAAAGAAATTGAAATGGAATTATGTTAGAGAGAATAAAAAAATCATGTGTCGGTTGCTGTTTGCTCGCAAAAACTTCGATCTTTTGCTTTCGAGATTGACTAAGTAAATGACTTCCAGCACCTTCATCAGTCTTATTTAGAGGATAAAGATGAGAAAACTGCTTTTTGCGATTCGCACCCTACCATCCACAAAATGTCGCAATCGACACATTTGATGATGGGAATTGCGTTCCCATCAAGAGATCGCTGCAAATTGAACATGATTTGCATCAATTCAAAAACATATCGATATTCTGTAAAAAATGTTTTTACCTATCATAATCAAAAGTTCCCAAAAAATGTGCTCGCTAATAATGACGCGCTCGCATCCAAATGTCGGATTTTGGTTTGGAATCATAAGTAGTAAGTGTTTACCGGAAATGAAATTCTACCATAAAACGTCCACCATTTTTAAACTTTTCAAGAATTTTATCGTCCGATTTTTTCAAAAACGATCCAGAGACATTACACTGCTATGATGCAATTGACAAGAGATACTGCTAGGGAACACACAGTAAACGAAACACAGTGTGCAGTAGACAAAGACTTTGCTATGATATTAACAAAAATCGGGAGACATAGCTACGACGCACCTAATGCTGATCAATAAAATAAAAATAACAAAACTCTCAGGGGGGCGTAACACTTTCCAACATTCTTACGACGTTGTGAACTTACCGAGATAGCCCCACTCGAAGTCCTTCACATTAGTTTGAATCTTGATCCAAGATACACCAAAATTGTCCGATTTATATAATGCCTTGTCTCTGTTAGTTTTGTCCAGAGCGAGTACAATGTTGCTTTTCGTAGGGTGAATGCTAACAACATCAGGTTTGAAATGCAAGCTGGGGACGTTTAGTGTTCGTCCAAAGTCAGTAGTAGTAAATAGTCTTGAATGTTGTAAATCAGTGAATATATAACGACTGATGTCTGATTTTGCTGAAGAGAAGCCGGTAATGTAAGCTTGCAAAGGAATAGTGCCACTGGAATTCGATTTCACCTGATTGGGGCTTTCAATTCTTCGCTGAAAGTTAAACACACTTGTAAAGTTGGCATAGTGGTAAAAGACGTCGCTATTGGCACTGGAGGTCTTGGGTTCGATTCCCGGGCCGGTTAAATCGGATACTGTCGTCAATGGCTCGCCACTGTGCGACAATTTTGCGTTGCGCTGTGAAAGCGCTGTGTCGCGGAGATGGACCCCGCCACTCGTAACACGCTTCAGCATAATACTGCAAACAAATGACAATTTAATTTTCGAAGTTATAAACATTATTTTAGCATAGTCATATCGCAAAAAAAATAACGTTTCATGTTAAAATTTTCCTCTAATATAAGCAATTGTTAAGTCCTTGGAATGGGTGCTTCATACAATCATAACGTTACATTCTGATCAATACAAATTATGCTAAAAATTCAACCAAAAACAGAAATCACATGAACTTTGTATTTATCTTTGCAATGTGTGTTAATGTCAATTTTAGAAGCAGCATAAACAACAACAAAAAAAAAAACAGATAGAAGCACAAAACTCACCACAAAAGTTTTGCCATAATCGTATGAAAAATAGACATTGGATGACTTTACTTTGGAATCTGAGTAGGTGACATTTTTTGTCAGTACGACCAACACGCTGCTGTTATATCCAGCCCAATGCACAATCAGATGACTGAAAATAAAGTAACACAATCAATTTAAAGTGATAACCTATCCAGTTGGAAATCCCTTTAAGATTTCCGTAATTCTGCTATAACATCTTCCATAGCCTTGTCACATTCAAACATATCACATAGTCCAGAGGTAACAGAGTATACCTCTGGACAGAGGCGCACCCAACATATTTCAAAGGGGGGGGGGGTTCTAAAAAAAACTCGATCCTTCACTCAGGAGCGGATCCAGAAAATTTTTGGTGGGGGGGATGAAATTTTGAATGAGGTTGAATGTTAACAAAATACAAAGACATTAGACCCAAAAAAGGCGAAAAAAGCCCTTTGAAAAATGTTTTCATGTTTGCGGCGTATTCATAATTTTTTTTAGGGAGGGGCACGTAATTTTGACATGTTTTCAAGTGTAGTTTTTTTTTGGGAAAATTGTTTTGAAGCATATTGAGAATAAAAAAAGGCTCTAGGGGGGGTCTGGGGGCATGCTACCCGGGAAAAATTCGAAAATTTACGTACTGTAGTGGCCATTTTAGTACTTTTTGAACAATTTTTAGGCAAATTTTGTTTAAATTTTTTGTGTCTAAATCTTAGTATTTTACCAAATGTGATGCATTTGTTCGCACATTTTTGATTATGTGTGCTTAGGGTATGAGGCTTATTGTAATCAGAAAGGTTCAAAATTATGCTATGGAAAAATTGTATTCATCAAAAACATGTTTGAAAATGGCTGGGGGGTACGCATCTCCCACGTCCCCCCAGGGTCCATCCCTACCCAGTATCCATATCGATAAAAATGTCTCTTACCACCACGCCAATCAGTTGGTTTGGCTTCAGTATGACTATGATGTGGCAAATTCTGTCACAGCTGTTTTGAAATAACAGCACGTACTGCACTTGCGCAGTTTGGACATTTCACTTTAAAAACAAGGGTTCGATTTCAAAAGGGGAAGGGTTTCGATCACTTAACTTCCCCCCCCGGGTGCGCCACTGCTTCTGGAGTTGTATACCTGAGTTTGATGCCGAGTGAGGTCAAACCAATGACTTTAACATTGCTATTTAGCTTTTCTGCTTTGACGCTCCACTATTAATATTGTTTTTGTATTTTTGACAAGATGTTTTGTAGTAATATTACTTGCGTGCAAATTGAAACAGAGTGACAAAAAGCACACAAAAATAAAGAAGTTGACCTAAAGAATTAAAAAATAGAGACATCCTAAACAATTTGTCTTGGAATTTCAGCGTAGCTACTCCTGCAGCATAAAAACAAAACAATTGCCAGTCCAGACTTATCCAAGAAAATCCCAAATGTGTGGTAAGTTAAAAATATAATAAGCAACTACTACTTACAGATGAGAATCTTGCAAATCTGTAGCATCGTACAAATCAACAGGTTTCCTTACATTTGGACTACGCTTTGAGCGACGTTCACCTTTTGGTGAAAAAATAACATCTTCAAGATCTTTCAAATTATCTTTTTCTCCAATATCAGAAGCAAGATCTTCCAGCCTAAAAGACACAACAAGCAGTGATGGGCAAAACCTTTCCGTACTAAAGCGATAACGATAATCGATAATTTCAAAAAATCCCAGGGCATTACTGAGAAGCGATAATCTCAATTTCTTAAAGTGATATCCGTAATTGATAAATCATCGCAATCAAATTTTCATAATGTTTGACGAAGTCTTTTTTTGTACGTCAAGTTGCAAAAATGTTTTTTCAGATTTTTCAAGAAAAAAGAATATTTCACGGACTCTACTGTGACATTTAACAAAACAAAGTGAGATTTTTTTAAAATTGCAACAAGACTTAATGGATATTGAGTATTTTTTCCACAGCACTAACTTAATAACTTTGAAGTTTTAACACCGTGTGCATAAAGAATTGATTAACGCGATACTTTATTGGCAATATCAAAATATATTACAAAAGCGATATCGTTAATCGATAAATCAAAACTATTTTGAGCAATAATGATAATTGGTAATAAATCATTGCCAATAACTATCACCAACAAATTATCTCCATAAACGCCCATCTCTGACAACAAGCAACATAAAAAAATGTTCAACAAAAAGAATAAAATTAATTCTAACATAGTATTTAGATTCTAAAGCACCAGACTGCTAGTTTGTTTCTTTACATGACATTGGTGTCATGCCGCTATGACATCATGAGCAGCAACTTAAAACGTAAAAATTAGGGGCATTAAAGTGGGGAGATTGGGGATAGGTTAGACACCTAAAGTTAATGTAACTTTGAGGTTGGTGCATCGAGGCAACTTAAAAAAAAATGCCCGCTGGTGCTCTAGACTTTGCGTAACTTTAAAAAAAAGAAAATCTTACTTCTGTTTAATAAAATTGCTAGATAAAGACTTTGCTTGTTGCTCTTCATCTCTGCTAAGTACTAAATAATCACCAAATGGATTGTTTGCATGTTCAGCATGTCTGAAGAGACTTGTGGCAGAAAAAACAGGAGACAATAATGAAACAAATAAAATACATCCAACAAAAAACACGCTTCCAATGCTTTTGACCATGTTGCAATAAGCAAATTGACAACAACTTCAGAATCTCAGGCAGTGCATAGACTAGGTTTTTAGACTTTTTACACACAAAAAAATTTCTACAATCTACACCATACAATAGGTATCTATATTAGAAAACAAAATCTAAAAAATATTTTGAATAGACCAGAGAGTCAGAGAATTGCAAACCTGATTCGCAGAACATGACTGCATGAGATCTTAATCTTATCACAGTATCAGTCAAACCTGAACCTGAAAACTAGTGCAGGGCTGGTTTAGGGTTGAAATCCCATGCTGTCTTTGTGGCAGTGCTGTAAACTACCAGTAACTAAATAAAGAATGGTAAACCCGTAAATAACACTGCTTAAAACCTAATCCTAACCCTATACGCAAATGCCATATACCACCAAATATATCTATAGGCTACTAGCAGACCAGCAAGTGTAACAAGGGCCACACAAAAGGATGCCGCGGACCACATGACTAGATGATTCGCGACTGCACCCATTAGCTCCCCAACTCGAGCCCTTCATCAACAAACTCTGGCTAGTCTATATGTATCGGTAACTGCCGCAGTTGTATCTAGTAGCAATAAAAAGTTGTTTTAAATTTTGTTCCCCCACTCATTTACGGCTGGACACGCCCCTGCCTAGCAGACTGGATAATTTGCTGTTTGATAACTTTTGCTATTAGTCCAAATCGCCAGGCTTGTAAAGTGTGACTGCCTTGCACTCCAGTTAAAATACCTCTCAACCTACAAAACATGATATCCCATTGTTAACTCCGTCCGTAAAATGGTCTCGCTCGCTCGGCTTGTGTAAGTACGGTAGTTCTTGTTGCTGCCTACCGTATGTTGTTGATGCAAAATCTGATGATCGTCAGTCACAGTTCAAGCAAAAGTATGTTGCAAAATGTCGGAGTTGGTCGGAGTAGCCTACCAAACAACTCGAATTCGATAAAGTTTATTTTTCAAATTGATCAATATCAAAGTCCGTATAACTTCGTATAAGTTGCGCGGACAGGAATGGAGCAGAGACAATGGGGCAAAAAATGTGTCCAAAAAGACAATCGCCTGCCTATCTTTTATAATGCAAAAACGTTTGAAAGTGTTAGAAAAAAGGTCATAACTTTAGTTACGTTCGTTTGATTTTGAAAATTTCAACTGCATCGTAAAGCTCCTGATTTTAGCTATCGTTTAAAACAAATTTCAAGAAAATTGATGGTGTTTTAAGCACTCTAAATGGTTAATAATTTGGACATACTTAGTAATTTTTGAAGCAATTTTTACGCTAGCAGCATTTCTTGCTGTTTTAAATGCATAAATATAGCACAGATTTGCAAAAAGTAAAAGTTATTGTTTGATTTAAACTAGGTTCAATTACAAAAATTTGAACTTCAATATGAAAGTCGCCTAGCTATTGATCGTAGTTTTCCAAGCCTTCAAAGATTTGTTGCAAGAAAATGATTGCGTAAATTGTTTTAAACCTCGTGTAAAAGTAGGTTTCACTATTCGTGCGTAGAACTAGGTTTTGCAACCATGGTAGATTCACCAGATTGGAGTGAGGTTGTTAACTTCTATCATGATTCACCCTTGGACCATGTGTAAAACGAGCCTCTAGTTAATTTTATTCTGGCCCACAATATTTGATTTTAAAAGCCCGAGGTTTGAAATTCAAGAAGCTGCGGCCGTGAAACGACGTAGACCTATGTTAATGGATATGAAACAGTAAAATCGAAAAGTAAAATAGATACCGGTAAATTTTTCCCGCTTAAATTTTGCTTACTGAATTTTTCGTTTAACAAATGGTCCAAAGCCCGAGGGTGAAGCACGACAGAAGTTAACAACCACACTACCAACCTAACACGGTTGTAAAAATTTAATTCTATATAGTGAAGCCTTATTTTACATGAGGTTTAAAACAATTTATGCAATCATTTTCTAGCGAAAAAGTTTTAAGGGTTTGAAAAACCACGACCAATAGCTACGCTAATTTCATAGTGAAGTTTAAATTTTTGTGATTGAACCTATTTAATTTGAATCAGATTAACTCTTTGCAAATCTGCCCTATATTTATGTTTTAAAATGACAAGAAATGCTACTAGTCAAAAAACCGCTACAAAAATTTTTATCTCTGTTTAAATTATTTACAATGTAGAGTGCTTAAAACACAACCAATTTTCTTGAAATTTGTTTTAAACGATAGCGTAAGTCAAGAGCTTCATGATGCAGTTAAAAGTTTTAAAATTCAACAAGCATAACCGAAGTTATGACCTTTTTTGTAACACTTTCAAGCGTTTTTACATTACGAAAGATAGGCAGGCGATTGTCTTTTTGGACACATTTTTGCTCCATTGTCGCTTAACAATGTAACGAATGATTCGCTCAACTTATACGTGAGTTATACGGACTTTGATCAATATAATCTTCGATGTTGAATTGTTGTTACTTTTTTTTGTTGCATATTTATCCTCCTATCACGAGAAAGCGATCAATGCGCGGTACGAGCTTGCTTAGGAGTTGCCAGCCATTTGTCTACCACACCAAGATGAGGGAAATTCCACTAAGTGCCTTTTCCCAAAGGCACAACAAGTAAACTTGGCGGCTTGTTCTCCACACTGTCCCTTTAATGCTGAGCGTCAAGCAGGGAAGCTGTGAATGCCAATTTTAAAGTCATTGGTTTGACCCGACTCGGAATCAAACCCGAGCATACAGCTCCAGAAGCGGACGCTTTTACCACTCGGCCATCTGAGCTGTAATTGTCCTTAATTTAATATTTTCATACTGCGTTAGCTCGAAATTTGAGTTGATAACTTTCAACAGTAGTTTGACATATCGTGAACGTAAAGTTTTACAAATAATTTAACTTAGTACGAATTAGAACTTTCTTACAGGACAACGGACAAAACAATGCAAAATCCGTATGAAAATAATTTTTGCTACAGACACGATATTTCAAACAGCGAAGGACCTTTGCTGCTATCTAGTGACATTTAGTTACCTTAGAAACTATTTACACTTCATATCTAGTGACAGACATTAAAAAATTTTTATCCAGTGTATCGGTAAGGCCTACTGGTAACTAAAAATTACTAAAAAATGATACCGTACGATTGCTGAGAAAAAAACCTTCGACCTTATCATCACTTTTTCTTTGAATTTAAGGTTGAGGGTGATTCAGGAAGAAAACCAACGGAATACTAGTGACATTAGTTATCGGCACTAGTGCCGTACCACATTTAAACCAGCAACATATCAGCAGGGTTGGGAATCGATACCCAAAAAAATAAAGAAATAATCAATATTCGATAGTTCACAAAAAAGTAAAAAAATGATCGATTTTAATGGTAGTTTAAAAAAGTAAAGAATAAAAAATATTGTAATCGATAGACTATTCGATTACACTGAGCTTTTAGCACTGTACACCATGCATTTTTTGTGATGTCCTCACACTCATGCGGTAACTTACAGACAAATGACAAACATAGTCTATGCAGTGCAAATTTGCTATTAAAACTCTTTTTTTGTTTGTTTTTTTGGCACAAAAAATATTTATCAGCAAAAAACAAGGTAATGACATGCCGACGATTATTTTAAATATACTAAAGTGAGAAAAAGTAACCTGGACAAAAAGAATCGAATATGGAATATTGAATTGCGTCAAAAAAAGTAAAGACAAGGCCATATTCGATACTTATTTTAAAAAAGGCAGCGGCTAAGGTTACGTGACCGTAACATTTGTCTCTTTGGTTTATTTTATTATCCCTTCACGCTTCCCCGATTGTACGAGAGCGTGACGAAGTAATAAAATAAACTAAAGAGGCAAATGTTACGGTCACGTAACTTTAGCCACTTCCTTTAAAAAAATAAAGGCTCCAGTGCATTTGATGAACAAAAAGTAAAGGATATCGCAACCAAATATGGGTTACAATCGATTTTTCCCAACCCTGCATATCAGGCTACTGGACTGGTATCACCGTATGGGTTAACAGGTTAAGCTATCGGTATTAACTGTTAATAAGCTTATTACTGGCTATTTTCTCATCAGCTAGCCTGCTACAGAATTGATTAGGACAACTATGCTTACTGTTTTAGGCTTACAAGGATGACTGGTCATTAGGGTAGGCCTATTACCAGTACCGAGACTCTGCTATGCCAGACCAGGACAGTTACAAGCAAAAGCTTATGCTTAGCTAGCTGCCTAGTCCAGGCTTTGCTAAGACTGAGCGGTATCAGTATCTTCCTCTAAAAACTGATAAAGAGGATATCTTGCAAGTCTTCCTTGTCGTCAACTGGTCAGGCACTAGAGAACTCTCCTTGGTTGTGCTGTTGTAAGTTGAGCTTAAAGTTGATACCAGTACTTCAGACAGAGCCCAACTGTGTAGATTATGAAATAATAAAATACCGGTATTGATTTTAGGCTTTTTCAGTCATTTCTGGTTAAGTTACACTTGTAATAACGTTTACTGTGTTAACAAAATGGAAGATAGAGCTCATGGATTAGCTCAAGCTAAAGCTGAAAGACTTTTAAAGAAGAGGACACCAAGTGTTGCATCGGGATTAAGTGCTGGAACGGAGCATCAGTCTCGGAAAGCAAGACGATATGCTGAGTATGCTTGCGCCATTTTCAACTGATTTTTGTTTCCAGTTTCATACCCTTTTTTTAAGTGAAATACTTTCAATTGACACTATTGCATGAGGGTGATATCTTGATTTAACCTAACAATGTTGGCTGGATGATGCAGTGGTTAAATACATTGCTAGTGCTGTTGGTGGTCTTGGGTTTAATTCTCAGGTTGGCCAAGTCAGACACTGTTGCCAACAACTCGCCACTGCTATGATGTTTTTGTGTTCCCTCAGCACTATGCTGTGGAGACGGACACCGCCACTCATTAAATGCTTTGCGTAATATCGAGTGTACAATGAGAAAAATTTTGTTTGATGTTGTAATTTCCAACTAAAGCTTATCAAACCTCTGGGAGCAACATTGTTCATATTGTTATCTTAGAATTGCAATCATCTATACTGATATGGCAGATTGCTCACATTCCTGTGCTGTTTCTGTCATTTTGATAGCACAACAAACCTGGAAAAATAAAGCCAATATAATTCTTAAACTAGATGTTTCGACAACACAGATTCAGCTGTGATGATCAGCAGTGTAAGCTAGGTCGTTTTCAGTTTTGCACTGCCTTGATTACACAGTTACACTGCTGATGATGACCTCTGAATCTATGTTGTCGAAAATTCCAGTTTTAAGAATTGCTGTACTGTGGAATGATTTTTCCTCCTGAAGCTATTTTTGTTCTGTATTTACTGTATTCAAAAAATAAACGTGATTTTCTACTATTACGTTGGTTCTTAATTGCCTACCTTTGTACAGTACATTGCTATGTTATGTTAGATCAATTGGCACTGTTTCGTACGTTGATACTCCTCATGATGACGACTATATACGTGGAGTTGTTCAACTCGAGAACACTTATCAACTGGATCCAAAAACTCGCTTTCCCGTTTCAGCCATTTCATTTATTTTAAAAGATGTTTTGGAAACACTCAAAGATAAAACTTACGATTCTGAAGAATGCAAATCCATGACTAAATCTTTGTCAGAAGTAAGAAGTTTTGTTCAAATTAAAAAGCTTCTTAAGAAATAGAAACCTTTATGTGTTGAAACAGCCAGGAGCATATTTAGAGGGCCGTTGTGCCATGCCTCCCCTTCACTTTTGACTTAGCCTTTTAGTAAAAAAAGAGCAAATGATGCTAAATGACTGAAATATGCCCAACTCTTTGATGGTTTTTGTAATTTATGCATTCCCCATCAAAAATTCTTGCTACGCCATTGGATGCAGCTGCTTTCTATTTTAATTTTGGCTGGCAGACTGGTCAAAGCTTTTTTGTAGCACCATGTGTTCTGTAACTTAAAGGATGCAAGCAATTCTTGAAGCATGTTTGTATATGAGATCAGAATCCGTTGCGAAAATCGAAGATGTTACTTTTCTGGTACTCTTTGTTATTTTTTTGTCATTTACGTTTATATTACTTCCTCTGACGACAATTTTTTACAGAAAGTTAAGGCTAGAGTGAAGGAACTGCCAATACCTCGATACAAGATCATTTGCTTGGTTCACATTGGGGAATTAAACAACCAGGGTTTACGTATCAGTAGCCGTTGTTTATGGAATGCTAAATTCGACACATTTGCAACTTATGAATTCAAAAACCATTCACTATTTGCTGTTGCATGCGTGTATGGGGTGTATTTTGAATAGCTATCGAAAAGTTTCAGTAGGCTTACAGTGGTGATAAACATGATTGGGACGATTTGCTGAATGGTGTTGAAAGGAACGCGTAAGAGTGTATTACGCATTAATTTGGCAATTGTTTTTGCTTTTTTGTTGTTTTCTTGCACTTTTTTATTAAATAATGTAATGACAGGCCACTGTTTACGCGCAATCACACTAACTGACACTTCTCAATGTCTTTTTTTTGGTTTGTTTTATTAGTGCATTGCATTATGTTGCACGATGATGTAATAACAAAACAGATAGAAAATGTCTCCTTAACATTGAGATTTATCAGTCAAAGTGATTGCACCTTCATGATCATGAATGATGTAGATCTGTAGAAGTAGTTATGTTAAAAAGTTTGTTACGACAATGGAGCTGTTTTCAATGGTTTATTACTACTTAATTATGATATTTTTGAGTAAACTAAAAATTAAATCTTTATTATACTTGCGTTATTACGCCGAAGTGAGTGGCGGGGTCCATCTCCACGGCCTAGCTCCTGGGCAACACAGCTACGAAGAACGTCGCAGCATTGGCGAGCCGTTGCCGACACTGTGTCCGATTAGCCTGCCCGGGAATCAAACCTTTGACCTACCGCACCAATAGCGATGTACTTAACAACTGGGCTAACCTGTTTAACTAGGCCTTAACCAAATTTAATTTTAATTTTTGTAAGTTTTTGAAATTTCAGCGACTAAATTTACGTAACATTTTCATAATTTTCTTGCTTTAAGTTTGTTTTGCTGTTTTCTCCTGTCATATCATTTTATTACCAAAACTTTTTGTATTGTTGTTGTAGTAAATTCTTTTCTTTCTTTGATGTTTTGTCCCAATAGCGGGTCCTAAGTTGTTTTTGCTGGTCTTATGAAATTTCTTTGATCGTCTATCTACTGTTGAATGGTATTTATGTGGGATGATTTTTTGTTTGGTTCTTGTTTGGTTAAAACCGGATAAAATCAATCTCAAAGACTTTGATGTATACTGTTAACAATTTTTCTATTATTGCGTAACGATAGAATTAATATTGAATGAGCTTATAGAAATAGCGTGCTTTGCACAAATCATAATGCACCAAGCCAGTGGTTCTCAACCTTTTACGTTTTTTTGGCTCACTTCTGGAAACTCTTAACCCATGTGTCCCTGCTCAGCCAAAATTTTTTTGTCGGTAGTTCATTCATAGTAGCTGCAGCCGTCCGCGGCACCTACTAAAAGCTGCAGGAGCACCAGGATCACAAGGACCGCTAGTGATGCAATTGAGGTATTACTGAATGCTGCAGGAGCACAGGGATTGCTAGCGGCGCCATTGAGCTATTACTAAAAGCTGCAGGAACAAAAGGAACGCAAGGAACTTAAACCTAACCGAACCTAACCCTTACCGAACCGAACCCTAACCAGACCTGATCCTCATCGAACCGAACCCTAATGTGATCCTTGCGTTCCTTATTGTGCCGCTAGCGATCCTTGTGCTCCTGCAGCTTTTAGCAATACCGCTGTCCGCTGGTCTTTGATAATTACCGTTAACAGGTTAATAAATTTTGCGCCTGCAGCCCCCTGGTCAATGTCTCGTGGCTAATTGGGGCCCAGTGATCTCCGGTCGAGAATCTCTGCACCAAGCGCTGCCTCTGTGCTGGGTAACTATTAAGCAAGACATGGTAAAAAAATTATCAAACCTGTTAGCATTTTCCAAATAGGTCCTGTTGAGGACGTTATGCACAACGCCGCCAAAACGTTTGACTGAGAATATTGTTTTGGTTTTAGCGCCAGCTGATTGTCGTTATTAGTTCTTTTACTTAGTTTCCACTGTGTAATATCGCTTTGATTACTTCATGTAATGATTTTTTGCTCATTTTCAATGCTTTGCTAATCTTACGTAGGTGCAACCGTAATATGGTGATTGTTTTGGTAACAGTGCATTCAGTTTTGTGAGCACGGTAGCAATATTCTAGTTTATCACAATTGTTATTTGCAGTTTGTTTTGATATTTTGTTTTTAGTTTGCACTGCATAATTTAGCTGTGAATTATTGTTAAAATATAGTGCTACAATTTTATCAAGTGCAAATCCCTATGTTAAATGCTGCAACTTGGAGACAATCAAAAATCAATATTTAATTTGCTTCTCAGAGAATAAAAAGAGCAATGATTGCAATTTTTTGTTGTTGGTATGTTCTGTCACCGTTTATTACTTCAATTTTTACTTTGTTTTGTGGATTCCATTTTAAATTTCTGGAGTATATTTTTAGCGAATGACGTCAGCTATAACAATAAGTTGTGTTTTATTTGGAGAATCAAAGTTTATTTTATGATTTGGTGCTTTGTGTTGTGAATAACTGTAATGGAACGTGGAAATCCGAAAATCCTAATACTTAATATAATCCTTTGTTGTTTTTATTGCTTGACTTTTCATTGCTAAAGCAAGGGAACTAGGGAAATATCTTTTTTCATGAGTAGCTAGTTTGAGGTGCCATGCTGTGCGAGCTATGATCGCTGAACAAAGGTTTAATTCCCACCCTAGCTGGTTCATGACATCTCATCTCGGCAAAATAATTTAAATCTTCATTTTATTCGCGTTGTTAGGACGAAGCGTGTAACGAGTGGCGGGGCCCATCTTCGCGGCTTACCGGGGCAACTCAGTTCGGAAGAAACATCGTAGCGGTGGCGAACCGTTGGTTGATGCGACCGACACTGAGTTCGATCTTACCGACCCGGGATTCGATCCCTGGACCTCCCATAGCGATAGCAATGCCTGCAAAAAACAAAAGCAATGCGTTTGAATTTGAAGTAAAGCGCTTTTTCAGTTATTTTAGCACAAACCGAGAGACTGCAACAATGTCATGTATGAGAAGCTCTACGTTGAAATTTGGAATAATAGCGAAGTTATTTCCATGATTTTGAAAGTGACAAAACCACTTCACAGCCCTTCAAATTTCAAGAGCAAAACTTCTAAAAGACCCTGATTGCTTTTTCCTTTCATAGGGTTTCTTAACAAGCAATCTACGTCAAAATATTTCAACCGAACAATTTTAAAACCAAACTTGCAGGCAGGTAGGTTGCATCACCAACGACGGGTAAGAATGAGCAATGTATCATCAATTGATTGGTTTCTCGTTCTTCGCCTCAGGGTTAGCCTAATTTTTTAACTTATGCGTCTAGACTTTTGGTTGAGAGTTTTTCAACCTGGGAACTCGATTAACCTGCACCAATTGAAGAGAGAAAAATAAAAAGCCTGATATATTCAAGACTAATTATCTAAACCGTCAATTCCGAGCGAGTCCAGCAAGCTACATCACAAAGTTATTGTTCTCGTCGATCTTTTTCACAAGATCAGGATGAAATCATTTGTAATGTATTTCCTCATTTGGCAGTGATAGAGCAATCACCGAACGCTTAAAATGCAAACTACATTAGCTTGATTACATTTTGAAAGCAAAGCTTGCAAAAAATCAAAATTTTTACTGCAAGTGTAGACTTGCCACGTATTTCACCGATTAAATGGCCCAGTAGATAAAACGACTGCTCTTAAAACGTGGAAAGTTTTAAATATCTTTTTTCAAGTCTTTAGAAGCCTTTGTCCACGCAGAATAAAATTTCAGTTTTGGCCTGGAAGCAAATCTCCAACCCGGACTTGCTGACGAAGGTGCAAAAACGTTTATAGCCCCATACTGCCACCATACGAAAAAACAAAAAACACGTATTATTCAACTCATTTGACCTGCCAGTGGTCAAACGTTGTGAAGTACCGGTTCTCATCTTCTGGTGAAGTAATTGCTGTAAATGAAGTAACTCATCGTCAAGCTTTTCTTGTAATACCAAGTCAATCTTTTTCTTCATGTGGCAGCAGTTCAATGTTAGAGTCAACGTCTGCTTTGAGCCGACTGCTCGTAGAGTAAAACTGTTTGTTTTTTCTTAGTATCAGTTGGTTGTGATAAATCTCGTCTTCACTCTCATCCACTTCTATCTGGCCGATGCACCAACTTGCGATGAAGATTACTCCAAACAGAGCAGAGACAAGACCGAGATATAAGAGAATGTCGTTGTAACGGTTACCTCCAGGAGATACGCCAAGCGATCCTGCGCATTGTTATGAAAATATTGATAATAGCTGATAATAATTTTACGCGGATTTCCGAGTACCGGTAAGATATGAAAACTAAGGCACTCACTCTCAGATCAAAGCTTCACATCCTCAATGACCACTTAAAACAAACAATCTTTAAATAAAGAAATCGACAATTTGACCATGATTTGACTTTTAAGGAAGGTCAAAAAATGAAAATGTTTTTAAAAAATTTAAGAGGGTCGAAGGTCTTTTTCGGCCGTCTTGATTGCTATCTCTACATTTGCGTCGACAAAATAAGTAAAAATAGATGTCTTTAATATTGATTCTTCAGATTGCATTCATTTTCAGCATCATGGAATAACTAATATAAGGGTGAATTTCAAACCAATGTTACCTAGAGCGGGACAGCTCTGTTTCTAGCTATTAGCCCTCATCAGGCACACTCATAGGAAAAAGCACATTTTGCAGTTCAAGCTAAGACCAGTGTTTTTGCGCATGTACATTATACACAGTGGTGTAAAAAGTATTTTGAAACCGTACTTAAGTAAGAGTATTGTTACTGACGGCAAAACTACTCGAAGTAAAGTAGAAAGTATTGACTAAAAAAAGCACTTAAGTAAAAGTAAAAAAGTAGTCATTTAAAAACTACTCAAGTATAAGTAGCCTACTCTTATTATTACCGCCCAGATGGCCGATTGGATAGAGCGTCTGCTTCTGAAACGGTAGACTCGGGGTTCGATTCAGAGTTGGGTTAAATCAATGACTTAAGAATTGGTATTTATAGCTTCCCTGCATGACGTTTAGTATCAAAGGCGACAGCGTAATTCTTATCGCATGGAGTGAAGTTTCCATGGCGATGACGAGACCGAGTGTTATGGAGTTGAATAATGGAGAATTGGAGTGTAAATACAGATTTTAGGCGCGACGAGGGATTTCAAGGCGACACTGTAACTCAAATTCCACAATAGTAAACTGCTTCTACTTTTCTAAAATAAAAACTACCCAAGTAGAGTTACTTTATACTAAAAGTACTTAAGTAAACGTAAAAGTAGCCAAAAAAATACTACTCAAAAAAGTACTCGTTACCGAAAAAAACTACTCAAGTAATCTACTCAAGTAAAAGTATTTCGTTACGTTACACCACTGATTATACAATACCATCCATTTACGAAAAAATGGTGAGAATTAGCCCTCCGTAATTCCATATAGTCGCAGCACTCTGTTTATGCTGCATCGGTAATATTTTTGAAATCATACAAAATAGCCTAATTAACATACCTGGAATGATTAGTGCTACAGCAGCAGCTGAAAACACAGCAGCAATTATCAGCAGAGGTAAACATCTATTACAGCGTT
Organism: Trididemnum miniatum; assembly: GCA_964006365.1. Lineage (NCBI taxonomy): Eukaryota > Metazoa > Chordata > Ascidiacea > Aplousobranchia > Didemnidae > Trididemnum > Trididemnum miniatum. The sequence continues at coordinate 2,618,983 of OZ023244.1, forward strand.
TTACGTAAACCATCTTTGGTTTAAACTTGACAAAAACTATTACGTTAGAATCTATTACGCTATCTGCAAGTTTTCAACTCAAGGTTAAATCGAAAGTGAGTTTATGAATCTACTCCTTATGTTTTTTCTGTTTGATGGTGCGCTGAGCAGTGATCCAGCCAGTCGGGGAAAGCACCGAGGCACCGCCCCATTTTTACGAATCAAGACCTTTTTTAGCGATCAATTATTAAAAACGAATAAAAACAAGGCGTCTCATTGTCTAAATCTAGCCCTGCCCCCTTTCGATTCTTCCCTGGCCGCCCCCTGATTTTAGCGGCATTACTAATACAGTAAGAGAAGGAAAGCATTTAGTTTCGTTCGTTCATTCTAAAAATAACAATGAGAAATGAAACCAGTCAGTAAAAAAATTGTTTTCCCTAACAACTAGTTAACAATTTGATTCTACTTTTGCCAGGTGGCGATTTGGCTGGCAGTTCTCCATATAACATACTAAGCTATTAAACTGGTAAAGACTGATGATTCCGCAGTGATATTACAGGAAAGAAAAACGAAGCTGTATTTATTGCTGAGTAGGCCTTCGCAACATAATCACGAGTCAACGAATAACAATATTGCTGTCGTCATTCTTTATAAAAGTACACTAAGCTTCTCACAAGCTTACACAATAATTTTAAAGCTAACGGAAACTTAAATCTAACTCATCTCGAACGCAGAACATAAACGTAACAAACATGTGGAATAACGTGACCTCGAAAATGTAGATTAATTATCAACTACAGTGCAAATAAAAAATAATCTGTTAATTATTCACAAGCAGACCCGGGAAAACTGAATATTCGTCTTCGTCAAAATATGTCTACTCTACCTTTACAATATCAAAAAAAACCAAGCGGTAACTTATGGCGTGCCGGCAACAAATCGTATTTGATGGGTTCGATTCTCAGATGGAGCCGTTCTCATCAACCCTGCCTGTTTCTTAGTTTGGGTGGCTTCCATATCAAAAAGCGCAAGGAGGTTAATTCACGTGCAGTCCCTCTCCTAGCACTCGTTGATGTTTCTGTATAATCAAGTTTACTGCGCCGGTACCAGTGCTCTTTTTTTAGTCGTACTGTCAATTACCGTGCTTCCGGTAGCGCACTGCCGATGATTCTACCGATGAGAATTCCCCGATCTGGTTGTGCTACTCGCTCATCTGCCTTTGCTGCTGAATTGCGGTCATTTGTGTCTGCAGGGCTGGGGCAACGCGCATTATTTTTGCTGCTCATGCAGCTTGCTAAATTATTATTATTGTTATTTTTTTTTGCTAATTTGTGCTTTGTACAGTACATTGCTGCTTTGTTCATTTCTTTGTTTCTTTTATGTATCAAGTGGGAGGTAAGATTGTGGGTGAAGCTGACCTGGTGAGCTCTGCTCTTTGGTTCATCCACAGTGTAGGCCTACATCAAATTGTGGTTTTATATGGTACGGTACATTGCAAGTATCTTTATGCGCCCCTTTTTGTGTATGGCGAAATAATAAAACACTGACTGACTGTGTTTGCTTTATTTCAGTCTCCATTTACGTTATTTGATTAGACCTACCGCGATATATGTATACCGGTATTCTTTTGTCAGTTGAGGGTTTTATTTGTGATCAGATAGAAGTATTTTAACACTAGGGTCCTACCGGTATCCTGAATTCGCAACGTAGCCAATTCTATGCATTTGTTGCTACTGATTAACGACATTTTTATCGCTTTAATTCACTAATAGTTATCATAACGACAACTATATCAACTTCAATAATTAGATATTCACTTGGTTCTTTAGTAGCTACAAATTGTTAACATTTCTTGAATTTTGTATACATATTTTTTTAATTTTTTTTTTGCTGAGTTTTTTTGTTTGTTTTCGTTCGTTAAAAGTTCTGCTTCTCGTGATGTTCTTTCGAGTTAACAAAAATCTACAATAACTTTAAATTGGATCAGGGTTGGCGAGTCGAAGTCGGGAGTAGGAGTCGTGGGAGTCGAGGTTTTTTCTTGAAGTCGGAGTCGAAAAATTATGCTTGCCAGAGTCGAGGGTTGGAGTCGAAAAAATATGCTCAACTCTGACTCCCAATCTTTCGCAGGAATGCTGGAAGGCTTTTTATGTCTTGAACAAAATACCAAAGTATGGGCCTACTGATGGCCTACGTAAAAGTAGGCGCGCAATTGTTTTACAAATCAGTTGAGGTGAGCTAGCTTCTCTAACCAGCAAATGCAGTGAAAAGTCGTCTTCTTTTTAGCATAACTAAAGCTATTGCCTTCGTTTAACCAGGGTTGGCGAGTTGGAGTCGAAAGTCGGAATCGTGGGAGTAGAGGTTATTCCAGGAAGCAGGAGTCGAAATTTCACTTTTTGTCCGAGTCGAACAGAAAAAAAAACGGAGTCGCAGTCGGAGTAGGAGTCGGACTAAAAAAACACTTGAGAGTCAGAATCGGTGTCAGAATCGTATCGATTTTACTGCGACTCGCCAACCCTGAAGTGGATGACAGCAGACTTTGATGATGACAGCAGACTTTGATGACAGCAGACTTTGATGACAGCAGACTTTGATCGATCACGTGATGAGCGCACGTGTACTTTGAAACAGAAAACTGGTAGAATTGTTTTTGGCAAATTTGTCAATTTAAAAATCTACCTGAATTAATCATAGGTTTTAATCCTTGCAACTAAATATATTCAAGATGGAAGCTAAGCTGGATGCTGTATTATCTTCACTAGAAGCCTTAAATTTTAAAATTTCAGATTTAGAAATGAAAATTGACGGTTATCTCCAGCAGTTTAAAACTTTAGAACAAAGTGTTGATCAGCGGTTCCAGGAGGTTGATCATGAAATTACTCAATATCAGAGTGTTAATCAGTCTCTGCAAAATCGAATTATTGAACTTGAAAAGGTTTGTGCAGAATATCAGAAAGAAGCTCTTATTAAAGAAAGTTATAGCAAAAGTCTCAATTTGTTGATTCATGATTCATGGAGTGCAAGAGAACAATGACTCGCCATGGGAAACTAAGGACAAAACTATTGACATATTTAACCACTTTTTACTTGAAGCTCTAAAACTTGACCCCACCCTAATTTCAGTAATAGATGTCCATAGACTGCCGCAGCAACCAATTTTTAGAAACGAAGCTAAAGTCACTAGGCCTATTATTGTGAAGTTTCAAAATGCTACGGACAAAGCAAAAGTGACTAAATCTTTGAAAAACTTGAAGATATACAATCAACAACTAAAATCAAGTTCATCCAATATCTCTTATGTCTATGTCTCTGACCACCTGCCCAAGCCTTTTGAAGCGCAAAGGAAAAAACTTATGCCTCAATTTAAAATGGCGAGAAAACAAAATAAGAAAGTCTATTGGCAAATCGATGAATCAATCAATTCGTTTTTATTTCCGCACTCCATAACGTTAGAAACACACGTTCATAATAAGTATTGGCCAAGCGCGGAAAAGGGCACACGCAGCAAAACGGGTAATCGTTGAAGCATGCCCGTCAAAAAGACTGTAGTGATTGCAAAATATGCTTTGCATAGTTGCAATACTTTGTGTAGTCGCAATGCCTGATTATTCATCGCATAATTATTCAGCTCATGACTACGACATTCGACTTTGGAGCTTAGGCCTAATCGTTATGCAATCTCGTAGTTGATGATTTGTTATTATCCGCTTCAGTTTGATATTGTTGTTTTGATGATTACCTTTTTAGCGCTCTTGCATGCTGAGCAGGAAGTAAGCTAATGTATGCACGGATCTCTAATAACTTTGTGCCACTATATAATCTTCCACTATGTTTGATTTGACGATATTCGATATATCATTATGTAATCTACGTACTAGTAATGCTGTTTCTTGAATAAAGCGCATAAAATAGACATTCCTGTTTGGAGTCAGACGACAGCTATATTGGTGACCCCAGTCGCTACAAGACTAGGCATGGCTGCGTGACCCTAATGAAGGTCAGTACTGTCTCTTTGTGGATGATAAAAAAGTTGATCTACCAATTGAATCTGCTGTTAACTAACTATGGTATGTCTGTGGTTAATGAATTACTGTGTTGATGTCAGTAGGTTGTGAAATTAGTAAGTTTTGGCTCCATTAGCCTACTGTCTTGGCTTTTATTTCCCAGCTGAGCAGAGCTCACCAGGTCAGCTTTTATTTCTTGGACATTATCACTAGCCGTTATGATTCCCTGCAACTCAAAAATTTTGTTAATTTGATGTTTTTAGATATTAAAAAGACCTTCGATTCTGTTTCTCACTTCAAACTACTAAAAAAACTTGAACATTACGGCATAAGAGGCGTTGCTAATCAGCTCCTTGAGTCCTACTTGACGAATAGAAAGCAATTTGTTAGCATCGGCAATGTCTCCTCATCCTTAAAATCCATCAATTTTGGAGTTCCCCAAGGCTCTATATTAGGCCCTCTTTTATTTCTTATAAGTGATCTTCCTAACTGCCTGAAAACTGTCCCTAGGTTCTTTGCAGATGATACTGCCTTGATATATTCATCTGATAACTTACAGAATTTGCAACTTCTTGCTCACTCTGAACTCTTCAGTGTGGCTAACTGGATGCTAATGAATAGCCTAATCATTAACTCTACGAAAACAATTTCACTTATTCTTTCACCTTGTTCCCATAAATTATTTCCCGATTATAACTGTTTATTAAATGATGTTGAAATTCAACTATCTCATACTGCCAAATATCTTGGAATTATTGTAGATGATCGCCTATCATTTAAAACACATATTGATTTTCTTGTAACTAAAATATCGCGTTCGGTGGGGATTATGATTAAACTAAGACTTTATTTGCCAATAGAAACGTTAACTACTTTGTACTATGCGCTTGTTCACTCTCATATTCTATATGGACTACCTGTTTGGGCAGCTACGTATAATACTTACCTAAACAAATTAAGGAAGTTACAAAATAAAGCTATAAGAACTATTACTAAATCAAATATTAAAAATAGGATTACTCCCTAATACCGCCACCTTGGCATCCTTAAATTAAATGATTTATATATATACGAAATTGCTAAATTTATGTATCAGTATGTTCATAATATGTTACCCTCGCAATTCAATAATTATTTTTCGTTTACACATAATATCCATTCTCATGAAACTCGTAATTCAACCTTCCAAGCTATGACATTCACACGCTATTTTACAAATCGCAATCAAAACTCCATTAAATACAAAGGAGTGAAAATCTGTAACTCTATACCTAATCATTTAAAATCATTTTCATTTCAAATATTTAAACATGAATGTAAGAACTTTTTTTTGGACAAATATAGTTAACTCATAGACTTGAACGACTAATGATATAACTTTTTATTTTATTTTTTTCCAAATTTAGCTGTAGTTTGTAACAAAAGGTTGCTGCTTGACTCGAAGACCACTAGGTCCCTTCGCAGCTACCTGTTGCTGCTTTACGCATTTCCAATGTATGGTGAGTAATCGTACCGTAGTGTGATTATTTTGTTTGTTGTGTTTGCAACGAAATAAACTTGCTGACTGATGACCTTTATGGTATTTTGCTGTTTCCCCAACACTTTGGACACAGATGCAATTTTAATTCAAAGTAAATCTCTGTCGGTTCTTTCTTATCAACTTTGCTTGGTGCCTTGCTGCTTATTCTTATTATTTCATCTGCGTTAGTGTTTTGAAATTTCTCGTTTCCCGGGAAATTTATGCCGGGATCTCAGGAAATGTTTTTACATTAGCAAGGATTTGAGTGGTAGTGATATCTATCATTCCGACATAACAAATGCGTCACCACAATTCAAAATTTTTTTGCTCACAAAAAATTATTTTTTTAATACTCGCAAAATTTTTAAAGACAAAAATTAATGCTTATGAGATCAAAATGTTTTCCTCAATTTGTCAAAAAAATTGAAAAACTCAAACTAAGTTTGTCAAAACGACATAACGAAATGCTAAAAATGAGATCTGAAATGCTGGAAACCAGAAAAAAAGGCAAAACAATCAAGCTCTGAAAAATTTCGTGGGAATTTCCCAAATCCCAGGAATCCCAAGGAGTTTCGGGATCCCGGAATATTTTGAAAACTTCGGCCGTTTCCCGGGAAGTTGAAAATCCGGGAAAAAGGAAATCCTAATCTGTGTAAAGTGCTGGAAATTGAATTGTTTGCGATTTTTCATTCTGCTCTTTTCGACTCCGTTTTGACAGAAATTCAAACTCTCTTGCCCATCCTGCACTTAACCACTGTTTTATAATCCGAATTACACAATAAAGACAAGTCAAATATGAAAACCTAAAACACGTTTTGTGTGTTAGGCCAGGACTGGGCAAACTACGGCCCGCCAGATCATTTTACGTGGCCCGTGGACACTAACAGAAATATAAAGTCCTACCGTGAATCAAGCCGAAGACCTTTATTTTGCTCACCACCAATTTTTAGTGGAAAATAGGACTCCTCAGGGCGTGTTGACCTTTTTTTTCTTTTGATCTTCCAATCAGTGCGACCCTCAGCTTCAAAATCTTTTAAAATATGGCCCTTCATGTGAAAAGTTTTCCCGACATACCCTGTGTTAGCCTATTGTTTGCAACACGGTCCTGTTTTTTAGAATTAAAGCGGTGAAAATGTCAAAGATATAGGCCTACACGGAATTGAATTCAACGCACCGAATTTTGGTAATCTTTGCGAATTTGGATTTTCATTTTCATGTGTTTCTTCATTTGGATTTGGATCGAATTGGAATTTGGGATGCATGAACGCAAATCGAAATTTGAAGGAAAAATGAAAGTTGATTGCACTGGGTTATGCAGGGCTTGGGCTGGTTTTATCGTGACAAAGTTTCGGATTTCAACTTGGATGTGGATTTTGGCCGGAATAAGATCTCATATCCGTGAGAGATGGGCGTGGGGCCGGAGGCCGAATGTATTTTTGGGATTCGGATCCGGATTTGGTTTTTTGAATTAAAGTCGGATTCGTAGCGGATCCGGATTTTAGCCTGAACCAAGGTAAGGTACTGAAGCAAGGTAAGGTACGGTACCCATAAGAGATTTAGCACGGAACTTAGATAAGAGATTTATACGTGTTGTCCCAGCCCTGCTGACTCAAATGGCCGCAATTCAGCAGCAAAGGCAGATGAGCGAGTAGCACAACCATCTTATCTTGTTCGGGGAATCCTCATCGGAATGTCGTTGTAACCGGACCCGGAGCGGATCCTAAGTCCGGCTGCGTATTGACAAAGGGAATTTTGTCTACTTAGTAATGAACATTTAAAATAAGACGACCATGTGTCGGAAAGTGTCGCAATATTAATTTATTCCGACCCCATGTTTGACTGTTTGAAGAAAAAACGACGCGTGAAACGTTTTGGATTATTTTGCTCAAGTTCACAGTCATTCTGATGGTGGTTGTTGCACTTTACCATCAACTTGACGATATCCATGCGAAAGGGAATTTTGTCTACTTTGTAATGAACATTTGAAACAAGACGACCATGCGTCAGAAAATGTTGCAATTATTTTCATTTGATTTTGCATGGTTTAGAAGCAGCTGTTTGGTTTGTTTGGTTTTGCAAACGGCACGTTTTTTTTTCTTTTTTTTCGCTTTTCTCTTTTATTTCGCCAGAATTACAGTGGTGTCTCTCAGGTGTATCGAGCGTTGTCTTTGGTGTGTTGTGCGGTGTATGGCGACACCATAGCAGAGGTGTACAACGGAGCCGGATCCGGATTTTAAAAACAGGATAATCCGGCTGTTGCTTCGGATTCGGAGCCGGATCCGGATTGTGATTTTTTGCTTTTTCCGGATCCGGATCAGGATCCGGATTTAATTTTGGATGATAACAAATTCTTTAAAGTTGCTGTTTGCTGGTTTATGGTTGCAGATTTTTCCCTTTCCTGACGTCTTTGCTCCTTTAATCTTTACATTATTTTGTATGCTATTAATCAGCGGAGCGAAACCATTCGTAGTTCGCACTTAAAACGTTCTGAATTTTGTAAACTGAAATCACTGGTCGGTTTGAGATGGTGGGGAACAAAGAACTTGATACTCTACTGAAGAATGAAAAATTGTATGAAAAAGATTGTGTTCGACATAAAAGCAATGTCTGGAAATCTTTTTCCTTGCTCTACTATAAAGATTCCAATAGGTACGCTGAGTATGTTAGGTGCAAAATTTGTTCTTCTTATCTTAAACATCACAAAGCGAATAGTGGGACATCACATTTGCGAATGCATCTAAAAGCTTGTGAAAACCCTAGCAGCTCAAAATCCTCTGATACTGCCAATTCTAAACAAGCAAGTATAACTGAATTTGTTAAACACAAAGCGGACCCTCCCAAACAAGCTGTGAAACAAATGCAAAATGCTGCGGTTAATTTTGTATCCTGGGATATTAGACCTTTAGCCTCTGTTGAAGGAAAAGGCATGGTGGAATTAGTTCAGACTGCCATCGCTATCGGAGCCAAGTATGGCAACATGTCTGCTGAAAAATTACTGCCCAGTAGAAATACTGTTAAAAGGAAATTGGACCAAAAAGCAGCCTTACTAAAAACAAGTATTGTTGGCGATGTGGTAACTGCCATACAGCAAAATGGATTTGTTGCAATTACCACAGATTTGTGGAGTGATCTGAAAATGAGGAACTTCATAAGCTTAACAGTGCATTTTGTTAAAAATCAAAAACTGGAAAAGTTTGTTTTGGCTGTTTACCAATTTGAAGAAGATCAAAAAACTGCCTATAACTTAAAGCAAAGCATTGTCTCAACTTTAACAGATCTTGGCATATCTTCAGATGTGATTCAAAAAAATTTGTATTTTGTGACAGATCAAGGTAGCAACATTAAAGCAGCATTAAGCAACTATCACCGAGAACCATGTGCTTGCCATATGATTGCTACTGTATTGCGACATACATTACAGTTAGACCAATTAAGCTCCCAGATTCTTCCTATGCAAAACGATGATGACCTTATGGAACATTTGAAAGTCTTGAAAAAAAATGTAGTGGCTGCTAAAAGTTTGGCTACATATTTCAAAAAATCTGGTTTAAATAATAAGCTGAGCAGTTCATTAAAACAATCTAATGACACACGATGGAACTCGGTTTTAACTTTGGTGCAATCCATACTTAAGACATACGATGAAATTGAAAAGATCCTCTCTGATATTGGACAAGAAAGAAGGTTGGCAGATATTGATATCACTCTGTTGGGTAACCTTGAACAGTTTTTGCAACCATTTTTTGATGCAACCAAAGCTCTGGAGGGGGATAATTTTCCAACAATACACCATGTTTACCAGTGGTACATTAAGCTTGAAAGGTTTACAACTGTGAGATACACTGATTCCTGTTTTGTCAAGTTTTTGAAAAAAAGAGCATCTTGTGCTCTTAATGAAAAGTTTCAAATTACTCCAACCCACAAACTAGCTTTGTTTGTAAACCCAAAATTTAAAAGCATGCGTGCTCTCAAGGAAGATGAAAAAAATGAAATTCTGTGCATTGCCAAACAGTACCTTGTGGAGCTGTTTCCTACTTGTGCAACTGCCTCAGAACAAGGAGCAGTGGATAGTAGCCCTCCTAGTGAAAACTTGTTACTGGATCATGCATATGGTATGCCTGCTGGCCAAAAAAAACGAAAAACAAGCAACATTGATGATGAATTTTTGGATTGGCAAGATAGCTACTGTGACACTGCCAATTGCAAGGTTGATGAAATCACTGAATATGTTGAAGCAGTGTTTGATGATGAGTTGACAAGCAGGTTTTGTGCATCTGATGGAAAATTCAACATTTTAGAGTTTTGGTCATCATCAACAATTAAAGCAAAATTTCCATCACTCAGCAAACTTGCTCTTGGGATTCTCAGTATTCCAGCATCCAGTGCTAGTAGTGAAAGGGTATTTAGTGTTTGTGGGACCACTATTTCAAAACGTAGATCACAACTAAGTGCTTCAACTGTTGACGCACTAATGGTTGTAAATTCTTGCCATGAGTAAATGTTATTAATGCAATGACATGAAACTAGTTTTATGCTCTTTTTTGTTTTTCATGCTATTCAGTGTTTATTCATTTCACATTTTTGTTTTTCACAATTTAGTGAACTAGTGGCTTATCTACTGTTGCAAGTTTGTAAATAGTGTTTCACTGGTTTTTATTTATCACACACTGTTCTTTTTTGTTTTTCATGCTATTCAGTGTTTATTCATTTCACATTTTTTGTTTTTCACAATTTAGTAAACTAGTGGCTTATCTACTGTTGCAAGTTTGTAAATAGTGTTTCACTGATTTCTTATTTATCACAGCTTACCTTTTATATTTTCAGGGTGTTTATTTTCTTTTTTCAGGTTTTATTATTTTTAAAGTTAAATTAATTTAAGAATAAAAATGTAATGATTAAGTTTACTGACAAGTTCTTAAAAGCTTTGCCATTGTAAAAAAAGGTTTGTTTTGACTAACATCTGGTGACTGATTAATGTCTAATGGATTTATGAGATAAGACTGGGGCATGGAAAGGTAATGGTGCAGTACTTCAATTTTCCACAGATCTTGTGATAATTTGTATATAATACCAATTCAGGATTCGGAGCCGGATTCTGTTTCCTGAATTTTTTAGGATTCGGAGTCGGATTCGGATTTTAGCGCTTCGGAGTCGGATTAGGATTCAGATTGAAATTTTTAGACTCCGGACACCTCTGCACCATAGTTCTCTATAATATGGTTGTACAACTGTGTCACGTGACCCACTCGTCACGCATGAGTTACAAGGTACGCTCTGAATTGCTCCCAAGGAGCACATCAGATTAGCAGTTGAAACAACATGAAGCTAGTGTGGAAGGCCTAGTCGTAGGAGACCTAGGCATAGGGTTAGTCGAAGGAAACAGGAGTGCAGGGAGGGAAAAGGTACTGGGGGTGTAGGGGCGGGGGTGCAAATCTATGTTGAGCAATGGAGGGATGATTTAGCAAAATTGACACGTCCGCAGATGCCCAATTTTTTATCAAAATAAAGTGAAGACCATAAAAACAAAAGGTTGCAGATGCCTAATTTTTTGCCCAAAATGAAGTAAAGACCAAAAAAGGTCATCACGTTCGCTGATGCCCAGTTTTGAGTACTGGTAGGCTACTTGGACATTAAAAGTATTGGGGGGATGCTGCCGAATTCTTGGTGGGGATGCATCCCTCATCCTACCTGGACTTGCACCCATGTGTAGGGGGAGATGTGGGATAGAGTATGGGGTAAGTGTGGGGAGGTGTGGTAGAGTGTACGAGGTGAGTGTTGACAGGTTGAGGTTGAGGGTGTGGGAAAAGGGGTGGAGAAGTGAGTTGGGTTGTGGAGAGGTGTGGAAAAAGGCATAGGCCTAGTCGTAGGAGACAGGGGTGCAGGGAGGGCAACCACCCTCCATTTGTAAAATTTGAAAATGCCGCGTTAAAAATTCAAGCACTGTAAAATGTTTTTTGGGCATGATTTGAATGCTCAAAATTAGTTTTGACTGATTTTTTGAATTATTGAGTTCCTGAAAATATTTTTTTCCAGTTCAGCAGGTTTAATGATTTGCGAACAAATAACAACTTGTTGATACAATGCCAGTTTGGCAGTATCTAGATTTAATGAGGTTGTTGCCTGGCATATTTTTTCATTATGTTTAGTCTACTTGTCCTGAGTTATGTACAGTGATGGGCATGATACCCTAAATTTGCGTTAAGCGATATCGATATGCGATACATTTAAATTGGGCTAAAGCAATACCAATGCGCTATACTTAAAAATACTACTTTAGCCATACCAATACGTGATACAGTATTGTCGATACTTGTACCTCAATTAATTTTTGTAACAAGTTTTAATTACCAAGTTTGACATCATCATGATGCAGTAGTGATTTTTTTCTCAGTAACCTTAACTTTTCTGTCAAAAGTTGTTTTTTTTTTCGATACAGTATTCCTATTATGAGCAACAAAGCAATATTAGGGGTATTGCAAAATGAATATTGGTGGGTCGCGTAAAGCAGTGTTCCCTCCAGACATAAAAATTTAAAAAAAAATGCTCACAACTAACAAAATTTGGACAAAAATGCAAGCTATCATAATTTTAAAAATTTGGGGTATTTAAGCTGATCAAAGACCTTTTATGTTTGTTTTATTTTTCACTTTTTTAGGGAATAATTAAAGACCTATTTTTTAGAGACTTGGACAAAAAAGTGGGTGGTCGTATGCTGTGGTTATAAAAAGTGGGTCCCAACTCTGAGAAGTTTGGGAACCAAGTCTGCTCAATCCGTGTTGTTGCTTTTTTTCAATGCAAGCAGCCTATCCCTAGTGTAGCATACTACCCCTACCTCACCTTCACTGTTCACCTACTGACTTAAACTTTTTTGTATTTTTTATTATGGCCTAAAATATTGATTAAAAAAAGAAGCTTTTGCATTCACCCACAGAACTGTTGCACTTTCGTAAGTTTTACTTCTTGTATCTACCTGAACCTCCTTTTGACTTTCAATACTCTAAAAGCAGCTTTTTTCCTAAAATCAAAAAAGTTCAGGATCTGTAGCCTACCGCATGCTAAAATTCAGTTCTTTAATTTTGAAATTGCAGTGTATGGCTTTATGGCTACCAGCTTTCAAAGAACAGTACCTGAACTTTTATTACTTTTGGGGGAGTGTAGATGGTGGGGGAATTGGGAAATTTTTGGTAGTTGGGGCAGTTGGGTCAAGTATGGGGGAAATATGGAAGGAGTGGGGAAGTGTATTGGGGTGTGGGGGGAGGTAAGGGAAGGTGTGTTGGGGTGTGCGAAAGTATGGGGTGGTGTGGGGAATGGGGGTAGGTGTGTGGAAGTGTGTTTGGGGTGTGGCGAAATGTGTTTGGAATGTGGGGAAAAGTGTGGAAAGGGTTTTGGGGTGGGGTCAAAGTGGGGGGTGTGAGGAAGTGTGGTAAGAAATATGGGACAATCTGGGAAAGCGGGAAAATATGGGGAGAAGGGTAGTGTCACGATTTTGGACCTCAACTCTCCTGACCCCAACCCTCCAACCCCAACTCCCCTGACCACAATTCCCCCGATCCCTAACTTCCCTGACCCCCCGAATCCAACTCCCCCAACCCCAACTTCCCGACTTCAACTCCCCGGAACCCAAACCCTTCGACGCCACCCCCCCGACTTCAACCTACCCGACCCCAACTTCACTAACCCCAACACCCCCGACCCCAACCCCCCCAACTTCAACCCCCTCGACCCCAACTCTTCTGACCCCACCCCCCAGTCCCCCTAACTCCAACCCCTTGACTTCAATTCCCCCGACTTCAACCTCCTCACTGCCAACTCCCCGATCCCAACTCTTCCGACCCTTAACTCCCCCGACCCCACACCCCGACTCCACCCCCCCAACCCCAACTTTTCTGACCCTACGCCCCAACCACTATTCTGCCGATCCCAAACCCCCAACCACAAATTCTCCTACCCCAGCCCCCCTGACCCCAACCCCCCTGACCCCAACCCCCCTGACCCCAACCCCCCAACTCCAACCCCCCAAATCCAACCTCCTCAACCCCAACTCTTCTGACCTCACCCCCCAACCACAACTTCGCCGACCCCAACCCCCTCAAATGCCAACCCCCCGATCCCAACTCTTTCAACCCTAAACTCCCCCAACCCACACCCCTGACCCCACCCCCAACCACAACTCCGCCGACCCCAGCCCCCCTAACTCCAACTCCCCGACTTCAACCCCCCCCCGACCCCAACACCCCCGACCCCAACCTCCCCCCAACTCCAACCTCCTCGACCCCACCTCCCCTGAGGCCCTGACCCCACCCTCCAACCACAACTCTGCCGACCCTAACCCCCCTGATCCCAACTTTCCTGACTCCAACCCCCCGATCCCAACTCCGCCGACCCCAACCCCCTGACTCCACCCCGCGACCCCAACTTTTCTGACCCCACCCCCAACCTCAAATTTTCCGACTCCAACCCCCAGACCTTAACCCCCCCGACCCCAACCCCCCCAACTCCAACCTCCTCGACTTTTGACCCCACCCCCCAACCACAACTTCGCCGACCCCAGTCCTCCCGACTCCAACCCCCCGACCTCAACCCCCTCAATGCCAACCCCCAGATCCCAACTTTTTCGACCCCAACTTTTCTGACCCCACCCCCCAACCACAACTCCGCCGACCCCAAACCCCCAACCCCAAATTCTCCGACCCCAGCCCCCCTGACTCCAACTCCCCCGACCCCAACCCCCTACTTCAACTCCCCTGACGCCACCCCTCGACTTCAACACCCCCGACCCCAGTACCCCCGACTCCAACTTCCCTGACCCAACTTCCCTGACCCCAACCCCCCAAACTTTTCCTCACCTTCCCCAACACTTTCCCACACCCCAGCACACTTTTCCACACCTCCCTCAGTACTTCCCCACACATCCCCCCACCTCCCACAACTCTCACTTTCCCCACATCTCCCTTCACCTTCCCCACACTCCAACACACTTTTCCACACCCCTTCTCACCTCCTCCTGCCCTTCGCCACACCCTCACACCTTTTTCCACATCTCCCTCACCCCCCCCCCCAACACGTTTTTACACCTCCCCCACACTTCTCCCACCTCCCTTTACACTTCCCGTCACCCCAACGCCCTTCCTCACTCCTCCCCCCACACTTCTTCCTAAAAATTGTTTGTTATTACACCTGTGGTTGCGGCATTACTGTACTAAAATACCGTGGGAATTCTACTTCCGTACCTTTTCATTGAAGCGTGACAAGATAAAAAAGAAAAAAAGAAGAAAAAGAGTTGTACAACCATATTATAGAGAACTATGGCGACACTGTATTTCAATTGATTTGATCTGTTGATTGAATGACAGAGTTAGGCCGCGACCCGTGAGGCTAGTCTACGGAGCGTTGAGCTATTGCAGGATCTGTAGTTGAGAGTATGGCATGCTAGTATGGGTCACCAGCCGAAACAGTTGCAGTGGGCTATGCAACAGTGAGTGAACTCCCAGGTCCTTAGCAGCTTAGTATGGGCCATCAGCCAAAAACAGTTGCAGTACCGTTGGCTACTCAACGGTGAGTGAACTCCTAGGTCTAGCTTACAGCTCAGATGGCCGAGTGGTACTGTGGTATGGAGCGTCTCTGTCTCTTGAGCCGTAGACTCGGGTTTGATTCCGAGTCGGGTCAAACCAAAGACTTCCCTGCTTGACGTTCAGCATTAAACGGACAGTGTGGAGCACAAGCCGGCAAGTTTACTTGTTGTGCCGCTGGGAAAAGCACTTAGCGGGATTCCCCCATCTTGGTGTGGTAGACAGATGGCTGGCAACTCCTAAGTGAGCTCGTATAGCGCTTTGTCGTCATAGGAGGATAAATATCTAAATATGCTACTAAATAAAAATAAAAAATTACAGTGTATTTTTACAAGACAGTCAAACTCTGAATTGATCGCATTTGCAGCGCCAAACACAGGCCATGCTACATGGTACCTATCTGCATTAATTCAACTAGCCTGCTAGCTTAAATCTAATTTTGTCAGATTGTACAATTTGTTGGCCTAGTCTACTGTGTGCAGGTGTAGACAAGCTGACAAGTGTTTACAATGACAATGGAAGATGAATTGTGCATAGTGGAATCTGGTGGTGCAAGTGTTGTGAAATATAAGTCACTATTTTCTCATGATGCAAAGTAAGTGAGTTTCAAACTGTCAAAAGATTTGAATTAAGGAAGTATCTAGAGCTGTAGAGCACTGGTAAACCTCTATAGAAATAAACAAGCAGTTTGGTGCTGCAGCATTTTCAGGTTTTGATAATCTGATAATAGAAACTAGTCCCATGTGACAGCGACGTCATAATTTTATATAAAAACAAACAAAGCAGTCCGGTGCAGCAGTGTTTTGATTATGGAAGCCAGGTTGGTGCCCTTGACACTTCCTTAAATTAACGTAGTTACCAGTGCTCAGTACAGTCTTTGGCTTTTTAATGTTCTCTAAGTTAAGAAGTGCTTGTTGTATGTCTACTAAAAATGTGCAAGATTTAAAATTGCTGAAGAGCATAGACTGCTGCATTTAGCAATGAAAAATTTAATAGGATTTTCTGATTGGTATTGATGATTAATTTTGATGCACTGTGCAGGTATTTGATGTGCCCATGCGGAAACGTGATCAAAGTTTATTCTATGAACACTGGTGAATGTTTTCAGCGATTGATTGGTCATTCACAATTAGTGACTGGCATTGCTCACCATCCTAAAATCAAGCTTCAAGTAAATTATTGGGGTAATGTGCAGTATCAGCCTCCAGGTTCGGTTAGGATTAGGTAAAGGTTTGGTTAGGATTACGTTCAGTTAGGGTAGTAACTGAACCAGACCCTGACTAAATTTAACCCTAACCTAACCTAATCCTGACCAAACCTAACTGAACCTGGGGGCTGATACCAGACGTTACCCAATTATTGTTTATGTGCTTATAACTATTTGGCATGCTTCGTCTGGTTAAACATAAACTCAATGAATAGCTCTAATATTCTTCATTAGCCATCTGTCCTGATCAGCAGCAAATTTTGGGGAGTATAGTGCCAAGTACTTTAATAGTTTATGCCTTTCACCTTTTCAAGATTCTTGGTGTGTCACTGGTCCTGACTTGATGTTGTCGATATGTTTGCTCATACCAACAATTGTGCATTCAATAGATGTTGTAGCAAAATAGATTTTGAGTCATGACATTCTATTTTTAGTAGCATACTAGTATGTTTTCAGCAGGTTTACTTGAAGGCCTTTTACCATAAGAGGATGAAAATGCAACATGATTAAAATTTTTTGTGTGCATGTTATTAACTTTTTCTGTTACTGCATATAATTTTCCTGCAGGTTCTGTCATGTTCACTTGATGGCACAATTAGATCGTGGGATTATGAAGATGGAGTTTCATTAACCACTTATCAAATTGGTCAACCTTTAAAAGGATTGTTTTCCCACCGTTTCTATCCTAATACGCTTCTAATTGTAAAACAGCTAAGTGAGTTTTTTTTAAATTTTGCATTTTACTTCTATCAGCTATTGCCAATCATGGGGTAATTGTAATGTAATTAGTAATCAATTACAATTAATTACATTTTTTTCAGTAATCGATCACAAATTAAAAGTCAGCTCTGTAATTGTAATCGATTACATTGCAGCTGATTTCATCATCCAGTAGATTACATTTAATATCACATTTATGTGTTTTGTGTGCAGCAAACAAATATCTATGTTTTGCCGATTTAAAACCGGATAATTTGTTTCAACGCTGCCGCAGCAGTAAACCTAGTTAAATTCGCTTTTGATGCTAGCTGAGATGGTGACACTGAGAATTTTTGCTTCGTGTGATTGCATTGCATTGTATACAACTAATCAATGATCAGTCAATTGATCAGTAATTGCACTGCATTGTACGCTGTACTGTTTTGCTCCATACCAAACAGTTGGAAGCAAAAATTTAATTAGCGCGCTGTGCTATACCTTTGACCTGAGTGTTAGACTCTACCATTGCAAAGAATGTAAAGCAGAAAAACAGTGTCCTATCTGTGATATAGTTGTTCATTCATATACGGTAGGGTTATTACGGAAGCATATTTTTTTGTTGAAACGTCTGTTTTTTTGTAGAAATGTGCATAGAAGTGCTGTTTTCACGTGTTTGAGCATTTTTGAACAGCAAAAATAGCTATTTTCTTGCATGATAAGCGATATTATTTCCGCAAAAAAGTGAAAAAGAAAATATCAACAAACAATTCCGATAACTGACCTAAAGTAATCGAAATAGTAATCGTCATTACAGTTAATGTAATTGTAATCAATTACAATGAAATTTTTAGTAATCGTAGTAATTGCAATCAAATGATTAGTAGTAATCGTAATTGATTACACGAGTGATGTAATTGCCCCATGTCTGGCTATTGCATGGTCCTGCTGTAAAGGCTAACTAGAGTAGAACGTTAAAAAAGTTATTATTAGTATTTAGTTGCATATTTATCCTCCTATCACGAAAAAGCGATCAAAGCGCTATAACGAGCTCGCTTAGGAGTTACCGGCCATCTGTCTACCATACCAAGATGGGGGAATCCCGTTAAGTGCTTTTCCCAACGACACAACAGGTAAACTTGCCGGCTTGTGCTCCACACTGTCCGTTTAATGCCGAGCGTCATACGGGGAAGCTGTGAATACCAATTTTAAAGTCATTGGTTTGACTCGACTTGGAATCAAACCCGAGTCTACAGTTCCAGAGGCGTACGCTTTTACCGCTCGGCCATCTGAGCTGGTGCTACTATGGTCGAAGCATGTAACGAGTGTTAGAGCCCATCACTGCAGCTTAGCGCTTGGGCAAAACAGCTCTCAAAGAAATATTGCGGCGGTGGTAAACCACTGGCATGGTAATTGAACTCCTGACTTTTTGCGCTAATTGTGATGGTCTTCAACTTACACTATCCGGCCAATTAGGCTTAAAGTATTTGTAATCATTTATTGGATAAACTGTAACCTCATTTTCATAATTGTTGTATAATCTGGTGTTTTTAACAGCTAAATTGAATACATTTTCTAGTTCTTTAATTACTAAAAATTTTTTTGCACAGAATATTCTTCTGAATTGCATCGCTTAGAGCTTCCTTCAAGTAGCTTTTCTGCAAAAAAAGATATTTTGAGCACTACACAAATTACGGAAGTGGCAGTGAATTGTTTCGATGACTTTGTAGCTTTATCAGAATCATTTGTTGTTGTTGCCTGCCCAAAATGGTTTGCTGTTTATCTCAAGCCTTCAACCATCAGTTCGAATAATATGGTCAAGTGAGTTTCTGTAAATGTTGCTGCAATATCGTCTTAAGTATATTGCTGCCAAAACGAAATATGAGATGTTAAAAGAGCAGTCTTGTTAATACTTCAGTAATGTGTTAAATCTTGTTAAATCTCTTTTGAAAACTCACTTATTTCGAAAAGCCTGATTGTTCGTCATTTGCACCAATTTTTTACTGTGCATGTAATTCTGTATCTTAGTGTTGTATTTCTGTTTTACGTTTGTATTTATGTCGTTATTTTGTCTTCGCCTTGAGCAAATGTGCATTTGAAAATGACGCTCCATTAAGTATTTGCTTATTATTTTAATGTTTTGCACTGCTCTACCGTTTAACAGCATTAATCAGTTCCACAAACTTGCACACTTAATCGAGTTCAAACATATTTCAAGTTCTTCATTTTTGGTTTGGTGAGGAGTTCTAGTTCAGTTACTTTATACCGAGTTTATACTAAGTTCTTTATCGGATTTGGGCCAGGTTCAAACAATTTTTGTCACGTTTAGAATAAGTTGTCCTAAACCTCACTCAACTTCTGCAGAAATCGAATTCAGAGATTCTTGTTTCGAATTCGCCGAAAAAGACGGAGTTGAGCAAGTTTGCAGCCCTGGTATTTGGTATTAGCTAAATTAAAATCAAAACATTTCACTGCTCCCGCCTTCATAGAATGTTTTCTGGTGTCTCATCTTTAATCGCCGTTAAAACTGTTTTATGGGGTCTAATTTTTATCACCGGTAAGCAATTTTATGATCCAAGACAGCTTAAAATGTTAGCAATGCATCGCACTGAGCATAAGCTCGGTATTTACGGCTTCAGACTTGAAGATCTAACGATTCCTTCGCAGCCACCGTGATGCCTATCATTCCGTATACCTTGTTAGTCAGTTGTTAGTTTTTTGGCTTGCAGATGACGTTGAATAAACATCAGTTCTGTTCTGACCAGCACAAGTTGTTATAAGTTATTATTTTATTTTGCAGACGAACTATGAAGGAAGAAGAAAACATAACCTGCGTTGCTTGCCATCCTTCCGAAGAAATATGTGCTACCGGCCATGCTATGGGTCGGATACGAGTTTGGTATGTCAACTAGAGAAGCAAATAATCTTAGCTTTATTAAACAGTTCTTAGCTCGGTGAAAAATGCCATTTATCAATGACATTGTGTAGCATCTCTGTGAATAACCTCCAATTGGCGGTTACGACTACTGAGAACTGGTTCTAATGTAATTTGACCGTTTTCGGCTGGTGTTGCATTTGTTTTTGGTGGCTGGGTACTGTGGATTATGTCTTTGTTTTTACTGCGGTCATAATCAGAAGGTTACAGTTTCATTCTTTTCCTGGCTGTGTATGCGTGATGGGTTGGGATTTTCAGCTTGCAGTGATTGAAGAAGCGACGGCAATTTCTGAATTTATCAAAGGAAAAATCAGTTTGAAAATATTTACTTTTCTCAGGTACAACATTACTAAATCCGATCGAATGTTCTGCAACGTTAGACACTGGCATTCTTTATCGGTGTGCACACTTTCATACTCTGCTAGTGGGTCAATGTTGCTTTCCGGAGGCAACGAAAGTGTATTTGTGCAATGGCGTGACGACGAGCGTGACTTTTTTCCCAGACTAGGCTCAGTCTTGACCAAGATATCGGTGTCAGAAGATGGATTATTATATGCAATATCACTTCAAGATAATTGTAAGTTTGCGAGGGTCGCCGTTATTTTTAGAAAAAAAGCAAGCATTTTACTCATTTCCATTCTCAATGGTACCACTTCTTTGAACAAACGCCTTTCTGAATGCTCTCATACCGTTTATCTGGTGACTGATGTAGGTAATTTCATGTTGATTTGGATTACGTTATG
Source organism: Trididemnum miniatum (assembly GCA_964006365.1). Taxonomy (NCBI): domain Eukaryota; kingdom Metazoa; phylum Chordata; class Ascidiacea; order Aplousobranchia; family Didemnidae; genus Trididemnum; species Trididemnum miniatum. The sequence goes on from OZ023244.1 coordinate 2,639,632, forward strand.
GTATAAACCAGCCCCAGTTCTCGTACTATGAAATCGACTGTTTACAAAAAAATGAATAAGTTTGGACCAAGACAGAACTGTCCACAGTACTAAAACTCCTAATTAGCAGTTTGTGTTGACCGGTTGGTTGGCGAAGTGGAGACGCCGTTAACAGTGCAAGAGGTCTTCGGTTCGATTCTCGGGCATTTCAAATCAGACATAGTGTTGCCACCGCTGTGATGCTTCCTCAGAGCTGTGTTGCCCGGGCGCTAAGCCTTAGATGGGCCCCGCCACTCGTTACACGCTTCGGTGTAATATGGCGAGTGTAATGAAGATTTTGATTTTTTTAGTTGAGCCCACGTGTCTGTAAGAACTTTTTGTTTCAGCAATTTTAGTTGTTTCAAATAACTTCAAAGTGAAGCAAGCAATTCAAGGATTTGCCACTGCGGATGAAGGTAAGTTGAAGAGTGCGTTATAACGAGGATATACTCAGTACTCGCCCTGTCTACCATGTCTAGTTAAAGAGGTTGTCAGTTAACGGGCTTTTTGCGTCATAATTAAATTTTTGATGTAATCACTTGTTTTATGACGTCAAAAAATTGGTTATGATGCAGAAATCCCATGTGCCTCCGGAGTCACTTCAGCTGGGTATGTGGACACTGGACAGGGTAATGGTACAATGGTCAAGAGCTAATCGAGCAAAATTTGGGTACCAAATCTCGCCATTGCTGCTTGTAGCGCACTAACTTTTATGCGTGATGTAAAGTTATTTTGTCCCTCAATAGCCAAACCTATTGTTTCGTTAGTAGTAATTGGGGCCGCTAAGGCAGTTTTTGGGCCTCATGGTATAGAAATAGCTATGGTTAAGAGGGTTCTTAAAAAAGGTCATCTACACCTGGCGTGGACCCCCTGGTTTGTTTAGGCCCCAGGGCAATTACTGCGGCTCCCCTTTCCCTTTGATAATAGTTAATCGAAAAGGTTGTGATAATAGTTAATCGAAAAAGTTAAAGTAATAGTACATAAACTATACTTATAATCTGTTTAAATTTTGCGCAATGTTGCTGGCTATTTTGTATGGAAAGGAGGATGATTGGATGTAGCTTTAAATGTTCTACTTTAGAATTCCCATGTGGTTTACAATATGACGCAGCTACTAATGCTTGCGTTACTAATGGAAAATCTGGACATTTGCTCTTCTATCTTTGCCCTACGGATGATCAGTTATATAATGTAAGTAGGGATACTGTTTGCAGAAGTTACTACCGGTTAATGTAGGGTTCAAGACATTGCTATCATCGGCACTGAAAATCTAGGGTTCGATTCACGGGCTGGTCAAATTGTACTACGGCTCGTTTCTTCGGAGCTGTGTTGCCCAGGCGCTAAACCGCGGAGATAGACCCCGGCTCTCGTTACACGCTTCGGTGTAGTAACAGCGATTATCTTGAAGGATTGATCTTTAAGGTGTTTGCAAAATACGAGCACCAAACAGAGACATAATGATACTTTCTACAACAGAAACAAGGTCTCAGAAAATTCTTGGCGATTATACTAATTTCGTGTACGTTTTTAAAAACTAAAAAGCTTGAGAAAGTCTATTCAAAATTAAAAACTTAGCTATGTAGGTTTTACGGGCTTGTGATAATAACCGTTAGTAGTAATTATGCTACTACAACAAATAGGTAACATTTCAAAGATCCAAAATTTTTTTCTTGTGTGTTATATAGCCTACGCAGCAACTCATTAATGGGAATATTTGGCAACGAATTCGGGGGGTTGGGTTTTGGATGCCTTGTTTTATTGGCGTTAAGGTTGCCCGACAAGAGGCCAAAAAGTACCAGAATGGGTCATATTAGCCACATCACTTGTTTTTTGTTTCCAGTTGGACGTGATTTGCCAGAATTTCATCTCATCTGCTTATTTCGAGAAGACACTATCAAAAACCAAAATAGTCAAAGTTGATTTTACCAAATCAGAAGAAGGTGAGTTGAAATTTAAGTATCTAACAAGCAGCAAATTAAAGAAGCCAGAAGCAAAACTTAACCGGAAAACTCGGAGACATAGGCAACTCCTGAGCGGATTTGGATTTTTCGTATGTATAGCGCCTCCGTCGCTTTCTTGTGACAGGAGAATAAAAATGAAAAATCATCATTGTACAATATTGAAATGTTCTACATTATCCGTCCTCATCGGGATGTACCACTGAAGCTCTTAGAAGTAATGTTTTTTAATTTTTCTGATTTGTACTGGAACGCTGTAGCTTCAAGAAGCGAATGTTTTTCAGATTTTTATATGGCAACCCTGGAATACAATGACGTCACTGCGCGAAACCAAAAGTTAAAATTTTGGAGCTTTGATAATACAGAGCAAAGGTGACTGAAATTTTGTTTTAACGAGTTGCATTGCCCACAAGTAGTCGGAAAAATCAGAGTTTTGTTTTTAATTTTTTATTTTCTGATTGTTTTGCAAATCCTTTTGTCGAAATCAATATTTTCATTACACTCGCGGTATTACGACGAAAAGTGTAACGAGTGACGGAGAACATCATCGTGACTTGGGCAACGCAGCTCCGAAGAAACGCCGCTGGGGTGACGAGGCGTTGGCGACACTGTGTACGATTTGACCGGCCCGGAAACGAACCGAGCAGCCACTGCAGAAATGATTGAATACGTTTTGTCAGCTATAATGTGGTTTGTATAAGTGACATTCGATTACGAGTTCGTCTGCCAAGAGTCTTGACTAGTAGCACCACTTGACATTTTTTGATATTTTTTTAGTTGGATGTTGGAAACGATTGTTACATCACCGCACAGCAATAAAGATGTGACGTCACTTTGTTTCCATCCTCAAGAAGCATTGTGCATCACTACATCACGTGACCGCTCAGCGAAAATTTGGGCCAAATCAGAGCGAGGTCCGCAATTTGATAAATTTTCAATACTCGAGAAATGAAACAGTTAACTTAAGTGGATTTGTGCTACGCCCATAAGTGCTGTGGAAGAAGGGTTTACTTCTTATCAAACGCGTATCTTGCAAAGTTGAAAATTTAACTCAACATTATACTCGCGGTAGTATGCTACGCTGAAGCTGATAACGAGTGGCGGGTTCATCTACGAGACCTAGCGCCTGAGCAACACGGCTCCAAAGAAACGTCGCGACGGTGGCGACTCTGTATCCGATCTGACCGCTTCAGGAACTGAACCCATGACTTCCCGCGCAAGTAGCGATGTCTTTCACCATTACGCCAACTGGCTGGCACATATCGAATGTTTATGACCTGAATTTGATTGTCTTGTAAGTTAAAAATTTGTATTCATCAGGTTGGTGTTGTGAAGGTGTGTTGACATACCGAGAGTTTGAATGTTTTCATGGCGCTTTTTCACAAGACGGTACAGTCCTTGCCTTGGTATTTGGACAGACTGTATTGCTGTCCAGATTCCCGGATACCAATACATTAAATTTATTTACTTCCTCTACACTGCCAATCAAGTAAGTTAACTGTTCTTTTTTTAGGTTCAGCTAGAACGGTGGTTCTCAAAACTTTTCAAAAAATTTGCTTTGCGGTCCCTTTACACATTTTTCGATCACTCACGGACCCCGTGAATTTCAACATTAATTCTGGTTCCGCCGCAGAATTTCGCGGTCCCCAGTTTAACAACCACAAAGCTAGAACTATTTGTGAAGAATATGGTAGATTCTTCATGTTTGGCTTTGACTAAAAGTGCTGTATTCCCTACTATCAATACACATTATTGCACCAGTGATACTTGTTTTATTTTAGGTCGTTACATTTTGGCCGGGAATCTTGTAAACAATATTTAATCATCACGACCACTGATCAAGTACAATGTTGGGATTTAACTAGTGGCACGATGACGTGGTATTCCGATGTTAAAAATATTCATTTTGTCGTTCAAGATCAGTTTTCGGAAAACATGGCTTTATTCACCGAGGACAATGAAAGTACGGTCTGTGTTTGCGAGTAATAATTTTTGTGGAGTGGATTTTGTGTAGGACTACTCGACCGTCTAAAGAAGATAGCTTGCCTTTCTGGAAGGGCTTAATGCACAGAGTTTGAGCTTTCAACCTTGTTAGTTGTTGGTCTTACATAAAGAATTGTTTATACTTCAATTTGATTTGTTGCTTTCCTGGCTAACCATAGCAATTCTAACACAGCCAAGAAACAGTAAAACACGTAGCCGGACGTTTCGGCTTACTTCTGGAACTATTTTCACCGCTGAAACCCCAGTTCAGTGCAGGCTTATGACGTAAACAATGGCACCAGTAGTGAGGGAAACTGTTGAAATAGAATTGCTACTTAAAAGTCCCAAATGTGCCATTGATTGCTAATTTGTTTTCAGTTTTTGTATTCCGGCCTAGCAGCAGCACCCCTCTATTTTCGTACGAAGTTGATGACGTAGTGGCTGCTTGCTTTGTTCCTCAGCCAGACGATGACGTTTCGTGGATGAAAAAATCATCACTATACATGGTGACAAAAAATGCGGTAAGTAGCAAAAGTCATGTGGAAGTATGCCGATCAACTTACATCGGCGTTATTCGCCCTGTCCCCACTCCCCGTGTCAAGTATACATGGTGAAAGCCTCACGGTTTCTGCATCATAATTATGACATCAAACAATTGATTGTGATGCAGAGCCCGAGGAAGCACTTTAACTGGATATGTGGACAGAGTAACTGATTAATTGTTATTATCCTTAATTTTTGCGTCTTCTAATGTTTAGATCAATGCGTGAATTGCTTTGCTGTGTTTTTGGTGTATGCTTAATTCTTGTGTTTTGTGTTAATGTTTGCATTACGATATGTTCAATTTGTTTGTGTCTATGTGGGTATATAATTAAGGAGTTTTTTTTTTTTGTATTGGTGCAGGCCTTCACCTAAAAGCTATCAAAATTTGGGTTTTCAAGTTTATGATATGTATTTTTTTTGGGGGGGTGGGCCTATATTTGTTTGTTTGATATTTACGTTGTGTCACTCATTCATTTATATATGTTGTTTTTTTTCTTAATATTAGTCCTGGCGCTAAAAAACATCCTCAGTTACAAAGCGCCGTAAAATTTATAATAATATGTATGAGGTGCCTTGGTGTACCATGGATTACTACAATTTAGCTTGAAAGCAAAGGTAAAGGTCATTGTAGGATCTGCGCGTTAAGTCATGTCAGCGCCATGTTCTAGCGGTATCGCGCGCAGGTTACAGATTAGGGTGTTTCGTTTTTTCACCATTTTTGAAGTAAAAAGGCTTTGGGTTGCATGTGATAGAGTTTTGGGCACTGATTCCAAAATTGAAAAAAAAATTGAAATGACGTCATTTAGGGGGGCAGGCCGCACTTTAAGCTTTTTTTCGGGGGGATTTCCCTAACTCGAGAACGGAAGAAGATAGCGCTTCGATATTGGTGTCAAAATGCGCAGAATTGTTGATTTCCTATTCCCTTCTAAGAGACTCCATAGCTCTAACTTTATCCAAAAACAAGTTACTTTGAAAAAACAAATTTTGCGTTATTTTTGACTTATATTATAACTTAAAATAACCCAAAATTTGTAGATCCTACGAGAGGGGCTCGATTCCCCGTTGGAGCCGATCACATTTGACATATATCGGTAAGCCTATACCGCATGGCTGCTGATTCAAAAAGGGCAAGCTTTTTTCGCAGTCTCCCTCAATTACTTTTAAATTTTCAGTAAAGTATAATTTGAAAATTACCTCAGTTGTTCATCGAACAACTTGCCATTTACAATCACGTTTTGTTACTCGCGTAATATCTGGTAAATTGTAGTTTTTACTATCATTTTCTGCGGACATTAAAACTGCTTAAAGTATGATTATTTTGTGGGTATGAAAGGTGGTAAAGAAGTTTACCCTTCGTTCAAAAGCAGAAGAGGAAAAAGCTTTGAAACATAGAGAAGGAATTGAAAGCAGCCTCAACACTCCCATGTCCTCGTTACTTGCAGTGAAAATAAGCAAAACAACAAACGACGTTATGCCGGGATCACTTCGTCACAGCACTGTTGAAGTGAGCAAAAGATACCTATAATCTAATACCCGAAAATAAGGTGCAGTTGCAAATTTTACTCTCTTTTTAAGCAAATTAATTCCCTCTTATGCGCAGTGCCCTACCAAAGACTTGCTTTGTTTTCCGTATCTTAGTACAAAATCTGAATGCCGTGAAGTTTGGCAAAGAGTAGACCCATTTTTTGGGTGGGTTAATCCAGCCGTGCGTCCACGCGTATGGAAGTCCTAATCTAAATTTTTTACTAGAGTTTGGCCTCGATCTGGGAAGGCGGCGAACATTCGACTCTGCTGTGCCCTAAACCGGCGGTAGCTACCAGCTTAACTCTTTTCTTAAAATTGAGAAAGTGCGCTTTACTGACTAAATTTTTTGATTTCAGGGTGCTCTTAAACAGATGGTTGAAACTCCAGTTCATGTTCTTCCTCCGATGTCGAGCATATGTGAACAGTTTATCACTTCATTGTTATTTGAAACCAATAGTCAATTAAATAGTGGTTAGTTACTATGCACTGATTTTTCGTGGCAGTTTGAAATTAATAGATCAAATTCAGCAGTACCAAAACTTGCAAGCGTTATCGATCAGATTTTAACCCGTAAGATTCATAAACGTCGTTTCCTGATTTGACCTGCCCGGGAATGGAACAGAGACCTCCCGCGCCGTTAGCGATGTTTTTTAAACCTAACTAACAGCGACCGTACATCCGAAGGCAATGACTTGCCTAAATGGTTAAGATCTTGAATTTGTAATTGCATTATAAATTCAGAAATTCAATATCCACGAAAGCGTGCAATTTAATTGAGTTAGTGCGAAGGTTAAGACCCAAGAGAAATGTCTGAACTGACGAAGTGATGTTTTGGAATGATAAATATTTAATTTGCTCATCCCAAATTTTAAGTGATCGATATTTTGATGTGAATAAAAACCTGCTACTGTCATTAACAGATGTCAAAATGCCAATATACCAATCGATGAACAATGTTTGAGTTTAGCACAATACAATCAAAGCAGCCTTTTGACAAATAATTGCATGAGATAAGATCCAGGGATGAGAAACCAGCAATGCACTGCGGGTCACATCGATCGCCTAATATTATTAGCGGGCCACATGTAGTTTTGATTAGTGAGTTTCGCATTCAAGATACACAATAGGTCACAAATTTATTAAACATTCATAGTGACTAGTGAGTTACTTTTTATGCTACAAATATGACATGCAATGGAATGCGAAGCAGTTTTTAAGAAAGATTAACGTTTTTTATCCTACCATTTAAGAAAGTTTTGACGCGGGCCACATTCAAAACTTTAACGGACCGAAAGTGACCCTTGAGCCGCAGGTTTCACATTCTCGATCTAGACTTGAACAAGACAATTTTAACCAAACAGTTACACTTCGATAGTGCAAACATGCTTGGCGTGAAACAAGCACAGATGCAACCGTTATGTAACTACACTTGGAACAAGTCGGACCAACCAGAACAATTCACAAAAAGCTTAATATGTAGTTCAAGAAAACCCACTTGAAAACGACCATATAGTGCACAAGTTCAATGTTTAAGTACTGTAAACATTTAAGTAAAAAAAATTTAGTCTCTTTGTAAGTGATTTTTGGCATAACAAAACAACACAAGAAAACGTCAAAAACTAATCTGCAGCGCTTGCAAGTTGATCCGAAAGCATGAAATATGCAATATTTTGCGATTTTGAACTCTCCATACCCGGACATGAGTGAACTACCAGACTGAATAATCAGTTTTAAGCCAGTTCCACATAAGTGTAGTAACTTGCAAAATTAAATAAAAATCAAAAATAGTGAAACTGGCGCAAAATGATAAACACTTAAGTATTTTTTTGTTTCAGCAAAAAAGCACAAACATAAAATTTTTTATAAATCGAAGCTTAAAAAAGTTGTATACGTCATAACTTTTTAACATTTTACTCCACTTAGCTCAGCAGAGTACCGGTAATCAATATTTCAAACGCTAAGCTATGAAGTCCTGGCAATATATTATATATAATCATCCGTACCGGTTAATAATGCAAGATAAAAAAAAAGAAAAAATAAACATCTTAGTATACGATCAAGAAACAAAGGTTGAATAACCTCACAAATATAAACCTTTCACGAAAATACTTTTAACATAAAACTACTCACGCAAAAAACTACAGCATGCAGCACAATTTGCATTACATAACAAAAACATATAATGCGTCATAAATAGTTCTGTTACAAGATCAATTTGGCGCTCTTTAACCAGGGCTCAGCCTCCAAGGTTCGCGAAGTTTAACTTACAAAGCACTAAAAAAAATCTTACTGTTTCATATCCCGGGATGGATTAAAAAGGACTAAAGCCCCGTGGTGCCCACGTTAGATCGCATCCTATAAAAAAAAGTCCACAAAAAGCATAGGGCCCCAAAAAATTGACCCTAGGGCTTCTTTTATATAATAATATAATACACGAACTTTTGACAAATGCTTTATTCATTCGACAATCTGAGTGCTATGACTTGTTCGCATAATCATAACAATCGTTAGGTAATAAGTACAAACTCACTGGGGTTAACTTAGGAAAGTCACACGAATAGTTGACCACTGGTCTCTTCAGGCACGGCACGCACGCGTTTCTCTAACGCATTTTGATAAGAATGTTGATTTGTGACTACAGTTGGAACAAGTTACGAGTTGAGCTAACAAGGCAAAATTTTGGCAGTTCAAAAAGACTAAAGTGTTTCAAAATTACATGATATGCTGAAGAAAAATTGTAGGAACCCGAATATCAATAATAATATTTAGGACACTTTGCATGTGTCTGTAGCCAGCGTCAAATCGATTTGGATTTGATTTATAAACAGGGAAGTAAATTTAGATTAAGCTATGAGTTGGCAGCACACTATACCACTCAGTTGTTTTTACTCCACAACGCTATATATGCTAGCGATTGTAGAAATTGGTTCTGCATTGCCACCTCCGATAAGGTGAAGATGTAATTATGATTCTATCAGCCAGTCCACATGCCAGTTAAGTGGGTTAAAACTCACGGGTTTTCTGCATCGCAATTAAAAATTTTTGAGATTCTTAATCACTTCATCAATTGTAACATCAAAAGTATGATTTCCCCTGCCCGCATGTCCAATTTTCGTGGCTTTAGGCCGGCGGTTCTACTTCTTGCATCACAATCAATTTTTTGATGTCATAATTCAAAAAAGTGATTGTGACGTCAAAAAAATTGATTATGATGCAGAAACTTGAGCCAAGAACCGTGAGCATAAAGCCCACGAAAATTGGACATGTGGACAGTGTAAATATGAGGCAAAAATCGCAGGATTTTAGCCCACTTGAACTGGACATGGAGACAGGTTAAGTATGAAATTTCTCTTGAACATTTAAGTCGCTTGCTTTTAGGTAACTGTGCAATCAGCTTTAATTTAGGAACATCTTAGGACCAACACACTTGACTAGAGGAGTGCAAATACAAAAAAGCAACAGTGCGTGAACATAATAATCTCTACAACATTTATAAGCCTTCAATAAAGAAGTAGAAAAATACAAACTTTTCCACGCCATGCATTGGCAAGGCTGTTAGGCGTGAAGGCACCCAAGCTGAACAAAAACCCCAGCCCTAAATCGAACCCGCAACCCTACCTAAAACCCGAGCTGTAATCAGAATTCTGGTACCCTGTCTCAATGCCTAGTCGGTCAATCCCAGTTGTTCCACGACGAAATGGCCCGTTTTGAAAATATTTTACCTGCTTATGAGACGCGTATTTTATTAGAGATAAGTTCCATTATACTAGAGTCCCATGGGCCTTTTAAACAGCAACTTTTAGCCTAAATGAGCAGCACAGCTTTCACATAGAGCAGCAAATGGAAATTAAAACCAATTTAGTACAACGAAAACCGCTGAAACAAAAAGAACTAAAAAAGAACATAAAATCAATTACAATCTCAATATAACGCTTGTCACTTAACATTGCTCGCTACCAAAAGCCGAGCATTGAAGAACAACGAAAATTATGCTTAAATAGTGGTAAAATCAATCCGAGTCTGAATCTCCGCCAGTAAGAGTACGAAAGTGTACAGACACTGCCTCCTCTTCTGGGTCAACTGGACGTTTCCAGTCTGCTCGTTGGATGATAAAGAGGATTGCAAAAATGAAGCAAATTATCACAACTCCACACATATTTCCCAACACCGCACCAGCGGGCAGTGAACTATAAGCACCTTTCTCTCCTTTACTGCAAATTAAATTAATAATTTCAAGGCACGGATTTCTACCGCGAGTTGGGTGATTAAAAAAAGTTATGTGACAAAAATGTTCGTCACGATTACTCAAAGGGTCACCTTAGCATTTTTTCTGCATACCAATACGCTATCACGAAATATTATTACGCTACCACGTCTCGTTAGGGCGTTATGAAAACATAAAAATCACTTAAACGCAACGCTTGCCCGAAATAAAACTAAAAATAAACTAGCTTTGCAAGTCACGCGAAGATGCAGCCTAGCAATTCTGTAGATTAATTCTTCGGTCACACTGCGATACATTCTTCTTCTTGCTGTTTCAAAAAAGGTGTGAATCAGCAAGAAGATTTCATGAAAAAAATACTGGCTTACCTGTTTTGTCAGACTGACACAGAAGCATATATTTTTTTTCTTTTTCAGCCAGTAAATCATATCACAAAAATTTTGAAGCTTCGTGAGTTTAATTTTGAAGCACAAAATTGCGCTCTATTTTTCAGCAGAAAAAAAACTTTTTTTCGATCGATAAACTGCAGAGATTACGCAAAGATCGATTTAACATCATCAAAAAAAACCCAAAAATTTACTAAAAACTTACTAAACATTAATACAGCCAACAACAGCAGTACAATGTTTTCTAAAAGCTACCGTGCAAAATTACTAGAACACGAACTTACAACACGAAGAATTGCTTTTCATTGATCCCAGCAATGGTAGTTAAACCAGCAAACAACAAAATTGCACTTCCAAAAAACTGATGCACAGGAAGGTAAAAAGCACGAACAGACCTACTCGCGCCAGGTAAGAGAAAACTCAAGAATCCAAGAGCTAACTGCAAATAAAAAGTACTTCAGCGTTAAGTGAAAAAGTTCCCCAATTTCTTTCAAAACGGCATTTATTAGCACTATAGCTAATTTAACTATTCTACACTGTTAAAACTTATGGCTGTATGCGGACTATATGGATTAGTATAATAGAGGGGGACAGCGCTGTTTCGGGCTATTAGCCCTCATCAGCCGCACTCAGGTATAAGGTATACTCATCTGCAGGTCAAAGAGGACGACTTTTGTTTTATTGTTGTGCCTTGGCCACATAAGGAATTTAACTGAGTACATAAATACGGAGATGTGTTTGGCGAATTAAAGTCAAGCATTCTAAAGGATGAGTGTACCTTATACTTCACTGCGGCTGATGAGGGCTAACAACCCGAAACAGCACTGTCTCGCTTTATGGTACTCTGTGGCTGGAGTTGCTTTGCATCTGTTGGTGATGGAGGATGTTATATCCTCCGACCCAACACGTGGAAGTCGTCATGACTTCCCATTCAGCAGGCCAGGAAGCACAACTTTTGTTTTATGGATTAGTATAAGTTATTGATCTTGAATATAAACGACAAAGCTGCAAATTTTCACTGTCTGAAAACCGAAAAAACGTTTTCGCTTATTACAATAGCGATGAAAAACGGTTAACGTCGTTCAAGCTCAGTCCACCACATAATACAACGTAGCCTTGACTGAAAAGCTGTGGATACCATATTTAACAACTCAACCGAGATTCTCCCAGCTACTCAGCGGACGCTTTTATCCAAATGATGCTGACGACACTAAATCAACTCGAAGATCGAAGTACACTTTATCACAAGGCAAAGAAGCGTAATGCACATAAATATTGCTTATATTGCAATATGATGACTAGATCGTTTGCTAACTGACCTGAAAGGAAAACATGAGAACAGTTGTCATGCCACACCAACTGTGTAAGGAATACATGTTTGGAATGTTGGATTTATTGTGGAATTGAAAGACAGCAACTAAGCCTGGAACAAAATTAGCAAATCAGCACTGGCAACACCGCATAAGGGATGATTTTTGGTTATTTGAAACTCGATTTTTTACAGATCAGATTTGCCAGCTGATTTGGGGTCATCAAATCATGCAAAGCAATTCAGCGAGAGATTTTTTTCTAATCAAAATGAACAGCACCAATTTGCATTAATTTATAATAATTTATTGTGGGAACATTTTCTTTGACCACAATTCTCATTACGTAAACAATACATTAAAAATTGCGAAGCTAAAAGTGTGCATTTTTATTACTTTCAATCGCATTCCATTTGAACACAGCATCACAAAAGTATGAATTTGTGATTCGAAACTCACCCACAATGGTTGCAAAAAAAGCAAGGAACAATAAGCAGGCATGAATTGACTTCACTCTCAACTTCTCACTGTTGCGAAACACTCTGTAAGTGATAGCAGCTAAAACAAAAACAAACAAAAACAACAACTAAATATATTCACTGCTAAGAGCATAGATGTGGCAGCAGAATCTCAAACATTTTGAGGTTCAAAATATCCATACAATGAGGTGAAACATTGGGTCATAAAGTGGGCTATAAATTGCAAAAACTACATCTCCGCAAGAAACGAGTTTTCTAATAAACATCAAATCATAAATATTAACCAAGACTATCAGTGCTAGATGAAAATACAAAGACAAGAAGTTGTTATGATAGTTCTGCAATACAAAATCTTACCTTCTCCATACAAAAATATAATTCCACAGACCATACATAAAGGGTGTAAATTAAACTCTTTAGCAGACCCATCCCATGCAAATCCTCCTAGATATTTGTTCAACCAAACACCAACCATCACTATCATAGAGATTCCCAAGCCCTAAATCAAAAACACAAAATTTGCACAGCAAATAATAGATTAAGCGCAGAAAGTGTCCGTACAAACAGCCACTGCCTAAAATAGGAACCAATTTTTAAACCACCATCACTTTTCTTTTGTTATCCCAAACTAGTCTAAAATTTTAATCAATCATGCTTCTTCATTGTACAAACTGTAGTCCAAAGTGACCTGCATAGTTCCACAAAAATATTTGTGCTGATAATAAAATACACTATAAAATAGCAATAAAACTTTTATGATACAGTGCAAGAACGGAGAAACAAACCAATAATCTGGTGCAGTTTGCACATTAGGGACTCAACAAGTGTCTAGTCCAAAACAGTAACGCTCGGTTGTTAAAGTATATACCGTAAATTGCCAGCATGCTAAGTGCTCATGCAACGTATCCATCCGGTGTGGTAGACGATTTTCTGGTCTACCACCTACAGTTACTCTGGGTAATATTTAAATTAGTAAACTTGCACATGGCTGACAGACATAGCCGCGTAACGTCTAGATAAACCCCCAGGTTTGGTTAGGGTTAGGTTTGGAATATGGTTAGTTAGGGTTAGGGTTGTAACTGAACTGAACCCTAACAAAATTTAACCCTAACCGAACCTAATCCTAACCCAACCTGTGGGTTGATACTAGACGTTTCCCAACATAGCCTCATAGGTCTATTTATTGGTATATTGCACATTTGAAAAAAATTTCAGCTTGTCATAGCGCTTTGATTACTTTCTTGCAATAGGAGGATAACTATGCAACTAAACATCAAAAAGTCAAATCTCCAATATACTTGCGATATTGCACTGAAGCGTGTAATGAGTGGTGGGGCCTATTTCGGTAGCTTAGCGCCTGAGTAACACAGCTTCGCAAAAAATGTTGCAGCAGCAGTGAGTCGTTAGCGACACTTGTCTAATTTGGTCAGCTCGAGATTTGAACCCCAGACCTCCTGCACCAATGCTGTGTGTGCTTAGCAACTAAGCTACCGGTAATAAACTAATAAATAACAACAAGTGATTTGTAAACCCTCTAAGGAGAGATGACACATCAACACCTAACTAAGGACACGCACTTAAAAGCTAAAATCAACAGAAGACAAAAATTCCACAAGTGAATCAAGAAGAGCAAACGATTTTACGCAGTGAGGTATAAAATACAGATACACAAAAAATGAAGAGACATAATCAAACAATCAGATATCTGGTACATCAGAAATTGCTAATTCAAAATAATATACCGTATTTATTCAATTATAACGCGCACTCGTGTATAACGTGCACCCTTAAATTTTGAATGAAAATTGGTATAAAATTCTTTTTATATTTTTTCTCTACTAACTACTGGTAAGCACATAAGGTAACAACTCACAGCATGAACAAAAATTTATTAAAAGCATACCGGTACAGTAATTCAAAACCCTTCAAAATCGGATTCAGTCTCTGATTCATCAAACAACTGTTCGATTTCTGTTTGGGTTATGTCTAAATCAGTGTCCCAATCGGCGGGAACATCACTTTCAACCTCTTCTTCTGACCCCGATTTGGAATCCCACAACAGGTCGTCTTCTGTACCATCCATTCTATTGCTAATGCCCGTCTTTAAAAAACTTTGCGAGCGCACGCACGTTTCAGATGTTAAAAAACACATTTTCAATACCGCATTTCTCAGACCTCGTGTATAACGCGCAGCATTGATTTTTGCCTAAAAATCAGTTCAAAATTTTGCGTGTTATAATCGAATAAATACGGTAATTTAAATTGATTTTTAAACTGTGCAATACAGTCAGCTTCTCTAATACTTAATAGTAAACTGTTCCACACAGTGACAGAAAAGCATGAAAAGGCTGATTTATATTTCACATATTTTGGTTCAAGTGTTTTTTCAATCAGGAAGCTATCGCAATTGTTCCTTAAATGATACACACTAGACGGTTTTCGTAGTATAACTAATTGTTGAAGATATTTAGGAGCACCATTCTTTAAACATTTGAAAACTAAAAGGGCCATTTTAAATTTAACTCTGAAAATAATGGGCAGAATAGACTATGCAAAGATTTCAAGAATGGTAACATATGATGATGCTGAGAAAATTTAAAACTGAAGATAAAACGAACAGCAGCATATAACACTTTAGTGAGTTTGTTCAGTAAATAATCAGGTAGATCATAGAACAAAGCATTGCAGTAACCTAAATGCAAGAGTGTCATTGAATGAATTTATTGAATCTTGAGTTTCGTAGAAGCAATTCTACCAAGGTTTCTCAAATTATAACAACATACACTTACAACATTGTTTATATGCTTTACAAGACTGAATTTGTCATTGATCCCTACACTAAAACTTTTAACAGACAAAGAAGAAGAAAGTGGAAGATTATCACTAATTTTTAGTCATAATGGCTGGTTTCGTAACACTGTACAAAATATCTAAACAGTAAATAAAAATATATAAAAAATGTGGGCTATCCATAATTTTCATATATTGCACATTATAACACTGGTATTTAAAATTTTTCTTAAGTTCTCTTACTTGTGCAAGAGCAACCATCCATGGCAATCCTCGCAATTTGTTTCTATCTTCAACTTCATTCGGCATCACTGGAGTTAGTCTAGCGTTTTTTAATCATTCAATCCTTTAGCAATGTAGCCTATGCAGCCTGTTGGCCTATATATATGCAATCAAAAGTTAAACAGTATCAGAGATGGGCATTTATTGCGATAATTTACTGTATTACCGATTATTGTTATCGCTCAAAATATGTTTGATTTATCGATATCGCATTTGTAATACATTTTGTTATTGCCAATAAATCATTGCAATAAATAATTCTTTATGCATACAGTGTTCAAAGTTAGTGAGTTGGCGCTACCGAAAAATACGCGGTGTCCATAAAGTGTTGTTGCAATTTAAAAAAATTGTTGCAACATTTAACGGAAAGATTTATTGGCGATAATTTATCGATTACCGATATCATTTTAAAAAATTGAGATTTATCGATTATCGGTATCGTCCAGCTGTCCAGAGCTTTTTTGAAATTATCAATCATCGTTATCGCTTTACTACAGAAAGGTTTATTGTGCCCATCACTGAACAGTATATATCGGTAACTTAATCTGCTAATGGTCTAATAGGCGCAGTTCTAGTCACATTAGGCTACCAACTTACTGACAATATCAAGTATTACTGTATTAGAACTTTTGGTATATACCGTACCCATTGATTTCTATAGTGTGCGTCCGTGCAAAGATCAAAGGTAGGCTACTGAGTAGACCTACTGGTCAGCTGGTAGACTAGTCTAGTTAGGACTTTAGTCTGATCTAACGTACTAGGCCTACAGGCTACGCCAGTCAATTAGGCAGACTACTGGGACAGTGGGACATGGAACCATAGTTCTGCAGTTTGAGACTCCAAGTGTTGGTGGCTGTTCAAGTGGCTAAACCTTAAAAATCGGCCTGAAAAACAGCGTAGCGTTAATTCTTCTTCATAATGCTCCTGGCTTTAACGACTCAACCACCGTGTATTTGTAGCGGTAATAATATAACTACTACTTCGCCTTCGCCAACCTGGTCTTTATCAGAACCTCATCGTGATACTGGGATTACTGGCAAGAGAATTTGAGAGAATAGTGAAAAGAACAGTGAGAGAACAGTAATTACCAATTACAAAAAGAGCAAACGTAATGACGTCTGAACCGGTGTTGCTGTAAAAACGTTTTTTTGCTTCGTGTTTTTTTTAAGTTGTTGACCATTTCATTGCTAATCGAGTAGTCTACCCTGTTTTGGTTTGTTGTGAGCTCGAGATTGAGGCAAAACAAGGCTGTTTTTAATGGTACCAATATATTTGCAATGTCAAGTTACCATTAACAACAGAAATGCAGCCTGTACTCATAATTGCTCGGTGCTAAAGATGGCATTTATGGCATGACCATGAGCCAGTCGGTATCCCGGGAAATGTCTTTACTTTAGTAAGGATTTCAGTGGTACCGATTAGAGATGGCTCGGGCGGACTTTTTTGCAGCCCGGACCGCCCATGGCCGAGTGGTATGAAGCGTATGTCTCTTGAGCTGTAGACTCGGATTTGATTCCGAGTCGGGTCAAACCAATGACTTTAAAATTGGCATTCACAGCTTCCCTGCTTGACGTTCAGCATTGAAGGGACAGTGTGGAGAACAAGCCGGCAAGTTTACTTGTTGTGCCGTTGGGAAAGGCGCACTTAGCGGGATTCCCCCATCTTGGTGTGGTAGACAGATGGCCGGCAACTCCTAAGCGAGCTCATATAGCGCTTTGATCGCTTTCTCGTGATAGGAGAATAAATAAGCCACTAAATAAAAATAAAATAAATTTTGGGTGCCTTAATAAGTGCTAGTTTGACTAGCCTAGCTACTGTTTCCTCCCGGGAAGTCGAGACAAGAAATTTGTGGTTTTGAAATTTTCCGTTTCCCGGTAAGTTTATGTCGGTATCCCGGGAAATGTTTTTACTTTAGTAAGGATTTCAGTGGTACTGATTAGAGATGGCTCGGGCTGACTTTTTTGCAGCCCGGACCGCCCATGGCCCGGAACCTCCGGCCCAGTAGCGGTAACCTGACACGCGACGATTTAGTGTAATGAATTAATTTGCATAAATACACGTGACGATTTAGATACAGTAGCGGTAACCAATAGCTCACAGCAACTCGATCATCCCAAAAATTAAGCCCGGCCCGCTCAAAACCCATTGTTTTATGAACCTTTAGCCACATTTAAAAGAAAACTGAAAGTCGAAAGGGATTTCAAAAATTGGTAGCTGCTCGTTGGCGGCCCAATTAAAAACAAAAAATAGAACTGGGCCGTTAGCGGACCACTAGAAAGGCCGGTTAACGGCTTGTCAGCGGGTCTCTTAGCGGCCCATGCCATCTCTAGTACCGATATCTATCATTCCGACATAAAAATGCGTTAGTTTTGCGTCACTGCAAATTAAAACTTTTTTTGCTTACTAAAAATTATTTTTCCAAATTCGCAATATTTTTTATAAAACGAAATGCTCGTGAGATCAACATTTTTTCTTCAATTTGTCGAAAAAATGGAAAAACTCAAGCTAAGTTTGTCAAAACAACATAACACAATGTTAAAAAATAATCAAGCTCGAAAAATTTTTTCGCAAAAATTTCCCCGGAATTTCCCGAATCTTGGAATTCCCGACAAATATTTTAATAATTTTCCGCTTCCCGGTAGAGATGACTCGGGCTGACTTTTTTGAGGCCCAGACCGCCCACGGCCCGGAACCTCTAGCCCAATAACCGTAACCGGCCCGGCAACTCATGCTAAAAATAAGGCTACCCAGCCCGCCCAAAGCCCATTCATTTTACGAACTTTTAATCAAATTAATCTTACTCAAGGGATTTCAAAAAGTGTTAGCGGCCCAGTGATAAGCAAAGATAGAACCGGGCCGTTAGCGGACTAATAAAAAGACCGGTTAACGGCTCGTTGGCGGGTCTTTTAGCGGCCCATAGCGTTTCTACTTCCCAGGTATAAGTTATAAAAATCCGAAAAAAAGGGAAACCCCGCAAGCCTAGCTGTTAGCAGGACTTTTTGTCGGTCCGCTAACGGTCCAGTTCTATTGCTTTTTTCTAGCATTGGGCCGCTACAACAAGCCACAAAACCATTATTGAAAACCGTTGGAATTTATTCATTTTTAATGATACGCTCAAGCGATTTGATTTTGCAAACTAAAGCTTTCTTTGTTGGGCAACTTGTGTTTAATTTTTGCTCTGCAAGTGCAACTCGAGGTTGAATGCACCGAAATAGCGAATGCAAGTCGTTTGACTGGCTCAATGTAGATTTGGGTTTGATCTTCGAAGGCATCAATTTGTGCAAGGTTTCTGTGGCTCGCTATCATTTTGACATTTTGTGGTAAAAAATTGAAAATATTTTTTGGGTACTGCTGCTGCCACAATGAATTAATCACCTTCGTAGTTCATTTCTTATTGCGATGACTGGTAAAGTCCTAGCTCAAGGTTAAAATATCTGTTAAAAAGCAAACTGTTTCTCCCGATTTGATATTAGAAACAACAAAGAATGGGTCCTTTTATTAGAAGGTTACCGC
The DNA here is from genome assembly GCA_964006365.1 of Trididemnum miniatum. Classification (NCBI taxonomy): domain Eukaryota; kingdom Metazoa; phylum Chordata; class Ascidiacea; order Aplousobranchia; family Didemnidae; genus Trididemnum; species Trididemnum miniatum. The sequence goes on from OZ023244.1 coordinate 2,658,637, forward strand.
ACCTATTTTTCGACAGTAGGCTACCGAGCGTACCCATGTTGTTGGCAGTTGGCACAGTAAATCAAAAGAGTAAGCCTAATAAAATCTAACCCTGATTCGCACTAACTTACAATTTTAAAAAGTGTGTGACCGAAATACTCTCATCATAAACGTGTTTTTCAGGATTTTACTCAACCCATATTCGCAATAGCAATTATGAAGCAAAATTACGTAGCCAAAGAATAAAAAATCAGTTTTTTTGCGAAAAAAAAACGACTCGTATTTTTTAACTTATAACACTAGTCCGAACGTAACCACACTGTTGTGCCTGACCAATGACATAAGCTAGTTTAAGTTTATGTCATTGGCCTGACCAACGAACTAACGAACGTAACGTAACTAGCAGAAGCGTATTTAAGGGGAAGGAGGCCATGGGGTCATGCCCCATTGCCAGCCCATTGAAAAAAATGTGGAAATTATGGGCCCCCCCTCTTTAAAAAATTCTCGCTACGCTACTGATTACGTTATATTCTATTTTTTATGAACACACAGCTAAGATTACGTGCCTAAAATGCAAATTAGGCTGATTGAAAACGCGATTGATGTCGGTTCGCTTAATTAAGACTTTTCCTTACACTTGTTTCATAAATGCGGGCAGGCGGCAGCATGTATTGAAGTAGTGCCAGGGCCGGATCCAAACAATGAGAGGTCCTCGGCTATTTGATCACACTGATTGGAATAACAAAAAGAAAAAGGTTTGCACGTCGATCTTCAGATGTCCTGTTTTACTTGAAAATATCAGTGAAGAGCGAAAGAAAGGACTTTTTTTATTGTTCGTGATGAGGCCCCTTATTTTCTTCGAGGCCCTAGGCTTCAGCCTGCTTAGCCTATAGACAAATCCGGCCCTTAGTGGTGCTGCACAGTGTACACCTTTAAAAAATGTTCACCGCAAGCCATTGTCTACTCGGCCACGTTGTTCTAAAACTTAACAAAATAATTATGTAAGTGGCATTGCAAAATTGAAATATGTGCTGTTCAGTATTGTAATGAAAAAAATATTGATACATGCTAGTTGATAAATTACAACAATGTAAAACCTACACTGGCACAGCTGAATAAAATTTGTAATCAGCTGAATAGTTTCCTTCCGACTCCGTTTTTTCCACTGTAATTGTGTCTTTCTCTACTTTTTCTTCTACTTTCTTTTCCGATTTTTCTCCTTCCTCTTCTTTTATCATTGCTTCTTCCTTTGTTCCTTTGTTCTCTTCGTCTTCTGAGGCCGGCAGATCCCAACCTGATTTCGATTGAAATCCTTTTTTTTTACTTGTTTTACCACTTTTGCGATGCTTTCTTTTTGTCTCATGTTCTTCTGCTTCATTTTCATTCTTTTCGGAGAGCGTGGTGTTGACCACAATATTTAGTGTGTCAAGGAAGGCTTGAAATATATTTGGATACGAAGCACTTTCGTATATCTTGACTTTTTTCGATCTTCTTTCGCCACGAGTTCGTCTTTTTGCTCGTATGGGCGACACATCATCGGTGTCGTCGTCGTCTGCAAAGTGAATTTCATCTGGTTTACTGCCTGTTGTTGGCACGGAGGAGTCGAGGCTTGATTTTATAGACATGGCACTCGTTCGAAATCCTGATTTGGTACAACGTTTTCCTAAAGAACAAGATGTTATCAATAGATGTCTTGACGAAATCAAGCAGAAATGTGATCATCATCAGGATGCAATGATGAAAAGATTGAACAAAAAACAAGTTCAACAAAGCGTAGGCCTACTGTATATGACACTTTTTTATGACAAAAATCTTCATTAAGTATCTTGAGTATACACGGCATAGAGCTATAAAGCTTTTCGGGAACAAAGACGGACCCAAAAGGGGCAAAAAGACTATAAACACCTTAAAGTAGTAGTAGTAGTACTGTAGTAGTACATCTATTTGTCGATTAATTTCAAACTACAACGCAGTAAATCACCAATAAAAATATATTTAAAATCGCCCAGCAGGCTGTTCTGGAGGTACGCTAAAATTATAGAAAATAAAATCTTATTCAAATGTGGCGAAACAGCCGAATAAGATTTTATTTTTTATAGTTTCAGCGTCCTCTGCTGGCGCACACCATAAACTCTCTGCTTGGCGCAACGGTTAAATCACAATAACTTAAATTTCACAGTGTATAATATACATAGTAGGCTACATTGGTTCTTCAATATTTCCACAGTAGACGCACAAACCCACAAAATAAGCATTTTTTCAATTCTTAACTCCTCGTAAAAAGCCTGGGTCCTCCACAGCTAGATCCAGTTTTTGTAGGGTAGAAACTACGATTAGAGTAAATATAAAAGTCGGATATTATCTCTCAATTCTGACAGCCTGGAAAGGTCGGAAGTTAATCAGTTATGGTCTGTAAACTAAAATTTAGGGTGAAGCTTGAGCTCTTCCACTTTTCCCCTGAATGCACCAATACAATTCATACAATTAAGAATCAAACCTTCGTTATATTCACGGAAGTACGCCGAAGCGAGTAACGTGTAGAGGACCCCATCTCCGCAATCTAACGGTTGAGTAACACAGCTCGACGGAAACGTTGCAGCGGTGGAGAGCCGTGGGCGACTGCGTTCGATTGACCAGCCCGGGAATAGAACCCAGACTTCTCCCGTCGATAGCGGTAAACTACTTCGTAAACTGGCTAGTTAATTCCTACCAGCGATAATCCAGCCCCCAACGTTACATCACCTACCAATAATCAACTCACTTTTGTCATATTTTGGTGAACTTGGTTCAAGAGAATCACGTTTTGGCAAATTGCCAAACATGGTAGACGCTAATGAGCTTTTGGAAGCTATGGAAAAAAATTTGTTGCGCAAGGACATTGTTGCTGAATGTAAATAACAGTGGTTCATCATATAACCACAACACTATCTAAAACTTTACCAACAAAACAGCAAAATTAAGAAAAACCAAATAGTTGCACTGGAGAACCATGGGAAGACCCTTTTTCACACCGGTCTCAAACAGAAATGTTACCTAGTAACCGGTTAAAGTTAGATTAACACTCAAAAACCAAGAAATGCAGAAAACAATTTGCGAGGGACAAGACTTTTTCACTGGACTTTGCTCTTTTTGGTAGGCCGCCCGCTAATATAGCAACAGGAAATATCCTAGAAAAGAAATGATGCAGACAGATTAAGGATGGGAATGTAACAAAGAGTCTTTATATACAGTATGAAATGAGTCTAGCTTGAATCTAAATCACATTTGACGCATGTACCGGGTGGTTGCTAAGCTTACTTCGCAGTCTTTTTCAGTTACTGTTGAATCTTCAGTTCAATATTATTTGAAAATAACTTCAGTTATTTATATTTTATCTAGCTTGGATTGGCTGTGACTTTTCTTACGGAAAACAAATTATAAGCCCGTATCTAAGCAAGTAGCCTTCCCTAACAAAAATATAACCGACATTTTTTGTCGAAATCCCTTGATAAACGGGGGTATTCCCCATCGGGAGAAGTGATTGCAACATCAGGAGGAGTCATTGATACAAAGTTATTTCCTTTGTCAGGACCGTTCCACCCGTTAGTCGATTTTTCCGACGTTGTTGATTCACGACTGCAAAGAAACAGATTACGAAGCATGGTAATACTTGATCTAGTCTCAACAAAGATTTCAAAAAGTGAGAGAGATTTTTAAAATTAAGCTAAAGCAGCATCGCGGGGAAGAGTAGAACCCAGGTTTAATGATTGTAATGTAATGACCTTGGACTTCACTATGTTGGCAGAATAGTAAACTAGAGTTACCGTATTTTTACTGCACAAATGAAGGGCAGGTTATTTGAAAGTCATCACGTCCGCAGATGTCCAATTTTCCACCCGAAATCAAGTGAAGAGCAAAAAAGGTCATCATGTCCGCATGCCGTAGTTGGAGCTAAAGCTTCCCCGAAAATTTCGTGTAAGCATGATTTGACATGTTGTCAATGTTCAAAATGCCGAAAAGGAGGACATTTGGGCATTTTTTAATATCCTCGGAGGGCAAATTATTTTTTGTTAAAAAGGAAGACATGTCCTCCAAAAAGAGGACGTATGGTAAGCCTAGAGTAAACTTAACTGAAAGATAAATAAGTTTACTCTCATACCAACAAGGTGGAGTCCAAGATCATTACGTCACAATACAAAAACGTGGGTTCGACTCTTACCAGCGATGTTGTTTAAGTTTAATTTTAAAAATCTCCCTTACTTTTTGAAATGTTTGTTGAGACTGGATCAGGTAGGCCTACTATCGTAAACCCTCCCTAGCACAGTTATCTTTCAGACATGTTCAGTTGTTCTCTGCTTGATTCTCCACTAGAGGTTTTTAATAAAACGCTACGAAAAAACAACCGAATCTCCGTCTTCCGAATTATGAAAAAAATTTCATACCCTGGTAAACGGTGCAGCTGGGAGTTAATTAGCAATTTTAATACAAATATCAAAGGCCAGAAACAGCTAAAAACACTTGGAAAGACGTTTTGGCTTACCACTGGTGCCATTGTCAACAATACAAGCCTACGCTGAAATGGGTCTTATTTTCAATTATTTTAATCAATTTTGAAAAGTGTTTTTAGCTGTTTCTCTATCATACCTGTTCCGAATTCTTTTATAAATCATACGAGCGACTATAGCCCATATTGTCACTGCTACCGATACAACTAACACTGTTGCTACTATTCCAATTATCGAAGACAATTGCGAAGGCTTAGGAACGGAGCAAAAACCAAACACATTCGTGGGGTTGCTTTTTCCGCTGCAAGAAACAGCTTGAATCTAAAAAACACTTTATTATTCCGCTACCGTCCTGATGGGTGTTGCAACCAGGCCTACTATTGTTCTTTTTTACTCCTCTTTGCTCTTTTCCTACCTGCATGCCATATCGTTAATCGTTTTATTGCCTCTTTTCTTGTACCGTTTTTATATTTTCTTCGTCTTATCCTATTCTTAATCGTGTTGACGTGCAGAAATAAAATGCACTACTACGGAGGTAATTCTTGAAGAAAAAACGTTTGATATATGTAACAGAAATGCAACTGCGCAAACATGTTAACATAACTGCAGACCGTGAACTACACTGTTTCGACCTTTTAGGTCTCTCATCATGGCAGTTCTAGTAACAGATTTTCGTTGGTTCTAGCCAGGGCTGCGAACTCGAACTTGAACTCGAAAGAACTCGATCATTTTGCCGAACTCGAACTTGAACTCGAAAAAATATTTTTTCTGAACTCGAACTCGCATAAAACTGTTCGAGTTCATTAGAAAGATATTTAAATTGTTGATAAGAAATAAAAGATCACTACGAAATATAGTTTGTTGTTCAAGTAGTCGCAATCCGTGTAAATTAAAGTTATGATTTTACCAAAAGAAAAGCTGCATGTCGTTTATTTGTTCATGCCATTGTGACCTATAAAGTCCAGGGCTGCAAACTTCAACTTGAACTCGAACTCGCTGAACTCGGTCATGTTTGCCGAACTCTAATTTGAACTCGAAAAATAAAACTCGAACTTGAACTCGGACTTGCAAATATCTCTTGAACTCGGTTAAAAATCGATCGAGTTCGCAGCCTTGTTTTCTAGCTTCTAGTCATAGCTCCAAACCATACACAAAACATCCTTCTACTAGGACATATTTTTTTCTTGAGTAAACGTCGGTCACACTAACTGCACTGCGATGAGACATAAAAGGTCGAAACAGTGTTCACTGCCAACAGTAACGTTTGACATTATTTTTACCGTGCATTTATAATTCCATTTTTGATTCTATCACATCCCAAAACATAAGCAGCGTTGAAAATAGACTACTAGTAAATTTTTATCACAAAAGTATGAAAAAGATCACTAATAATTACCTTAAACCTGACCATATTCAAACCGGTGACTTCGAATTTGCTTAAATCGTATTCCGTTCGAACGTTTCCAGCGTTGGGGGCAAATGTAAGGGCTCCAGTGGGGTTGACGACCATCACACTGTTTTCTTTACCAAACGTTAGCTGCCAAAAAAAAATCATTGCAGATCGAGTTAGCCAGTTGTAGTTTTTTCGTTTTATGTAGCCTATCGCTGTCACCACCACGCATCAGGAGAATGATTTGGAGACTATGAGACATTTTTTCGCACAAAAAAATCAAATCAAATCCATTATACTCGCGGTATTACGCCGAAGCGTGGCGAGATCCATTTCCGCGCTTATCGCTTGGGCAATACAGGTCCGAAGAAACGCCCCAGTGGTGACGAGCAGTGGACGACACTGTGTCCAATTTGATCAGTCCGAGAATCAAACTCCAGACCTCCCGCACTGTTGGCGGTGTTCGTAACCACTACACCGACCGGCCGGTGTTTTTTTCGCCCCATGTTTGTTTTATTTCTTTGGTTAAAATACCTTGCAAAGTCCTACCACACAGCTACACGAGTCGCTTGCCGCGTGGCCGCATTGCCGTCAAAGCCGCTTTAAAAGTGACGAGTACCATAAGCTTGTTGAAAGTGCTGGTTTCGGAATTACGCGCGTTGCACGGCGGCATCTGGTCATGTGATTTTGAAAAAAGTTGAGCGACCCATGTATTCAGTATTCAAGAAACTCGCATTTTGTGCTTGAGGTAAACAAAATGTCGAATAAAAATTTAGCACTTCCAAGTTACATGGTGGTAGACTTGCCGTAGAGAGGGACAGCGCTGTTTCGGGCTAGAAGAAGTCGTCATGACTTCCCGTCCATTAGGCCGGGAAGGACATTGCTTTTTTAGTTATGGTGATAGACTGGTACATGTCATGTACATTAAAAGAAGGCAAAACACAACACAATATTTCTCCTAAATTTACGTTTCGATAACATTTACCGTACTTTGTATTTAGTTGCATATTTACCCTCCTATCACGAGAAAGCGATCAAAGCGCTATACAAGCTCGCTTAGGAGTTGCCAGTCATCTGTCTACCACACCAAGATGGGGAAATCCCGCTAAGTGCCTTTCTCAACGGCACAACAAGTAAACTTGCCGGCTTGTGCTCCACACTGTCCTTTTAATGCTGAGCGTCAAGCAGGGAAGCTGTGAATACCAGTTTTAAAGTCATTTGTTTGACCCGACTCGGAATCAAATCCAAGTTTTCAGCTCTCGAGGCGGACGCTTCATACCACTCGTCCACGTGAGCTGTTAGATCGGCTGTTATCAGCAGCTATAGCCGCCATAAAACGTTAAACATTTTCAATCTACTGGTATGTGCCGACCCCTTAAAGGCTGCTCAGTACGACCAAAATCCATCTCCTATTTTAATCTTTATTAAAACAAAAATCTCACTTCGTAATGACTGATGTGGGATTCGAACCCATCATGGACCCATTCTACCACGCAGAGGTCCCGGTTATCGGCTGTTTTCACGTCATACGACACAGCTTGCATGACTGGACCAGGTACCGGTATATTGTCCAATAAAACGGTCCGCAAAATTTTTTTGATTTTGAAATCGATGCATCCTGTGACAGAAGCCACTACCTGTGATGAAAATAAAAATTCAATGCAATTTGACTGACCAAAGGCACCGCCACGGGCGGGGGTAGGTCTCGGGTTCGATTACGGGAATGGTTCAATAGGAACCGTACCGCCAACGGCTTGCCACCGCTGCGACGTTTCTTCGGAGCTGTGTTGCCCAGGCACTAAGCAGCCCAGGCACCAAAAGCAGTATTACGCCGAAACGTGCTACTTGTGACACACTTTGCGAGTATAAATGGAGGTTTGATTTTGACAAAATAACGCCTTGAGAAAAGCATATCAGCACTTAAATAGTGAAGAACAAAGGTGGTAAGCAAGCTCGTATAAAATGTTCATACTAATTTTTCACGGCCTGATTTGCAAACCAATATGGGTTTAAATCAGTAGCCTAATAAGTTTGCAAGCTTGAAATCTTGGCCAAAAAATGCATGTCTGCATAAGAATCGAACCAGGAAACAGCACTTTCACTTACATGGAAGAGGAGGTTGCATTCAATGCAGCATAGATAAAAAAAGTTACTCGTTTGTGGGAGCCAATTTTGCGGTGAAATAATTAAGAGAGGAGGGTTGGAGAGGGCCCCGTCACCTTCCCAAACATAAATGCTTTCGTCCACGAACTTGATATAGGATATGATGATGTCATTACGCTGATGAGTGTTGACGCCATCACGCTGTTAAGTTGTACCTCACTCCTTTTAACCTTATACAGTATGTTTTAGATTGGTCGTTTGACCTTTGATTAGTGAAAGCAAATTTGGTTAACAAGCATTGCCGCTGTGACTTGAACAGCTCAGATGGCCGAGTGGTAAGAGCGTCCGCCTCGGGAACTGTAGACTCAAGTTTGCCTCTCAGTCGGATCGAACCAATGACTTAAAAATTGGTATTCACAGCTTCCCTGCTTGACGTTCAGCGTTAAAGGGACATAGTGGAGAACAAGCCGGCAAGTTTACTTGTTGTGCCGTTGAGAAAGACACTTAGCGGGATTCCCCCATCTTGGTGTGGTAGACAGGTGGCCGGCAACTCCTAAGCGAGCTCGTTACAGCGCTTTGATCGCTTTCTCGTGATAGGAGGATGAATATGCTACTAAATACAATACAAAAATACTACTCTTGCACGTCTCAGAGCGCAAATGAATTCTAAGTACGTCATCAGCTTAAACTTTGAACACCTATTTTTGGTTAAACTAAATTTAAATATTTTTACTGTCAGTGTTGTTTTCGTCGTATTTTTTAACATCTTTGGTAAAAAAATGATAGTAGCCTTCAGTTCGACAAAAAATATAGCCACAGTAGTTTTCAAACCAACCGTTTCGACAACAAGAATTCAGCTGTCACTATCAACAGTGTAAGCAAGACAGTATACAAAATTGAAAAAAAACTTTTTAGTTTCGTACTGCCTTAATTGCTTACAATGCTGATGATGACCGCTGAATCTATGCTGTCGAAGCATCCAGTTTCAAGAATTAGTGAATTTCTGGGGCTTCATTTTTCTCCTCAATTTAAGAATGGAATGTATTATGCTTCTAACCAGTGAGGGCACGATAAACCTTTCTGTAGTAAGGCGATAACGATAATCGATAATTTCAAAAAAGCACTGGGCGATACCGATTCGATAAATCTCAATTTCTTACAGCGATATCGGTTGTGGTAAATTCTTCCGATAACTGTTGCGGTAAATTTGGAATGTGTTTGACGATTTTTTTTTTGCAAGTCAAATTGCAAAAATGTATTTCTAGATTTTTCAAGAAAGGAAAGCAGTTAGTTAGTTAGTTAGTTAGTTGCATATTTACCCTCCTATCACGAGAAAGCGATCAATGCGCTATACGAGCTCGCTTAGGAGTTGCCAGCCATCTGTCTACCACACCAAGATGGGGGAATCCCGCTAAGTGCCTTTCCCAACGGCACAACAAGTAAACTTGCCGGTTTGTTCTTCACACTGTCCCTTTAATGCTGAGCGTCAAGCAGGGAAGATGTGAATACCAATTTTTAAAGTCATTGGTTCGACCCGACTCGGAATCAAATCCGAGTCTACAGCTCAAGAGACAGACGCTGTATACCACTCGGCCATCTGAGCTGTGACGCTCTATACCACTCGGCCATCTGAGCAGTTCACGGACTCTGCCGTGACATTAAACAAAACAAAGAGAGATTTTTTTAAATTGCAACAAGACTTTATGGACACCGTGTGTTTTTTCCATAGCGCCAACTCACTAACTTTGAACACTGTGCGCATAAAGAACCGTTTATCGCGATAATTTATCGGCGATAACAAAATATAATGCAAAAGCGACATCGGTAAATAATTAATCAAAACTATTTCGAGCGATAACGACAATCGGTAATAAATTATCGCAGATAACTATCACCGATATAGTATCTCGATAAATGCCCATCTCTGCCTCCAACTCACCGTAATAACGTAGGGTATTCCAACTTGCAAGGCAAGCACAAGATCCGTTTTTCCAAGAGCAGAGGCCACCGTCATACTGCTGTTTGAAGCGACTGTAGCCTTTCAAATGATACGAGTTGTAAGATACCCCAAGAAAAAAAGGTAAAAAAGTTTGCTGTTAATTGCAAACTTTGGCAAACAGTGCAACTGGGGTTACTTAGCCACTTGATTACCAATATAGCCAACAAACAGTCAAAAACCCACCCATGGGCGCCTCTTAGCATCATGGCAAAATACGCAGCTCGGCGTAGGCTTAAAGCGTTGACAACGGCACCAGAAATGAGACGAAACAAGCCCAAGTGTTTTAGCTGTTTCTTTGCTGTGTTATTTGTAATCAAATATCACACACACTTCATAGCATTGATAATAATAATTTACCCAAGTAGGTATTCTGAGTTATTTCGATTTAAAAAAAATTGAAGACAGCAGTACAGTGCAAGACAGTACTGTCAAACTTTAGCACTAGAGAGAAAAAATGTAGGCAGACCTTGCGCAGTTTTGAACCCAGGCTTTCAGCTGTCCATGCTTTAAACCTTTTGATCAAGTAATTGTAACACAAGCAATCGCAATGGCAGCTTACTGAGTAGCGGGCGACTCAATCATAATATTTACTATTATTTTAAACTGCGTTGGTTGGCGTAATGGTTGGAGACATCGTTTTCGGCGCGGGAGATTTTCGGTTTGATTCCCGGGCAGGTCAAATCGGACACCGCTGCGACATTTTTTCGGAGCTGTGTTGTCCAGGCATTTAGTCGCGGAGATGTAGACCGGCCACTAGTTACGAGCTTCTGCGTATAATACCGCGAGTATAATAAAGACCTTTTTAATCTACATTAATATCAGATTGAAACTGACTTACAATGACAGACATGGTAGTGTTTTTCCCAATTTCTGGTGGTATAAAAGCATTCCAACGAAGTCGAAGAGAACTGCTGTTGCAATTCACTTGTTCCATGCTGATGATGACTAAATTAACAACAAAACGTGTTAAATCTCGGGTATTGCCCTCTCAAACGAGCGATGATGATTTTGGGGCGCGTATACATAGACCTCAGTGAAGTTACCCCGTGCTTGTGCCCGTGAAAGGGTCTAACATCTCTTGGGGATGAATGGTGTAGCATGCAATATACACGTGTTGGCAAAATAAAATGGTTTTAAGAATTTTTCGTGAAATAGGAATTGACATCGCTACTTGTGTCTGGTTCGAGGGCAGAGTTTCTGTTTATGCTCACTTCGAAAAAACTTTTGTATAAAAAGTCAATAATCAAATTTTCACCATACTCGCTATTCGCCGAAGCGTGTAACGAGTGGCAGGGTCTATCTTTGCGGCTAAGCGCTTGGTCAACGTAAGAGCTTTGACCAAACATCGCAGAAATGGCGAGCCATTGGCGACACTGTGCCAATTAAACCGGTCCGGGATGCTTATTTCGGAAAGGTTCTACAGAAAATTTTTTGTTTATTGCATCCCCACCACTCAACCCCATCCCAACATAGACACAAAGGTAAAGGTACGGTAGAACGGGTGCTAAGCACACATTGTGTAGGCCATTCTCATTTGGCAGCCCATTACAAATATCAATCATGAATGATTGAACGCTGTTGGAGGGCATACAAGACGAAAAACAGACATACACTTAACCCTTCGCACTTCCGGTTGTGCCGAGCGTCTGGCGGGAAGCTGCGAATACTACTTTTAAAGTCTTCAGTATGACCAACCGGGAATAAATCCCAGTCTACCGGCTACCAAGCGGACGCTCTTACCGATACACCAAGCGCCGGTTATACGAAACCAAGCACGTTGAGAATGAAACCAAAACCTGGCGCAGCACCGAACCCAGGCCCCGTGTGTAACGATCCAGCGTACTGACCGATACGTCACGCCGCTGTTGCAGGTACTAGTACAATTTTTCTATTTAGTCATTTCGATCGAGCCCTATCTTTTTCTGTAATACCATTACGAAATATGCGCCCTGGATCGAATCCAAGGGTCTGCACCGATAGCAATGCATTTAACCTTTACGTCTAAAAATAATTTACTTACAATCATGCTGACATGCAAAATAAGCTTGGTCCGTATCACAATTTGTCTTGCGCATGTACGCGGGCGCTTGGGAACGGGGTTGCTCTAATGAAAGTTGTTCGCACAGAGTCTGTTCCGGTGTGGGGTAAGTAGGGTCTGAGACCACGGATCCGTCATGAGTAAACCACAACCTTTTTCCTTCATACGAAGTAAACCCCAAAAATACGCTCAAGTCTGTAAAAATAAAGACTTTTTTATTTTGTTTGACGGATCTGTATTCTCGTTTATAATTACAAACTAAGTGCTAAATAAAATTCGAACTCAGAACAATTAAGTAAGTCATCAGTAAGTCAAGAATATTGCGAAACTTTTGCTGATAGTCAGATCAGAACTGATTTCGGAAGAATTTTGAACGTATAAGCCAGCATGATCATGACTCCTATACATCTGTTCGATGAAAAGGGAGGAACATTGGCGAATGCAGGAAAGGGTATGAGAGGGTTCAGCTCCACTCCACATTTTTAGTTATATATTTTAAAACATAGCACTTCGACATTTTTAAAAGACGCACAAAACTGTGAAGAATTTTTTTGACTCTCAACCTCCCCTCCAAAAAAATTTAATCCGAACACGGACAGAATTCTTTTGATGTATTTATCTTTGATGAACACAAGCAGACATCTAGATTGTTTCATAATTCGATGCCAAGGATAATCTTAAAAGTTTTTAAAAATCTGTTTGAATTGCAGCCTAATTATCAAAGAGAAACAAGAGCGTAGAAGAAGAGCGCTTGAAGAAGTAGAAGAAAAACAGCGCTTGAAGGAGAAGAAAAGCGCTTGAAGGCTGGTCTGAATTGGAAGGATGCCCGCAATAGAAGTAAATGGAAAGAGAGAGTGCAAGCAGTTTCCATGAGGTCAATCCGGCTACCTCCATTAAATGGGGACAACACTGGATAATGGCTTCATCATCATCAACATTATCACTTTCTCAAAACGGAAAGAGATCTCATTTCCAGAATTTGTCACCTTAATTATTATTGCTTGAATTAAACTAAAAGTACTTTTACTAATTTACCGCTGGTGTTATCGGCTAGATATGTCCGTAACTTGGTTAAAACTTCATCAATCTCGAAATCAGATTTAGGTTCCCATAAATAGCCACCAATAGAGGAGCACTGTTGTCTGGCCTCATTTGCATTTGTCATTAGTTGTTTAGAAACAAGAAGCGATGAGTTTGTAGCGATGATTGCATTTGTTGTGCATTCTGCAAATAATTTGTAGTGCAGTGTAAATGTGCAAGACTTCCGACCTCAGCCGTATGGAAGGAGGATGGGAGCTTTTGTCCCGAGCACCCAAGTGTTAATACGGCCCTGCCTTCGACATATTCACTACGAGTTTATTCAGCTTAAGACGAACTAAAAAATACACATCATCTTCCATTAAAAGGATGAGGTAAATCTCACGGCATTATAGGCGATATATATACGACAATCGTTGAATATCAATATACCGGTAGTAACTTATAAACTCAAGTTATTTTCAAACTACTGAACAAAAAGTTCAGCAGTAATTGAGGGAGACTGCCAAGTGAACTTGCGCTCTTCAAGCCAGCAGCTACCCGGTATAAATGTCAAATACGATAGGCTCTAATTGTGAATCGAACCCGTCTCATAAGATCTGTAACAAGAGCGCGACCGCTAGGCTATTTTACTGACAATGACAGCGCCTGACCCAGCAATTTGACTCAAGTACCGGTACTATCTATCAGACAAAATAACAGAAGTACGGTATTTACGCAAATACCTATGTTTCATATTGATTTTAACGTTGTTTTTTCTAGGCGTCGACTTATTACAGTTTGATGAAGAACATAATTATTTAGTTGTTAATCAAATCAAAATCTAATCTTGATCATGCTCGCGATACTACGCCGATGCGTTGCAAGGAGCGCTGCCTGGCGGGGCCCGTCTCCCCGGCTTAGCGCCTAGACGACAAAGCTTCGAAAAAACATCCCAGCAATGGCGAGTCGTTGGCGACACTGCTTCCTATTTGATCACCCCGGGTATTGAACCCCAGACCTCCCGTACCGTTAGCGGTATTACCCCCCACACCCATCTCGCCATCTGCCAGTACTTATTCGTTAAAAAGATGTTTTCCTTTGTCTACGGTAGGCTACAATTTCTTTCAACGAATTTTAAACCAATTTACTTACCATCTTGGGTTTTCATGCTCTTAATCTGTTCCACCAGGAACAGAAAAAAAGCAAATTTAGCCAATTGTTTCATACGCGAGAGACTCTGCAACAACAAGGCTCATTTTCAGAACGCTACCGTATTTTCCATGTCTACAGAAGAAAGCAGTCGACTAAAATTGGGCCTATGACAAGGTAAGCCTACTTTACCAAGATTGCAAGCTTATTCTGAAGTCTACCTTAGCCTACCGCAAACGTTTCATTTAATTATTTTTTGAAAACAGTGCTAAGAAAAGTTTCTAATTCGTTAAATTCAGGGGTTCGCAACATGGGGACACGGTGTATTAATGGGGGTCACCAGGGCATGATTTATTACTTTGGTATTTAACCGCTCGAGACCAGCGGACGGCGGTAACTGCTACGAATGAAATACCGACAAAAATTTTATTGGTGAGCGGGAGCCACTGGTGTTCTAGCAGGGCATACAAACCGTACCGTGAAAGGTTGAGAATCACAACTGCTCCAGTTCATATAGACATCAACAAACCTCGTGCAAATGTGGTAAAACTTATACTTTTCTGCGGATACTCTTCAAATTTCAATTTCACTCCACGTTCATAACCAAAAAATGATGGAATTTTACACCTACAATACGGTACTTTGTCCACAGTTTTTGCAATGTTATTTTTAGTACAATTGTGTCGAGATAATCAACACACAATCGGTACTTACTTATTAATTTGCCATTGGTAAAGTAGAGACGACCTTTATAATTAAAACAAAATGAATTGGGCAAGATCTAATGGGCATTCTTTTGTGACACTTCATCTTCTCCACTTCTTGGTTCCATAGATTGGGGAAAAATTGAAAGCGACTGACTGAGGTGGCTGTACAGTGTACACCCGGGTTCGATTTCCATTGGAGCAGGGCCGGCGCCAAGGGGGGGCCTGGCCCCCCAATCGACATGCCTGGCCCCCCCAATCAACACGCTTACCCTTTTGAAGACAGCGGCTTTTGTGCTTAATTTCAAACTTTGGCCTCCCCCTAAGTCGACTGCTCTGCCGCCGGCTCTGGATTGGAGTCAGATCAAACACTTAAATATCTTCGGAGTACAATAAATATGGGACGAAAATAGTTGAAGGAGGAAAATAAAGGAACAATAATTCTTATAACTGGACGTTTTGACACCATAGACTCGGCTGTCATCATCAGCAGCGTAAGCAAGGTAGAACAAAACTGAAAGTACTGGTACGCATACAGTGGCTTAGCGAGAAATTTTAAAAGGGGGGCCATAATTTCTACATTTTTTTTTTCAAGCGTATTTTTTTCGGCAGAACAAAGTTGAAACTGATTGAGAAGCAAGAAAGGCTCTAGGGGGGTCCGGGGGCATGCTTTCCCGGAAAATTTTTGAAAATTTACGGGCTGTAATGGCTATTTTAGTGCTTTTTGAATAATTTTCACGCAAATCTTGTTTAAATTTTTGACTCCAATTCTGTGTGCTTCAATAAATACGACGCATTTTGTTCGCACATTTTTAATAATGCATGCTCAAGGCGTAAGGCTTCGCTATCGAAGAGGTTCGAATTTATGGAAAAATTGTGTACATCAAAAACATTTTTGAAAATGGCTGGTGGGGGATGCATACCCCTTATCCTATTCCCAAGATTCGCCCCTGGCCATAAGCTACAGAAACCATCAAAAGAGTCTGGCATATTTCAGTCACTTGGCACCATTAATTTTTTATTTTCAACAAGCTTAGTTTCTTTAACGTACAATTCTGTGTAGTTTGGGATGGAGTAGAGTGGTGGTAACAGAATAAACAAAAAATTCATTACTCGCAGCACACTCACGCAACTGTTCTAGCCAATCACATCGCCGAAAAGCAAAGTGGAAACTTTTTCTGCAACCATTTCAAAATATGCTACCGCGGGGCCGTAGCCACGGGGAGGCTATTGGGGGTTAAGCCCCCCCCCCCCAAACATTTATGTCGAAATGATAACTGCATTTAAACTCAATGGATTATAATTTTTTTCAAGATAGCTGCTTCAATTGACGCTAAGTTTAAATCTCGAGACTAATTTCTGATTCGCATCCTAGTACTAAAAGCAGAAGGTTTCAATTTTCACCGTTAGACAGACTGCAGATGTCTGAGTGCTGGGCAACTGTACAGTACATACTGTAAACCAGAGATTATAACCTTTTTTGTTTTCTTTACCCCTTGCCGATTGAAAAATTACAACTTAACCCCAGCGCAACACTTTCACCTTTTCAATACTGTCGAAAATTGAAGTTTGTTTCAGTATATACTTCAAAAAAATTAACTCCTCGTTTGGCAAAACTTACTCCCGGTTAAGAACCGCTGCTGCTGTTAACTCAGCCACAAAATTTGCATTACGAAAACACAACCTCTGTTAATAAGCAATCGCAGGCATTATTAAGAGACAATGGATTCAGAGCTCTATCGCTCAAATATGATGATGGTGTGAAAGCCAAATAAAAAAAGCACCGAAACCAAATCTTCCTTATGCTCGCGCTATTACGTCGAAGCATGCAACAAGTGCCATCTTCCGATCTCCGCGACTTAGCAACTGATCTACTCAGCTCCGAAAAAACGTGGCAGTGGTGGCGAGCCATTGGCGACGTTGCGCCGATTTGACCGTCCGGGAATCGAACCCTTTACCTTCCACACCGATAACCAATGCGCTTAGTAACTGAGCTAACGGCCGGGAGTCCAAAAAAGCCAATTATACCAAGTAAGCTAACTCTGTTGGGTTAAACCATGTTAAACTAAAGTTAGAACATTAGCGGGCTTAGTAGATTTTTTCAGTGATTAACTGGAAAAGTAAAAGAAGAAAAATGTAGATTGTTTGTAGGTTCGTTTCTTTCTAGAACTAATAGGCAAACTACGCCGCGTTTTCCTTTGAAAGCACAAACAGTAAATAGTCAGCAAGAAACACTCCGCGTGGAAGGTTTGGAAAGCAATAAGAATAAAAAATCAGAAAAAATTTAGGTTGATTTTTCAGCCCCCCAAAAAATGTATTCAGCCCCTGCAAAATGTAAAGGCTGGCTACGGCCCCGCGCTACCGGTACTTTTAAAAACACGGCTGGTGATGATAGTTGAACCTACGAAATTGAAACGTCCAGTTTTAAGAATTTCAGCAGCTTTATTTTTCCGGTTTAAATTAAATAATCGTGAACAGCTTTCCTACTGGTCCTTTATCATCATGCTGAAAAATCAAAAATTGACCTTGCTTGAGCGATTGTGATAAGCATTTAAAAAGGGATTTTCCCTCTTGAGAGAAAAAGTAGCTGCATCTAAACTTAGGTTTTTATAGGTATGTGCAGTGTTTTTTGAACGTTTGGCTTGAGAAACCAGTAAGCAATTTTAAAAGACCGCCAATTGAATTTATAACGTAAAACACAGCTTTTTACAGCATTGTAGAAACTGATTTTGAGAGACCGCTGGACAATTTTGAGAGATCGTTTCGGTTCCTCGAAACGTCTTAAAAAACACTGCGTATGTGATAGTGTATATCGTGTACGTAACTATTCGTATTTAGTTGAACATTTATCCTCTTATCACGAGAAAGCGATCAAAGCGCTATAACGAGCTCGCTTGGAAGTTGCCGGCCACCTGTCTACAGGGGCGCTGAGAGAAATTTCGGACCCCGGGGCAAAAATTTCGTTTGGGCCCTTTGGTCAGAGGTGCCCCAAAATCACGTGATGAGTAAAAAAAAGCTCATATAGCGTCCGCAGATGTTCGAATTTCGGCTCAAAATCAAGTGATGAGCAAAAAAAGGGTCATAGCCTCCGCAGATGTTCAAATTTCGGCTCAACATCTAGTAATAAGCAAAATATGATCATAGCGTCCGCAGATGTTCGAATCAAAAAAAAAAAAACATCATCGCGTCCGCAGGCCGTAGTTTGAGCTGATGAATTTTGCATTTTAAACCTGACAATTCTGAACCCCAGGCCCCCCTGCGTCCCCGGATAGTGACCCCTTCTGCTACCCTCTTCTCGGCGGGCCTGCCTGTCTATCACACCAAGATGGGGGAATCCCGCTAAGTACTTTTCTCAACGGCACAACAAGTAAACTTGCCGGCTCGTTCTCAGCACTGTCCCTTTAATGCTGGGCAAGAAGCAGGGAAGCTGTGAATACCAATTTTAAAGTCATTGGTTTAATCCGACTCGGAAGAAAACCCGAGTCTACAGCTCAAGAGGCAGACGCTCAAACCACTCAGCCATCTAAGCTGTTAACTAAGCAAAACGCAGATTTTATGCATCCATTTTCATACGAATTGGTACGTATGTAAAACCCAAACATATCTAAAATCTATATGTACGTATGTAAAATCAGGGCATTAACTCATCAACACTATACCCATTAAGTATGGAGTTCCACAAGGCTCAGTATTGGGGCCATTATTATTTCTATTATACATTAATGATCTAAGCAACTCCATCAACACCACTCCCAGGCTCTTTGCTGACGACACATGCCTTATTGCAAATGCTCCTTCTGCCGCCATGCTTGAGCAGACGCTAAATCATGAAATGAAGGGCTTATCAACATGGATCAACGCTAACAAACTAGCAGTTAATCCTTCAAAGTCATATGCCTTGATAATTTCTCCTGCTGCTAAAATCGATTCTCTCACTCTCAACGTTTCATATAATCACTCTTCAATTAAGGTAGTTAATTCTGTGAAATATTTTGGCATTGTTTTAGACAATAAATTGCATTTCAAACAGCACATTACCATGCTAGAATCCACACTATCTCGCTATCTAGGAATCCTCTTCAAAACCAAATCTTTTTTACCTGAATATATACTTAAAAAACTATACTATGCTTTCATTCATTCCCATCTTAATTTCGGGTTAATTATCTGGAGCGTTACACCTAAATCAAATCTTTTGAAACTACAAAGTATGCAATCGAAGGCTATTCGCATACTAGCAGGAGCTGTCTGGTGTGAACATGCCCCTCCACTTTATGTAAAACTTAATATTCTAAGCCTATACAAGCTTATTTCATGTGCTCTGGCTAAACTCATGTAGGTCTACAGATATTATCTAAAATGTCTTCCTCGTTCCTTCAACAACTATTTCCTTTTAATCTATTCTATTCACTCTTGCCATACAAGAAATGCTGCTAAATCTAATCAATACGTTATTCCGCAGTTTTTAACTTCATAACTGCGACGTACTATTAAATTTAGAGGTGCCAAACTTTGGAACAGTATTCCCGAAAATCTTAGAAAACTTGAACGCAAACAATTCGTTTTAAAATACAAAGCTCTATTATTGAACTCAATCACGTGACTAAGTCTTATTACGGTATTATAGGTAAATAAATAACAAATTATCTTCTTAATTGCAGTTTAGCGATACATTGAATGCAGAATATCTTGCTTCAACCTTTAGATCATTCATACCTCCCCCTAAAATAATTGTGCCAATTTTGTGACATTTTTTTTGGTGGTACAGAATTTCAAAACAGATTTAAAAAGCGCCGAAAACATCTTTTAAATTTAGGTAGTCTTGAAAAAGACTGTTTTTGAACCAAACATTTTCGTCTCGCTCTCTTCAGGGTTCAACGCGAGAGTTAATTGAGAAGGAAAAAGGTGGTCTATATATTATCATCAGCTTCATCGAAAAATCTGCAACAAAAAAGGGAAAAAGGGCTCTGATTGGTTGTTAAAAGACAGACGGATTGTGATTGGTCGAATATGGATGAATTTTAGAATCTAACTCAACTATCGGAGAATTTGGAGTGAGTAGACAAATTCCTTTTGACGGCACAGAATAGGTTTCAACGTTTTGATGAAAGTTGCCTCCAGCGCCCCCAAGTGGAAATTTGTTCTCGCTTTGGCTAAAACCGAAAACTGGTCAATATGATAATGAGAGGCGCAATCAGGATGTTGGATTAAGTGTAGACCAATAGCTGAATCACAGTCTAGCTGATTGAGTGGAGTAAACTAGTACTCCACTCAATCAGCTAGACTGTGATTCAGCTATTGGTCTACACTTAATCCAACATCCTGATTGCGCCTCTCATTATCATATTGACCAGTTTTCGATTTTAGCCAAAGCGAGAACAAATTTCCACTTGGGGGCGCTGGAGGCAACTTTCATCAAAACGTTGAAACCTATTCTGTGCCGTCAAAAGGAATTTGTCTACTCACTCCAAATTCTCCGATAGTTGAGTTAGATTCTAAAATTCATCCATATTCGACCAATCACAATCCGTCTGTCTTTTAACAACCAATCAGAGCCCTTTTTCCCTTTTTTGTTGCAGATTTTTCGATGAAGCTGATGATAATATATAGACCACCTTTTTCCTTCTCAATTAACTCTCGCGTTGAACCCTGAAGAGAGCGAGACGAAAATGTTTGGTTCAAAAACAGTCTTTTTCAAGACTACCTAAATTTAAAAGATGTTTTCGGCGCTTTTTAAATCTGTTTTGTGACATTTATAAGCTGCTGATTTCTTAAATTGTATTTATACGTATATTCTCATTACACTATATATTTATTCTGTCAATAATTTTCAATTTTTATCGTTCTTTTTTTATATTATACCCTTCCCTTCAACTCTTCTGATCGATATAGCTTATCACACTTTATTTATTTGCAGGCAGCGCCTTGACTAGAAGACCTGTCCGGTCCCTTCGCGACTTTCCTTTGCCCATTTTCCAACTGATTTGTAGCCTATTATTAAACAATTAGTAAAATAAGCATGCTTCAAAGAAACGTCGTAGCAATCGCGAGCCGCTGGCAAAATTGCGTTCAATTTGACCGACCCACGATTTGAATCCCAGAACTACCGCACCGATATCAATGTTTAAACAAGTGAGCTAAGCTTTCCTTTAAAGTTTATTTAAAAAACTTTTAAGAGTTCAACAACACCCATTTTAAATGTTTACTCAATGATAAACATAACAAATGTTAGCATATTTATGACAGTTTTAATGAAACAAATTGAAAAATCTTTTTGTGCTGATACCCATCGAAATTTAGGTTGCTGCTAGGCATTACTACCAGGACCGAACTTAATAGATTTTGCGCCGACAAAATATACTTATGGTGCTTTCTTTCTGATTTTTTTCACCTTCATTTTATGCTTCGTTACCGGTGATTTTTTATCCTCCGCAGTTTTTTTACTTTTTGAAGTTTCATTTTTCATGGATGTTTTACGACTACGATCGTCGCTGGGTAAGCAGACAGAAGTTCTACTACCGGCTTTGCTGCTGCTCGAGGATTCAGAGGTGTACAGCTTCCATCCTGAAACAGTACTGACGGAAGCTGGAGTTTCGTATGAAGAAATCTTTTTATCAGAATAAGAGCTTCCCTGTTTTAATATAGATTTGGATGGCCGTATCAATGGGTGGAACACGGGTTTTTCGTAGTCTGGCTTAATATCAGTTAGCGTACCAAATTTTGCTTTGGAATACGATGGTTTTGCATATGGTGTAGGTGAATCTGACGGCTTTCTATCATATTGGTCATTCTTGTGTTCATCTGCATACTGTTTTTCTTCTGCAGGATCTTTCTTTAAAGCAGTTTTTAAAATAGATTTGGATGGTCTTAAGTTTATGTCAGGTTCGAGTTTTCGGGTTGGCTCATCCTGCTCCACAATATCTTCGCTAAATTGCGTTTTAGACGTAGAACTGAGAAGAGCTGGTTCAGATTGGAAATTTTTCGGAAGAGTAATTGCGAGTGGGGCTGCTGGAGGTTGATTCACAGGAACTTTCTGGAGAGGATCATGATGGCTATATGGTGGTTGTGAGTAGTTTGTGGCGTAGACACGGATCATGTCATCATAATTACGGGCATAGTAGGGGTTATACTGGAGACGGGCATAGTCATAGCCAGGGGGAGAGTGATAATCCACACCGGTGTTATAGTGCTGGTCACTATATATTGGATGAAATCCGGACCTAAAATTGGGGTTGAAATTCGGGTTTACATTTACCATATAGTTGGGGGCATAATTCGGGGCAACATTTGGCCTTGGCATCATTGGACTTTGGGGTGGCATTATCTGACCTTGAGGTGGTATCATTGGACTCTGAGGTGGCATTGCCGGTCTGACTTTTCTGGGGGCAGCGCGTGAAAACATTATAAGCTTTTTGATTATTTCGAAAGCTGATGACTGTATGAGTTCGATACGAAATTTTTCTTTGTTTTTTTCTTGATCTTGAAACTCCTAGGCACTTTTGAAATACAGGAATAGTGTGTTGAAGAAAGACTTTCTCACCCATTCTGAAAAAAATTAAAATTAAAATCAAGTCTTCATTACACCCGCGATATTACGCCGAAGCGTGTTAGGAGTGGCGGCCCACCTCTAAATCGAATCCCAGACCTGCTGCACCGATATGTTTAACGATTTGACCGGCCCGGGAATCGAATCCCAGACCTGCTGCACCGATATGCTTAACGACTGAGCTAGCTAGCTAGCATGATGGGCATATAACATCTAAAATATTGTCTACCTTTTCGGCTTTTCTTGTTCGTTACGGTACCGGTATCCAAGCAAAGAAACGCGACAATGTCATCCGTGCATTTCATTGCAGTCCTTCCACTCTATAACATCACTAGTGATAAATGATTTAGCTTTTACAAGTGCGCAGGATTTTCATCCTCTTATCGCGAGAAAGCGACGAAAGAGGTACCGGTATTAGAGCTGTTGTGAAAGTTCCAGGCCACCTGCCTTCACCACTTGTAGGTGGGAGAACCCCAATAAATGCATACCCCGTGTCACAAGTGAACTTACCCGTGTATTTTTCTCACTGTCCCGTTTATTCTGAAACTCGAGCCAGAAATTCCAACAAAAATTGCTGTAATTTTTCCCAAGGGCGGATTCCAACAATCTTTAGAAGAGTTGGATTCTAACCTGTTCTCCAAGATCTAGCCGTTGTTTCAATCATTATCACAAATAAATCTTCATCATACTCGCGGCATTACGCCGCAGCGTGTGACGAGTGACGGGGCCTATCCTATCGCCGACAGTATATTGTCTTTAACCATTGTGCCAATTACTAACTTCAAATTTGCCGTAGCATTATACTTAGTAGCAGCTTATGAGCAAAATTAAACACAACTTACCATTTGTGATGGATTATTGGATAGACGTAAGTTGTTACATTTTATGTTTCGTACGCTCACAAAACTGTGAAGCTTACGGATTGTTTTCAAAGTTATTTACGTCTTATCTGTATGCAAACACTTTTTCACACCAAATTTTCCCTACTAAACCTATGACGACATAGAAGCAGCTGTGACGAAATAGATGTGCAGTCTTGCACGTACACACACTGACTGCCGGTAGTTGCTACCTATGCTACCAGTATCTCACTTTTTTGCGTTTACTGCTTGCTGTCTGTTCGACAGGCGACAGCAACGCGAAAAAGCGAAAAACGTTTCAACTAATGCAAATTCACTCCAATCAAAACTTTCGAAAATACGTAAATGATATCCTGAGCACTTCAACCAAGTATGTCATTGACCTCTCAACTCGCACAACAAATCACTCGAAAACGTTACTCGATCACATTTATGTGAATAATCCAGAACACACTTACACTGCTAACACTACTGGAGTGTTCTTATGCGGTTTGAGCGATCATATGGCTACTTTAGTTTTTATTTCCATCGAAAAGTATTGTGTTAAAGCCTCAGAACAGTATTTAATTTCGGACATGAGAAATTTTAGTTTAGAAAAGTTTGTAACGGCACTTAGAAATGATTTATCTGCGGCCAATCTAAACAGTATTGATTCGGCTCATGATGCTTTGGCAAATTCGAGAAAGTGCTATAGGCAGCGTGAAAATAAATTTGTTCCTCTGAAAAAAGCTTCAGGAGAAAAAAGCTCAGTCTAAAATACAGGGTGTCCCAAAATAAATGAAACCTATTAATTCGATTACCATTTATTACTAAAACAAAATACGTTAAAAATGTTAACATTTTCTGTGAGCTCATATAATAACATTTGAGTACTGAAAGTTTGGGACCTTCAGCTAAATTTTAAGGTTTATTTCAATACACGCTCCAAATGACCACCATTCCGTCTCAGACATTCTTGAAGCCGCCGAGCAAAGTTATCAATCACTCTGGCACATTCTTCTCTTTTTATTGCACAAATGTTCTGCGTAATGGCCAATTTCAATTCAGCAATAGTTTTGGGGTTATTCTGATAAACTCCGTCTTTTAACAAGCCCCACAGGTAGAAGTCTGGGGGACTCAAGTCAGGCGAATGTGGAGACCATTCTGTATCACGCCGCCTGCTAATCAAACGATCAGAGAATTGTTCGTCAAGCCATTCTAATGTGATATTGGCTGTATGTGGAGTAGCTCCATCCTGTTGAAACCACTGTACATTTCGATTTATACCCTGCTGTATTTCAAGGTCCATCCAGAACTTGTTAAGCACCACAATGTAGCGCTCTTTGGTGACAGTAAGTGCTTTTTCATTTTCGTCTTCAAACCAATATGGTCCGATAATGCCGTGTTTTGATATGGCCACCCATGCTGTGCATTTTAGAGAGTATAGTGGTCTCTGAAGCACCTCTTCTGGTGTTTGTGTGCCCCAGAACACATTATTCTTGCTGTTGACATGCCCTGAAAGCATGAAGTGAGCCTCATCGCTGAACCATACATGGTTAAGGAAATCTGGGTCACCTTCAATTTTGTTTTGAAACCAGTGGCACATCTCAACACGTTTCTGCATGTCAGTTGCTGTAAGTTTGTGCTTAATCTGTATTCTGTAAGGATACAGATTAAGGTCTTGAGTAAGGATTCTATGCAGCGAGGACCGCGAAATGCCGAGCTCACTACTGCGTCTTCGAATGGACTTTTTCGGGCTCCGGCCAACAGAAACTCTGGACGCTTCCACATTATCTGCAGATCTTGCACTCAATTTCCTTCCACTAGATGGATTCTCTAATTTCTTGCTACGTTTATTTACAGTTCCATAGATTTGAAAGTTACGATGCCACAGGAATATTTGGGATTTTCCAGGATAAGTGTTGAAATTAAACTTCCTGCGGAAGCGTGTTTGAACAGTCTTATAGGATTTAGTCTCTATATAAGTCGTGATGCAAAAAATTTTTTCTTCTAATTTCCAAGCCATGGGGTTTTAAAATAATAATTGTTATTTATAACTGTTATCAAATCTGAAAAATATAAACTATAGGGTTAAAATCAACATATTTATTAGCAATTTTGTGGGTTTCATTTATTTTGGGACACCCTTGTACCATAGGCATGGTTGTCACGCGAACTGCTAGATTTGATCAAACAAATTGCATTTTCCAAGCATACAAATAACAAAGAAATGCTTTGAATCGGTAAATCAAACGTGCTAAGGAAAACTGCTACAAAGTTTTGGTTGATGACAGCAAAGGCAGTTCCAACTCGCAGTGCAAAATTACTTGAAACTATGGCGCGACAAATTAAAAAAACAATAAGTGTTTCACCCATGTTTTAGGACAAACTCATTAACGATAACTAAAAAAGCAATATCCTTCCTGGCCTACTGACGGGAAGTCATGACGATTTCCTCTTGTTGGGTCGGAGGCTAATAACAGCTCTCCATCGCCAACAGTGCAAAGCACTCCAGTAGCGCCATGGCCTAGTGGTTAGAGCGTTCGCTTTGGAAGCTGGTAGACTGGGTTCTATTCTCAGTCGGGTCCAGCCAAAGACTTTAAAAAACTGGTATCTGCTGTTACGCTTGCTAAACGCTCAGCAATTAAGTGTGGCACGGAGAATGAAATGAACAGGGAATAAAATACGTCAGTGAATTCTTGACAAAACTTAGTCCTGGCGCTAAAGGACCTTAGCAGTTATAAAGCGCCATAAAACCACACAACATTTCATTTCAAACGTACCGTAGAGCGAGACAGCGCTGTTTCCGGTTATTAGCCCTCATCAGCCGCCCTCAGGTAAGATACATTCATCTTCCAGGACGAATGATCTTGCCAGGATCACTGATCACTAGGGCAATTTTTTATTGACCTAAAAATCTCAAAAAATTGACCTTATTTTATCAAAAAATTGACTTTATTGACCTAACGAAACAATGAAATGAAAGAACCAGTCCATAAGAAAAAAAAAAAAAAAACACCAAAGTTATTTCAGGTTAGTGCTTACATTATAATGTAATGTACGCACATATAATTCAAGTGTTTTGCTCTTCGCTGCATTGCAATCTTTCTAACATCAAAGTATGTTCGAATAACTAATGCATTGTCTTTTCATTTCTAATGTTTTTGACTACCGGCACGTAGCGACAAAATAAAAATATGTAACAAATGAAAACACGACGAAAAGCTTATTTCATCATAAACCAATTGTGCTAAGATTGCAATCTTTCTAAGCTGTCTGAACGGATCTTTACAATCGAAATCAATCAAATCACATCAAACATTACATTAATAAATTAAGCATGTGTAAAACTGTAATACCGGTCACAGTCTGGCGACAGGATACACCTCCCTGGTTCCACCAACAGTTGCGAACCTCCATCTCTAAATTATCTGAGTCATCTCTTTTTGAGTACAAAGTAGGATCGCGCAAAAAAAGCAAAAATTGACCTAATAAAAAAAATTGACATTTATTGACTTTATAACTTCATAAACACTGATCCTACGACCGTAAAATTTTGTTTCCGCATTATTAGAGATATTTCCTACATCCAAAAAAATTGACTTCATTGAGCGTGAATCGCCCTACTGATCACTCATCCCTTCGGATAAATACCGGTATATCTTAAAGAATTTAACCTTTGTGGTACGTATCCACTCGTGTGGTTAAGTCACCGCGCTAGTCAAATCCTTTACGTGGCCAGGGTGAAGAGCTATAACTAAAAAAAAATCAGCTTCCGACCCAACAAGAGGAAGTTGCCATGACTTCCCGCCAGTAGGCCAGGAAGGACATTGCTTTTTTAGTAGTTATTGCTCTTCACCCTGGCCACGTAAAGGATTTGACCAGCGGATAGAACTTTGTGGGCTTGGTATTTAGCACAATCACAAACACTTTGATGCAGTATGCAGGTTGTGAGTCTATTCCAATTGAAGCAATAAAGATTAAAAGTTGGAAATTAGGCAAAAAACAGTACAAAAACACTATTGCTTAAAAAATAAAATGTAACCGAAAAACACCAACTGTTACTTTTGTAACCTTATAACTTCTTAAATACTGACCCCACACAAGTGAAATTTTACCATAGAGCGGGACAGCACTGTTTCGGGCTATTAGTTTTCATCAGCCGCCCTCAGAATGAGTTAGTCTGGGTATAGTCACGTGGAAGTCGTTCTGACTTCCCATTCAGCAAGTCAGGTAGGACGACGTTTTGTCTCATGTGAAACTTTGTTTCCACGCTTTTTACGTTAATTGAAGCCAGCAAAAAAGTTGTAACTTTTGTGACCAAAAATCGTCCTACTGATGACACATTCTTGGCCATGTTAGACCACAACCTTTCTAAATTACAAGATTAAGTGAATACCGAACTGAGTAAAATTGATACCTGGATGAAAAAAAAAAAGCTTCAATTGAACTATCATAAAACTCATTATTTACTGTTTGACAAACAACTCAATCGCTCATGTTCAAATATTTTCAATGTATCCTTAAATTCAATTAATACCAAACGAATCAAATCCGTGAAATATTTAGGAATTTATATTGATGAAAACCTGAGTTAGTCTTGCCACATCCAACATCTTTCGCTTCTACTAGCTCGCTATTCAGGACTAGGATTCAAAAATTTTCAGACCGGAAAAAAGATCTCTGTATGATGCATTATTCGCTCATTTAAAGTCGTATTCAATATGATGTAGGCACATGGGTAGGGCAGGATTTAAACAATGAGAGGCCTTGGATATTTAATCACACTGATTGGAAGAGCAAAAAAAGGTCTACACGCATTAGGTATCGGAACTGGGGGGGGCCCTAATTTACGCGTTTATTTTTACAATATTGCCTCTGCATGAATGTAGCCTATTTGAAATTTAATGGACCTACCTTTGAAATTAAAACCCAGGAAAGAGTTTAAATCCAGAGACGTCTTCTTTAAAATTTTGTTTGTTGGGAGGGAAGAGCAAAACTAGAAGCAAGAACCGTAGGAATTTAAAACAGCGCTCAGTGACTGCTTTGTTGTTGTCACCAAAATTCACTGTCATAATACTAGAACAAAACATAACTTAGCATGATTTAAACCTCCAGTTTAAACTTCAGCAGGTAAAAAATCGCTAACCTATAGAGGTACCGAATTGTGTGGAAAAATTGATCATAAAGCAAACAAATTACCTTGCCTTGGTTATTATTTGAAAAAAAGATAAAACAAATAGTTGCTTAGAGTTGCAGTAAGTATCACTTTGACCTTCTGTTGCTCTATAAAATCCGGATAAATATTCATTATTTATTGTTGAGTTGAAGGTGTCTTAACATCTGCTGCCGAATCACCAGTTGGATCAAATTATTTCATTTTTTTCTTTTCTTTTTTTCTTCTGACAGTTGTAGGTTTCAATGCCAAGCAGCAAGTCAGGAAACATCTTGATTCAAAAACCTTCTGGTTCTTCGATGCAAGGGCCTTCATCCCAAATGGGATGAGAGGGATGCATCCCCCCAATAGTTTTCGAGAGGGGGATGATAATGCATTTATCACCTCCAATATTGAAAAATTTGGTTTTGTGATTGCTATAAAACATTCAATGACAGGTGACGGTTAGCCAAGGAGGGAGTAATCAGAGAGCAATCGCAGTAATCGCAGTTTGACAAATTTTTTTATGTAAGTCAAATTGCAAAAATATTTATTTAGATTTTTCAAGAAAGAGAGCAGTTCACGGGCTCTGCCGTGGCATTGAACAAAACAAAGAGATATTTTTTTACGTTGCGACAAGACTTTATGAACAGTGCATGAACATTGGACACCGAGTATTTTTTCCATAGCGCCAACTCAATAGCTTTGAACATTGTGTGAGTAGTGTACTGTGCGGGATCGAGGCCCCAAACGGTGCAGCACTTCCGGAGGTGCAAGCGGTGCAGCGGTGCAGCACTTCAAGCGGTGCAAAAACGGTGCAGCACTTCAAGCGGTGCAAAAACGGTGCAGAGTGGAATTTTTTAATACAGGCGGTGCAAGAGGTGCAAAATGCAAGAGGTGCAAAGAGGTGCAAAATGCAGGAGGTGCAAAGCGGTGCAGAGTGGAATTTTTTAATACAGGCGGTGCAAGAGGTTCTTCGATTTTTTTTTTGGGTGGTGCTTTGATTTTTTTGGGAGGTGTTCGATTTTTTTTGGGGGGTGCTTCGATTTTTTTTTTTTGAAATTTTCCGATTTTTTTGAAATTATAAATTTTGATAAAAAATTTTATTGAAAATATATACTTTTTATTATTTGAAAATTTTATGTACAGATTCAAAAATATTGTGATATTATTTAAGTTTAATTGTTGTGGTAAGTTTATTCTTCGTAGTTTAATTCTTTTGAAAACTTTGGTTACTGTGTCGATTTGACAGGGGATTTGAACCCCAGATCTCCCGCACCGATAGTGCAACCATGATCACAAGGTTCAACTCCCAGCCTAGTCTTGTTGTTTCGTCCTTGAATAAGATGCTTCAGTTTGTTTGAAAAAAAAAATGGATTGCCTAATGCACAGCTTGGTGCAGTGGTTTGGGGTGTACGACAACCGCGATCATAAGGTTAATGGTTCAACTCCCAGCCTAGTCTCGTTGTTTCGTGCTTGAATAAGATGCTTTTAATTTTTTTTGAATAAATTTTATTTTCTTTTGATTTTCTTTTCAGCAAAATTTATTCTCGTGTGCTAATGCCTCGCTTGACCCTAAAGTTTAATAGGCAAGAAAGAGCTGTTTTTTTTTTTTTTAAAACTTCATTCTTGTGCAAAAGCTGATATTTTGAAACTTGTAACAGCGCGCGTTATAAATCGAATTTCAGGAAGCCCGTTATAAATGAAAGATATTATGACAGATCCAGGAAGCGAACGGTTTGTTATAAATCGATATGCCCAGTTTTATTGTTTCGCGTTTGGATAGGATGCTTTTAATTTTTTTTGAAAAAATTTTATTTCAAGTTCTTTTGATTTTCTATTACGACGAAGCAGCTAACCCCGTGCTTTTTACGCATTGTTTTACAAATTCAACTTATCTTTCTGCAAAAGTTTTAATAATTTTTTTAACTTTACGTTTTCACAGTTATTTCAATTTTAACACTATTGTTTTACAAACTCTAATTGTCTTTCCAAAAAAAGTTTTAATAGTTTTTTAACTTTACGTTTTCACAGGTATTACAATTTAACACTATTGTTTTACAAATTCTAATTGTTTTTCCAAAAAAAAGTTTTAATAGTTTTTCAACTTTACGTTTTCACAGTTATTCCAATTTTAACATTATTGTTTTACAAACTCTAATTGTCTTTCTGCAAAAGTTTTAATAATTTTTTTAACTTTACATTTTCACAGTTATTCCAATTTTTACACTATTGTTTTACAAATTCTATTTATCTTTCTGCAAAAGTTTTAACAGTTTTTTAACTTTACGTTTTTATAATCGTATTATTCAAGTTGATAAAAATTTTATAGTTTTGGAACGTAATATCAACTGCAACTCGGAAAAATTCACAGGTTACTGAGGAAAAAAAACTAAAGGCAAGTTACATTTGATAATTTTACCTTTCAAAACTTTCATCTTATCTCAATTATTACAATTTTTAAACTATTGTTTTACAAATTGTAATTATATAATTTTATCTCAAATTAAATTATTTTCGTAATTACACTCATTTTATTTGCTGTAATTCTACCGTAGTGATTATTATTCCAACTTTGTCACAATTTTTACGATTTCATAATCGCATTATTCAAGTTCATAATAATGTTATACTTGTAGTAGGTAATATCAACTACAACTTGAAAAGAATTCACACGTTATTGAGAAAAATAACTCTTTCTTTCTATTGTACGTACCGTTTAAAATTACAAGTCGCTAAGAGCCGGCGAGGAGGTGCTTAAATTTTTGTATGTCCCACACTGTCAAATCCGCGTCTTGCTCCACACAATTGTGAATAACATAAACGTATATTCAATTTGATAATAATTTTATACTTGTGGTACGTAATATCAACTTCAACTTAAAAAGAATTCACACGTTATCGAGAAAAATAACTCAGGTAAAGACAAGTCACGTTTGATAATTTTACCTTTCAAAGCTTACGGAAACTGCAAACGTCAGAATTTTATCATGCTTACCGTCAACATAATAAACACAAGAGAAGCAACAAAAAGAACGAAAACGTTTGCTTTCAATTTTTTTACTCGTTTTCTTTAAGTTCCAGTAAAACTATAATTTTTACGCTTTTAAAATGAGTAGAAATGACTTAAAAATTGTTACGTGCTCACAATGAAAAGACGTAAAATCGAGTAAAATCTTTTTTTTTAACGTCTTTTACTCTAAACTGTTTTGAATGTTTACGTTTCTAAACTTGTGATTTCTAAGTTGTTTTAACCGTTCTGAATTTTTCAGTAGTTATGTCTACATTAATACTTTGCAGTTAAAATTTCAATATAATGCAACCTGTTCTCGTGAGCTTCGTGATATTGATTCTGAGCGACCTTTACGACAAATCTCAAACAAGACTAGCGCGACCTTACTCAGCACAAACCGAATTGATGACTATATTGCCACCAAGTCGAGGCAAAACCTAAAAATAAAGAACGAACAAGTTCAAAAAAAACCGTATTGAACAATTAATTCGCAAACGTTCAAAATGCATAACGTCTAATGCACTGAAAATAAACAGAGACAAAAAGCACTAGGAAAACTAAAAAATGCTTGAAAAAACAATGGAGACGTTAAGACAGATGGTATTCTGAAACCATTGAGAAGTCACTGCTGAAACTATGTAAAAAAACCTTTAGGATAACTATGTAAAAATCTTACGCAAGAAATAAATGTAAAACACTTTCCTAAAATGAAAACTTTTTTCTGATCAATAAGCTGGTTACACAAAAGACTGCTCATTAGAAGCATGCTAACTTGTAATAATCATGTTTTGTAAGATAGGATTTAAAAATTTGTGAGAATTAAACAGGTAATTAAAATTACGACAACATATGTAGGGAAGATAATTTAATAAAAAAAAACATGTGGAGTAAATCTCAGCATGGATAAGAAATGCGTTTGTGATTCTACAATGAATTTTTATGTATAACATAAAGCTGCAAGGTACAGCAACCAAAAAATCTGATGCATTTTCACTAATTTATTTACACTATTTACAGCATAACAAAGGTACTACGACCGTTTTCGGCTCTATATTGGCCCTCGTCAGGTATTTGTCTAAAATAGTCACACGATTTTTATGTAAGTCAGGTAAGTAAGAATACGTTTGCAATATAAAACATAAACTCGTACTACAATTTTTCTAAAAAAAACAAAACTGCAAACTATAAAAATTTCAAAAATACTTTGCGTTATTGCGTTTCCTACAAGTTTTATATAAACCTCTAAAATTTTGCCTGCGTACTTTGATGAACTAGAAGCATGCTTTTGAGTTATTTTATATTTTTCTAACGGTTGTCATCTTATTTTTTTCTGAAAGACTGCAATGGTATAGCTTTTGAGAGAATTTTTACGCGGTTAGTACAACAGGGTAAGTGACAAAACGTAATTTTTGCGCTTTTTGGAAAATAATTTATGTGTGTGTTATTCAAAATAATGCTTTTACCATATTTTTATAGTTCGCTTTTCAAAGACGTTTTAATAGCATTAAACATATGCTTTTCAACAGGTAAAAGAAATATACGTTTGTTCTATATTGGTAAACTTTAATGGTTTGTACCTAAAAATATTTTGCATTCTCTGCAACATTTGAACCGTCCTCGTTCAAAAAATGCATAAAATTACTTACATTTTTCAAGAAAACTGTTAAAAGTACGTATATTTTAATAAATTTTGTTTAAAATCAGTACGAGTTTATGGCTACATGTATACTAGTCACAACTAGGGTTTTCACTTACATTTTTGAATAAAATTGTGAAAGATTAAACTTACACATATTTCACGTCCGTACTGGTGTACCAAGTAAGTTTTGGCATAAAAAAAATCTTTGGAGATCGTGGAGTACTGCTGATTCATAGAAGCTGTGTGGAGCTTCGCGATGTTGCAAGTGGGAATTGGACGACAAATCTCCAAATCGTTGGTTTGCATGGTTATTGAAGAATGAACTTTAAAGTAGAGGAAGACACACTTCTTCTGCAAGATATCGATGGTTGAAAACTTGGTATCTAAAAGCATGATACAATAATAAATCCTCCCACTTTGTAGCGTTTACGTGTCTTGTTTTATCAGTAGCAATGAAGATAGAGCAATTGGGTGAGGGCTTACAAACCAACCCACCCTCGCTCTAAATGGGAATCGAACCATCGAAATCTTTCCCACTTGGGGACAACGCACCCTGGCTAAGATGGAGAGCACTCAATCGGCTAAGGTCTGGTGTAAACTGTACAAAGGCAAATCTGATCAATTGGGGTTACAAAACTGACGACTCTACATGCTGCTGCGAAACTGAGGCGCATACAAATGAACATCTACTGAGATGCCCGATGCGTGCGAAGTCGTGTTCCAGAGAAGACCTGCATGTTTACAACAGCACTACAAAGGAATGCGTGCAAAGTGGTAAAAATATGTGAAGACACGAACAACGACGACGAGTAGCAATGAAAGAAGTTTGGCTATGTTGAAAAGCAGTAAACTTACTCGATAGTGCCAAAGAGAATCCATTCACGTATTCGCAGCTTTGGTTGGATAGGATAGAAGTTTAATCCGACTCCATGGTAATAAACTCACATTCTTTTTTTTAACACGAATAAAGTTCTTAGAATCCATTTGAAAAAATAGGATGACGTTGCAAATCTCCACTCTGTAGCGGAGCATTCACAATTCGAAAGCTCGATTTCACGTCTGCTGCAAAAGTCTGTTCTTGCGTTTGCTATATTGTTAAAGTTTTGGGTTTCAGTATACGTCTCCATTCGGTGAAATCAGTAAAAAGCCCGCCTGTCTCCAGTGTACAGCTTCAATGGATCAACTCCTGGATCACATTAAAACTTAATATCAAACAATCTGAATCTCTAAAATTATTCAAAAAATAGAATGAAACAGTTATTACTAAAAAATTATCACGATTAATATTGCAATGGCTATTCAAGCTTATTATTTTTCTGGGTTAACATTTGAAGTGCTTCATTTTTTTTATCGCTTTCTGAGTAAATTGCCTGACTTCTTAGTAAAAACTGTACCAGTTTCTGTTTTGTAAAAAGCTCGTGTTATTTTCTTGCCTCTCTTCGTTTCGTACATTCTGACTGCATTTCGTTTTATTGTAAATTTCTTCACAAGGAACAAGTATTTTGTTTGGTCAATCGATATAAAAAACCTAGACAAATTTTGTACTATTTACTTGTAAGCATGGAGGTAGACTTGAGGACTATTTTCGGACACTACGTTTCCTCCCTATTGCCTCAAATGTACAAAGTATGTGTTTATTATATTAAACTCTTATTATTTAGAAAACTGTAATTTTGAACGACCCTGGCTTTGAAATAAATACCACTACTAAAGTAGTTTCTACTCAATCACATGGCTGCCTACAAACTCTGTACTGAGCAGCCGTTGCATACGGTATACTTGTACCAGTGCATTACAAATCAGGAAACAGGATGTAATTAAATGAGCTTAGAGCGCTGTATGTGTAGAAACCGCGCTTACTACATCTCAGTTGTGAGTTTGGAAATGCGTTACAATACTTTCTGGTCAAGCTTCGTTTTTCTAACTTGTCATTTTTTGCTCTTTTACATTAATTTTCGCACGTGTATTAGTTTTTTCATAGCTGCATTTTCAATCGGTAAAACTGTCTTTTTTGTAAAAATAACGTCTGTTGCCTAGTGATCATTTGGCAACGTCTAACAAAGTTTAGCTAGTAGCAAGCTTAGCAAGCGTGATAGTGTGTATTACACGAAATTTTAGCAAAGTTGGTCCTTTTAACTTGCTGCTTGGATTAACTCTAATGGTTTCTTAAGTTTCATGGAGAATAACTACAAATATTTTATAAATTTTTGATAAAAAAATAATTCTTAAGTATCGCAAATATAAAGACAGTTACAGTACGTAAAAACAATTTTACCACCCCCCCGTTCCTCCCCTGGGCCTTTTCAAATCTTTTGTTGGTCTGGTCTTCCTTGGCAGTATTTTTATTTTATTTTTAGCACTTACGGCAGGGTCAATTTAATTTTTTATATTTTAATAATTTTTCAACAAACCGGCCGGTTATAGCGCAGTTGTTAAAGATCCCGCTATCGATGCGGAAGGTTTGGGGTTCGATTCTCTGGCCGGTCAAATCGGACCTACTGTAGCCAACGGCTCGGCACCGCTGCCACGCTTCTTCGGAGCTGCGTTGCACAGGCGCTGAGCCGCGGGGTTGGCTCCGCAACTCGTTATTACGCTTCGGTACTACAGTGAGTGTAATGAAACGAGTACCGGTAAAATGAACGTTTGATCCAACTTAAAAATAAAAAAATTTGTGCGCAGCCATAGTTACTGCAGATACACCGCATTTAAGAAAACTCCTATACTTATTAGGTGCGTCACAGCAGCAATGACAAAAATGCAGTTCAAGCAAAACACATTAGAAATTAAGTTAGACTGCCAGTGTCGTTGCATCGCATCGTAATGAAAGTTTATCGAGATTAAATTGGAAAGTTGGATAGAACAGAAAAAACATGATACCACTAAGCTAACGACTGGCACCGGCCCAGAAATTGAACCCAAAACCTCCCGAGCCTATAGCGATGTCTTTGGTTAACCCCAACTGGCTGGTTTGGTTAACTCGGAGTTATGACATCGCAAGCGGAACATTCACCTACGTTACAACCATTCTCTTCCAAGAATACCTCCTGCGCTGCAACGTTGTGATGTCCAGCCTTGCATCAAATCAAATCTTCATTATACTCGCCGTGTTACGCCGAAGCGTGTAACGAGTTGCGGGGCCCATCTCCGCGGCTTAGCGCCTGGGCAACACAGCTCCGAAGAAACGTCGCAACGGTGGCGAGTCGTTGGCGACACTGTGTCGATTTGACCGGCCCGGGAGTCGAACCCCAGACCTCCCGCACCGATAGCGTGCGCTTTGCAGCTGAGCTAACGGCCGGTTTCCGGCCTTGCATGATAGCCGTTAAAAACAATCGCTTGATGACATCACAACACGGCTGCAGCTTTAACAATACCCATTGACTTTGACCAGGCTTGCATTTTGTGTTAGTCATTGGTTCAAGCGCAACCCACCAGAAAAGTTTGACTACCGAAATTATTGCATCACAATGAAAGTTTCTCGAGATTAGTAAGCAAGTTGGATAGCATAGAAAAACATGACAGCAATTTCGGCAAACTCTATATGAAAAAAGGCGGATTGTTTCAAAAAGAGAGGGTTTTATTTTTTGTAAATCGTCGATAGGGAGGGGGTTGACCCCCAAACTCCCCATCGACGATTC
This sequence comes from Trididemnum miniatum, assembly GCA_964006365.1. Taxonomy (NCBI): domain Eukaryota; kingdom Metazoa; phylum Chordata; class Ascidiacea; order Aplousobranchia; family Didemnidae; genus Trididemnum; species Trididemnum miniatum. The sequence continues at coordinate 2,695,330 of OZ023244.1, forward strand.
AATCCCCTCCTCCCGTGCGTACGCCACTGCCATTAAAGGAAACTCCTATTTATTTATTTAATGCTTCTCAGCAACAAAAATGCGGTTCAAGCGACACATCGCAAAGGTTAATCTACTGCTACTGTTACATCACAATCAAAGTATCTCGAGATATAAAAAAGTTGGATGGAACAGATGAAACGTTGGAAATTTTTGCAAGCTCGAAGGAAGGGCGAACAAAAGGCGTATAATTTTAATAAAGCTAAGTTTTCACTGCATCTCTAATCGACTAAGGGGGGGGGTTGACCCGCGAACCCCCCTCCTCATTGCGTACGCCACTGACTGTGAATACCATTTTTAAAGTCATTGGTTTGACCCGACTCGGAATTGAACCCCAAGTCTACCGATCCGGAAGCAGACGCTTTATTCCACTGGGCCATCCGATTGGTTTGAATAGGCAGTCCCAGCAAACTTTCCATCGTGAATATATTTCTGACTTTCACATGGATTATAATGTAGGCCTAACCAGTAACAATAGCAGCCTATAGCCGTTAACTAATAAGAAAGAACTTTGATTACAGAAAATGCTGCTACTCAAACAACCTTCCAGAATCTTAGTATAAAGTACTTCAGATTTTGATACCAATTATGACATTTGCTCACAAGCCAAAATGTGTAAACATTTTGGAAATTTCGGGGAGGAGGGGGCCTGCCTCCCCTCCCCCCCATAAATCCGCGCATGCAGATCGCAAATTCATAAGGTACATTTTTGCGCGATGCAACGCCTTAAACTTTTATTTGACGAAACAATGAACGACATTAAAATAATAATAAGATACAGCGCATAATAATCAATCGGCATCAATAGTTTTTAAAACAGCAAAACTTTGAAAAAAAAATATATAGCCTAAAAAACACACTTTGTCAACCTACGGTATAGCCTATCTTGTGTTAGGTGAAAACTACAGTATTTTTGTGAATTATTTGTTTTTCAATATTCCTGGTCCTGGTAAAGGTAGGCTTATAGGTGCACTTTCGCTGGTGGGTTCATGTGGTCTTGGCCTTGGTAAGGGTAGGTTTATACGTGCATTTTCGCTGGTGATTTCACGTGGTCTTGGCCTTGGCAAAGGTAGGCTTATAGGTGCACTTTCGCTGGTGGTTTCATGTGGTCTTGGTTGCGAAATCTCTCCACTAGTGGCGCTTTTAACTTGTGTATGAGATTTTGAACGTTTGAAATTTGTATGAGATCTTGAACGTTTAAAATGCGTATGAGATCTTGAAGATTTAAAATTCGTATGAGGTCTTCCAGTTTTAAAATTGGTACGAGACCTTGCAGTTTTAGAATTTGTTGAATACCTTGATTTGTTTCTCATACTTTGTCCTTGATGATGGGCTGTTGAAGACTGTTTTATGGACTTTTGGCTACTACAGGAACTTGAATCCTTAGGTTTTGAAGACTCTTGGTTTGGTCGAACATTGTCAAGGATAAGGCGAGTTGACGAGCCTACTGAAGATGGGTCCTCTAATTGCGGAAAGCAGGTTGAATCCATTTTCGGAGAGAAATCTGGCTCTTGATTTGGTTGAACACTATCATCGATAAGCCGTGTTGACGAACCCGAAGCGTATACGTCATCAGGTGGCGAAGGGAAAGTCGAATCCGGTTGCGGAGAGAAAGCCGACTTCGTTCGCGGAGAGAAAGCCGACTGTGTTTGCGGCGAGAAAGCCGACTTTCCGCCAACATTTGCAGGAGGTCGGGCCGTTATGCAGGAGCTATTTAGTACTTGTGGTAAATCATTTTCTGGAGCTTTTTCCGAAGAACGAGAAATTTCCATTTCGGATGTCGTATAAACTGGAGCTAACGATACTTCAATATCAATTAAACTTACTGAGTCTACAGATATTTTGTCTACCTGAAGATGTAAATGTTTGGGTGATTTTGGTTTGTGAAACTGCTTAGCGTCTTCTTTACGTGCTTGCACTGGTGAAGATCTTGAAGCCTTGACAGGACTTTTGCGCGATTGAGTCACCCAAGACCTTGAACCTTTCGGTTGACTTATTTGACGTGACTCATTCTTTGCTGATTTTCCATAACCTTTGTTAGAATGCTGTGATGATGAAGGTTGGGTAAGTTTTTTGTCCGGTTTTCGCGGAGGACCCGAATGCTTATTTAAAGGTTTTTTAAAATTTGGAACTAAGAGAGGATCAGTACTTTTGCTCGAAGATACAGAGCGAGTTTGTAGAACACTTGAAAAAGATGAAATGGAAGATTTTTTTTGAACTCTTGCAGTTTCTAAAACAAAACAATGCGTCGTTTAACGCCAGTACGCCACTGAATTGATTGCATCAATGGCGAAACCAGAATAGCGAGTTTTTCGGAACAGACCATAATATTTATTCGAGGTTACATTCGGGTGTTGCGACCATGCCTACAAATTCCCTCATCTTTAAGTTTTATTCTCGCTAGCATGTTACAACGTTAATCGTTTTGTTGCTACTTCTCTTTTCTGTGTCCGTTTGTAGTTTAACTCCTACATATTGCGGTGTTCTACTTATTTTGACGGTGCAGAAATAAAAGACATTACTACTACTTTTGACAAAGACAACCTTACTGGCCAAGCGGTACCGTGCGCAGGTTACAGATCCTACGTGATGGGTTCGATTCGCGGCTGGAGCCGATCGCATTTGACGTATACATCGGGTGGTTGCTCACTCGGAGAGCGCTAGCTCACTTCGCAGTTTCCCTCAATTACTGTTGAATTTCCTGTTCAATATAAAATCATTACAAAGCTATTACATTGCCCTAGAAATGCTTCGTCGCGATGATGCTGTCTTGGCTTTGTAGGGTTGTGTTTGTGAAAAGTTCTCGCAATTTTTTGAGTGAAACCTAGCTTTATCGTTGGTTCAATTATATTTTAGCTTAATGGTAATAAAACAAAATAAACGTTTGAGCATTTTACCCTTTAGGTTTAATTTTCGGAAAGGGCCTTCGACCGCTTGCTTGCCTGGAGTGGACAACAAGACTCTTCTGGATCTAAAAAAGACCAGGCTAAAATCAGAGAATGTTTATCAAAGGTGCTTAGGGTCCGGATGCGGAGCCGGAGTTTAAGGAATTTTACCGGAACAGGACTAAACTCGGAGATAACTTTCACGATAAAACTTGATTTCAACTTGGAGCGGGATATTCCGGCTCTTTAAGGCCAGTACATTCCTAAGCGGAAATCATGCTTGAAAACGTGAAAAACTGAAGTCAAAATAAGAGTTGGCCTATGACCTCCGGCCTTCCCTAAGTCGGAATTTGTGACTTTGGAACAGGATTGGAGTCGAAGTCTTGAAAAAGAGCCTAGAAACACCTCTAGTGCTTAAGTCAAACAAACTATTGTCTTCCTTTAATTAATAAATTAACAATATTATCTTACGTGCCCCCTCCTTGGCCTTTTGCGGCCAGCATCTTAACTCCAACAGGAACTGTCACCAACATTGCGACTGCGATAACAAAGAAAAGAAGTCTGCTCACAATGGAATACAAGTCTATCTCAATTTTTCGAGGTCTGCATTTTCCATAAACTTCCAAGGGTACACTTTTCCCTTGACAAGAAACTGCACGAATCTGTAAGATTGAGAGTTTTTAGACCATGGATTCACAACTGGGGGCCAATGGGGGAAATTTATTTACATGTAAACGATAATTTACCATTTATGACCAGCGGACAGCTGCAGCCACTGCAAATGAAACACCAACCGAGAATTTCATTGCTGAACAGGGCGTCACAGGTATAATGAGAGTAGGGAGCCACAAACCATGGAGGCTTGATAACCAAAGGTTTAGATTAATCCTTTTGCCTTTTGAAATTATTTTACGACATTATTATTGTCTAGTTTAAGTAGGCGGCGTGGCGCAATGGTTTGGAGTGTCGTTTTTACGACGACCATGATCGCAAGGTTGATAGTTCAACTCCCAACCTAGTCTCGTTGTTACGTCCTCGGATAAGATGCTTCACGATAATGATCTCTGCTTGGTGAAATCTGACAAGCAGCAAGTTAAAGAAATCAGAAAAAAATTCAACCAGAAAACACGGAAACAAAGGCAACTTCTAAGCGAGTCTGGATTCTTCCTACACAAAGCGCCTCCGCCGCTTTCTCGTGATAGGAGGATAAAGATGTAGAAATCAATCAATGAATAGTCCGGTGGGACTTAAATAGGCTTAATCAGGTCAGGGGGGTAAGGGTCCTCCTTTCAGTTATAAGTTTACAAATTAATTATTAAATTAGTAGTTTGTAACTTTCAGACGCATAAGGTGCAATAAAAGCAACTTTACCTCCACTCCCCCTAGTACACCATTTTTTACAGTACAAACTTTTACAGTTAAAATCAAAACTTTAACAGAAGCTTAAAGAGGAAACATAAAGCACAGTAATTTGTAAAACTGAACGTTTTGACAACATAGCTTTCAGCTGTAATCATCAGCAGCGTCAGCAAGACAACTTTCAATTGTATATTGTCTTTCCTGCACTGCTGATGATGACAGCTGATCGAATCTATGCTGTCAAAACGTCCAGTTTATTGTGGTTTTTCTTTTTAAGCTACTTTTGTCCCTCATTTATTGTATTTTGAATGAAACCATCATTGGTATTACCTCAAATCCTATTTCAGCCTCATTAGGCAAATTTCCGAAATCTGTCATCAGATATTCTACCTTTCCCGATAAAAAATTTGAGGAAAGAATTGACATTTTATCAGCGTGCATTACATTTTGAACAATGTTATGCCCAACTGCAGAAATCTGAAAATAAGAAACACATAAAAAATTGTCGCGTCCACGTGTGTAGTACGAGAAATAAAACATTGCGCCATGCCCGTTTTTGAGTAGGGACCGTAAGTTTCATCAGCCAGTCAATTAGACCTTCTACAATTGGCAAGGTGTAGGACATTTCAATACTTTGCTCAGAGCAAGGGTTTTCAGCCGGGGGGCCTAAGCTCCCTAGGCAGCCACAAGACATTAATCAGTGGGCTGCGGGAGTAAGGTTTATTGATGATAATTATCCACTTAAGACCAGCGGATGGCTGTAGCTACTATGAATGAAATACCGACAAAATATTTTAGTGCCTGAGAAGGGGCCAATGGTGTTAGGGGTCTCTAGAAGGGGGCCACAAACCATATAAGGTTGAGAACCACTGGCTTGGACGTTTTTGGTATGATTGCATGAGATTAGAACCAGAAAAATTGCCAAGAACCGGTCCGGTTGGCTTAAACAGTAAACTGTATCTTGATTTAAATAAACTTAGACCAAACAAACCTCCCGAAATAAATGTCTGTCCCAATGTCAGTTTCGATCGGCAAACCGTCCCGGAATTACACTTAGGAAAAGAAAAACTTTTTTATAGGAACGTAACTGAAAGAGTTTTTCTTATAGCTCTCTTCTGAGAGACCTGTTTCGGTTTATGCCTCCGAAACTAATGAACTTAAAATCTTAGAGAGAGTACACAGTAGACGCAATTTTATATTTTTTATCCTGCATCTAGGTCTAGTTATAATTACTCCAATGTACTTCATAATGAGAAATATGAGATTCAAATGCATTGTGCATCCACTCTACAATGCACATAGCTCCCTCATCTCCTCCATACTCATTGTACGCGACAGCTTGACCAACAGGGTTAGGGACAGGAATCTGCTCCAATAAGAATGTTCGGATCACCTTTGTGATATTGAAAGAAACACACCCTGTTCCTTCCACCAAAACCTTTAACAAGTTGTGAAAATTTTTAATTCTGACTTGTAGTTTTTTGTATTTAGTTGCACATTCATCCTCCTGTCACGAGCTCGCTTAGGAGTTGCCAGCCACCTGGGTTTTCTAAAATGGAGGAATTCTAAAATGTTTTCTAAAAGTAAACTGATCGGCTAAGTTCCTTTCCCAAAGGCACAACAAGTAAACTGATCGGCTTGTTCTCCACACCGTCTCTCTAATGCTGAACGCAAAGCAGAAAAGCTGTCAATGTCAATTTTAAAGCTTTTGCTTTCACCCGACTCGGAATCAAACCCGAGTCTACAGCAGCCCAGATACGGAGGCTCTTATCACTCAGCCATCTGAGCACAGAAGATGGTTTAGATCTTGCGAATATTGCACGTAGGCCTATGCGTGTCTGGCCCAGACTCCGTCAAAGTGGAATAAAACTAGATCCAAACGACAAGAAAAAGCGGTACACTCATGTTTCAATTCTCAGTTCAGTCAAATCAGAGACTCATTCACAGCTTCCCTGCGTAATGTTCGGCATCAACGAGACGGTATAGAAATAAAGTCTGCAAGTGTAATATTACACTAGGCCTACTGTAATAATGCTACAATTGTATTGCTGTTAAAAAGGCTCTTGGCTAAATTCCTACTTAAAGTGGTTAGACACTTACGTAACAACATCTATGCGAGCTTGCTATAAACCTAACGGCCAGGCGCGCCGCCACGGGGGGGCGAGAGGGGGCGACCGCCCCCCCAATGATTTTTTGATCATTTTCTCAAATCGCCTAGAACCGCAGAGTTTTTTTTGCAAGGGGTAGGGGGGTGACGTCAGATGCTTTTTTTTGTGATTTCAAGCCACTTAATTGCAGCTTAGGATTTTTGTGGTAGTGAAGTACATGCATCATGGAGATGACTTAGTTGAGTATCGAACCCGCGATGCCAGCTTCGGAGCCCAATGCACCAACCACTCGGCCATCTCCATGTACGACGTCACATGCTTTCGGCAATGTAATTCTTGTAACGAAATGTGTAGCTCCATCTCGTGTTCTAATATTTTTCGACATTCCTAATTTTGAAATTTGCGAACGCATGTAACAGAAGCAATCACTGCTTACTGTAAAAGACAATGGTTACAATTCATATCAATGACCAGCTGTTGTATCATAAAAGCCACCTAGAATATCTCAATACTTTGTGAAATCATACCTGGCTTGACGTACTGCAATTTCACGAAGCTAGTGTAACGTTTTGAGAAATTTTAAGTAGCAGCGGGCAAGTGAGGGCTTATCAGAATCAGAAATCTCTTAGGTTTTAGCAAGTATTCATTATACATAGAGTGGTATGGAGTGTCTGCTTCTGGATCGGTAGACTTGAGATTCGATTCCGAGTCGGGTCAAACCAATGACTTTAAAATTGGTATTCACAGCTTCCCTGCTTGACGCTCAACATTTAAGGGACATTGTGGAGAAAGCCGGCAAGTTTACTTGTTGTGTCGTTGGCAAAGGCACTTAACGGGATTCCCCCATCTTAGTGTGGTAGACAGATGGCCGGCAACTCCTAAGCGAGCTCGTATAGCGCTTCGTCGCTCTCTCGTGATAGGAGGATAAATATGCCAATAATAATAATAAAGATTGGCAATCCACAGCAGAATGAAATACTGCGCTTCAGCAATATTTTTGTTGTTGTTTATTTCTACACAACACATACTCAGACGTAAGCAAAGGATGAAAAGATGGTACAGAAAAAGGAAGGCGGAACAAAATGTTTAACCGTTGAAGCATGCAGATTGCAGACCCATAAGCACTATCAGTGATGGGCACGATAAATCTCTCTCTAATAAAGCGATAACGATAATCGATAATTTCAAAAAACCCTAAGCGATACCGATAATTGATAAATCTCAATTTTTTAAGCGAAAGCGTTATTGGATAAATTATCGTCGACAATTTTTTTTCAATAAAAGTTGCGGTAAATTTTCAAGGCGCTTGACGATGTTTTTTTATGAGTTAAATTGCAAAAATGTTTTGCTATATTTTTCCAAAAAAAAAGAGAACAGTCCACGGACTCTGCTGTGGCATTCAAAACAAAGAGAGATTTCTTTAAATTGCAACAAGACTTTATGGACACCGTGTATTGTTTCCAGCTGTTGTATCAAATGTAATTGTATTTAGTTGCACATTATTTATCCTCCTATCACGAGAAAGCAATCAATGCGCTGTACGAGCTCGCTTCGGAAAGTACGAGCTCGTTTAAGATAATAATTTTGCGAAGCAGTCAGAATTAGGGTCAAAAATTTAAATAAAATTTGCCTGAAAATTATTCGAAAAGCACTAAAACAGTCATTCGCAGCATGCAAATTTTCCAAATTTTTCCGGGGGAGCATGCCCCCGGACCCCCTTAAAGCTTTTCTTGTTTCTCAATCAGCTTCAAATTTGTTGTGTCGAAAAAAATACGCCTAAAAAAAAAGTGGAAATTATGTCCCCCATCCCTTTTTTTTTCATTTTTAGTGATCTTAGGGTAACCCAACTGCTGTAATTCTAATTTGATATTTTGTTGTTTCGCTGTTATTTGCCCTGAAGTTTATGTTAAAATTGGAGAAAATTTAACTGTGACATCATAATAGAGCTCTATGAGCTTTGTAAACTGATACTAGGAAATCTAGCAGGTTTTGCGATGTTGTTCATTTTTGTCTCGAAGTTGCAAAAGTTAGAACGTTGGTTTGATGAAAACTTTACAAATAAAAAAATTACAGTAAGAAGTGCAATAGCCTACTTTGGGAATGCCGATTAAACTGCACCTACGGAAAGCTAATGCTCGCTTCGGAAAGTACGAGCTCGTTTAAGTAGGTTGTGTGTGTAAGTAGTTCGGTGGTAGGTTCTCTCAATGTTCGGCTTGATGACCACCAAATTTCAACTTCTCATCGGCTAGCTAGTAGTTACAAAAAGATTCAAAGAAACCAAGCCACGGAACGACCTCCACCCATTATAGTTCGTTTTGCGAATCGCGACAAGCGAAACGAGATTTACAAGAAAAGAAAATTGTTAAAATTAAACTGCAAAACTGAACCTATGAGTCATAATTCCTCTCCCAACATCACGATCCAGGAAAACCTCACTCCGCTCAGAAAATCCATTTACAAAGCCGCAAAACAAGCCAAAGCCGCGTTGAATTATAAATTTGCTTGGACCTCCCAGGGAAAAATTTTTCTAAGACAGGACACGGACACCAAGGTTTTTAAAATTTCGTCGTTTCATGACTTAGCCAAGCTGGGTTATTCTGGTGCTGGTGAAAAAATATCTAGGTTTTAGTGGTGTAGGCCTATTTTTATATAGTGTAATTCATTTTATCGTATTGCGATTTAATACTGGTGAAAAAGTTATTTTATTCAGCCGTAGAAATGGAGTATTGCAACCACAATATTAGCTGTATTTATTGTGTCCAGATCCACTATCCTCACGTTTTATTTAACGTAATTTTTTTCCAGGTATATAATCTTAGTATCTGCAGCCTGAGATATAGCGGTTATGATTCCAATTTGATTCTTCGTATTGTAGTAAACTTTTTTTTATTTTCTATTTTTTTAGGACTGATCAACTGTTTTTTTTTTTTTTTTTTTCTTATTTTTCTCGATATTGATAATAATATCTATATACTTTGTAAACGATGGAGCCTTGTACGAAGTCGAATATTTGTGTATGTTCCAAATGTTGTGCAGCTATGTTTCCTTTTTTCTCTTTAGGTGGCCTTGAGCTAAAATCACTACTTAATATTAATTTTTCTTGCATAGTCAATAGAAGCGATGAATATTTTTCCCCTTCAAACTTATCAAGTTTAACTGCCAATCTATTAAAAAACGACCTTTTTCTCATCCACTTTAATGTCAGAAGCCTTTCTAAAAATAAAACCAAAATGCATGAACTTATTGATCTTATGGTAACAAAACCCAATGTTATTGCCGTTTCAGAAACCAAACTTAATCCTAATAGCGTTTCAAATGTAAACCTTTCAAATTACAAATTATTTCGAAATGACTCCCCAACTAATGCTGGCGGGGTCGGTCTCTATATTAATGATGCAATTAAGTGTTGTTTACGAAATGACTTATTTCTTAACTTAGATAATTGCGAAGATTTATGGCTTGAAATTGAATGCAAAAATTCAACATTTAATCTAGCTGTTATTTACCGTCACCCTAATCAAGATTTGCCTTCATTTCATACCAAATTCTATAACCGATTAAAGGATCTAGAAAACAAAAAAGTAAATTATGTAGTTTCTGGTGACTTTAATATTAATATTCTAGCTAAGGATAACCCAGCGGTAGGATCTTACGTTAATGATTTAACTTCCATCGGTTGCAGTTCAAGGATTAATGTCCCCACTAGATTTGCTGACAACTGCAAATCTTCCCTGCTTGACCATATCTATTCAAATATTCTTAAAAAAGATACCGCAAGTGGTGTTTGCGTATTTGAGATTTCCGATCATCTACCAACATTTTTTACTGCTAAAAACACTAAATGTTCGTACCTCTACATGCAAAACTATGTTTAAACGTTCTATGAAAAATTTCAAAATTGAAGATTATCTTCTTGATTTAGACTCGGCATTTTCATCTATTAATATAACTGATTTAAACAAATCAAACATTAGCCAAGGCGTCTCAAATTTTACTTCTACGTTCAATTCTGTGTTAGACAAACACGCCCCTTTAACCGTTTTGACTAGAAAAGAAAAACGTCTACAAAAGAAGCCATGGATAACCCCGGGTATTCTCGCATCGATTAAGACAAAAAATAATCTTTTTAAAAAGGTTTTTAAAAAAAATTCCACCAATTCTGAAAAAGAGCACTATAAGAAATATTTGAACAAATTAACTCATATTAAAAATGTTTCCAAGCAACATTACTATCAAAATTTACTCAGCAACTGCAAAAGTTCTTCAAAAACATGGTCGACAATTAATGAAATCATTGACTTTAAAAATTCTTCAAACAAATCTAAATTGCCACATTCAATAGTGATTGAGGGCGAGCGTGTTAAAACGGACTCCCCTAAATTTCGCGAAAAATTATGCGAATACTTTGCGAACATCGGTACAATTATGTCCAAAAATCTACCTTTTTCCAAAGGGGCTTCTTTTAAAATTCACCACTCGTCCTGTGTTCAATCTTTTATGCTTGAAAAAATATTATCAGAAGACGTGAATGATTGTATAGACAAACTAAAATCCTACACTGCTCCTGGCCTTGACCAAATTTCTCCTAAATTTGTAAAGCTTTCCAAGTGTGTTTTAGCTCCACTTCTTGCTAGATTATTCAATAGATGCATTGAATTAGAAACCTTTCCAAATGATTTCAAAGTAGCTAGTGTCATTCCTATTCCGAAAAAAATATCTCCAACTTCACTAGATGAATTTCGACCAATCTCTCTGCTATCAGTATTTTCTAAATTATTTGAAAAAATTCTTGAAAGCAAAATGACTAAATTTATTACTAAAAACTGCATCCTCACTCCTTCGCAATTTGGCTTTACAGAAAACAACTCCACCGAATTAGCTATTACCACTTTCTATGACAAATTATTAAACAACTTAAACGGAAAATTAATAACATGTTCCATTTTTCTCGACTTGAGAAAAGCGTTTGATTCTGTAAGTCATGAAATTTTGCTTAAAAAACTTTATCATTACGGTTTTCGTGGTAAAATGTTCAATCTATTATCATCATATCTTTCTGGGCGCCAAATTTGTACAAAAATTAATGACAAATTATCTTCACTACGTCCAGTTAAATATGGGGTTCCTCAGGGTTCAGTTTTGGGGCCTTTACTCTTTCTTTTATACGTAAATGACCTTCCCAACGTGTCCAAATTCGAAACGACGCTTTTTGCCGATGATACAACTTTGCATTTAGCACATCATGATTTCAATATACTTCAGCAACAAGTGAAGGAGGAAACTGATAAAATTGAAAATTGGGTTACCAGCAACAAATTAACTATCAATTACAATAAAAGCTGCTACATGATTATCTCGGGTAACAAAAAGATAATTGACACAAACGAATTTAACGTTAGTATTAGTGGCAATGTCATTGTAAAATCCGACTATGTCAAGTATCTTGGAGTATTTTTAGACGATCGTCTGTCATGGAAAATACATATTAATAAACTATCAAAAAAACTTTCCAGAGCTTGTGATATGGTTTACAAACTAAGACACTACGTTCCCCTATCCTCACTCAAGTTAGTCTATTACGGTCTTTTTCACTCTCATTTTCAATATTCCTTATTAAACTGGGGTAGAGCCGCCTCTTCTCACTTACAAAAATTGATAATTCTCCAAAACAAATTCATAAGAGCAAGTCTTTTTTGTGCGAAAGAAAAACCGATTAACTTTCTTTACTCTAAATTTAATACACTTATGCTGACTGACATGATTAATATAGAGTTCGCTAAATTTATGTTTAAATACAATAACCGTCTGTTACCACCCTCTTTCAACAATTATTTCACAAAACTTGATGTAATACATCATTATAACACTAGACAAAAAGGAACGTCTGAATTTTTTCAACCTTTTATTGCTTCGGAAACTGGCAAAAAATCTCTTCAATACATTGGCCTGAAAATATGGAAAAACATTCTTGAAGAATTTAAGTACTGCTCCTTTTCTTCTATTAAAAAATACGTTAAATCTTCTGCCGTCTCCAAATATGTATGAAATTACCTTCTCCACAATATTTCATCTTGCCTTCAGCAGATTATCAATTTTATACAAATGTCACCATCTAAATTGATATTGTAACTAAACAGTTGATATCTGTATCCCTTTAAATGTATTTTTACCTTCTCCAAAACCAAAGTTTTTTTTTTGTGCTTTGTGTACATATTGTTTTCTGAAGTTGTAATTTATGTTTTCTGAAGTTGTTATTTGTGTTTTCTGAAGTTGTATTTTGTGTTTTCTGAAGTATTGTAGGATGTTGCTATTTTAGCTATTATTTTTTTACCCTATTTTTTAAACACTACTGTATATTAGCTTTGAATCTCAAACTAAACCCCCCTTTCTGATTGTCGTAAAGTTATGCCTTCACTGACAACCTGCTCAACCCCTTATTATTATTACGTATGTGTGTGTATTTGCGTTTACTTTTTACTAATTAACGTCAGAGTAAGATATGGCAAACAGGTGCAGTTGACCTAGATGACCGAATGATGGTCTTTTCGCTGTTTCCTACCTGTGCTTTCTTGTGCGTTATGGTAAAACAAATAAATAAATAAATAAATAAATACTAATGCGTCTATCGTCTTATTCATGTTTTCGTGTAGCTCTGCAAAAATCACAAGTTATGACGTCATTTCGCCCCCCCAATGTTTTTTCCTGGCGGCGCCACTGCTAACGGCATAAGCTAACAACCTGTGGATTTTTGTGGCTTCCCCAAAGGCTTTTTTTAAGAAAACGTCCATTAACTACGTTTTAACTTCTTGCCGAATTAGGCCTACTGGCGAAAAATGGTTTTATGGTTCCAAGTGTTTTCAAACTCTGGAATAGAGCATAAATTGGTGCTTAGGTGCAAGATGTTGTAGACCCATCACCTAGGGCCTTCGTCGCATTTTCGCGGTAAGAATACCAAATCGGAACCAAAAAAAAATCGAAGTGGTATAATAGCTAACTCTTCTTTTACCAAATGCTTTACTTTGGATCTACAAGGAATTAATGGGGTAACCATTTAGCCTACCTTTCTACTCAAGACATACACACTCGAATAGCCCGGAAACATTGTGAACAACATTGTCTTACTATAATTGTGTACCAAACGTTGTGTTGCAAAGGCAATATCATCTCGTTGTTCGAATAAAAATCAATTGGTTGAGTTCGGGTTGAACTATCAAGTCCCTGCATAAACGATATAAACATAATTTTATGTAGATTATTCTGAGACCAGTCGGTTAGTGTAATAGTTAAAAACATCGCTATCGACGGGAAAAAACTTGAGTTCGACTCCTCGGCCGGGCAATTTGGAAACAGTGCTGCCAACGGCTCGCCACCGTTTTGACGTTTCTTCAAAGCAGTGCTTCTTAGGCTCTAAGCCGCCTCTGGCCTGTGGCTAATTAAATTGGAAGAAGTGCTATTGTTTTCCAGTTTCCGGGAAATATACTTTATTTTGTTGTTAAACCTGCTTTTTGTTGGCCAAGAATCCATGAGGTAAAAAGGGATAATTTTGTGCTATTTTTTATTCGAATGCTACAACGAGCTTGATCGGGAATCCCTGCGCCACAGTCTGGAAGCTATGAAAACTTTGGGAAACCCCGGGGTAGGCCTACTTTTTCAAGCAGACTTGACAGTGGGTTTCACCGAGGGCGCATATCATTGGAGGGGCCGAAACTACAGCCCCCCATCCTTAATACGGCAGTGCCTACGATTGTAACAATAACGATGCAACGATTCATCGCGCAACTTTTCTATCAACTTACATCCGTTCGCAAAGTGACATTCTGCAGTGATGGCAGGGAAGAAGAATTCCAATAAAGTCGTAATGAATCTTCACTGCAATTCACTTGATCACTATTGATCGCAACTGTAAGAGAAAGTTAAAAGATAGAGGCAGAAGTCAAATCCAAAACGTTTTTGATAAAAAAAACTAGCTAATCTTTGTGGTACTCGCTGTACTATTACGCCGAAATGTGTGACGAGAAGCGGTGCCTGTCTCCGTGGCTTAGCGCTTGGACAACATTATAGCTTCGAAGAAACATTGCAGCGGTGGCAGTACTGTGTTCGATTTAAACTCGTAACACAGTATTATATTGCAGTATTAGAATTATTATACAGTATTATATTGCCGTTAATAGCCTGATGAAATAATAATCCTGGGTAAAATCTTACAAGCGTAAAGTTCAACAGCTTAGATGGCCGATTGGTAACAGCGTCCGCCTCGGGAGCTGTAGACTTGGGTTTGATTCCGAGTCGGGTCAAACCAATGACTTTAAAATTAGTATTCGAAGCTTCCCTGCTTGACGTTCAACATTAAAGGGACAGTGTGGAGAACAAGCCGGCAAGTTTACTTGTGCCGCTGGGAAAGACCTTAGCTGGATCCCCCCATCTTGGTGTGGTAGGCAGATGGCTGGCAACCTCTAAGCAAGCTCGTGCAGCTAACTGATCGCTTTCTCGCAATTGGAGGATAAATACGCAAAAAAGTTCGGTTCAAATCTGGATCTAACGTTACTAAAAGCTTATCTCAGCTAATCCCAGTTACGCTACTGTTCTCAACCTTTCGTGGTTTGTGACCCCCTTCAGGATACTATCAACACCAGCGCCTCCCTGCTCAGCTATAAAATCTTCTGTCGGTGTTTCAATTCGTTTGGCTACAGTTGTCTGCTGGTCATAAATGGTTAATTATTGTTAATGGGGCAATGAATTTTGCCCTTGAGACCCTCTAGGGGAACCAATCAGGGCCGGATTTAGATAATGAGAGGCTCATAGGCTATTTAATCACATTGACTGGAAGCGTTAAAAAAGGTCTTCACGTCCTCAGACGTTATGTTTTCCCTGAAAATATCGGTGGACAGCAAAAAATTAAGGTCTTCGTTGTTCGTGATGAGGTTCCTCATTTTCTTCGAGCCCCCCCATTCTTTCCGAGGCCCTAGGCTTCAGCCTGCTTAGCTTATTGGTAAATCCGGCCCTGTAGCCAATGACACCAGGTTGAGAACCCTGCTCTAAATAATCCAACTTTTAACGCGTTACTTTTATGGTCGCAAAGCATGAAGGCAGCTTTTCTTTCTGAATCACAAGGCTGCTTTATTCCATTAACTTTTTCACCACTGAAAGTCATTGGCATGGTCAAAACCTCGCAAAGAGACTCATTCGAAAGTGGGTAACCATAATCGTTCGAAACCAACGTCCCGTCGTATGTAAACCAATACTCCTGCCCTCTTCTTGATATCAATCCAAGATAAACACTGAAATCTGTCGTTTAAATTCAATACTAGTTCAGAGATAGCTGGCGGCTTGAGCAGGGCACGCTTATGCGCCTGCCTGACCTTTTTCGATAAACATGTTACTATCCGGTATTCTTCAAATCCTCACGGAAAAATTGGCCATTTTAATTGTTCTAAATCTTTTTCACAAGAGCTCCTGAAAAAAGTATGCCCCTATATAGCCAGCACATTATGTCGAAAGTTGTTTGATAAGGACTTCGAACTGCTGGTGCACTTCTTCGCGATACGTTAACACAGTATTTCGAAAATTTTCAAGTTTTCATCAAAAATGTACTGAACGTAGCACCATTAAGGCTGCTGAGAGGATTTCTGGGAATGGGGCGAAACCACTGGGCCTTAAAGTCAAAAAAAATCTTAAGGAGGTCTACAAAAAGTCGCCCACCTTCGACGTAGGTCTTTCAGTCGTGTGGGCTCCGAAGTATTTGCCCTGCTTCTTCTCCCACTCAGCGCCGGTGCGTGGACAGACCTTACAAACGACTTTGCCCAAATCTGTAAGCTCTATAGCGGTTAGCCTGTATGGATTCCAACCGGTAAGCGGTAACCGCTGAAACAGGAAACTTTCATTGACTTACAGCTTCCGTTAGCACGACTGCAACTTACCTGGTATAACGAATTGGAACGAGTCAATAAGTATCAAGTTCTTTGGGTTAAGTTGGCTTCCGTTTAATCCAAGAGTTGATGAAATTTGGTCTGTGTTTGGATCATAAAGCAAAGCATAATTTAAGAGAATCCCCAGATTTCCATGTCTACCGACGTAACTTTGAAATAAAGTATTGTTTTCATCCTCGCAGTACGACTGGATGTGATCGTACTTCGCAGCAGAACAAAACTCAATCTGTACATCAAAACCAGCAGTTTCATTCCTGAAAAACAGTTGAGTTCATAAAATGATAGGTTTAGAAATTTACGTGTTGGTAAGCCGAGCTTTAGCCCAGGTTCACACAAAGCGAAATTAATTGCCACATGAAACAAATCTTTGGAGGCAAAGCTTTTTGCAGGGCTTCCAAAAAATAATGGCCATTTAAGAGCGCCTTCCAAAAAAAGCCATCTACTCCCGACGAGGACCGTTGAAATTTCGGAACAATTGCCCTTTTTAAAAGAAGGACTAAACAAACAGGATGTATGTAAGTGCCTGTATTAACAAAAACACTGTTTCTCGAAAAAAATTTTGGGGGCAATTGCCCCCTTAGCCCACCTCCGGTCATCTTATGTGTCCAGCCGTAAAGATTACGTATTTAGTAACCAGCAAAACGTCACAAACTGGTGCTAGTGCGCCATAATTGATATCAATTATTATGGAACAATTTAGGCACCGTACCTGAATACGTAAAATTCGGTTTGTGGGTTCATTGGAATCCATTCGGTTCTGTTAATGTTGTAGTGACGACTGCTGGAAAAAAAACGACGAATAAAGCTATTGTTGCGATGCTGGAGAACTTCTACCTTTAATAAACCTACAAATCAATGTCGCAATTACTAAAGTTTCTTTTAAATTCAAAATGAACGCAAAATTTAGAAGCACTTTAGGAGATTACGCTCTTTGAAACAGAAACTATCCAGTATAGATGATCGGCTCCACCGTGAATCGTACCCGCCACAAAGGATCTCCAACATGCGCGATACGGCCCGCCATGTCTCGGACAATGTAATATTAATAGTAATAAAGGTGTGGCTATCAGTAGCCTACCCACAATTGCTATTGAAATACCCTGGGCCAGAAAACGATGCGTCTCGGCCAGTTGCATAGCCGGGGGAAGAGGGCACTGTATGGCTCCCTTTTTTGAAGAAACCTATGCTGATGAGCATAAAAAATTCTAAATAGGTATCTTAATTTTTTTTCAAACTATTACGGGATTATTTACTTTTAAATAAGTCAGCTTGGAGGCGAAGTTTGTCCTTTACGTCTTTGACTTCTTCCAGATATTTAGGCTCCCACAAGTGTCCTTCTCTAGAAGCGCAAGTCGTTTTAGCTTCATTTGGTGTCATTTTCTCAGTTGATAGAAATAAAAGAGATGATTTTGTAGGGATGGCATTGTCGCATTCTAAAGAAATACGAATGCAGAGAAGGTGCGTTTACACCATTACATCAGGGTTACATGCAGTGCCGACGCTAGACCAATTGAGGTCTCCCCTCCCCCGAAAACTTCACGTGGGGTCCCTTTATCCGCTAGCAAAATGGAAGATTTACATTCAAGCGTTTACATACAAGCGATTTTGCCTACAGTAGCCTACATTCCAAACAAAAGCGGGGCAATATTGGAGTTCAACAATTTTTAACCCCCTCTCCCCCCGTCAGCACCTTACTACACACACGCACAAATTAATGTTGCGTTCTAACACGTATTAAAATCCTTTCCAAGTAAAAAAAACGCCGCGGTGTTCAGGGCGAGGCCCCTAACCAGGCCTGCCCGCTGCCCCCTCGGCCGGGGGTTTGGGGGCGGTTCCGCCTGTTTTGGTTACATGACACGCGGTAAGGATTTTAATGTATACAAATGAGGCAGTTTTCGCGTGGGTGATAAGCATTAGGCCGGCAAGAAACGAACAATAAGGAGCGACAAAAAATTTTCCGTGCCGCCCGTGGCGTTGCCGCCTCCCCCGTGGGGGTAAACGTACCATTACGCAATCATAGTTCGTATATTTGCATTTAATATTCCGTTTTTTGCTTACGTTTGTTGAGGTTATAGAAAGAAATGCTCAATGAATTTATATTCCCCAACCAGGGCCGGCGCCAAGAGGGAGGCTGGCCCCCTCAATGAACATGCTTGCCCCCCCCCCCCCCAATCAACGAGCTTACTCTTTTGAAGACAGCGGCTATTGTGCTTAACTTCAAACTTTGGCCCCCCCTGATAAACGCTTGGCCCCCCTAAGTCGACTGCTCTGGCGCCGGCTCTGTCCCCAACTCTTTGTCAGCTTTTTTAACAAAATATTAAAAGTTTAGCTGTACCCTAACTGATTCAGAGTGGTGTAGGCTAAGAGGGATGGATCACTCCCTCCCTCAATTTTTAGGTGTACGCGTTAAAACATTAGTTTTTCGAGTGGTGGTGACACTGCTACAAAATGGCAATATAGGTTATTAAGCGTTTTTTATTCCTAGCCGCCCCTCAGTTTTTTTTTCTGAATCCGCTCATCAGCAGGTACATGGCGTTTACCTTGTTGACTCTTGGAAGGATTAAAAGCTTGGAATATCATTAAAAAAGTCAAAATATAACCCATTCCTTCCATGACACGAGCTTCGGCTTCGGCCCTCGAAAAAAATCTGCATTTAAAGTAAAAAATTTTAGCTAGAGGCAATGTGTAAATATAGCCTATTATTTGTTGATTTCTTGTTTTTTGGTTGCTGTACCTTGCAGCTTTATTGTTTAGGAATGCAGGAACAGTAGGGCTGGTACCATAATAGTGAACTGTACAGTATCATCAGACTCAGTCAACGCTGATTCCTAATAAGTTTTTCGTAGTCTTACATAAATGCCTTTAGCGTCAGTGGAAGGAAGCAAACGTCCGGACGTTACGTTCCACTGATTTTCGATTGGTATATAAAGTATTGAATGTAGCGAGATTTTAAGTTTGTGGTACCAACTAATGTAGCTGAAGCGAGTGAACGTTGCTACACTTTCCCCCTCCGCTGTGAGTGAAGCTTGCTGCTGTAGGCCTGTTGACTCCGTTGAAGTCTGTATGAAGCGCTTGGAGGCGTGGTTGCACGGCATCGTCGTACGGTCGTACCCGTGAAGACGGAAAAAGAAAACGGTTAAAATCCAAGTTGAAGACTGCGTCGTGCGTGTAAGCCTTACGCCTTAAACACGCATAATTAAAAATGTATCATATTTAGCGAAGCACTCAGAATTAGGGTCAAAGAATTTAAACACAATTTGCCTGAAAATTATTGACAAAGGGCTAAAGTAGCCGTTACAGCATGTAAATTTTCAAAAATTTTCCGGGGGAGCATGACCCCGAACCCCCTACAGCTCTTTTTGCTTCTTAATCAGCTTCAAATCAGTTCTGCCGAAAAAAATACGCTTGACAAAAAATGCGGAAATTGTGCCTCCCCTCTTTTAAAAATTTCTCGCTACGCCAATACCGGTTTTGGTTGTACGTGTAAAAACCTGGTCATTGGTTTTGGCCCCCCCACTTTAGAAATGCTTCCGCCATCGTTGGTCAAAAGGTGTCAATCGTTGCAATTAAGTTGATCACATCATTTTGTGGCCGACTACCAAAAACACACGTATCTCCTCGCAATATTTCATATTTTACCATAGCTTTTTGCTGGTGCTTTGCCATTGAGCAAATGGGCAATGCCCAGGGTCTAAGCTAACTCTAGTTACGCCTCTGGTCATAAACTAGTGGTTATCAACCTGGGGTCGCGCTTTGGACATCTATGACTTTTTTTTTGCTCTTCATTTGATTTTGGGCGGAAATTTGGACATCTGCGGACGTGATCACCTTTTTTGCTCGTCACGCAATTTAGGGGGGAAGTTTGGACATTTGCGATTTTTTTGCTCTTCATCTGATGCGCAACTGCATTTATGTGTGTTTAATGGCTTGTAATATTGGAAGTAGGTAAATTTGGTCAATGGTTATGTCAGATTGCAAAGTGGGTAGCTCATGTACCGGTAGCTGATATAAAAGGTTAAGAACCACTGCTTTAAAGGATTCGATTCTATTTTTTAGCTTTTCTACCTTGAATAGTAGCGGTAATTTCGCTAACGCAGCATAGTTACTTGCCCGCTTAAACTACTATGGAAACCACAACTTCAAATTGGTTTCCATGGCTTTTCTTGCATTGTTTCCAAGCTCGAACTGGTTTCCGAAGTGAATGCAGCATTTAATTTTATTCATTATTTTCATTTGATCTCATTTTTTTTTGGTTTTTTATTATGATGTCACAAATAATGCAGATATTGTATGAAAATGCCAATTGTCATTAGCCACAGCTAGGAAGCAGATCTAGGCTACAAATCAGTAACTTTTGGAGGTACAGTACCGTATGTGCTTGATGCATGACTACTGCTTATAAGTCAAATATTACGCGAGACCGTGGTTCGGTCCTACTAAACACCGCAAAGAACGACAAAGGACCTTAAAATGATCTACCTAAACACCGCAAAGAACAACAAAGGACTTGGAATCATACCATAACAAAGAACTACAAAGGACTTTAAATTAGGGTTAGGCTAGGGTTAGGGTTTTAGGGTCCTTCGTCGTATTTTGCGGTGTTTAGTACATCAATTTGAGGTCCTTTGCGGTGTTTGGTAGGACCCCATGGTTCGGTTGGAGCAGGTATAAATAAGTTTGGGCTTAAGTCGTAATCAGGGATAACATGCTGCCGCTCATCTGCCTGCTTTTTGCTGGGCTATGCTTAAGAAGTGTTTCCGCGAAATACTGGTGTTTTAACGATTTTACTAACAACCAATAGCAAACAGGCTGACAGTTTTTAGTTACCGTACTCAGACCTACAGTTGCCCATGAGTGTTTTGTTTTTTAGAACTAGGCTGCTGTATGCGAGCAAGTAGTAGGCCTATCAGTTTTGTCCTGTTTTCTTGTACAGTATTTTAGTACTCGTCAACAGATATGAAAATGTTAATGTGGTTAGCGTATGGCTTTCATATTTTTAAAGCTTTGCACGCGGAAAGTGATTCTAGCCAACCAAATATAAGTAAGTAGGCTTCTACAAATCTAACCACATACCGGTTGGCCTACTTTAATTACAAAAAAAGAAAAATTAAAGAGTATATACCTTAGACCCAAGAGGTTTGGCCGGTTGATTTTAGCCTTTCTCAGTTTAGCGTATAAGCGCAGACTTTACGACGCCAAGCTTTGAGTTGCTGCAGGATTAAGTTCCATTGTAAGCACTGCATGTACCGTACTAGATCGGCGGTTTCCAACCTTTTGCTTTTTGCTTACCACTTCTGGACCTTTTCTGTAGCAGTATACCACCTACCTTCGATGAACACTTTTTGACCATAACAACATATAAGAGCTGTGTTGAAGGGTTTGCTTTACATACAGAAACGAATACGTAATTACTGTAAATCCAATGTTCATTATTTTCACGGTATTACACTGAAGCACATAGCACCAAATAGCATAACACTGTGGCTTAGCATCTGGGCAATACAGCTTCAAACTTCGAAGAAATCTCACTATGTGCGAGTTATTATTGTGAATCGAGCTATTGGATGAAGGTAGTCTAAAGGTGGGTAAAGTTTTCATTAAAAGAACCACCTGCGCAAAATTAGAACAACCGAAAAGTTGTCACCGGTAACTCAAAGAGCAAAAAAAAGTCTTCGACCACACAAGAGCTGAAAATGGAGGGCGTGAGTGCGATTCCAAGACAAAAAAAGGTGTTCGGTATTCTTCACAAAGAGCTGAAAAGCCACGTCTCGAGGGCCAAAAGCCGCATGTGGCTTGCGAGCCGCACTTTGCTCCCCCCCCTGATGAAGTCAATTTGATTGCAAAACCAGCGATGTTGCTCCCAGGCCCCTGAAGACAGCAATTACAGTTATTCATTAGTCCCAAAATATCTGACTAACAAAAGATGAAGAATGAAGTTAATGTCTTCTAAAATATTTTGAATTTTGTAATCGTTTGTTTGGAAAAACTGAAACAGCTTCTTTTGCAACACAAAAAGACGCATCCATAAAGGCATTCACTCGAAACTTCACTTCTGTATGAAGCAGCAACGACGTGCTTTCTGATCTATATGGCGAAGCTTCGTATGAACTTATGAAGTTCTGCGAGGTCGTTTCTTTTAAGATATCCAAGGGTGCAAAGTTTATAAAAACGTGGGGTGGAAACTGGCAAAGCACAATTTTAAAGCGAAAACCTCTCCAAAATGGGCGCTTTTAAGTGCAAAATTTTGGGGAGGTTTTGGCTTAAGCCTGAATGATAAATTAATACATGCATAAATGCACAAGCGTACAAAAACTTTTCACACCCGGTCTTTGTTTATATGCATTCCTATTTCCTTACACCCAGGCAGTGGCGTAGCGACGGGGGGAAGGGGGTTTGGGGTTACAACCCCCCCATTGAGCCTCAAATGACGTCATACATAGCCTACTTCTTTTTCTGATATTTATCTCGAAGTGCTCGATATTTTTGTCATTGATAATCTGGTTTTGTAATTGTCATAATAAAAATTACTTAGCGTTGTTTCCTGAAACTTGTTCTTTGCCGTTATGCTAATGAAGCAATGACAAAATTTTATTAGCAGGGCAGTGCCGCTCCTGTAACCTACACGCAACTGCTTTCAGCCCCTTAGACCTTTCGAAGAAAAAAGGCTAAACGGTTTTAAGCAAAAACGATGAACGTACTGCAGCTCAAAAAAGAACTAAATTGCTAACATTTGAATATCGTTTTACCAGTTTCACCAGAAAGCATTCCTTTGGCTTCCTTACA
The DNA here is from genome assembly GCA_964006365.1 of Trididemnum miniatum. Taxonomy (NCBI): domain Eukaryota; kingdom Metazoa; phylum Chordata; class Ascidiacea; order Aplousobranchia; family Didemnidae; genus Trididemnum; species Trididemnum miniatum. Next base: position 2,718,430 of record OZ023244.1, read on the forward strand.
ACAATCGTGCTTTATAACAGCCTTCGGTATTTTTAGTTTAAAACATATCTCTTAAATTTGAGACCATCTTTTGTTATTATACAACCAGGGGGGGATGTGGGATATGCTGCGTATGCATTCCCCTACCAGCCATTTTCAACAATGTTTCGGATGAATAAAAATTTTTCCATAATTTTGAACCTCTTCAATCTTCATAACAAAGCGCGCATAATCGAAACTGTGGGAACAAAATGCATCATTTGTGAAGCACTCAAAGTTAGAGGCCAAAAATGTGACCAACTTTCGCCAAAAAATTGTTTAAAAAGCACTAAAATGGCCGTTGCACTATGCAAAATTTTCCGGGAAAGCATGCCCCCGGACCCTCCTTGAGTCGTTTTTGGTAGCCCACTTAAGTTGCTTAAAATTAACTCTGCCGAAAAAACTGCGCTTGAATAAGTGACAAAAAATCGGTGCCCTCTCCCTGAAAAAAATTTTGATTACGCTCCTGACATGAAACATTTTCAAAAGGCTCATTTTCGCTCATTTCTCGGTTTAAACATCAACCTAATTCAAAATTACACCCCCCCCACCAAAACTTTCTGGATCCGCTACTGTAAACAACGTATGGTCAAATGTGACGTCATTCTCAAAACCCCTCCCATTGCAAAATCCTGGCTACGCTAGTGCACCCAGGGATATGTTAGCTAGAACTGTGAAACTCACGCAAGGAATAATTTTGAACCTTGAGTTTCACTATTTCGTTGAAGACAAAATTCGATGGTGTTTTAGCTTGCTGCGGCAGAAAGAAAAAAAAGGCCCGTGAGCAAACGAGCTATTGGCAATGCCCATATAAGTGTATGCTACGTCATACCACGGTCTTCGCACACGATTATAGGCCTACACAAAGTACACAAATCTCAAGCTAACCTATTTTCATTTAACTTATTTCAGTTGCAAAGCAAAAAAGTTTTTGTGAGGATTCCGTGAAAATAAATTCATTTTGCATGTTTGGAAAATATCTCGCGTACCAGTACCACTTTAGAAGCTTACGTGTACCACCAGTGGTACGCGTACCACAGGTTGGGAACACAATACAGTGGACTGGAAAGACGGTGCATAGGTACAGCACAACAATCACTGCTGGTAACATGCTTTGCGAATTGTCCTCGCAAGTTTGATATTTAACAGTAGCCGGAAGTACTGCTCGAGCACATCAACTACTAAAAATCAAGCGCATTTTTTGCAGCTGGTTTGATGCGCTGTGTCTTCGAAGAAGAATCGATGGGGTTCAAGAATTCCTTGTATTTCTTTCATCTAAATCGATGTGCCGAACCTAATACCTTTTGCTGCTCATCATTCCATAAGTCAAGTGATATGTTTCTTTTTGATTTGACATCATCGATGGAGAGAGAAGTTTTGAGAAAGGTTATAGCGATTATACTTTTGCACAAAAAAGGTAAGTTGTAGAATCTGTAGATGGCTATTGGCAGAAGCGATCGCGTATTGTGTAACGTGTAGCCATTTTTTGACCTGCTACGAATTTCCCTGCTTGCAATTACGCATGACAAATTTCCAGTGATAAAGTACTCCAGTACTGTACTCGAGTACCACTTTTGGGGTACTCGTACTCGCAACCCCTGGTACTCGGTTAGTACTCGTACTCGACGGTCAATGTACTCGGTCAAAAAAAGCGCCGAGTACACGAGTACATTTGGCTTTCGCTAGAAGTAACAAACAATATGAACTTTCGATAGCAAACTACAGCAAATAAAACGCGTAAATAAATTGATGCGCCTTCTCAACATCCCAAATACTGAAAAAACGTGTTCGTTTATGTTTTTGCGACAAACTTTGAGCTGTTACAACTTAAAAATGGTTCATTTGCTAAATTTGCAAAAGTACTTGTACTCGAATTTTTTCGCAGTACTCGTACTCGGAAGTTGAGTACTCGACTACATCACTGCAAATTTCGTTATTTTTCGCATGCCTTTGATCTTCAGCGCCCAGCAAGATAACTGCAAGCTATGTTCAAAGTAGCAAGTGTAAGCCTATTGGAGTTGTACTGCTCAGATGGCCAAATGGCAAGAGCGTCCGCTTCTGGAGCAGCGGACTCGGGTTTGATTCGATTTGGCTCAAACCAATGACTTTAAAATTCGTATCCACAGCTTTTTCTTAGACGTTTAGCATTAAAGGGACAATAACCCAATTTACATGCACAATGTAAGCGGGTTAACCAGCTAAAAAGCGCGTTGAAGAAATAGCTGTTTAACTAAAAAAATCTCCTACACTGAAACTGAAGCGTGTAATCCACTTAATCAAACCCACTCATGTGAGTTGGCTTAATGTGGCGAACAAGCCGGCAATTTTACTTGTAGTGCCGTTGCTAAAGGCGTTTAGCGGGATTCCACATGTCGGTGTGGTTGACAGGTGGTCGGCAACTCCTAAACGAGCTCGTTACAGCGCTTTGATCGTTTTCTGCAACTAAACCTTCTAGGTAAAACCGATCGCCCATAATCAGTGGTTAAAAAAGAGCTTATATGAGGCCCCGGTTTTTCTAACCTGGCACAAATTCCACAATATTGTGCTTATTTATGTTAGTACTGAAACATTACGTCATTTCAGATTTCACAAATGTGGTTAGGATCCTTGTTAATCTTGTGCCACAAGTTGGGTCGATACCATTATCATGGAATAGAATACTGGAACAAGGAGGAGTATATTCTTATTTTCTTAAACAAAAGAAGGTAGGCTACTGACGAAAATAGGTTAGCATCCTTTGAAAGTTGACCGAGCGCTTGGAGTCGCATTCAAATACCTCTTGCTGCCAAAGAAAAGCTGTACGGTTACTGTAAATGTAGGACGAAATCAGTGGCGGCTCTTGGCCAAAAAAACAGGATGAGCTTTAAGCGACAAATTTTGACAAGCCTGCTTAGTGCTTAACTGAGGTAACTGGTAATCCCAACGCCTCTTACAGAAACGTCAAATTTGCGGTGTGGCGAGCTTACACGATACAGCAGAATAATCGAGGTGTTGCACCACTTCTGTTCAAATTTTGTTTTTTTTTAATTTACACTGCAGTTGGTGTAGTTGTTTAAGACATCACTGTTGCTGCAATAGGTCCAAGTTTGATTACCTCGCCGATCAAGTCGGACACACTGTCGCCAACGGCTCACTAACGCGGCGATGTTTTTTCGGAACTACGTTGCTCATGCGCTAAGTCGCTGAGATGAGCCCCAACGACGACACAACAAGTAAACTTGCCGGCTTGTTCCCCTCACTGTCCCCGTCCCTTCAATGCTGAACGTCAAGCAAGGACGCTGTGAATACTAAGTTTAACGGCATTGGTTTGACCCGACTCGGAGTCAAACCAGAGTCTACTGCTCCCGAGACAGACACTCTTGCCACTCGGTCATCTGAGCTCCGCCACTCGTTACACGCTTCAGCGTAATAACGCGAGTATAATTAAGATTTGATTTAATTTTTTTGTCCAAGATAAGCATATTAATTTTTTAGATCGTCAAAATTACCACAACAGTTAAAAAATGCTACACGCTTCGGCGTAATACCACCGCGAGCTCAACAAAGATTTGGTTTGGGTCTGGGGGTGCAGAGAGAATTTTTCTGAAGCGTCTTATTCAATCATGCAAGAAACGCGCTAGAATAGCCGTGAAATCTAAAATCTTTTTATATAGCATTGACCTCGCGAAAACGACATTCTAACCAAAGACGACAGTTTTGCAAATATTCGAATTAATTGGTCTTCGGGGCTTCACAAATTTTTAGAAGGTTTTCAAAATTGGTACAGTGATAGTTCCACGATTCAAAGTAGACTTTACTCTTTCAGATTTGTCACTTTGCTATAGCTATTTCAATACTTAATTTTGCTGTGGAACAGAACTTGCAGAGATGTAAGTCTATTCCGACAGTTTTGTACAATCAGCACTTCAAAAGCTTAAAAAGAAAACTAGCTTACTAAGTGCAAAACCAGCCTCAAAATAACACCATGACATGTAATTCAATGCTACTAAGACACAAAACCGTCACAGCACAAAATTACGGATTTGATGCGAATATGTCAAAAAACAAATAAATTTAATAAACGCCACGCACTGATAGTTCGATAAATTTCGTTTTGCCTTGAATAAGCTTTATGTTACCAGTGGTATTGTTTGTCAGACTTCCCCATTTTTAGTTTGATGCTAATGATATCCATAACACGTGTTGAAAACACCAACGGTAAAAATTTCTCCCACAGAAGAACACAAACGAACATCATAGAAGCCAAGATTCAATTAGTAGACTATTACGTACACTATACACACCTACACTGCAAAAAAATCTTTGCAATTAATTCAAGAGTAATTAAGTCCAATGAAAACATTATTGTACCAAAGCTACACTATTCCCTACAGAAAAACAACTGGATGCCAGTGTTGCCAAATGTTCAGAGATAAAATAATCTAGAACTCATCAAACATTATCTAAAATAATCTAAATTTAAAAAGTAATAATCCACATAATAATCTGAACATACCAAAGCAACATTTTCAATAAGTAAATGAAAATTGACGTCCAATATCACGCCAAAAGTCAAGTGAAGAGCAAAAAAAAAAGGCTTCACGTCCACAGACGTCCAATTTTCCAGGCAAAGTCAGGTGAAGACCGAAAAAAAAAACGGTTTTTACGTCTGTAGACGTCCAATTTTCCGCGCAAAATCAGGTGAAGACAAAAAAAAGGTCTTCACGTCCGCAGACTCCGATTTTCCGCGCAAAATCAGGTGCAGAGAGCAAGCTGGAGCAAGAAGAAGAAAATAACGTCGCAGATGTCTAATTTTTTGCCCAAAATTCAAGTGCAAATAATACATGATAGTGAAATGCTAAAATAATCTAGAAAATAATGCCACATCTTAATGGGTATTTTTTACATCCAATTCATACGAAAATAATCTAAATCTAGATTGAAATAATCCAAGTTAGGATGCCATCTGCAATGCAAATCAGCATTTTTTTTTTGTTTGTAACTTGTGCACCTTGCCAATTGTGATTTATATAGCCTACTTTTTAATTATATTAAAATAAACCTTTCCATTTATAGGCCTATATCAAGTGCATAGCCAGTGAGATAAATAGTACAAAGACTGTGAAAGATAGGTAAAATTTAGGAAAAATACTCTCTGATACATAACAATCTACAGGAATGATTTCATACTAAAACCATAGAAAGAGTTACCAAGCTAGTAATACCTTAATACTGATGTTCAAGTATGGCTGGGATAAGTACCACAAAACACTGAACAGTATCAGTTGATTTGGTAAAAACAATACAAATTTTCTCACTTGTTTTTTAAATTACAATAATACACTACATACATGTGCTGGGTAGATTGAGGGCTATTATTCAAAAGTTCAAGTTTTTTTTAACATTTTAGAGACCTGGCATGGATCCCCAAAGGTATATAATAATTAATAATACATAAACCGGGTACCGGTGTGTATATACCTTCACTAAATCAGGGAAAATTGTAGAGGAAAATAGTTTTTTTAATGCAACTAAAATCTTCCCTAAAAAACCTGCCAAACCTACACTTGCTTGAGCAAACCATAGCATCCTTGATCGAGTTACCACTACATGTTTCTGCAACCATCAACCAACTTTAGCCTAATCTTATCACAAGAGTATCAACTGTTTAAATCATAGGCAGATGAGCATTTACCGTTCACTATTTACTGCCTGTCAATGGTCTTAAATGTTTAGGCTACACATAGCCTACTGATACCACTAGCCTACCATTACTGATTACCGGTAGTCTACAGTTAGGCTACTGATATCTGTCTGCCTAATCTAAAATAGAAAGCCCGTCCAGTCTAAATCTGCATCAAGCACCAACTATCATAGAGCTCTTACACGGGCTAACTGGATCAGATGTAGCAGGGCTAAAAACTAGTCCGTTATGCCATGAGCCTGAGCTAGTCTCATTTCGCTTTGATCTGCCATATGGGGCGCCGTTTGTAAACACTGATTTGTGCAACGATTTTTTGTATATTTAAATAAGTAACCACTTTAAACAAATAATCAAAGATAAATAAACAAAAATAAATAATCAAACTTTTTTGTTTATTTATTAAATAGTCACTTTATAATAAATATAGTCAAAAAAGTTTGTCTATTTATTTTTGACTGTTTATATTTGTCTCTTTATTTTTGTGCAATCATTTTCTATCTATGTTATAAATTTTCAAAAATAAACAGTCAAAAAAATTACGCACAAAACAGTCAAAAATAAATAAACAACAAATGTTGACTATTTATTTCACGTCCATAAAATGAAGCATGGTGGATGCTGATTGGTTAAAAAATTGTTTAGTCATTTTCTTTGCCCGGGAATGCTGGTAGTGTGGAATGGAGTCTGTATTTGGTAAAAAGGTAGGCAAGCCGGGCTGTTCTTCAGCTGTTAGTGGGTTTAGTTGCGCGTCTCATCATTAACAATAGGAAGTAGAGGAGTCAGTATCGTCATTGACAATTGTAAGACAGTTCAAGAAAGAAAGAGGAGCAACCGAGATCAAAAAAAAAAATAAGAGAATCGAAGATAGGTTTCGGAGAGGGTTGGAGGCGAGGGTTATGGGTTAGAATTCGTTTTTAGACAGAATGTGACAAGTGTAAAGGCAGTCTATAGGGAAAACAGTACATAAGCTAAGTGTTTATACTAAATTTTAGCCTTCGACCCTAGCTCAGGGTCAAATTGCTAGCTGATAAAACTGGAAAACAAGCTACACACTTAAAATTGTAAGCTTATAAAACTGGAGAACATGCCTAAACACTTTGCATTGAAAGCACATGCTGTTTACTGGTTAAACAACTCCAGTCTTATGCAGCAGTGCAGTTATACTACTTTGATTCATGAGAAAACTCTGAAACGTTTTTGCCTCGGTTGCTCCTCTTTTTTTCTTGAACTGTCTTACAATTGTCAATGACGATACTGACTCCTCTACTTCCTATTGTTAATGATGAGACGTGCAACTAAACCCACTAACAGCTGAAGAACAGCCCGGCTTGCCTACCTTTTTACCAAATACAGACTCCATTCCACACTACCAGCATTCCCGGGCAAAGAAAATGACTAAACAATTTTTTATCCAATCAGCATCCACCATGCTTCATTTTATGGACGTGAAATAAATAGTCAACATTTGTTGTTTATTTATTTTTGACTGTTTTGTGCGTAATTTTTTTGACTGTTTATTTTTGAAAATTTATAACATAGATAGAAAATGATTGCACAAAAATAAAGAGACAAATATAAACAGTCAAAAATAAATAGACAAACTTTTTTGACTATATTTATTATAAAGTGACTATTTAATAAATAAACAAAAAAGTTTGATTATTTATTTTTGTATATTTATTTTTGTTTATTTATCTTTGATCATTTGTTTAAAGTGATTATTCGTCAAAAAATCGTCGCACAAATCAGTGTTTACAAACGGCGCTCCATACTGCCAACGGTGCAGCTCGTACAAAAATTGAGCAGCGAGTCCAAAAACGTCATCGATAGTCTTTGTTGCATCACCGTTTGACTCATTTGCATACGAAAAAACTTTGAGCTATTGGCGGTTACAATTAAGTTGCAACCCCCTTCCCCCCATGGAGCCTCAATTGACGTCATACTTACGTCTCTTTCTTACTTTTTTTTTGAAGCATTAGATGCTTTTACTACTCTTTCTTAAGCACGCACCCGCAACTGTAGGCCTAAGTCGGTTATTTTATGTTAATTGGACGCGTAGCCAAAGGCGGATCCCCAGAATTCGATTTTGGGAGTAATAAACGGCGCACGAAAACAGGTACCAAATTTACCAAGAATATGAGCAAAAAAGTGGTATATCGTTATAGTTTGAAATTAACGAAATTTTTCAGAAAAATTTGAAGTGCTGACGTGTTGAGGGGAGAGGGACAAGGGTGATCGTCCTCACTTCCCAAACCTGGATCCGTCACTGCTCGCAGCAGTGCCAGTGTAGCGCTGTTTTCTGAGTGATATAATAGATCAATTGTTGCATCAGACCTTCCTTAAAAAAAATGACAAACGATTTCAAGCAAAAATGATTTACGTAGCTCAAAAAAGAAGTGAATCGCTGACATTTGAATATTGTTTCACCATTTTCGCCCGAAAGCATTCTTTTGACTTCCTTACAATAATTGTGCCTTAACTGCCTTCGATATTTTTAGTTTTAAACATCTCTCGTAAATTTGAGGCCATTTTTTGTTATTATACAACGTATCGCCAAATGTGACTTTGTTCTCAATCTCAACCTCTTCCATTGCAAAGTCCTGGCTACTGGAACCAGAGATCGTGTTCTTAAGCAGTGGCGGCTCGTACATGAGAGCTGCAGAGCTGTAGAACCCCCTAACTTTTTTTTATGCACTTAATTTTTTTTTTTTTTTTCATTACCTTTTGAAGTTCTATCGCCAAGTTTTTCAAATTTCTTATTTCTTTTCACGTTTTGATCGTATATGAATATAAATTTTTAAATGGAATCCCTGTTTTGTTCTGCAGCTCAAGTTTTTTCGTATGCAAATGAGCCAAACGGTGACGCGACAAAGACTATTGATGATTGATGACGTTCAATTTTTGTGAGCTGCTCTGCTGGCAGATCAAAGGGAATTCCGACTAGCTCAGGCTCATGGCATAACGGTACTGGTTTTTAGCCCTGCTAGGCTGCTACATCTGATCGAATTAGTTTATGTAAGAGCTCTATGATAGTTGGTACTTGATGCAAATTTAGAATGGCTTTTGGATGCCTTTTAGATGCAGATTTAAAATGGCAGGCTTTCTATTTTAGACTAGGCAGACACATATCAGTAGCCTAACTGTAGGCTAATCAGTAATGGTGGGCTACTGGTACCAGTATGTGTAGCCTAGACAGTTTAGACCACTGCCAGACAGTTGATACTCTTGTGATAAGATTAGGCTAAAGTTGGTTGACGGTTGCAGAAACATGTATTGGTAACTGGATCAAGGATGCTATGGTTTGCTCAAGCAAGTGTAGGTTTGGCAGGTTTTTTAGGGAAGATTTTAGTTGCATTAAAAAAACTATTTTCCTCTACAATTTTCCCTGATTTTAGGTCTATGCATAATTGCATACCGGAACCTGGTTTATGTATATTATATATATTTGGGGATCCATGCCAGGTCTCTAAAATGTTAAAAAAAAACTTGAATTTTTCAATAATAGCCCTCAATCTACCCACATATATGTAGCGTGCATTGTAATTTGAAAAACAAGTGAGAAAATTTGTATTGTTTTTACCAAATCTACTGGTACTGTTCTGTGTTTTGTGGTACTTACCGCAGCCATACTTGAACATCAGTATTAAGGTATTACTAGCTTGGTAACTCTTTCTATGGTTTTAGTATGAAATCATTCCTGTAGATTGTTATGTATCAGAGAGTTTCTGTAATGGGCATTGGGATTACCAGAGTTAAGCAGGCTTGTCAAAATTTGTCGCTTGCAGCAACTTGTTTTTTTGGCCACGAGCCGCCATTGGCTGGTATAGTTACGGACCACAAGCGAAAAATTCCTTCTCGAGTATTTATTGCCTTCAGTAACTGTCGGTGAAGACGGTCACACCAACTGCACTGACGAGACCTGATAGGTTGAAACAGTGTTCACTGTCTGCAGTGTTCCTTTGGTTTTTGTCTATGATATCATAATCCAACATTGCAAAAATTTCATTTAGCTATGACCGTACTGGGCAAGGTCTACTTTCTTTTTGGTTTACGGCTGGATTGGACAACCAAATGGACAAGTTTGTCACCAGAATTCCTTCTTCTGCAAGATAATCCTCCATCGCGGCTTTGTGCTTTTTTTGTGTCATAGCGAAGCACACCGAACAGCAGCTCGACCTCAGCGGCATCAATTTTTTCTTCCCAAAGGCATCGGGATCGTTTATGTGATGATCTTTATGAAGTCGCTCTTTCCAGGTGCCTATCCGACCACATGCCTATCCAAGACTATCCAAGACCACACGCCTATCCCAAGGATAAACACAATAGTTCCTTCCGCGATTTTGCATAGCAACTACGGTGCCGGTGCATGTTTTATTTTACAAAGTAAGAATCCGCTACATCTGATCGGCTCTGGTGCAGCACATTTGTAAAAAAGAAACCTCCAACCAGCAAGCCCATGATGTACTATTTATTGCTTTTGCACTAAAACTTTGCTCGTCACTTTTTCGAATTATATGTAGATTTAATTAATTCATAGCATAATAGCCTTCAACAAAGCTAAACGCTGTCAAATCTTTCTATTAGGTTGTTAAGTACTTTGCTACACTTCCCTTTTGAAACTGCATGGTTTAAAAAAGCGTGATGGAAGTGTGAACATCTGGAACAGGAAGGGTGTAGTTCTTTTAAACCAGATTTACCTAAAAAAATTTGCCCCCTTCGCAGTTTTTTCTGGCTGCGGGTCTGCACCGCTGCAACGTTTCTTCGAAACTGTGTTGCTCAGGCGATAAGCCGCGGCGACGAGCCCCGCCGCTCGTTGTACGCTTCGGCATAATATCGCGAGTGCAGCGATGGTTTGATTTTTATTTTTTCGGTAAAAAGTTATCATTTTTAGTTAGGTTGGGTCTTGCATATAAACACTCTGAATATGGTAATTTTAATTACTTGCTTGTTACTTCCAACAAATAAATAGAAAGGTTTTTCAGGTTTTTCATTTTCGGTTGGAATTCAGTCTAATGCAAACATAAGTTATTGGTATTACCCTGATGGAACTCGGGTTGATAATGCATTGTATCCTGCTCCTTTTTCGTCAGAGTGCAGACAGCTAATTTGGCCGTTTAGTTTCAACGATGGTCTTGATTTTTCATCAGAGCTCTGTAATAAGACGGTATCGAACGATATATGCCAACTTGCCCGTAAGTAACATTTTTTGAAATAGAAATTGGGAAGACACTTAGACTAACACAGACTACAAAAAAGTCAGCTATATGATATATATATATTTTTTATTCTGTTCAATATCACGTTGATAGGAATAAAGTCTCTGGCCTGGATGGCAAATGCTGTTTGAAGCTAATTTTAGTAGTAGAGGACTGCCACACCAAAATTCACATACTTCTCGGCGAATGAAATCTCCAGAAGCTGCTGTCGTCTCGTCCCATAATGACTGCACTGTGTAAATTTGATAAAAATTACGTGCCATAATGGGCTATTTTTTTTGCAAAACATTGTTTATGCTCCCTTACTCTTTGTCCTTGATCTTCCGGGCCAATGAGTTTATTGGTGTCGTTCCTGCATGGATTAATCTGGAATGGCGAGGAATAGTGCTTCATTAATTTAAAAACTAAAAAAATGAAAGCGAAGTCTCTGAATGCATGGTTATTTTCTATTTAGTCGCATATTTATCCTCCTGTCACTATAAAGCGATCAAGGCGCCATAACGAGCTCGCTTAGAATTTGCCAGCCATATGTCTACCATTGCAAAACGGGGGAGTGCCGCTAAGTGCCTGTTCCAACGGCACATCAAGTAAACTTGCCAGCTTGTTCTCCACACTTTCTTTTTAATACTGACCGTCAAGCAGAGAAGCTGTGAATACCAATTTTATAGTAATCAGTTTCACTCAACTCGGAATCAAATTCGAGTTTACAGCTCCATGGGCAGACGCTCTTACCATTTCGGCCATCTGAGCTGTATTTTTTTACAGTTACGTTTCAACTTCACACCGTTCGTTGCGTTGGAACAATGCTGAATCTCACATGGAATTATACGCCAGAAGCCAGAATGGGTAATGTTTACACACTAGCGGTAAGATACTAATATTTTCTTATGACGTCTAGCATTGTTTGGGGTTCTATTGACTAGCAATTCCGGCTTTCCGCTTTAGATAAGGCATTGGCTGACCCATGAGGTTAATCCACCACCGAAAAGTTTTTTGCTAATGTTTATTGGTCGGTTCCCTATTGGTAATCTGCTTCATGGCAGGTCTCTCATGACATCGCTCCGCCAAAGTTCTCGATCTTCCGCTCTTTTCAGCTCATCACAAGTTTTTCCATTCCGAATATCATCCATCACCATTATTCGTTTCTTTCCTCTTGCACGTTTTCCTTCCAACCTTCCTTCCATCACTGTTTGTAACAAGTTGTCATGCCTTAACTGTAGCCAATCCATCTTTTTCTTCTTATGATTGCCGGTATTATCTTTCTGGTTTCATTTACAAGATGAAGTACTTCCTCATTTGTCTTTTTATTTGCCCACTTCACTTTCTCCGTTATTCTCCAGACCCACATTTCAAACGCCTCCAGCCTTGCAATGTCAGCTTCTCTCAGTGACCATACTTCTGAACCATAGAGAAGCATACTCCATACCAATGTCTTAATCGTTTTTTCAATTGTTAGCCCATTCCACCAGATATAAGCAGTCCCATTTTATAGAAAGCACTCTTAGCCATTCCGATCCGTATACGGATACCCTTTTCTGATCTTCCATCGTCTGTCAGCACATTCCCTAGTCCCTGGGTATTTGATTTCTTCCACTTGTTGCAAAATTTTCCCATTCACCATGATCTTGATATTACTTGAAGAATTCTACCTATCTTCATCACTTTCGTTTTTTTGATGTTTATCTTCATTCCATAACTCTTGACAACTCTATTGGCCTCATTTATCATTTTTTGTAAACCTATTTCAGTTCTGGCTGTCATGGCTTGATCATCAGCATACCGGACAGCCTTCACATATTCTCCACCAACCTTCACACCTTCGTCCAAACCATACAAGGCTTCTCTTATTATAGCTTCTGCGTATATGTTGAACAACAAAGGTGATAACGAACATCCTTGCCGAACCCCATGTCCAATTTCACTAGGTTTCTTTACCTGATGGTTTACTCTGATTCCAGTGCGTCTGTCCCATATGCAGTGCCGCAACAAGCCTTCTATCCTTCCAATCTACTCCAATGTCAGCTAAATACTCCACAAGTTTTTTTCCAGTTTATCCGGTCGAATTTCTCATAGTAAACATAGCGTACGAATAGATCTCGATTGTAATCGTTGCACCGTTCCGCCAGACATCTCATTACTCCAATGGCTTCCCTTGTACCCCCTCAGGACGGAATCCGAACTGGTCTTTTCCCAGAAAATCCTCTATTTTCCTTTCAATCCTTTTTGTCATAATCCGTAGGATAATCTTTGATGCATGTGATGTCAGACTGATTGTTCTGAAGTCTTCACACCTAACTGCATTCTTCTTCTTCTCCAATGGAATCAAAATACTTTTAAGAAAGTCTTCTGGCCATTTTCCTTTGTCATAAATATTTTTACACAATTCCACAAACTTCTTCATCTCACCATGTAGCGCTTGAATGAACTCCGCAGGTATTCTATCCATACCCTCAGCTTTTCGCTTTCTAGTTTCTTCATTGCTTCAATTACTTCGCATGTTACTATAGTCGGGCCCTTATCATCTTTTGCATTTTCATCTTTCTTTTCTATGCCAACATCTGCTGGTTTTTCCTTTCTGTTGTATAGTTCCTCAATATATGTTTTCCGTCTTCTTCTAATATCCGCCATACTCAAGAAAAGATTACCATACCGGCCCATGATTGCTGCCATCTTTTTCCTTCCGGTACTTCCAGTAGACAATTCCTTCACTTTGTGATACATTTTATCCATTCTCTCCATTTTCCAAAAAAATTGAAGATCTTGAGAAAATGGGGAGAATGGATGAAATGTATCGCAAATTGAAGGAATGGTCTACTGGAAGTACCGGAAGAAAGAAGATGGCAGCAATCATGGGCCGGTAGGCTATGGTAATCTCTTAATGAGTAAAGCGGATATTAAATGACGGATATTCTCTTGTCGAATGTTTAGTCGGTTGAGGCATGGTTAAAGACATCGCTAAAGGCGCGTGAGGTCTGGGGATCGATTTCCGGCCCGGTCAAATCGGACACGATATTGTCAACGGCTTGCCACTGCACGGAGCTGCGTTGCCCAGCGCTAAGTCGCGGAGATGGACCCCATCATTCGTAATGCACGCTTCGGCGTGATACCTTGAGTATGATGAAGATTTGATTTTTTGTTTTGATTTTGGTACATAGCGCTTCGATGCTTCTAAAGACACACAATGCTGCCAGATGAGCGTTTTTTGCTTTGTAGTTCCCTTTCAAAGATTTCTTGATGTGCTCCTATAAGTGCAGTTATTAAAAGTAAAATCAAGTCACCTTCTCTATAGCTGTTCAGCCGTAGATCAGGGTGACTCCCATCAGCCGGACGAAATTCCTGCCTGATGTTAACACGGCCATCGCGAGAACCTACCTCCGTTTTAGGGTGAATCCCTTCAGTACGAAGAAGAGACGAAACTGTTGCCACTCGGTGGGATACGGCCAGCTTAACACCAGTTAGACGATCCACATGCGTACTACCACTGAGGCGAGGAGGGAATTTAACCACACGAGCGCCTAAAGCAAGCGAGCTACCACTCCCACGCTGCTTTTTGTCCGCATCATCGGTCAAAGCTCCGTGATGTAATTTCCCACGAGCATGAGTTGCGTCTGTGAAACCATGGTAGCCGCGTCTACTTTTACGTGAGGCGCCAGAAAGAGTAGACCCCTTCTGAGACAATGAAAGTAGCCTCTCCTCAGCATCAAGCTTGGCTTGTGCGATCCGGAATCGAGTCTCAGCTTCTGAAGCAACCACTTTAGCTCTGGCTTTAGCTTGCTCCTTTTCAAGGTAGCACATAGCTCGGAGCTCAGTACGCTGGCTTTCGAGTTCAATTTGCTGCGCGCGAACTCTACTCGACGTGACACTGACATGCTCAGCCATATGAGAAGCACTATCAGTTGTAGCAAGCATATCAAGATCATAATCTAGTTTAGATTCATTACTTCTACTTCTAAATTTATCATAAAGTAAGCAACATCTTTCATAAACATCAGCAATACCCTTATGGAGTTCAGAAGCTACTTCGTGGTCCGTTGTACCGCTTAACATTACTTTAAATTCGTTAAAAAAGGACTCCACTTCATTAAATTCTGAAGTAATATTTGCCGATTCAGACTTTTTAACGCTTTGAAGTTCATCATTCAAGTGTTTAAACTAAACCATCAATTGCCTGTTAATGATCAACAGCTTCCTAAAATTAGTTTTTTCAGGTACAGACAGGTCCCCGGCCTGGGGCTTAGAAGTAGTGGTCCCACCCATTTGGAGATTTTCCATTTCTGCAATAGGTTCATCCTCAACAGGGACATCGTTACAGTTATCTCCTTCGCAGCTAACACCAACCTCGTTATTATTATCCACAAGACTCCCATTATCTTTTGCAGAAGCCATATTTTAACTTCAAGGGCAAAACTACTGTAAAAAACACAACACATAAATTAAGCAAATAAAACAAACGATTAACCTTTTGGATGATCGTCACAAATCCGTCGAAAGTTCTGAAGCAATTAATCGACTGAAGAAGGATGATGTTTCCGGACCCTCAGTAGACTCGTACAAACCGGATCACTTGTTTGTTGCGGCGAAAGTTCTGAACCAATCAATCGACCGAAGAAGGATGATGTTTCCGGATCTTCAGTAGACTCGTAAAGACCAGACCACTTGTTTGTTGCGGCAGGACAAAACAGAAAAATCAGCTTAATGGCTGGACCAAAACACCGATGCCACCCGAGATGAACTTGGGAAGATGAAGCTCAACGTTTTCAACCAGAAGGCAAACCAAGGGTAAAGAAAGGAGATACTGAGTCGTTGACGTCAGCATTAACAATAAAGGCACTTCTGGGGAAGCAGCCGACGCTTTCAATCGTCTTATGTTTCGAGCTATTCAACTTTGGAATGGTTCCACTTGGCTTGTAGGACTGTTGCTTAAAACTTTCTTCGGATGGAAGTTGTAGGAAACAGCACTTGAAAACGGTGAAATTTTTTTATGTTACGAAGCCGTCGTAACATATAATTTTAAAGTTTGGTCCTCGGTAAAAACTAACCGCTCGGGCGGAACGCCAAAGCCTTCACTACAGAATGCATCACTCAGTCTTGCACTGAAGATAAACTTTATTACGCTGTCTTGATCTTGAGTATTAGTAGCATCAATATCAGTATAACTGCGGCAATTCAATCTGTAGCAATTCTGTAGCCAAATTTCACCGAGGAAGTCCACGTTAAGATAAAATCTCTTGAATAAAAACTTTAAAATCTTGCAAAATAAAAATGCTACGTAACTCGCAAAACCAAAAGAAAACTGATTTACATTCTCGAATCTGTCGTTCAAATCCTAGCGTGAAGTGAGGTGTCAAAAAAAAGGCAATAATTACTATATAAAAGATTACAAGTCACACAATTGAACTGGCTGATAACGATTTAAGTTGCTTAGTACAGTAGCATGTGACGTGATTATTGAATTACGAAGTAACAAGTAAAATGCACAATGTAGGATCAAGTCCCGATCGAGCCCCAACCAGCCAAATTAAGATCAATCGAATTTAGCGGCATTAGAGGCTTTTAGAGGGCATAAGAATCTTTACAGCGTTCGAGATATTTGAAGTTAATATGCCGGTGCTGGAACAACCTAATGTACAACAAATTAATTCGCTAATAAAAGCTCTTCCAACTCCAAACGTTAAGTGAATACTGAAAATGATCAAAAATGACCTTAAAGTGTTGCGATAATTAGGCTACCCAAAAACACTTTCAACAACTCAGATTGCCGAGTGGTGAGAGTGTCCACCCCTGCATCTGTAGACTGGGGTTTAATTCCGAGTCGGGTCAAACCAATGACTGAAAAATTGGTATTTACTGCTTCCCTGCTTGACGCTCAGCATTAAAGGGACAGTGTGAAGAACAAGCCGGCAAATTTACTTGTTGTGCCGTTGAGAAAGGCACTTGGCTGGATTCCCCTATCGTGGTGTGGTAGACGGATGACCGCCCACTCCTTAGCGAGATCTTCCACTTTAAACGTCAATTTCAGCGAATGATCAAACTAAGTACTGGGGAATGACTGTTGGCACAAGACTAAATTTTGGAGAACATACTGGCATAGTAGCGAAAAAAATTTGTAGATCTTTAGGTGTAATGTGTAAACTTAAAAACGTGCTACCTTCAAAAGATTTCCTGGTCTTGTATGTTATTCCATGATTCATCCACATCTGCTATGTGGTATTACTATTTGGGGGAATACATACGAAAATTAAGAACACTCCAAAATATAGTTGAGTATGAGGAGGTGGTAGGACCCGGCCTCTGCTTATTATTCACAATTGAATATTTCAAAATTAGAAGATCTTTATACTAACGAACTACGAAGTAGCCAAGTTAATGCGTAAGTACCGAAATGAACTACCGAAAAACCTTTAAACGCGATACTCTCACGAACAACCCGGTTGGCATCATCTGGACTTAAATGTCGTTGATCTGAGCTTACCGTTTTATAGAACAGAAAAATCGCAGAGATCTTATAAATTTCAAGGAGTCATAATTTGGAACTCGGTACCACAAGAAATAAAAATACTGTCTTTTAATCAGTTCAAAATTAGATTTAAAAAGCATTTGATTTCAGCGTATTATACTAATAACTTATAGGCTACTATCTAAATGTGATAGAAGTCAAATCACTTACGGTTAATAGATGTACAATATAACGTAATATTGCACAAGAATTAAACCAGGAAATAAATATAAACGTCCAGCAGCCTGAATTGACTACAAGGGAGCTGCTCGACTCGATGACCGAGATGTTCTTTTACAGCTTCCTGTTGCAACAATATTCATGAAACCTTACCTGGTCGTTAACGTGCACGACAATTTTGCTTTATGAGTTTATCACGTTGTATAAATTAATTTAGATTTGCTTAGTGTTTGTTTTTGTTGTTTTCTAAATGCGTTCGATTTGGAGTGGCGTATTGAGTTGTTCAAAACAAATTATCTATTTAAGCGAGCTCGTTACGCTTTGGTCGCTTTCTCGTGGTAGGAGGACAAATTTATATAAAACTAAATAGCCTACAAATATATAGCAGAAAATCTTTGTTTCCGCAGATTAGAGTGTCCCAAGACATTTTATTGAGGATTCCGTTCCAGAATTCATTTTATGTGATCCAGAAGCTAAAGCCTCGTCAACTTTACTTTGTTAGAGTAAAAAAAAATGAGCTGCTTTAAGTTATTTGCATTTTTGTTTCCAAGTGTTTTGTTTCTACTTTAAGCGCTGACGTTTTAATGGCTACTGTTTTCAGCCTCATGTTTCTTTCGTCCTTATGCTGTATTTCTTTTTTGTAATTGCCTTTTGGTTGTTTTCACAACACAAAAGCGGTTTTCACAGTTGCATTTTAACAGACAAAAGAAAACTGAGATTAGGCTATTTTCAAATTGTTGTAGGCCTACTTACGAAAACCTCAACAGTAACTTAGTAAGACCTTGAGGTAAACTTGTATGATACTTAAGTCGTTGAATCAGCATCCATCCGGAATATGTCAAATGCGATCGGCTCCAGCCGCGAATCGAACCGAACACCAAAAATATGCAACCTAAATACGATATTGTTACGCCATATCGCTGACAAAAATATAGGCCTACTCTATTATGAGATAATTCTTGCGTCTTATAATACGTCAGATTTAGACACAGTATAAAACAGAGATTACTGAATACTGCTAGGTCTTGGAGTTAATTGTTCTACCCGCTGTTGCTTGCAGGTAAAACTAGTCAGTAGCAAGGGGTGTGTTTTCCGCTCGAAGGAACATCTGGTACGAGCAGCAACGAGCCACGGAACTCCAGCTGCCATTACAAGCGCTAGATTAGTGAAAAAAAACATTGCTTCAAATGTATGCACAGTGGAATGGGACCACGACTTCTTTCACGACAGAGCTACGGAATACTATCAAGTGAGTAAAAAAATAATCACTGGCGAATTTGGCAATATAGGCCTATATTAAACTGGGTGAGACCAACGTGTCAGCAAAAAATGTGCAATCTTTCAAAAAAAGCAAGAACAAAATTATAGTTTGAAAACTCTGTGAATGATTTCGAGTTGTTGAATGTTGATCGGTTTTATTTCGGTGCATGATTTCTGGAAATATCTAACTGTTACCTAGCCTATAGCACTGTTTTTCAGCTACAATTTCGCAACAACTACAACAAAAAATTAAAATTCAAGGCTGAGGTTTCCAAAACTGCACCAGTGCGCAATAGAACTGTCAGTTTACAATCTTATGCGGCCATAATTCCAGCAAAAATGTTGGGCAGCCAGATCAAAGTAGAAGTAAGTAGGCTTGAGATGATTTTTATAGTGTTTGTTATTTATTTATGAAATTCGACACCATGGTGTTGGGTTCAAACCCAGACACACTCATAAGTGAAGCAAGAAAAAAGACACAACGTAACAAATAAGTAAAATAAAAGCAACACTGAGACTAGATATTACGTCGAAGCGTACGGCGATTGGTGGGGCCCAATTCCGCGGCTATAGTGCCTGTGCAACACAGCTCTTGAGAGACGTCGCAGGGGTGTCAAGCCGTTGGTGACATGTTTTGATTTGACTGGCATGGGAATCGAACACTAAACCTTCCGCATCCGTTCGCGATGTGCTTAAACAACTGAACTAATGTAGGCAATGGGGGAGCTATCTTAGGCCCTGAATGGATCAATGAGTAACATATAGCTAGTCGCCTCTTGTAGTGCTCGAAGATAAAGAGATGGTAAATTTCTAGATTCAAGGTTTTTCTTGTGAAGGCGGTGGTGTGATCACTTCTGTCCCAGGAACGTGCCGGGCCAATCATTCTCCTCTTCACCTACCTATATCCCAACTTGCCATTGTTGGGATGGTGTCAAGCTTGCTGATTACCGCACTAGCAGTTCGTATAATCATTTATTTTGGCCATCAGTAAGTAGCCTATTAATTAAGATTGGTCAACGCCTTTATACAATATACATTGCAATCATGTTTAATACCTTTTTTCTTTTGCAACAATTAGTTTGACGTATATTGTTTTAGTTATGATCCAGGGGCGTACCCAGGGGGGCGCTGGGTCCGCCTCCCCCCCCAGACAAACGCACTAAATAAAGGTGGTATTTGTATAAAGGACAATCTGCGGGAGTGATGACATTTTCTTTGCTCTTCACTGGTCTTCGGGCGGAAAATTGGACGTCTGCAGGCGTGATGACCTTTTTTTGTTTTTGCTTATCACTACATTTAGCCCTACTGGCTTGGTTTTAAAATGCGGCCCCCCCCCCCATTTTCAAATTTCTGGGCACACCCCTGTGATCCTAACATGTTTATTTTAAGGTGACAATTGTTAATGCATTGTTTTGTTTGAATATTGTGAGCAGCTTTCCTGTTCATTTTACTTTTGACAATGGGATGAGTAACATCTTGAAAAGTCAAATAATTAAAAAATGTTTTCAATTATTCTGGCCGCTGCATGTTTTCTACTGAAGCTAGTAAGAGGTTCAAAGCATTATGTTCCAATTGATATGTTCACGAATATATACTCTGCATATATTATTCTAAGTTCGTAGGCTACTAGTTGTTATAGCACCGATCCAAAAAATGTCGTAATCCAGTGGCGGCTCGTACATAAGAGCTGCAGCACCCCCCTAACTTTTTTATGCACTTAATTTTTTTCATTTCATTACCTTTTGAAGTTCTATCGCCAAATTTTTTTAAATTTCTTTCCATGTTTTGATCATTTATGAATATAAATTTATGAAATCGAATCCCTGTATTGTCTGCAGCTCAAGTTTTTACATATGCAAATGCAGGGTTGTAAGTCGCTACTAAAAAAGTAGCGACTAGCGCATTAGTCGCTATTGGGCAAAAAAGAAGCGACTTAGCAGTTGTCGCTAGTCACACGAAAAAGTAGCGACTAGCGAGTGACAGTCGCTACTCGCTATTTTTGAAATTAAATAACAGCTGATGAAAGCGGCAACATCGATAAACGAATTTGATTTTTTCCTCTCAGTGCTTTCTTATACAACCATTCGAAGAGCTATCTACAACAAGACCTAAACTAAATAAGGATGTTGCACTTCTGAAAAAAGAATTATGTACAAGAGAAAGTTAGAACAGCGGAGATAACACAGATCGTCACGTCTTGACACATTATTCTCTATGAAGAGAGTTAAGTTGTAAAACCAATAAATGTAAAAGTGGAGGACTGAGAGATAACTTGCAGAAAGAACTTAATTGTGTGATTATAAGGTGAAAATAGCACAAAATAATCACGGGCACAAAATAATCATACATGGGCTATATCTACCATGATCTACACATAGCAATCGAAGGCGAGCATTGTCAAGTTTTCAAAGTTTTCATCGGTTAAAAGAGTTCTTTGTGGTGACATTACCCTTTTACCAAGGGAGAACAATCGTTCCACTGGTGCGGAGGTCGGCAAACTGGTATTAAAATCGATGAAAGGCTTTTCAAGCCAATTAGGAACGGGTCCGTCATCTGGTTGTTCTTTCGCCCATGCAATCCATTTGTCATTGATGCCAAGAGTTGCCCTTTGAGCCGTAGATGCTGCCTTAGAGTGCATTCGGGAAAAGAATACCTTTTTTCGAAGAGGTTCTGGCTGAGATGGAGCAGTAGTGGCGTCTTGAACGGTATCTAGTTGCATTGACTGGGTGGAATAGTTGTCCCGAGATTTCCGAACTAAGCTCGTCACCGTCTCCACGTCTTCAGGAGGCACCCAATGGATCCTAAAGCTTGGATGAACAGCGGCTGCTACTATGCAGTCTTCTGAAGCGATATCATTAGCAAATCGTCTTCGCAAAGAAGCACTCAGGTCCGACAAAAGTCCAGATGTATACGCTCGGTTTTCATCTTCCAGTAGATGGGTCCAGCTCTCCAAAATTACGTATAAAGTTGGCAGCAAATACCCAAGCGACACCTTATCTCCTTGAAGGATAAAAAAACCACTGGCAAGAGGTTCCATCACCTCCAAAATCTCTTTGAGAAAGGTTGCTTCATCCGATGAAATAGGAGACAAACCTAAGTCAATCAATAGTGAATTCGCAGTTGCAGGCTTTGTATCATAAAAGGATTTGACTCGTTTCAAGGCATCAAAGAGAGAATTCCATCTGGTAGCGTTGTGAACCACAAATAAGCCACCGAGTTCAGCTTTAATTTTGTCAGAAAATACGGTCGAACGGTTTTGTTTGTTAAATAAGTCGGTTAGCTTTCCCATCAATTTTCTAAACACTCTTTTGCAAGTCGGATTGGTAAGAGCATTTTCTGCATCTTTGCTGGCAACCAAGCTCAATCTATGAGCCGCACAACGGAAATGTCGAGGTAGGCTGAAAGGAGAAGACAAATGTAGAATGTCGATCAAAATATCATCACTCAAAATATCATCCAACGAAGTAGGGCTCATTGCGCTGTCACCGAGTTCAGCTTGATTTGGAGTAGCATCATCTCGATGCGTGCTGAAGTCTGTAAATGCTTCAATGAAGTTTGATCCGGAATCTGTTACGCAATGAGAAACTTTTTCGTCGTTGTGAATACCATAGTCCTCCAGAACGGTGTGTATCAAATTGGCTAGTACGTCATATGTACATCGTCCGAGGACTTGCTTAATGGCAACGCAGGCATGTTTCATTTCCAAAGATTCGTTATACCAATGCGCTGTAAAGCCAACAAATCCTTTTCTATGCGACGTCCAATGGTCAATGGTCAAGCACACCTAAAAAGAACAAAGTTACGCTTATTAGCGTTAACAGTCCAGCTTACATTACCGTGGGCGTGGACAGCCTAGAGATGTAAATGAAAAAAATTTTTTTTTTTGAACGAAGGTGCTTTTCGGATAGCTTTATAAGGTTCATTGATTTTACAAAATTTAAACGTGAAGTTCCATAAATCAAAAAAATTCAAAATTCTTGTGTATTGTGTTTTTCGTTGGTTTATTTGAAACACACAACCTGGGTAGGTGCCTGACATTAAGAAAAAGTCGATTAATGCGCAAATAAAAGAAAATTAGATTTCACTCTATGCAGAAGTTACCATGGCATAGATAGAATGTACAACTTATTTGCAACTTACACCACGGATGCACCGCAAATACATACAAGCCAATACAAGTTAACAAGAAAGTAAACGCACTAAAAATACACGACAAGGCCCTGTTTCGAGCTTATTGCTCTCATCAGGTGTGTGTACTATTGCTGACTAAAAGACAAAACCCACAAAAGCTAGAACGTGCTGGTAGTATTAACAATCTGCGGTATTTCCTATACCGTAATGCTAATGGCAGCACCAAGTTAAATGATATCCGGACTCAAAATATTCTCGCCATTTGAAATACAGCCAAAGACCAAAGTAGCCTAAATTAATTTTTGAAATTAATAAAGAGTATGTTTTGTTACCTTACCTTGCTAGCTTTAGTAAAGCTCTGCACGAGTTTCTGCTTCAGCAATGTCGTTATCCTTCGACATCGCAAAGCATAAGCATGATGAGTTTTAATGCGATATCCTGGAGCCAACTTTGTAACGAATTCTTTAAAGCCAGAAGATTCGACATGATTAAAAGGTAACGCGCATCGAGATAGATAGACGGAGATTAGATCGTCGAATCCAGATTGTGTCATCTTTTTTTCAAACATTGATGGAAGAGTAGTTTGATGCGATGATGTTGCTTCATCAGGAGTTGCTAATGTTTTTGATGGGGAAGTCGCAGAAGCAGCGTTATTTGAAACGTTCTTACGCTGATCATTAGTTGCACATACGGCATCAAATCTCTTCACTGCATGTACGTGCTTACTTTTAATATGGCTCCTTAAATTGTATCGTGATCTGTAAAACGATGCTACGAGCTTAACTCCAGCGCATTTTTTGCATTTGAAATTCCAGGAGCCAATTACCGCTCCAGGACTGTGTAACTCATAAAACTCCGTCGGAATGTAAAATGTAGAATCTTTTTTCTCTGTTCTGTCGGTGCTCACGGTACTCGCCATCATTGGCAATAAAAATAGCTTTATAACTTGAACTTGCAATAAACGCTATTAACTAAATTTATCTGGTCATACCATGCATCTAAAAAAAAACAAAAGTTACTCTTTTTCTTAGTTGGTTTTTTATGAGATTGACTCTACTGAGGCTTAAACCTGCAGAAACAAGGTAAAGCGACTATCTACAGACTGCAGAATACCCTAAAGCCGCTACTACCATTGACTAATAAGTTTAGCCTACAAAATCATGCAGCTATCCCAAAAACTTCACTTTCACTCTCAGTCTCAGCTTACCGATTCTTCGTTATGTTAGTGATTAGTGTCTACCTGTACATTACAACACCACTCCACTACAAACTGCATTCACATTGAGTTTTATTTTTTCAATAATACCAACCCAAGCAACACTGCTTTTTTCACACGCTGTGCTGCAACGGTTCTTTCAAAAATACATCAAATACATTCTTCACGAATTTGAGCAGAAAGCTATGACATCACAATGGACGTCAACGTAACGTTGCTGTCCGTGAGGAATACTTTTTAAACTAAACTGTGATGTCACACTGTGGTCACACCATATTCATCACACTTGCCGCGTCAATCCGCAAAATGAAAATGGAAATAAACTTCTGCAGAAACGAACACAATGTAAGAAAATGAAGTAGATAGAACCAATAGCGACTAGCGTTTTAGCGACTATCCTAAAAATAATAGCGACTACGCGTAGTCGCTATTGATTCAAAAAAGGAGCGACTACACCATAGTCGCTATTAAAAAAGTAGCGACTAGCACTAGCGACTAGCACATACACTAGCGACCCTCCAAGCCTGTGCAAATGAGCCAAACGGTGACGCGACAAAGACTATTGATGACGTTTAATCTTTGTATGAGCTGCGCTGCTGGCTGATCAAAGGGAATTCCGACTAGCTCAGGCTCATGGCATAACGGTACTGGTTTTTAGCCCTGCTAGGCTGCTACATCTGATCGAATTAGTTTGTGTAAGAACTCTATGATAGTTGGTGCTTGATGCAGATTTAGAATGGGCAGGCTTTCTATTTTAGCAATTGGCAGACAGATATCAGTAGCCTAATCAGTAATGGTGGGCTACTGACACCAATATGTGTAGCCTAGACAGTTTAGACCACTGCCAGACAGTTGATACTCTTGTGATAAGATTAGGCTAAAGTTGGTTGATGGTTGCAGAAACATCTAGTGGTAACTGGATCAAGGATGCTATGGTTTGCTTGAGCAAGTGTAGGTTTGGCAAGTTTTTTAGGGAAGATTTTAGTTGCATTAAAAAAACTTTTTTCCTCTACAACTTTCCCTGATTTTAGGTATATGCATACCGGTACGTGGTTTATGTATATTACACATATTTGGGGATCCATGCCAGGTCTCTAAAATGTTTTTAAAAAAACTTGAATTTTTGGATAATAGCCCTCCATCTACCCACATGTACGTAGTGTGCATTGTAATTTAAAAAACAAGTGAGAAAATTTGTATTGTTTTTACCAAATCTACTGGTACTGTTCTGTGTTACCTATCGCAGCCTTACTTGAACATCAGTATTAAGGTATTACTAGCTTGGTAACTCTTTCTATGGTTTTAGTATGAAATCATTCCTGTAAATTGCTATATATCAAAGAGTTTCTGTGATAGGCGTTGGGATTACCAGAGTTAAGCAGGCTTGTCAAAATATGTCGCTTGCAGCACCTTGTTTTTTTGGCCACGAGCCGCCACTGTCGTTATCCACTACTGGCATCGAACTCGTGCTTGCAAATTGTTATCACGTTCGAGCCGTCTACAATTTTATCACGTGCTTAGATTATCTCATTTCTTGCGCAATTTGCTTACAAACTCGACCACAGGCTTTTACGTTTATTTCCTATGTTATTTCACCTTTCTGCACTTCCCTTGGTTGATTAAGACGGGTTTGTAAAACTAAAGTCAACAAGTTTGATTCCATTTTCTTCTTTTGTTTTGCTACGAAGTGGACGTTTTATTTGGTGAAGAATTACACAGCATCGCCCTTTTCAGTAAGTTTACAGTGTGACAAAAGACAGCGTCGGAGCGGTGAAGGCCGGAGAGCTCCTTTCAGTGCAAGTTAAGTTAAAAATCAGACAAAACGCAAGTGTTGCAGAGAGGATCTGTAATACTTATGTTTTTATGATAATATTCAAAAGGTCTAGTCGATAGTGCAATATAAGTGTTTGTACCACCATTACAAATGTTTAGATGTATTTCACGAAGAAGAAAAACGCATCGACGGATGTTCGAGCACGAGTTAGAAGGTTAGTTGAGTCTGCTTGGTTTAACCAATCACTTGGCGACTGGACTGAGTTTATAGAAGAAATTTGATCATTCGTTGCTTCCACCTAGGACGCGCCAGACTTTATTGCCGAGGGCGAGTTACCAATAATGATGTCTCAACGCGTCCTCTTAATAAAGTCTTAATTAGACGCCCCCTAAAAGCAAAGGTCACTCTATCTATTACCCCCTTTCAGCGTGCTCTGTGTCCCCCCTAGGCAAGCCCCTGGCTGCATTGCCTCATGCAACAACATGGTACCGCTTAACAGATCTTTTTCGTGACGGGTGCGATTCACGATAAAAGCCGAGGCATTTCTCGTGTGGCTGCCGACTCGAATAGGGTAGCCTCAGCTTAAGCAAAGATAACTAGCCCTGCGTTCATTGAAATACCGTTACTTAAAATAAAATATTCTTTAAGCATCTTATCTTTTCAGAATGGAAAAAATCGTTCCCTTTTGAGCATAAGCAAGCTGTCGAATTTTTAGCCCATAAAGCAAAAACTAATAAGTATGAAAGCCTAACATTAGAAGATCTTGCAATGATTACCACCCGTCCGTCAAATATTAAAGCAAAAGAAACTGCATCACTTACACAGCTGGAAGAGCACAACCAGTCGAGGTAAAGCGTATCCAATAAAAGTCCAACTGACCGGGTACCAGAAGAGCTCCAATTACGCTGACAGCGATAGAACAAAAAACCTTTGAATTACTTAGTGTTAAGTACATAATTAGCTATTTGGTATTGTGGCTTACAAGGTACTTTACCTCGTTATGTTTAAGACATTTTTTTGCTGTAACTAATTTTCATCTTCGTTTTTTTGTCAAAAAAAATCACATATATATACGCTAACGCAAATCATTACTGATTTTATTATAAATAGTATGGTAATTTGAGTGGCTTAGAGTACACAGATGTAAAGGATCTTTATCAATAGGTTTAAAAACTATCTATAGCGCAATTGCTAATAGACGTGCAAGTACGCAACTGCGAAGCTATTGTATTTGCAATAAGTTTAAATGCATTATAGCGCAATTGCTAATAGACGTGCAAGTACGCAACTGCGAAGCTATTGTATTTGCAATAAGTTTAAATGCAAAATGAAGATTAATAATTTTGTTACAAAACAGCAACTGTCTTGATTGACAAACCTACTAAAGTCACAAAACAGGTACAAATGATGATACGCTAACAGTCCCATTCAAAGTAACTTAACAACACACAATTTACACCAAAACGTTTTAAACTGCAGTAATAGCACTGAAACTCCAAAGAAAACCGGGTATGAAAGCGTAGCTGCTTCGTGAAAGACGATAGAAAAACATGCACATTCACTCACAAGACACAAAACAAGTCTATCACTCGTAACAAAAATTTGTTTACCTACTCAATTGACTCTATGACGTAGTCAAACGAACTGCAAGTTTTGCACCTTAATCTATCACAGTTCTCCTGCATTTAATGCATCTTGATACGATTTGCCTTCTTTCTGCTCTGGGTGAAGTTTAATGAGGTCATCAATACGTAGAATAGTGATGGCTGCTTCAGTGGCGAGCTTAATGCTCTTGCTTTTAATAACAGTAGGTTCCAACACACCAGCTGCTTTATTGTCACGCACAGCACCGGTAGTAAGCTCCAAGCCAGTCCACTTCAATTGCCGTCGCTTAGGGTTATTTTGAGCTTCATTATGATACGCTCTTAGCTTAGCAACCAATTCCGTTGAATCTTGAGCGGCATTTATGGCCAGCGTTTTCGGAATAACCAAAAGAGAATGAGCAAATTCAGCGATCGCCAGTTGTTCTCTTGATGCAACTGATGTAGCGTAGTTTTCCAAAAATATAGATAGTGCTGCTTCAACAGTTCCACCACCTGGAACAACACTTTTCGATTCCAAAACTCGCTTCACAACACACAGAGAGTCGTGAAGTGATCTCTCCATTTCATCACAAGCAACATCATTAGGTCCGCGAAGAATAATTGAAGCAGCAGATCGAACTTTTGGTCCTTTGATGAAAATCAACTCGTCATCACATATTCTTTCCTGAACAACCTCCTCAGCATTGCCGAGTAAGCTAGCATCAAAACTCTCTTCTCCTTCCAAATTAGCCAAAGTAGAACATAAAGTAGCTCCAGTAGCTTTAGCTACACGCTTAAGATCTCTTTTCAACACTCGTCGTACACCCATTGCTCCAGCTTCAACAAAATACTTCAAATTGAGATCATCAATGCCTCCTGTAGTTAAAATCACATTGGCTCCAGCCGCCAAAATTTTAAAAATTCTTTCTTTGGTGATGTCGATTTCTCGTTTCCTAATCTCTTCCAAATTATCGGGATTTTCAACAACGATATGGACACCCATTTTCATCTTAGTTTTTTGAAGATTAAAATCAAGACATGCTATCTTGGCTCCAAGTATTTTCTGAGGCATAGCTTGTGAGGCGACTGTGCAGTTAATCGCGTATCCGTTAACAAGGATACTTTCTTTAGCACTCCTCCCATGAGCTTTCAAAATGTTCACAGATTTAATTGGGTATTTTGCAGAACCTTTGTTGTCGACAAATTTAATGGCATGAGCAGCATCAACCACCATAGTCGCAAATAATTCTGAATCGACCCCAATGATTTTTGATGACATTGACGTCTTTGCGCAATTAATTACGACTTCCCGGCTTAATTCGCTTCCTGGAATGGTGAGATTTTCATTCATGTAACGAACAGCTTCTTTACATGCTAAACGATAACCACTGATGATTGATGTAGGATGAATTTTATTTTGAGCCAATTGATCAGCATTTTTCAATAACTCAGCTGCAATGAGAACAACAGAAGTGGTACCATCGCCGACTTCTTGATCCTGCAGATCAGCCAACTCACAAAGAACTTTAGCAGCAGGATGTTCAACATCTAGAAGTTTTAAGATAGTGGCTCCATCATTAGTGACAGTTACATCACCAACATCATCAACCAACATTTTGTCCAGTCCAACAGGTCCAAGTGAACTCTTCACAATATTAGCTATTGAAGATGCAGCCAAAACATTTTGTGTTCTAACATTTTTTCCAGTTGTTCTTTCACCAGCTACAGTAAGAGGTGCTTGAGTTTCAATATTCATATTTAATGTTTAGTGGAATGTATAAAATTTTTCTACCATAAGTTTTCTAAAAAACAAATTAAGCAAATTATACAGCTATATTTTCTAATGCACACCTACATGAATTGAACAATCAGTTTACTGAAATAAAATCTAACTACATAAATAAGGCGTATAAGAAAACAGCAGTGATGCTGCAAATGTTTTCAAAAAACACACCATAATTGCTTAACAACGTAAAAAAATTTCTGAAAAGTTTGCCTGTCTGTCCAAGGCTGAACTCTGAGTGACAAAAAATCCAGGTGACAGAAGCAAAGGCAACCACGAAAAAAATGCCGAAATGTTGAACTAGTTCCAATAATGCTTGGGCTTAAAAGCTTGTTACGGGTGCTGAGAGCATGCCAGCAAACTTCACCTGACCAGCAGTCTGAGCAAGCAACCTCGCACAGACTTAAGTTCATCTTATAAAGCATCGCTGTAGAATCAGAGTCAAATTTTAATGTATGTTAGTGCAAGTTAGATGGTACCAAAAAGGTAGACTTGTGTGGGCTACTAAAATTTATAATAACTGATTTGTTTTTTTTTTACATTGACTGTTGAAACCGAGACAGGGTAGGAAAAAATCATGATTTTTTGGAAAAAAAATCAAAAAAATCGATTTTCTTGATTTAAATGAAATTTTTTTAACAAAACAAACTTTTAGCATATCTATCGATGGGGGGTAGGGGGATGCTTACTTTTCACCCATTATCTGCTGAAATGATTATTTTTGCCGCTATGTTGAATTTTTTTTTGGTTATTGCGTCACAGGACCAGACAAGTAAAATTTTTGAGCATTGCATTTTCATGAAATTAAAAAATTAGAAATTTTATTGTGATGCAATAACCCAACACCTGCAATCAAAAGTTTGATTTTTGCTTTTGCATTAATGTTAAATGCCGGTGAATCTTCTCTGGGTTTACTGTGAGAAACCACACAGTAGCATTATATACAGCCTACGTATAATAGATCAACAAACATGCATGAAGATTAAATCATAAAGCAAAAATGCAAAAAAATCTTCAAAAAATTGCAAAAGATTGTTATGATTTTTATTGGTTGATTTCAATCATGATTTAAATCAAACCAACCCTGAACCACGATTTGTATTTTTTAGCATAATAAAAAATCATGGAACTATGTTCAAAACTGGTTGCTACAGTTCATTCTTAATCATTACCTCTATGACATCCGCTTTGGCTTTAAACATTCTGAAGAGTAAGTAACAGCTCAGATTGCCAAGTGGTAAGAGCATCTGCCTTTGGAGCTTACAGCTGACTCAGGTTTGATTCTAAATCTGGTCAAACCAACGACTTTAAAATTGGTATTCACAGCTAACCTGCTTGACATTCAGCATAAAGGGACAGTGCGAAGAACAACCCGGCAAGTGTACTTGTGCCTTTGGGAAAGGCACTTAGTGGGATTCCCTTATCTTGGTGTGGTAGACAGGTGGCCGGCAACTCCTAAGCGAGCTCGTTTAGCACTTAGATTGCTTTCTCGTGATAGGACGATAAATACACAAAATACAATATATAACTGATTATTGAATTATACTGGAACTGATATGGCCAAAGGTGGGCACGATACTTTTTTAAAGTACTGGCGGTACTGGTAGCCTACTCGGTACTTTTCAAAAAACGTTCCGAAAAGAAAGTACTGAACTATCTTTTATTGATTTTTGATTACAACTGTACAGTTTTATAATAATTAGGCCTATAGCTATTAGTTAGATAAATACTAAATTACTCAATACTGTAGTGGTACCGGTAGTACTTGGTTGGCACAATTCACGAATTACAAACCATGCACCAATCATCAAAAAACAGTACAAAACAAGCGATAGTGGTTAGCGTAATAAAAATCAGAAGAAATGCAACCATTTCCCTCGCCCATAGGAATGGACCGCAACGCATAAAGCAAAACCTTTTTTATTGGAGACCACTTTTTGCGCAGAATGCGACTAAACGATTGCTTAAGGTTTTGAATGAATAGGAATCCCCGAACCAGAAGTGGCCTACACTGGAGTTCTCAATGGAAGGAGTTTGTCAGAAATCATAATGACGTCAAACGTTTTAGTGAAGTCTGATCATGTAAATAGAAACAGAGTTTTTAACATTAAAATGTGTAAAGCAGGGGTACCCAATTTTTTTCAGAAGTACCAGATTTAAATAATTTTTAAACGTATGCTTCCCTATTTTTAAAATTTGTTGTACTCCGGATTATCACGTAGGATAAATTGTTTTAACTTTTTCATGGTGCTTAATTTTCGTGTCTGTGATTATCAGAAAGCATTCAAAGCTGTAAGTTAGATTCTTGTGATCATAATAATAGACAATTCTTCGTGCGACCACGAACGACGACAATATGAAAAGTCAACACAAGACTAGAGACCGTTGGTGTAGACCAGTGATTATCAAACATTTTTGTTCTACCTCTTCCTTCTAAAAGTTGAAGACTTTTATCACCCCCTTATCAGGAAACAAGTTTTACAAGGGGCGTATGCCGTACGTAGACAGTTTTAAAGGTGGGGTTGCATAAGTGCAATAGCACGTTTTGCTTTACGAGTTTAGAACCTTATGAATTAAGATTTGGCAAGCGATTAAGTTTGTTGGAGCAAAAATGCGTATGCGCGTTAGGAGTTATAACGGAACTGATAAATAGCAAATAAGCTAAAGTAAGACGGCAAAAGCTGCAGCTGCAATAAACGGTCATATCAGCAACGATTTACTGAAGCATTATAAATACTCGTCGAGTTGACCAGAGTAAATGTAATATTAGTATCGAAAATGTAGGCTAGTATGCTAATAACGAAGGCCTCAGGCCGGTAATGTTTAGGATGTGGGCCTTTAAAAAACAAAATTGATTTCAGCTAGCTAATAATGAGGTCTACATCTAGAATACCATTGAATTTGCAAGAAAAACAACACAATGATCTTTTGTCGATTTTATATTTTTGCATCTTTTTAAGGAGATTCACTTAAAAAACAAGCTGCATTGCAAAGAGTTGTAAGCAGGAATGTGCCAATTAATCAGTATCGGCATTGGTATTGACAACTTTTTGAGAATCGGCATCGGTAAAGATCACCGATACCTGACTGATTCTTCAGAAAAATCTTTTGTCGATTTTGATTGCTTTTTTTTGAAAATTATTTTGTATTCCTTTTCCTTAAGCCATCAAATTTGCTCTAATAACCAGCAATTCTCATTACATACTTTATTTGCTTTTTTACTTCAAGTCTGCATCACATTTGGTTTTCTATCTGAACTCTTGTGGGCCGGTTCGAACTAGGGATGTGCCGAGTAATCGGCATCGGTGAGTATCGGCAATTTTTTAAGCATCGGCATTGGAATCGGAATAAGTATTTTTTTGAGTATCGGTAATGAAAAATTTAAAACCGGCACAGCCCTAGTTGTAAGTCGATGGGATGTCTGTTGACAGCGTGGCTAAGTGGTGTAAGCCTAAAGAAAGCTGCAACACCATATTACCTTACATTCATCTGCTGATACACAAAAGACAGCATTGTATTGGTAATTAACACATCTAGGCTAGCTACTCAAGGTCTAGCCCTTAACTGCTTAACATGCAAGCCTTTTAATATTTAAGCCAAAGCAAAACTGAAGCCAAAATTTTTAAAAAAGTCACTTATAGCAGTAGACTGTAAACACCGTAAACTAAGAACTATATCTATCAGTACTAGTAGACAGGGTTGCAAATTAATCCTAAAAGTAGAGAAATAATCAATATTTCACACTGGTAGTTCACCAAAAAGTCCAAAAAAATAATAGATTTTGATGGTAGCAGTATTTTTTATTTATTTGAATACAACACAATGGTGAGAGAATTCACATTCAATCACACAACTGAGGAAAAATTAAACAAACATTAAAATGCAAGAGAGGCAACAGAATGTAAATCAAACTTTTGAAGACGCAATTTAAACAAAGAAAGACTTGAAACAGATAGGCCTACCAGATCATTTGAGAGACAATTCCATACAGAGACAATGCGGTTGAAGAAGTGTCTAAACCGATCCTGTTTAGCATTATGAATGGTTTGCACAGTGAAATCATGTTGACGCACACTATACTTGCAGTGACGATACTCAAACTAGTTAGAAAATTGCAAATCACAAAGGTTATGACAGATTTTGAACGCAAGTATGAGGTCGAACTGGAGTCTGCGATATTTGAGAGACTTGATGCCAAGTTTGCGAAGACGATCACTTTAAGAATCTAAAGGAATGTTGCAGCGAAAAAAAGCATAACGAGTAATTTGAAAAAGCAAAGAGAATATAGAGGTACTACACTAAGTGATTACTAGTATATTTTTTTTCAAAATTAACTACATACAATGCAGTCCTGGTGTTCACATCAAATGCACTTCTGCAAAAACTGGTAGGCCTCCCACTAAAATCTTAAATAGGCCTAGACTAGTGCCTGATGCTTAAGTTTCTTAACTTTCTGGTACCGGTAACACTTCCATTTTGGCTTTGCAATTAGCTTTTCTGCGTACTTAAATTTAAGAAACATGATAGTCACTGGCACAGGTTTATGGAGTGAATGAGCTATTGTGAACATTTACCCAACTCCAACCAACTTAAATGACAAAACCATCTCGCTCCTCATATTGTATGATAGACTAACTTAAGCATGATAATAAGCCTAGCTTACAACTTGCAAACACAAGATTACCACCATGATTTAAACAGACACAAAACAGAAACTTTTGAAAAAATTGTTGGTTAAAGGTGAAAGACGCATAGGATAAAACTGACCGACGCTCCAGCAAATGTCGAACATTACATGTGACCATAAATGCAAAGCAACTTTTGACTGCAACGCTGTTTTTTATATTTGAAGTTGTGATTTCTGGCACAAAAAGTTTCATCAGCAAAAAAAAAGCGATGACATACCGGTACTAACAATTATTTTTAATTCACTAAAATATGTCTAAAGCAAATGGGACAAAAAGAATCAAACAGGTATAGACTAGGTACCAGCATCAACTTCAAACTTAAGTCAAAAACAGTCACGGCAAGGCCATAATAGATACTCATTCAAAGAAGTAAAGACTCCAGCTGTCCAGCACATTCATGAATTGACTAGGCTAAACTATCCTGTACCGGTACTAGGCCTAGTACCACTGCCACTGAATCTTGCCGTCTACTACACAGTTCTTTCACATTATTGTTTAACCCCAATAGACTTCTAGTCTTCTACGTCCTATCATTGTAGCCAAGTTAACTGCTAGATTACCAATCAGCGTACCACGGTACCACAACCACATATCCTCTCTACCGCAATTTCCTAATATAAATTGAAAAAACGAAGCAACATGTTCAAAGTTGCCGTTTGTTTCGTAACAAAAATTGCCTACAAAAATGATCAAAACTAGATAAAAACAAATAGAAAACTAATGGCTGTGAGTTTGATATTATTGCTTATTAGTAAGTTTTTAAATAATATTTGGCAAACATTATATCGTATTTCTTTGAAACCTTTTTAGGATTATTCAAAAATGTAAAAATTAATATTTAAGTGTGGCAACGCAACGGTTATCAAAATTAGACTCAAATCAGACTTTTATTTCCTTCACGATACAGAGGTGTTCGGAGTCGTTTTTTTGAGACTCCGATCCTGCTCCAAAATTACAGAATCCTACTCCAATCCTGCTCCTGTTTACGCCAAAAATCAAAACTCCAACTCCTGTTTTCACTCCTGTTACTTGGATTTTTTTTGCAAACTTTGCAATCGCAATGTATTATCCAAACTTTAGGCCTATGTTAAATTTCCAACTATTGAGATTACTGGTGTTTAGAGACTGTGCGCGAACCGAGCCTCACAGCAAGCATAACTTTTGCAAATGTTCAGTTTACATTACAATAGTAGCTTAAAAAATGTTCACTACGGCCCCAACTCCTACTCCAGTTTTGACGTTAAACTTAACTCCGAGTCCAATCCGATGCTGGAAAAAATTGCTTGAGTACGGCTCCTGTACATCTCTGTCACGATATAAACCCAACCTATGAAATCAATACAACAAAAATCCGTTTCGTCTTGCTTGGCCTTTGCTAGTGCGCTCAATATTCACTTGATCTGGTATTTGCTTTTTTTTTTGAGCAATTTTGATTGCAAAAAATTGTTTATTTCGTTATGGGATGTTACAAGTACAGTAAAGTCAAGGTCCAGAGGGCAATTGTTGACTGAAATAGCTTAGCCTACTGAGCGCTGTGTCCGTGTGGCGCTCAAATAGAGGTTTCACGTATACGGTCACGGAAACGAGAGCAGTAAGCTTTTTTGGAGCATACCAATTAGGCCTACCGGTATAGGTCATCAAAGATTCCTACCATCGTGGCTGCCAAGAAAACTCTTTGTGCTCTGTGGTCCCTTTGGGGAACCAAGGGCCACGGTTGCGAAGTTGAGAACCCCTGGCTTAGATGCTACCAACTGCCGGTTTTCATTTGATATGTTAAGATGCTCATTTGACATTTACAAGGCGCAAGGTAATTTTTTTCCTGCAAGAAGATTACATTTTTTCTGTCCCCCTCCGACAAACAAAATTTTAAAGAAAACATCTCTGGATTTAAGCTCTTTCCTGGGTTTCAATTTCGAAGGTAGGGCTATTAAGTTTCAAATGTATTAATGCAGAGGTATTATTGTAGAAACAAGCGCGTAAATTAGCCCCCCCTGAAAAAAATGAGGGGGGGTCAGCGCTTTCCCAATGCCGCCACCTATGCATTGATTCATACCAGGCATTTTTTCCATTGACATATCACTATAGCAAACGCTGTTGATGAAGTAATAGAAAATCAGCGGAACAATACCCATACATTTGTTCTTTACAGCTTGTACGAATTGCAATGTTGAGTAAAAAGTCAATTTACCCCTCTCAACCGCGCTGATATCATGTAGCACCTCAGGGAGCTAAATCTTGGGACTGCGCCGATAAAACCTTGCAGAACGCGAGTAATAAGCAAAATTTACAGATAGTCATTACTGAGTGAAACCCTGCATCTCATCTTTAACTACGGACAATGCTTTGGAAAGGCGGAAAACGGCCGCGGGATCGCTCAACCAATTCGCTGCTACAATGAGCTATGAGCAGTTCACCACCGATAATAAAAATGGTCATTTTATTTTAACAAACTAAAAATTTTGACAAATCATAAAATTCCATTTAACCAGAAACCCTGAAACAGTTTAAAAACTTCAGGGTTATAATCTGAATAATAATCTGGGGACTTCCACGCTTCATGAGAGCATTCACCGTACATCGCAAAGGTCTCCATTTCATCGTCTACGTTGTATAATTGTTCTTCAATTGATTCATTGTTAACCCATACCTTTAACAACACAACTTGATCAACAGACCGGTAATGCAAGTGCCAAGAAATCAGGAGAGCTTATCTTTTGTATTACGGCAAATACTTCCAGCCTTCCCTTGGAGTGGCTGAACTTATTTACAACTTTATGAAAGATGGAGGGCAAAACATAATTAAAATCGATTACACTACTAATTCTAAGTTACTATAAGATTAATGATATATCAGTGATATACTACCAATGGTAGGCCTACTTACCCAAGA
This sequence comes from Trididemnum miniatum, assembly GCA_964006365.1. Taxonomy (NCBI): domain Eukaryota; kingdom Metazoa; phylum Chordata; class Ascidiacea; order Aplousobranchia; family Didemnidae; genus Trididemnum; species Trididemnum miniatum. Next base: position 2,755,348 of record OZ023244.1, read on the forward strand.
ACAAAATGCAGTGTGATAGACAGCCGAATTTATGCCCCCCCCCCCCCCCCCCCCAAGTGACAGGTCAGATGACCAAGTGGTAAGAGCCGTGGGAGCTGTAGATTTGGGTTTGACTCCACGTCTGGTCAAACCAATGACTTTAAAATTGGTATTCACAGCTTCCCTGTTTGACGCTCAGCATTAAAGGGACAGTGTGAAGAACAAGCCGGCAAGTTTACTTGTTGTGTCGTTGGAAAAGGCGCTTAGAGGTATTCTCCCCATTTTGGTGTGGTAGAAAGATGGTTGGCAACTCCTAAGCGAGCTCGTACAGGGTATTGATCGCTTTCTCGTGATAGGATAAACGTACAACTAAATACTAAAATAAATACAAAATACTACCCCTGTGATAGTGACGTCCAGTAAAGCGCGTCATCCAAAAAGTCTGCAGCTAACGTCAAAACCAGCTCACCAAAAAAATTGCGTCCAGGAAAATAAGCCCGAAGCTCTTCAAGTCTTAATACGCTAGACCCAGACTTATATAACTGACGAAACTTATAAGCCGCATGTAGAGTGAGCATCGGGTCAATTTCGTATAATTACACAAAATTTCTAAAGCCGAAAACGGACAAAAATACTGCTGGTCTCAATTTGTCAAATACATACGAGCTTTGCTATAAAAATATTGCAGGCCTACTCTAAACAAACACCTCACCATGTTTTTTATTTCATCATCGTTGTTTAATTTTGTTGTATTTAATTGAAAGCACATGAATTGAAATAACCTTCCATCCGAACTAACACCCTGCGCAGCTAGAGGTTCTGGAAGAACTTGAGGTTTGGACTAAACAGTAAAATCAAATCTTCATTATACTCGCGTTATTACACCAAAGCGCGCAATGAATGGCGGGGTACATCTTTGTGGCGTAGCGCCAGGAAAACATAACTACGAAGGAACATCGAAACGGCGGCGAGCCGTTGGCGACACTGTGTCTGATTTGACCAACCCGGGATTTGAACCCCAAACCTCTAGCATTGACAGTAGTGTCTTAACTGAGCTAACCAGCCGGTTTACTAAATAGCGAATTCAAAAAGTCGCCCTGAGTAAAAATCACTTCACGTGAAAAAGATGATTTGTAAATCATAGGCGATTTAATTGTTTGCCTTAGGCTTAATATATCCATTAAGAGTACTAAAAAGAAAAAAACAATTGCAATTTAATACCACAAACGTTAAAGTAGCATAACGGTAGCCTCCATGATTACATGATATCAGTTACTGTATAATCAAGTCCCTTTACGTCTGACTTGAAGCAACTGCTAATGTAACTAATTAACAAACTTTTTAGGCGTACTTATCCTTCGGGGAATCGCGCGGGTAACTGTTCGAGTTGGAGTCTCGAAGCATCTCGATAATCTAGTTTTCAATGCAACGCTGAGCCTTTTCTAGCTAATTTAAACAGAATTCCGAACCTAAAAAGTGCCAAAAGCAATAAGTTTTTCACCTATCCTGGATAGAGTCAAAAACACAACACCAAATGATCGAGGCCTAGAGCAAGCTAAAGTTAGATCTGATAACCACAAGAAATATATGATTACTGATTAACTTACCCCATACAGTTGCACAGCTTTGCTATATAACGCAGAGAATAACTGGGTCAACATATTTGAATAAACAAGATTAGACGGAAGTTTCTGCACGTTAAACACCGACATGGTGTGGAGAAACTGTTGCGAGGAGCAGAACGGGATTCCTACACATTTCAACCAAAACATTAGCTGTTTGGCTTACAAACAACATTTTAAAACTCTCTAAATACGCGATTAAAAGTCAAGATAGGCTACACCATGTATTTTGTAAGATGCAAAGCAGCCACAAGAAGAAAAGCCGCAGTAGTTCATAAAACTAAACGTTTAGACAACTCAAAGTCAGCTGTCAAGATCAACATGATTCAACAGTGTAAGCAAGACAGTAAAAACTGAAAGTTTTATAATTTTCAAATTTATTTTTGATATTAAATTTCTAATTTCTAATACAAAACTTTTAGTTTTGTACTGTCTTGCAAACACTGCTGATGATGACAACTGAATCTATCTTATCAAAACGTCCAGGTTTAAAAATGCAGCCAGATATAAAAGTTAAATAGATTCGCCTATTGCCCGGACGTTTCGCCTATTGTCGCAGTTTCTTCTCTACCTGTGCTGTTTTTCATGTCATAACGATTGGTAATTTCAACATCAACAATTGGCATTGTGGGATAAATGGAAGCTAAAGGAAGATTTTTCGTTGCTTGGACTGCCTCTTGATTCGCAAATAACGCCAAAGGATCCTTCGAAAACATTTATAAGTTACGCTCGTTTCGTAATCTGACGAGAATTGATAGATTTTGGAGCGGCAATGAGTATAGTTGTGAAGTTGAAAAGTAATTATTAATTTTAAAAAGGTGCTAAAATAATGGCATCACCGACAGTCATTTTCGTCGCTTTATGATCACCGAGGCAAAAGCCAACGTAGTCCAATTCAGAAGATATTGCGATCATTTTCTCTCTGTGACGTATGACCCATCCGAATCGGGGAATACAGCAGAAACACAAATAAGAGCCAGGGTGGTGACAGCAATTGATTAACAGTAATCGTCAGAGGACTAAATTATTGTTTGCTGTGCAATAAATTCACAATGTTATGAAACAGTTGAAGTAAATGCAGAACTTTTCATATTTAAAATACCTGGGATTGGAGCTGAATATCCGGTTTTGCTGTCATACGGATTTTCCAATTATTTTGATAGTTGGGAATATGTTGTGGTTTCAGAGAAGTGCATTCTGTAACATAAACATAAATATTACAGCAAACAATCGTGCTTGTGACACGCAACACCCCTTTGCCAATGCTGTTTTGGTTTACGTGAGACCAGGCCAACCCAAAAGAAAAAGCACTTGGGGTTCTTTTTGAATGCAGAAACTGAGAACTTTTTTAAAAACAAAACAAATCACGTAAATATCGAACCTGAAGCTAAACATTTTACGATTATATAACCGGTGCTTGAAACATTTTTTGCCCGAAGACTATAGCAGTATAGCCCCTGCTTGTTGTATGAGCTAAACCTACTTAAGCTGACGTCGATGAAACGTAGAAAATTATACTGAAATTTAAATGCAAATACCACAGCCGAAAAACAGCCAAAAATACTTGGGCGGATGTTCAAGCACACTTCTGGTTCCATTGCCAGTGCTATAAACCTACGCTGAGCTGTGTCTTATGCCATGATGCAAAAAAAGACAAATATTGAAATTTGTTTCAAGAAAAAAATATACCTCGTTTAAAACAAGCCGTAGAAGCTATATTTTCAAGCAGTAATCGTTTGTGAAAATCATCCGATAACTGATAACCTCTGGTTTGACACAATCGAATCAACTCTTGCATAATCAAAGGACAGTATCTACAAAACAAAATTGCATTTAAACTTGCTACACACAAATATCATAAACGAAACTAATTTAGATTATGATCGGCCCGAGAATCGAACTCAAGACTTTATGAGCCAATAGCGAGGCAATAATACAGCAAGGTATTGGATGATCATGCCGCTTACAAAAGATTGTTTAGATTGAATCTAATAACCAAGATGGTTTCATATGACTTGGAGGTCAATTTAATACAATACACTTAATCACACCTGAAAGAGACATGTAAAGAATACAGAAAACATCGAGCAAGTTAGTTTTTCCCGTAATTTTACATTAGCTCAAATGGGATACCGCGATCTTACCTTTGTATGGGAGGAAAAATCAAAAAATTATCGAACTTATGTTGTCTTACGCCATGATGCGATCTAACCTTGGGTATCACAGCAGGGTCGACGTCAAATAAATGGGCGTGACGAAACACCTAGAGAAAGCATGGTCGTACATAACCTTTACAATACACAGTATTACTTGGATTGCAAATATTATTCAAAATAACACATTGCACTCTAGATTTTTCATGATCATCCCCAGCTATTCATGATGTCTTCAGAGACCTGTTTATGTTCCTGATAAAATAAGGCTAAGAGACATGTTAAATCTCACAACTTGCGATCAAGGCCGTCTAGTAAATGGCATAGCAGCCCACTTCTTTACAGTAAAAATCTTTGTGCATTCAAGTTCAGGGAACTTTATTGGGTTGTAATACTGAAAACTTTCACACGCCCAATAATTATTTTACTGTTCTCTTAATATTTACTATGCACCAACATAATTAAACTGACATAAGATTATTACCTGAATAACTAAATCATCCTGTTTCGGAGCAAGAGCTGTTTCTGCCAAATTTTTTATTTTTTCTGGTAATCCTTTACCAGCTATGATTGACTTTGTCAAAAAAAGGGCTTGTTTTAAACCTTCGGATAATTTTGAAGAATGATCAACAGTAAACAAAGGCTCAGGGTGATAATCATCTTGCAAGAAATCAGGTATCTTTGGTTTAAAACTGAAATGAGAAATCATTTTAAATGTACATAACAAAAAGTTCAATGAGATATTCTTGCAACTTTAATGATCAAGAAAACCATCTATGAAGAGAAAATGATTATTTGAAACGCATTGAGTAGGTGGAAATTATTACTCTGAAGATAAAAATTTCGTATCAATTATTGCAAAAGAAATTATTGGTCTTCAAACACTGCTCTAACAGCAAATATGATTACCAACCGGGGAAAATGGAAGGTTGGCCATCAGTTTAGACAGACTTTGTAATTGTGACACCATAGCATAACAATGTAAATGGCCATTGACCAATAATTACAAAACATGAACCGTCAACTGAATAACTGCAATAAATCACATACATTTTCAACAAATCATAGATTGGATAAGTATGAGCAATGACATAATGGTATGGGTACATGTCACACGATTGGCACTTACACACTTTGACCATCAAAAAATCAAATCAGCAACAAACAACTGAGTATTACAATATGCACAGTACGAACAAGTTAAAAAATTGTTAATCTATTGACATATTTAATGCATGAAGTACTATGTGTGTCACTTTTAAGAATTTTTTACTTGCCCTGGAATATATTTTGCTAATTCCTGCTCACGATTATAATCAATTCTTTGCTTGTCATCCCAGTCTTTTGGAATCCACGCTGAAGGAATTTGTGCAGGGTTGAAGTTCATCTAGGCAAAACAAGTAAAATTATGAGCAGAATTTTGACAAGAAGAAACTATAAGATGGTTGATCTTATCAGCAAATTTGTGAGTTTCATGCATTACTGTCATGCACAAAATTCATTTTGCCAATAAACAAACTTACCACAAATTTACTAATTTTGAACTATTTCAATCCTGGGGAAAGTGCACGGTTGACCATCAGTATAGACTGTTGCAACTGTGACATCATAGTAGATTATAACAATGTCAATAGACAGTGCAAAACATTGTTCCCTCTAAAGTGAGAAATTTGAGAAAAATGCAAAATTTTTGGGCAAATTTTACTGATTTTGAACCAGAAATTAATATTGTAAAATGCAAAACTGAAAAACTTAAACAAAAAACTTGAATTTTTTAATGCAAGACTGTAGCTTGTATCTTGGAAAAGCAAGTTTAATTCAAAAAATTGTTAAAAGGGGTCCTTAAAGTAGTGAAATCTTTGGGCAAAAATTTCAATGAATTTATCATTTGAGCAAATTCACGCTAGTCAAAATCCTAGAGGGAACACTGGTGCAAATCATACCATACCCTCAAGCTAAACAGGGCACAAAGCTAAATTTAACTGAAGTAGGGTCTAGAGCACCAGCTTCCATTTTCAAAACGTTACTACACTAAGCTGCTTGTTTGTTTTTAGACATGATGGTGGTGTCACATCGATGTGACATCATCAGCAGTAACTTGAAACATAAAAACTAGGAAGCGTCTATTTCACCGGAAATTCCGGTAATCAAAGTACGAAAATCATGGTTTGCGGAACCAGAAACATCCCCTAACGGTTCCCCTACTGTGAGAGTCACACTACAGAAACCGAAAACGATTACGCAACTACGATTTTTCAAACTTCGGTAATCAAAATTTTTGGTGAAATAAACACTTCCTAAAAACGAAAGCATATAAGAGTTCAGTCATTGCTAGGGAGATAGAGGATAGGGCAAGAGACCTATTGCTAAGGATACTTTTAAGTTGGTGTGCACAAAGAGCAGTTTCAAAAACAGTCTGCCAGCGCTCCAGACACTGCTCTAACTAATCAAAATCTTACATCTCGCCAATTAAATGGTAAACGTTTCTTTTTTCCTCCGATGAGTCCTCCTTTTTTGTTGTAACGCAATCCTCGGTGAGGCAATATGAACACTGCTTTGCAGTTCAAGACACAATCCACCAAAGGCAAAGCTGGCAGGAACTTTTTGGCTATCATCATAGTAATCCAAACTAGCCAGCTAGCCCAGTATAAATACGACACAGTATACTTAGTATACGGTGAATACGATATCTGGATATATAAAGGTACTTGAATTGTTGGGTGACGTCTAGCATCAGCCCCAGGTTCAGTTAGGGTTAGGTTTGGTTGGGATTAGGTTCAGTTAGGGTTGTAATAACTAAACCGAACCCCAACTAAATTTAACCCTAAACGAACCCAATCTCAACCAAACTTAACCCTAATCCTAACCGAATTTGGGGGTTGATACTAGATGTTACCGTGACAATGTTTGGGTTAAATAAATAATTTTTTGAAATCTTTACGTCTGAGCTCTAAGCAAGACAGTGAGAGCAGGGCCAGATCAGAGACTGTGGACTGTGGCCAGATCAACTGCTGTAAATAGTCTAAGTCTAGTCTAACAATACAAATTTGTTGTAGTTGCCGTTGACAAAACGTGGAAAATATAATAATAATAATAATAATAAATGAAAAGATGATTTAAGCGCAAGCGCTTTTACATCGTATCAATCAATGGGCATTGACAATTGAAGAATTATTTGTATGATTATTTGAATAATTGAAGAATTATTAATATGTTTACGGATGCTTGGCAGCTTCGTATACCCACTGCCCAGTCTCACACAACTGTGAAATTCGACTACCAATTCATCAGCTGAGTAGGCGAATAACTAGCCTATACCGGTACCAGCAAAGCTGAAACATTATTACAAAAGCGATAGCGTCAACTTTATAATTCTCTAGCGACACCAAACAGGCGTATTTATTTTTGGATTAAACACAAGTGGCGCTCTTGATTTATAACTGAACGAATTAAGGTGTGTTTACACAGACTACGATGAAATTTTTCGTACGTACAGTGGCGTAGGCTACGAAACTGTTAGAGGTTATGACGTAAAGCTACGTCACTGTCCGCGACATTCTAGAATACAATCGTTAGGGGCTTCGCAAAGCAAGCGGTTGGAAGCAAAACTGTTAGGGTTTGAATTGTGTGAAAGATATTTTCGTCAACTGCTTACGTCAAAAATCTGATGAAACTTCGTACGACAGCAAATCGGACTAAAATCGCATTTAGTGTAAACAGACCTTAAGCTGTGGAATATGTGGCGGTATACGTAAGACACAGTCTATGGGGCGCCTTGTGTAAAGCTACGCAATATACAATTTTGCATCATTTTTTTTGGTTAATTTTGGTTAAATTACGTGCAATATCATATATTGTTGCAATTTATCTATATTGCTGCAATATGTGTTAAATTGTTGCAATTTATCTATATTGCTGCAATTTATGTAGCCTAAATTGCTGCAATTTACGCATATTGCAACAAAAACTTTAAATCGGCTTTTAATTGCCATGGTGATATGCTAACTAAAACAGTCAGTGTTGCCCTTTCTTTTTTTCCATGAACTCATGTAGTGTACTGGCGTGAGGCGCTGTTGTACTGACTGTGCAGTGTGCGCTTATTGGTTTGGCTGAAACATTTAAACTACTGGTTAAATGAATCATTTAAGCAACAACTGTTAAGCTACTGGTACCGGTATCCTTTGGAATACCAGCAGCTAGACTAGACTAGACTACCGGTATGGGGGTAACAACTAGTATCAGCTCCCAGGTCCAGTTGGGTTAGATTAGAATTAGGTTCAGTTAGGGTCAAATTTAGTTAGGGTTCGTTCAGTTACAAAATATCGGTATCGGTAGACTAGTTTGACATTTTTGATTTTACAGTTTACGGTATGTAACTGGCTACTGGTGTATCGGTGTGCTGATCTGCTGATGTCAGGATGTAGCCTACCTGCTTTCTGTGGACAGATCACAGAAGTCACTGTAATCTGACATGTTTCAGCCATACAGCATAAGCCATTCTGCATTAGCAACGAAATAGTAGTATGTCACAAAACCTTAGGTTGAGGTAGCTAGACTAGGCCTAATATCGGGTTACTGGTACTGTACTTTAAAACAAGATTTTTCAGATATCGATATTTTGTAACTGAACGAACCCTAACTAAATTTGACCCTAACTGAACCTAATTCTAATCTAATCCAACTGGACCTGGGAGCTGATACTAGTTGTTACTTCCATACCGGTAGTCTAGTCTAGTCTAGCTGCTGGTATTTTAAAGGATACCAGTACCAGTAGCTTAACAGTAGTAGCTTAAATGATTCATTTAACCAGTAGTTTAAATGTTTCAGCCAAACCAATAAGCGCACACTGCACAGTCAGTACAACAGCGCCTCAGGCCAGTACACTACATGAGTTCATGGAAAAAGGGAAAGGGCAACACTGACTGTTTTAGTTAGCATATCATCATGGCAATTAAAAGCCGATTTAAAGTTTTTGTTGCAATATACGTAAATTGCAACAATTTACACAAATTGCAGCAATATAGATAAATTGCAACAATTCAATACATATTGCAGCAATATAGATAAATTGCAACAATGTATGATATTGCACGTAATTTAACCAAAAAATGATGCAAAATTGTATATTGCGTAGCTTTACACAAGGCGCCCCATAACAGTCTCTAGAGAGCTCCCAGGTCCAGTTGATCCCATAACAGTCTCTAGAGACTGTTATGGGGCGCCGTGTGTAAAGCTACGCAATATAAAATTTTGCATCATTTCTTTGGTTAATTTTGGTTAAATTACATGCAATATCATATATTGTTGCAATTTATCTATATTGCGGCAATATGTGTTAAATTGTTGCAATTTATCTATATTGCTGCAATTTGTGTAAATTGTTGCAATTTACCTATATTGCAAAAAAACACTTAAATCGCCTTTTAATTGCCATGGTGATATGCTTACTAAAACAGTCAGTGTTGCCCTTTCTTTTTTTCCATGAACTCATGTAGTGTAACGGCCTGAGGCGCTGTTGAACTGACTGTGCAGTGTGCGCTTATTGGTTTGGCTGAAACATTTTGAAATAAAGTGGCTTGGAGTTTGATTGATAAAATACTGTTATGATTGGTAGAAACAATTGCGGACATATGCAAAAATATAGACGTATAGATATGGTATCCTTTGGAATACCAGCAGCTAGACTAAACTAGACTACCGGTATGGGGGTAACAACTAGCATCAGCTCCCAGGTCCAGTTGGGTTAGGTTAGGATTAGGTTCAGTTAGGGTCAAATTTAGTTAGGGTTCGTTCAGTTACAAAATATCGGTATCGGTAGACTAGTTTGACATTTTTGATTTTACAGTTTACCGTATGTCACTGGCTACTGGTGTATCGGTATGCTGATCTGCTGATGTCAGGATGTAGCCTACCTGCTTCCTGTGGACAAATCACAGAAGTCACTGTAATCTGACATGTTTCAGCCATACAGCATAAGCCATTCTGCATTAACAACGAGATAGTAGTATGTCACAAAACCTTAGGTTGAGGTAGCTAGACTAGGCCTAATGTCGGGTTACTGGTACTGTACTTTAAAACAAGATTTTTCAGGTACCGATATTTTGTAACTGAACGAACCCTAACTAAATTTGACCCTAACTGAACCTAATCCATATGGACCTGGGAGCTGATGCTAGTTGTTACCCCCATACCGGTAGTCTAGTCTAGTCTAGCTGCTGGTATTCCAAAGGATACCATATCTATACGTCTATATTTTTGCATATGTCCGCAATTGTTTCTACCAATCATAACAGTATTTTATCAATCAAACTCCAAGCCACTTTATTTCAAAATGTTTCAGCCAAACCAATAAGCGCACACTGCACAGTCAGTTCAACAGCGCTTCAGGCCGTTACACTACATGAGTTCATGGAAAAAAAGAAAGGGCAACACTGACTGTTTTAGTAAGCATATCACCATGGCAATTAAAAGGCGATTTAAGTGTTTTTTTGCAATATAGATAAATTGCAACAATTTACACAAATTGCAGCAATATAGATAAATTGCAACAATTTAACACATATTGCCGCAATATAGATAAATTGCAACAATATATGATATTGCATGTAATTTAACCAAAATTAACAAAAAAAAAAAAAAATGATGCAAAATTTTATATTGCGTAGCTTTACACACGGCGCCCCATAGACTGTGCGTACGATAAGCTGCGAAACACTGCAACAACTCAAATTTCGCGCATGCGTGGTGTAGGTTATAATCCTGTAGCAGGAACGAATACACTTGTGGTAACCAAACATGTAGGACCTTATTAAAACTTTGGGGGCCCTAGGGCATATTTTTTTGGGGGGCATGCTTTTTTGCAGACATGATATAGCAGAATACCTTTGTTAGAGAACACGATTTTTACCAGGGGAGGACCGGGGATCCATAGGCATAGCCCCTCTTAATCCGGCCCTGCTGACATTTGTCGAGAATGTTCGCCTAAGGTCATAAGATAACAACTTTTAAAAAGCACAAAAAATCGTAGTAAGCTCACAAATAGTATCATAGGTCAATCAATCAATCAAATAGTTTTATTTTGTGCAAACGCCAAAAAACAGCATATCTACAAACAAAAAAAAATCAATAAATAACAAAAAATAAAAAAAATTTAAAAGAAAACTACTACAAAACCAAAATTTTGGCTGTATTAAATGACACGTTACACAAAAAAAATTATTGGAAATTTGCATTTATTTATAAGCATGTATGAAATATAATTGGTATAAGCCTAAATAAGCAAAGATCAAAACAGACCGTCTATTGAAACCATATGAAACTGGAATTTCTGAAATTCAAGTTTTTTTCATCTTTGGCTATATTTTCAAAGCAATAGGCCTTAGTGGCTAAATCATTTTATTATTATATTGAATGCAATTATGTATTTATATCCGTTGATATCAGTAAAAATATACCACTTTGAGATAAAGTATAGCCTACTGTACATCAAAACTACAAAATTCAAAATCCAACAAACCTAAAATACAAGAGCGTACAAGGGAGGGCACTGTGCCATTCGCTTCTGACTTCATTATAACTTACTCGTGCTAGTACGCCGAAGCGTGTGACGAGTGGCGGGGCTCATCTCCGCGGCTAAGCGCCTGGGCAACACAGCTCCGAAGGAACGTGGCAGCGGTGGTGAGCCGTTGGCGACACTGTGCCGATTTGACCGACCCAGAATTTGAACCCCAGACCTCCCGCACCGATAACGTGTGCGCTAAATAACTAAGCTAACGGCCGGTTTGACCCGCGGCGGTATACTGCTTAACTTTTGTTGCACTTAAGGCAGTGCGTTAACTTTGTTTGTTCATTAAATTAAGGCATTGCATTAAGTGCACAAAGGCTGAGCAGTATACCGCCCCTGACATCGTCTTTCAGTAAAAAAGAACAAATGTTGCTAAGAAACTGAAATACCGGCACGCCAGACTCTTTTCACGGTTTTTGTAGCTTATGCCCCCTTCCCCTCGCTACGCCACTGCCAATACATCGGTTGATTCATGATTTAATTAGTATCCTACCTTTACAAACAGGATTTAATTGATTTCAGCAATGTTGATGTCGTTTTTAATTCAAGAGAAGGCGTCATTACAAACTCTGTCGGTGAACTCAAAGACCTTGACAACTTGCAAGTTCGTTTTAAAAAACAACGTCGCTTACCGCGTCATATCACGCTGGTACATTGCAAGGATCGTGTCTATTATGTTGTCATAAATTACTCCATGTGCTTTTTCAGGCAGTTCTGCTGTCATAATTGATATTATTGAGCTCGAAATTTGCTACTCATATTGAGGTTACGATTTGATAATTTGAGGAAAAATTTGTTATCTTTTTTTTTGCAAGCCGCATAATTGCAGCTTAGGTTTTGATGTTTGTGATTGTGAAGTATGCGCATCATGAAAGATGACCAAGTTGCACATCAAACGCACTAAGCCAGCTCCGGAGCCCAATGCACTAACTACTAGGCCAACTCCATTTGCGCAAAAGTTTATTATCTACCCCAGGGCTTCTCAAACTTTTTGGTTTTGCGATCCTGTCAAAAAAATAAAAACATCGAGGCGGTGGTGAGCCGTTGGCGACACTGTGCCGATTTGACCGGCTCGGAAATCAATCTCCTGACCTCTCGCACCGATAGCTAGCGCTTCACAAAATAAAACGGAATTAATTTGCATAGACAACCAACCCCAAATGTCATTTTGTGTTTTACGTAGCTTAAAAGGTACTTATGTTATATTTTGGCGTTGATTTTCGCAATGTTTTCGCGTGCCCTCACTATCATTATCATCGCAAATATCACGCCGAAATTGCACTCAATCAGCATTTCTGTTAAAAATATCGCAAAGATCAACATATTCATGCCAACGTGGCTGCTCGAAGCTTGAATTTTGCATGAGATAAATTAACTGTTGTTATAGGCATGGCTAAGTTACGGGAAGTCTTGGGTATGATTTCCGCGCCAACCAAATAAGATGCAGTTTTCCTGTCCACATTCCCAGTTTAAGTGGAATTATAAAAGCTTTCGGAATTTTTGCATCATGATCAAAGTTTTGAGATCATAATTTAAAAAAGTGATTATGACATCAAATATTATGATACAGCAAGTCTGTGAGCTTTGGCCCACGTAAACTCGACATGTGGAAAGGGTAAGTGTCGCCTACGGCTGATTTAATAAAATTAAAAAAAAAAAAAGAAAAATGCTAGAAGTGAAAATGGCGCAAACAAGATGATTACAACTTTGCTACTACTATGATCGCTGTGTTTTTGTTTAGTGTTTTTCGAATGATATTTTAATGTAGCTTTAACGATATGTAAAAGTTTACAAGTTTTTGTTTATGCACGACAAAAATGATGTCTATTTAGGGTAGCGAACCGAGATCCTATCATTTTTCAATCATCATTTATCAATCCGGCTTCGCTACTGTCGTTACTTTATTCTTAACGTCATGATTCGGCCTCGCGTTAACTTTGCGTACTTTCGCGGAAATATACTTACTTTACCGAAAAGCAAAGTAACCGACGTGAAAATTTATAGATTCTACTTTAATTACGCAACATAGGCAATTTGCTTTGAAATTATTGACAAACATTATGCAGTGAACTGAATTTTCAAAGTTCAAAATCAGTATTTTTGAAAAAATATTGCTTATCATGTTTCTTGATAAAGAATTGAAAAAAAATTACAAAAATTTAATTCAAATTACTTCAATAATATATGGATGCTGTTTATTTTAATAAATTGTCATGAACTCTACAGTTCAAACAGTAAGACTACCCGATACTGAGATGCAGAACTTTTTTTTTTGAGCTTTTACTGAGACAAGAACGGTATTTATTGAGTCGCAGTGATGCTCGTAATAGTGACTTAAATCAAAATTAAGTCTTCATTATACTTGCGATATTACGCCCAAGCGCGTAACGAGTGGCGGGGCCTATTTCGCGGTTTAGCGGTTGGGCAACACCCTCCGAAAAAACGTCGCAGGGGTGGCAAGCCATTGGTGACATTGCGTTCAATTTGACCTGGTAGGGAATCGAAGCGTAGACCTACCGCGCCGTTAGCGATGTCGTTAACTGTGCACTAGCCAGTTATTACCAATTTGGCACGACAAATTTATACGAGGCTGTAAAACAATAAAGCAACTATGAAGTCACAAAGAAAAAAATTCTGAGAAAAGCACTCAGAGAGAGACGAAAAGATTTTTCAATTATTCTGCAGTAAATAGCAAGAAAAAACTTAAACAACAAGTTTTAAGAGAATATTAAAAAAAAGATTTTAGCACTGCAGATGTACTTACTAGAGCAGTCAATGCAAGAACAGTAAAATATTTTAGAACTTACAGCATCATAGCTTATTGACTAATAAAAATGAAATGTTTTTCAATAAAGCTTCGCTGAAAGATGTCAATTTCGTGAAATCGTATTTTTGATTAAGAAAAGGAAAAAACAGTCAAATAAAATAATCATTTCTGTTAGGGCATGTAGTCTAAAAAAGTGATGTCATGTACGCAACGTTTAACTATTATTATGAAATAGTAGTATTATTGGTATCATCGACCATTTATCGTGTTATTAAATTTGCTTCTGCCGAACTTTAAGCTGCTTTATGCCCAGGCGCTGAACCGCGTAGATGGGCCCCGCCACTCGTTACACGCTTCGGCGTAACCCCGCGAGCAAGGGCGTAGGCAAGGGAGGGGGTTTCGGGGGTTCAACACCCCCATTGGTTCGGCAACTGTTGTACTTTATAGCCGGTATTCACTGATCTGCCTGCCGCAAGAAACGATGATTTTGATCCTTGCTTGATCTGCGATTGTATTAACATCACAGCGGAAGCCCACTGCCACTAGCGTTGCTCTATTACGAAGTGTGATTATTGTGACACAATATTGTTTAACCCTCCTGCACAATCGCAATCACGAAAAACGTTGGTCGGTACTCTTGGCTGTTGGTTAGTTGAGAACAACCAGGAGCGGATCCAGTGAGGATGTTGGCCCATCCAGCCATTTTCAACAATGTTTTTGATGAATACAATATTTTTCCATAATTTTTAACCTCTTCGACTACCATGATCATTACGCCTTAAGCGCGCATCAATCAAAATGTGCAAACAAAATGCGTCATATTTGATGAAAAACTCAGAATCAGGGGCAAAAAATTAAACAAAGCTTGCCTTAAAAATTGTTCTAAAAGCACTAAAATGGCCACTGCGGTACGCAAATTTTCAAAAAAGTTTCGGTGGAGCACTCCCTCGGACCCCTAGATATTTTTTGTTCCTCGATTTGTTTCAAAGTAACTCTGCTAAAGAAACTACTCTTAAAAAAATGTCAAAATCAAAATTCGCCCCCCCCCCAAAAAAAAAGAATTCTAAATACGCTCTTGACATGAAAACATTTTCAAAGAGCTTTTTTACGTCATTTTCCCTGTTTAAACGTCCTAACGTCTTTGTATTTGGTTTAAATTCAATCTATTAAAAACTGCATCCTCCCCACCAAAGTTTTGTGGATCCGTTTCTAAGAACAACAGTTACCGTTGTACGTACTAAAAAGCTTTAGGTTTTGAGCAGTATTTATGACCTATTTGTAAAAGGCTCTGCAGTTAGCATGGTTAACGATGGCGAAATATGTCCACCATAGGACAGTCATATTGTGCTTGGAGGAGATGAGCATAAACGGCATTGCAATGAAATGAGCACGTTGGCTGATGCAGATTCACAATAATCAACAAATGTTTGCGCGTGCGACAAGCGTGGTAGTATTAAAGATAAGCGTCCTTAATACGCAAAAACTTTACGATTTTTGGCCCCCTCAAAATTATTTGGCTGAAACATCTTTCTCCTGATAAAGCTAGCAACTATTAATTCAAAGTCCACGACATGAGGTCTTATAGTGTGACGGAAAACTAAACTATGGACTAGGGCAGAATTTCCATTATCATCATTCGTTCAATTCTCTTTGATGAAGTAATTGTCATTAATCTACCAAACATTTCGTGATGCCGCTAACCTTACGATTGGCGATATACTGCAATATCTTTTAATATAGCTCCCGCTCTTCACTTACGAAAGTATAAATCTCTGCTTTACGTACTTGCGCAACCGTCATAAGCGAAAGCAGTGAAGTCAAAATCCGACTTTGTATTTCAACCCTCTTCCCCATTGAAAACTTCCGCCAACGCCACAGACCGCGATGAAGATTTGATTTAATTCTGTAAATTGTGAGAAAACGCATTGGTTATCTATGAAGACAAATTCTATAAAATTGAATCGCTACGTTATTTTTTTAAAAGCCTTACGTTACTTTTTTCTCCCTTATTCCTTTTTTCTTTTTGTTTTCAATTAGGCGCCAAGTTCGCATGATTTTTTGCGCCAGGTGCAATCGCAATAGCAACAGATAGCAGTGCGCTTGCCGTGGAAGTTCGAAGTACTGAAGTCAAACAGTCTTGGACGATTTGAAAGTTAAATAGCAGTTAACAAAAAAGTAAGTTGGCTTTGATCTAGTCGTGCATTAAGCTGTATTTTTCTAAAAAAAATATGCTTAAATTTGGTTGATTCATTAAGGGCTTCGCAACAAATGTGTAGTCAAGTTAAAAAAGTTGAAGGTTTTAAAAGTACATAGCAGGCTGAAATGGATTTCATTTTGGAACCTAATTTGCTGATGGTCTGAAAAATTTGAGTGTTTTGCACTCCTTTGCGATGCAAATGTAGAAAAACTTATTGCTACCATTGGCCACATGAAATGTAGTGTGGTGCAATAAAAAGACTCTGGCAGTTTTACAAATAAAACTAAAAAACAGAAATTTGAACGGTGCAGTTAATTGTTTTTAAGTCAGCAGTCTATTTTTACTGCTATAGAAACCGTAAAATAGAACTTTTAATATATTTCTCAAAGATTATCGGGGGCGTAGGCCTACCCAGAAATTTTGTAAAAAAGAAATTTTGTAAAGGGAGTTAAGCTCGGTGGTGCGATACACTCGGTTTTGTAGAACCGCCTCTTCAGTTTAAACCGAACCGGCTGAAAATATTACTTTTGTAACAGAACTGGCTGACAAAAAATTTGAATCCTGCCAATGCTTATTGCTTACAGTTATGTCTGCAGCTCAAACGAAAGCGAAGTTGAAAGTAATTTTAAAATATCAGCAATAATTTAAACTTAGCCTGAAGAAAAAAACGTTTTATAATGACTTTATATAGACGACAGTAATAAAGCGTCGTTTGAAGCTGGCAAATTGTTTTGATAAAAGTTAAAATCTGGACGAAACCAGTTTTTTATAAGCTGTCAGCAATGCCATTACATTAAAGCAGTTGCAGGTAAGGGCTTCTAAAATATTTTAACGCCAATTACCGGTATGAAATTAATAACGTAAGCTTATTAATAAAGCGTGGCACAAAACCTGTAGCTTTTATCGTGGCGTAGTGGTTAGGAGCGTCGTTTTTACGACAACCATGATCGCAAGGTTAATGGTTCCACTCCCAACCTAGACTCGTTGTTGCGTTCTTGGATAAGATGCTTCACGATGATTATCTCTGCTTGGTGGAATCTGGCAAGCAGCAAATTAAAGAAGTCAGAAGAAAATTCAACCGGAAAACTTGGAAACAAAGGTAACTCCTAAACGAGTCTGGATTCGTCCTACGCATAGCGCCTCCGTCGCTTTCTCGTGATAGGAGGATAAAGATGAAGAAATCAATCAATCATTATCGTTGAAAATCAAGCAATTTTATTGTAAAAACTAGTAGTCATGTTCAATGTTCATTTGAGTCAAATTTAGTGTGAAATAGTGACGGAGGTGTTTAATGGGAGTCGGATAAAGGGAGGTTTGCTCTCTACAGTTTACCAGCAGTCATGACAAACTGTCTTACATTTTTGCTCTCACATTGGAAAGTTTTAGCCGGCCTCTTTCGGATATTGATCAAAAAAATTAGTTGCAAGGGGAAATCTCTGTTCTGCATGACATGGTCCAAATTGAAAAAAAAAATGAAATCTTTATTGTACTTGCTGTATTCCAACAAGGTGTGTAACGGGCACCATCGCCGCGGCTCAGCGCCTGGGCAACACAGCACCGAAGAAACTTCGCAGTGGTGACGAGCCGTAGGCGACACTGTTTCCGATTGAACGGCTGTAGAATCAAACCCATACTTCTCGCACCGATAACCGTATTTTTCTCTGTTAGTTCAATGATACCTCATTGGGTCATATTTCCGGTTCTTTAAGGTCAAAGAAAACAACGCTATTGCGCGTAACATTGTGTATTATGACTTCATCAATCAGCGTTGTCCTGCAAGCGCTGTCACTTCCAAGAAGACGAATTCCCGTGGGATATTTGCAATTACACTTTCCTCTTTTACAAGTGCCGTAATTACCACGTAAACCTAAACATTGCAAACTGTAAATGAACAGAATTCAAAACGTTGCTGCTGCTGATTGCTGGTTTGGCCTCTCTTAAGGAAAACTTAGTGAAAAAGAAACAGTTTGTGCACTTTGAGAGATATATACCCTCAAAACCCAGTGGGCTTTCCGCATTATAACTAAATTTTTATGTCATATTACTTCTTTCAATTATGACATCAAAGGTTTGATTGCGATAAGGATAGCTCGTGGGCGTTGGGTCCGCTTGGACTTGTGGACAAAATTGGATATATGGACAGGGTGGCAGTGATCACGCCCTTTCGCCTTAAGGTTGTATGAAACGCTGTACTGGGCAAAATATGGGAGAGAGGTGATGCCTGAGTGCATTGAGGCCTCTTTATATTATCTTTTTGGGGGAGCTGTAAAAAAATTTGGCACATTTTTACAGATCTGTTGCTGTTGAACTGGAGTTCCAAAAATTACTGGAATAGTTTTGTCAAGACCAGCAGTTTGCACAGTTGTTAAGCGCACAGGCTGTTGGTGCGGGAGGTCGCGGGTTCGATTGCCAGGCCGGTCAAATTGGCACAGTGTCGCCAACAGCTCGCCACCACTGCGACGTTTCTTTGGAACTGCGGAGATGGTCCCCGTCCACTTGTTTCACGCTTTCGCGTAATACCGTGAGTGTAATGAAGATTTGATTTTTTTTAGTTTTGTCAACTTATTAGCCTATCACAGCAACTTTGTTTCTGCAGCAGTGCTGTCGTCAGCTAGCAGAGGCAAACAAACAAAATTGAAAGTCGTTGTTGTTGTTGTTGTTGTAAACATTTTTTTAAAAAGGCTACTTTTAGTGAGCGACTTTAAGTATTTAATTTTAATTCTGCCTTGCAGGACGCTAAATCTTATATAGTTCAATTTTGAATGCTCTTTTGAAAACAGTCCACTTTGGCAACTCTAATTTAGCGGTAAGTTTGTTGTTTTTTATTAAAATTTGAATTATTTATGAGTTTTAAAAATGCAGTTTTGCGCTTTGTGATTGGTTGTTGAATACACCTGTTTAATGACGTAATAATTCATTACCCAATTAGGTATAATTATTATGCATTGTTATGGTTGCGTCATAACACAAGCTTTTGTAATTTGCAATAAGCATTGTTACATTTTAACTGCTTGCACTTTTTACAAATTTCATTGTTTTGCTTTTGTTAGGAATTTAATTTTGTTTTCATAAAACGATAATAAAATCAAAAATCTTCATTATACTCGCGGTATTACGCCGAAACGTGTAATAAGGGGCGGAGTCCATCTCTGCGGCTTAGTGCATGGGCAACATCGCTCCCAAGAAACATCGAAGCGGTAACGAGCTGTTGGAGACACTGCTCCGATTTGACTCGCTCGGAAATCGAAGCTAAGACCTTCGGCGCCGATAAATGTCTTTAACTATTAAAATATCGGTGATTTCTTTTGTACTCAATGATTGGTTAATTTTGAATGAAAAATCTGTATACAATTATAGTCACAGAGAGATTTTTTGTTGATTTTTTAGCATTCAGCGTTCATTGTTTTAGCTGTGCTGGAAACAGGGTTCCCTAGAAAATCGTGATATACTGGTTGAGATGTGACTAAATATTCATGTTTTACAACGTGACAATTTAGCGACAAACTCAAATCAACTTTCTATAATTTTGCGCTGGTTTTTCAAATACTGATGACATTTTTCATTAGAGCGAGATAATTTTTTTTATTTTAAAACCAAACATAAATTCAGAATTTTCGCTTTTACGTAGTTTAGTTGTATGGAAGTCCTGACTGAAACAATCGTGCTGAACTTATGACCTACAATTTTACGTCAATTGTCACTTTTGGACGAAATTGTTTGAAAATAATAAAAGCATTGTGAGATAATACAAATATCTCAGTAGATACACTAATACGAGTTCATTGTTTCGTTCACTAACCCCGGAAATTTTATTTTCAATTTCTCTTCACACAAAAATTTTAAAAATCAAATCTTCATTATACTCGCGGTATTACGCCAAAACGTGTAACGAGTGGCGGGGTCCACTTCCGCAACTTATAACGCCTGGGGAACACAGCTTTGAAAAAACGTCGCAGCGGTGGCAAGCCGTTTGGCGACAGTGTCCGATTTGACCA
This sequence comes from Trididemnum miniatum, assembly GCA_964006365.1. Taxonomy (NCBI): domain Eukaryota; kingdom Metazoa; phylum Chordata; class Ascidiacea; order Aplousobranchia; family Didemnidae; genus Trididemnum; species Trididemnum miniatum. The sequence goes on from OZ023244.1 coordinate 2,775,625, forward strand.
GCCCAAGAATCGAACCCAAGACCTCCAACGCCGTTCTTACATACTAGTGATCGGTAAGACCGTACCATAAATGAATTGGGAAAATTTTTAAAGAAGGCGACATACCTTTTGAACGACATATTTTTCAAGTTTTTGAATTGATATACAAGCTTCGTTCCAGCTGACTCTAAATTGGCTTGAGATCTGTAGATTACGTAGTTTTGCTGTTACGTCATAAAAGCAGAACCTAGGGCGAATTCAAATTGAGAAGCGATTATAGAAATATTCTTAAATCATTCTTTGACCTGTACCTTAGCGCTTAGTTTTGATAAAACATCATTATTTTTTTTGTTGAATTAACTTCTATTATTTGATTTTATCAATCCCACTTACTTACATTCCGTGCTAGCCCAGCTAGCTATAGATAGACCAAAATGTCTCAAATCGAAATGTTTTTGTCTAAAGTTTACGTAGGTAAACAACGCATTTTTGAAGGTACTTTTAAACGTTATTTGCACTTTTTATTGACTTGAATAATTTATTATTATGAAACTTATTGCTTTTTTTGAATGATACTTCGTAATTTTATACCTTTCAGCATATAAAGTTGTCTCAGTGCAGAATTTAATTTAATTCATTTTCAAAATTTCTGTTGCCAAATTTGAAAGCATAATGCGATTTTTGCGCCAATAATATTGTTGTATTTTGAGGAAAATAAAGCACAGTAATTCTACAAACTGGACGTTTCGACAACAGAGGTTTAGCTGTCATCATCAGCAGTGTAAGCAAGGCAGTACAAAACTAAAAACAATAAAACTTTCAGTTTTGTTCTGCTTGCTTATACTGCTGATGATGGCAGCTGAATTTATGTTGTTGAAACGTTCAGTTTGAAGAATTATCAATACTGTGTTTTGTTTTTCTTCCCTAAAAAATATTATCCGTTTGCCCATAACCTTAGCAACATGAAAAAAAAACTTCACCGACTTGCTGAATTGGTGAACTAAAATGATCAAAGATTGGGCTGTTAATCTTTCCGCGTAATAGGAGGAAGATACGCGCAAGGTTAATTCGAATTGCCTTTGTTTTGTATAAATACAGTAAAAGATCGGGTGATTTTCTAGCAGAAAACTGCTTCCAACTATAACAGCTTGTACTATAGGGCATAGTTTTTAAGAGTTTGGTAATTATGATGCGATTATGGTTTGTACAGTGATTAAAGACATACCTGTCGGCTCGGGAGGTCTTGGGTTGGCTTACCGGGGCAGTCAAATCAGACGCAATGTCGTCTACGGCTCGCCCACCGCTGCGATGTTTCTTCGGAGCTGTGTCGCTCAGGCGCTTAGCTGCGGAGATGAATCTCGTCACTCGTTACACGCTTCGGCGTAATACAGCGCGTATAATGAAGATTTTTGATTCGGTTTTTATGCGAATAATTCTTTTGGTACCGATACCGAAAAATGTAGCGCCTTATCGATGCTCTTGAGCTGGAGTTCTCAACCAGGGACCATTGGCACTTCTAGAGGGCCACGCAGTGCTTGAGTTGTAAAAACACTTTGGGGGGATGGTGCAAGCTTTTCACGCTGAGGTAAAGGATGGATAGACATTATTTATAGGGAAATAGTTTTCCGCTAAAATATGTTATGGGGGATGGCATCTCCCCGCATCCCCCCTCAACTCGAGTGCTGGGGCCACGGGACATTAAGCAGGGGACTACAAGTAACAAGATTTATTAATGGTAATTTACCATTTTTTAGGACCAGCGGACGGCTGTAGCTACTATGAATGAAATGCCGACAAAACATTTTGCTACTGAGCTGGGGGCCACTGCTGTTGAGTTTCTAGAAGAAGGCCGCAACCATAAAAGGTTGAGAACCACTGTTCTAGAGTGTATGTGGTCATAAGCAATTGCCATAAGGGGAATAGAACAAAACGAACGTTCTGTTTTACTCAAGAAACTCGAAGCAATTAAACTTTTTAAATCTGTTCCTTCGTTGGTTTATTTTAAGATTATTGTATAATTGGCCTAAGCTTAGGCTTGATGGTCGCCATTATGCTCTGTACAATTATGCTTTAGCAAGCGTTTATTATGTGCATTTGTTGCTATAACTATCGGTTTATTTTTTGAGATAAGTTTTGTGGCGGCTGAAGGTTTGTTTTTTGAGCTTTTCTGAAATTAATTTAACATCAAACTTCTCTAGAATTTGGTGAATATATCAAAAGCGCCCGATTGATAGCCGGTAGTTTGGGTTTTATTCCCGGTCGGGTCGCACTAAAGCCTTTAAAAATAGTATTTGCAGTTTCTCAGCCAGGCGTTCGGCAGAAACGGAAAGAACGAAGGGTTAAGTGTATGTGTGTTTTCTTTGTGCATCCTCTGACAGTATTTAATCCCTTGCATTGTGATTGATATTTGTAATGAGCCGTCGGTTGAGAAAGGCCAACTTCATGTCCAGATTAAGTGACAAAGTCCCAATATGACATCAGAAGTTTGATTATGATGCAGAAAACTTGTCCTGGGCATTTGACCACGTAATCCCAGACAACATGTCCAGTTTAAATGGGCTAAATACTCAATTTCTGTCCACATGACCAATTTTAACGGGCTTTAGGACCACGGTTATTGCTAAATCATCATGCTTTAAATTCTACTTAATTAAAAAAAGTGATTATGACATCACCAAATTCATTATGATGCAAGAACAGCGGACTAAAACTCTTGTGAAATTAAACAAGTGGACAGGTAAATATGACCTCAAAAATTTGATCATGATCAGAAAGTTTGTACTGGGATTTTGAGCACTTAAACTGGCATGTGGACTGGGCCAAGGTGTGCTTACTTGGTATGCTTATGGTCCCTTCACCTTTATATCTAACTTGATGAAAAAAATTTACCGTGGTCATGTGTAGGAAAAAAAGTCATGCGAAATTTTGACATTTGGTCACCTTTACATGTATTTAAAGCAAGGCAAGACCTATTTAATGTATAGTTTGACGAACACTTGTCATTCACACATCAAAGACAGTCCAGCTGAGAAAGTGCCGAGGGTAGCAAATCGGAAAGATGTGGGGTATTTTTGTGTAGTCTGTAATTTGCAATGCACGTTGTTAAAAATGTACTTGGATTTCGAGTTCAATGGTTACGAGAGAGATGAAAAAGAAAGTGGCTGCTGAGAAATGTGAAATATGTACGAACGATTTGAAAAACAAGATTTTAGAACGTTTCTGAACAAGATGATTTGTTTTAAGCTCACGTCCACGTCGTCGCTATCTGTTACTTCTTAAAAGATTCACGTTAGAATGTTCTTCGCGCTTTATTGCCTTCTTCGTCATAGTTCAAGGTCTGACAGAACAATAACTCTGATTTGATCCGAAGTTTGAAGGTTCAATACCGCAGTAATGGTCTTAATCTCAAAATTGTTTTATTCCGTGTAAAAGTATTTAACTATTTTCAATTTTTTTTGTTAAAAAGCTGTTGCATTGTTAAACTACCGCTAAATTGTCATGGAAGCAAAATGCTGTCATCGGCCGCCTGACGTAGAGGTTAAAGGCATTCCTATCGATGCGAAAGGTCTGGGGTTCGATTTCCGGACCGGTCAAGTTGGACGCAGTGTCGCTAACGTGCGTAACACCACCGCTGTGATGTTTTTCCGAAACTGTGTTATCAAGCGCTAAGCCGCGGAAATGGACTCCGCCTCTCGTTACACGCTTCGGCGTAATATCGCGAGAAAAATGAAGATTTGATTTTTGCAAAATACGGTTCCGGCTGGCTGCTAACTCGAAAAACGCAAGCTCACCTCGCAGTCTCTCTCAATCTGTTGAATTTTCAGTTTAATACACTTTGAATTTATCTTAGTTGAAACTGAAAAGCAAAAGCTCGTTTAATTATCACTTGACACCATATAAGCCAGTCAATTTCGTAAATTTTTTTCGCAAAATGCCTTTGAAGTAAAAAAAAAAATCAAATCAAATCTTCATTATGCTCCCAGCAATACGCTGCAGCGCGTGACGAGTGGCGGGGTCCATCTCCACGGATTAGCGCCTGGGCAACATATTTCCAGGGGTGGCGAGTAGATGGCGACCTTGTGTCCAAATTGACCGTACTGCAACCGAACCCATGACTATCCATATCGACTTTTCAGCTGTTTACTTGCTGTCATGTAGTAGTTAAAGTAGTCAGAATCCTGTATGTATTACGAAGTACAATAACAATTATACGCACAAGAACAAGTAATCTAGTCGAAAAATGCGTTGCCATTATGTCTCTGGATGTTTTTGAATACTGTATCTAATAAAATCGTGAACGCTTCAGCAACGAAAGTATATTTTGTGTTTTTCAGAGTGTAAAGTTACTGAGATATGTGGATTTTCATTATTTTTGTTTTGTCAGCAAATATCCAATTTTCCTATTCTTTATGTAAGTTTATGTTTTATTACATTTTATTATCCTAGTCGTTTTAAGCTAATTATAATTTGGAATTTTTAGTGGTGGTTCGATGTAGTTTGGTTCGTGTGCATGTTTTTTTAAGGAGCTTTTAAGTTTCATTAGAAGTTTTGGGGGTGTTCCACTTCCCCTAAAAAATTTAAGTACCGCTGTTCTAAAACATTTGCTACGTTCACCTACTTAAGTTTACCACATTCAGAATACTTTTTATTTTGAAAAACATTAGAGCAATTTTGTATGTCAAGAAGTAAATACGTAGAATTTTGGACTAGAAGGGTCAGAGCGTCCTCTTGGACCACAAGCTGCTCTTCAAATTCTAAAGAGCATCCAAATAGATGAAAAGCGTGATAAAACTCTCAAAAACCAAGTGTTTTTAAGAATGAAGTATTGCTTCACAATTGAAGCTAGATAGTGCTGGCCAGCCAGCTAGCGTTATGGTTAAAGACATCGCTATCGGCACGGGAGATCTCCGGTTCGATTCTCGGCTGATCAAATCGAACACTGTTGTCAACGCTGCGATGTTTCTTTGGAACTGTGTTGTCCAGACTCGTTACACGCTTCGGCGTAATATTGTGAGTCATAAAGATTCGATGCTTCTAGATGGCCCAAGCGGTTGTAGATGGTTATTGGGGTTATTGGTTGAGAAGCTGAGCGCTTTGTATTGGAAGTAAAGGGCATTGGGTTTAAGTTTGGAAAAAAATTAGAATCAAATATTCATTATACTCGAATTGTACGCCCAAGCATGCAACGAGTACCTGGGCTGGGCAACACAGCTCTGAAAAAACGTAGCAGCAGTTGGAGACAGTGTGTCTGGCTTGCCCAGCCCGGGAATCGAAACCTAAACCCTCTGCACCGATAGCGATGTCTTTAGCAATTGCGCTACAAAATGCTTTGTTTTGTTTTTCATGATTATTGTGATTTAGTGCTAGTTTTTAATTTGTTCAGATGCAATGAAGTTTCGCTTCGTTGACACGTTTTAGCACTAAATTTGTGAAACATTTTCGCGTTTCCTGATAACTTTTAACCGCGCTTCAACTTACGCGTAATAAACTTATGACTTTTGTCGTGGCATAAATTTGAAAGCGTGAATTTTTTTGCTTACTTCGATACCGGCATCAACGTTTTTCTTAAATAACATGAAGGTTGCTTAAAATAATACCAAACGTCTGTGCACTTAATTTGTGATGTTATTTTAACTTTATAATCATTTCCAACCTACTTTGAAAGGATGATGATGATTTTTTCATTTTTATCTTCTTGTCACGAGAAAGCGACGGAGGTGCTATGCATAGGACGAATCTAGACTCGCTTAGGAGTTGTCTTTGTTTCCGAGTTTACCGGTTAAATTTCGCTTCTTACTTTTTTAATTTGCTGCTTGTCAGATTCCACAAGCAGAGATAATTATCGTGAAATATCTTATCCACGGACGCAACAACGAGGTTCAGGTGGTAGTTGAACCGTCGTAAAAAAAACGCTCCGAACCACTACGCCTCGAAGCCGACATTTTTTTCATAAGTTTTCTCATACGCGTAATTTCCAATTTAAAAACGCTCTTTTGCTAAACCCACTAATGTAAAAAATGGTCCGAAACAGCGTTTTCACCTCTTATTTCCTTTTTTGTATGTTGTTTTCTAGTTACTCCAGTAGATCTTACGGTAAATGAAGTGTCCACAAATGGAATATCCGTGGAATGGAGATCTACGGATCCGAAAGTTCATTTATTTATTGCAAGCATAATTCAATTCAACGAAGAAACCTCCGATCCCGTGGTGGTAAATCGTTTTCATGCGTCCATGAGTATCACACTCATGGGAAATTTTAAGATTTTGCAGACTGCGGAAGTCATTTTTCGAGGACCCCATGTTTTTGCGAGAACGCAATTTACTTGGGAGACCTGGGGCTACAGCCCCCGTAGCCTCTCCCCCTTATTCCGGCCCTGATCACATCCCCAGCAGTAAATTTTTTATTTCAAAATCACTTTCAACTGCTTTGCCCGTGTGTGGTCAACGATCACAAAAACAGCACTTTTGTGTTAGATTCCTCGGGCTATTTTGTATTTACAGTACTAGTTACATTTATTTATCCTATTACGAGAAAGCGATCAAAGCGCTATAAGCTCGGTTAGGAGTTTGCAGCCACCTTGTCCAGCACACAAAAATAGGGGATACTTGCTAAGTGCCTTCCCTATTGCACAACAATTAACTGAACTTGCCAGTTTGTTCTCCACACTGTTCCCATTTGATGCTGAGCGTCAAGCAGGGAAACTGTGAATACCTATTTTGAAGTCATTGGTTGGATCCAAATCGGAATCAAATCCAAGTCTGCACTAAGTTCCAGGGGCAGACCCCTTACCACTGAGCCTGAGTTGTAAGGGAACTGCCTGGGAATTAAACCTTCGTTTCTTGTTTGAAAACTGTTACTCACAGTTTAGTTCGAAATTGTCATCAATATTTTTAGCTCACAAACGATACTTACGCTACATGGATCGGCTTGATACCGGGAAAGAATTACACAATATCGGTCACGGGACAGGATCGGGATGGTACATTAAGCGACGCTGCAATCATTGATGTCAGCACAGGTATTTTCATATCTTATAAAGTTTATGATATAAAAAAAAAATTATAAATGGAAAGGGAAACGCTACCCAAACAGAAAAAATTTGAAGCTATAGATTAGTCTACATGTATCGGTTTTAGGGTAAAGTTCTTATGAGCGTAATTTGGGTTTTTGCATTTATTTTATCGATCAAATTACATGTCTTTTTTTGAATCGCTTAAATACAGTTTTGTTTTGCTTTTTCCTTTAGAACAAATGCATTTAACTATTTGCATTATTCGATTTGCGTAAGTAAACTTTCACCAAACAGTTTGGCGGTTTTGATGGGTTGGCCAGAATAAGTGGATAAAAAATTCGGTTACTTATTGCGAAATTAACGTTTAGCTAGAACAAGTTTTTGTATCATAGTTACCCTATACACCACATGCCCAGTTAAGTGGTTCCGAATGCTCTAGGTCTTTCAGCATCATAATATTTTTTTTGATGTCAGAATTGAAACAGAGTGATTATTACATCGAAAATTCAATTGTGATGCAGAAAGATTATGAGCCTTTGGAACCATTTAAACTGCGCAAGGTCGATTAGTGCGGTAGAGGTTTGATTGCGCGTTAATGGACACTTTTTTTTTAGTTCCGTTACCTCCTTACAATATCCTCGTTTCCAAATTTGTAAATCCGGTTTTAACGGAGTATTTAGTTGGTGGTAACCGGACAATGCTATTCCCGGTATATGGAGCAGTTGTGATGTGGGGCGGTCCGGATTCCGGATACTTTGATGGATTTCATATCCAACTAACTCCGCCTGACGGAATTGTTCGTTTGCCAATTACCCTTGGACGTAAGTGGAAAAAAAGAGGATTTCAAACCGTTTGTAAAAAGTTGAAACAAAAAGATTTAAAAATTGGTTTTAAACTTTCTTTCAAAACTTTCATTTCTGCAATGCTGCAAAGGTCATACTCATCAAAACATCTATTTATTAAATTTCAAGCTATAAAATACCTCTGAACCGGTAATTAGATATTCCAAAGTCCAAACGAAAACATCAAAATCAAATCGTCATCATGCTCGCGATACCATGGCGAAGCGCGTAACGAGTGCCGAGGTCCGTTCCGCGGCTTAGCGCCAGGGCAACACAGCAGCTCCAAAGAAACATCGCAGCGGTGGCGAGCCGTTGGCGACACTGTATCCGATTTGACCAGGTTTGGAATCGAACCCGAGACCAACCTTGCCAATAGTGATATTTTTTATCAGCGCAAGAACCGGCTGGCATTGGGTAGGCTACTACTTTCAAATTATTATATACTATATCTCCCGGTCTATTGCTGCATTGTTGGACGAACGTGTTGTCATCGTAAAGTGACTATGAAATGACTTTGAGAGTTTTTTAATGTGACTTCAAATTAGATTTGAGTTGTATCGCTTGATATGGAAAGATGCTTTCTTCTCTTCTGTTTGGAGATAAATTTGAACTTGGTCTATGCGGTTTACGTCGCTCGAAAAGCCCCAGGGGTTTGATCATTGCGCTGTGATCTCTAAAACTGCTTGGAAACTGTGGTTTTCTAATTTGAAGTTGACTGTTGACTAAGTTTGTTTGAATAAACATGAACCGATAAGCTGTTTTAGACGCGTTTATGTTGATTTTTGTGGTCAAAAATTTTAAATTGTTTTATTTTATGAAATTAGAAGGAGATCCAGTATCACAAGCCACGAAACGGCGTAGAATTATCTGGGATTTGCTCCCTGGTGTTTACTACGATTTTTTTGTCCGGACGCGCAGCAATGGACGTCTTAGTGAGCCGAGCAACGCAGGAACAAGAATTCGTAAGTTTATCCGCAAAATCTTAAATTACATCATTAAAAATGTGCCTTTTGTAAACCACTGTTAACATGTTTATATTGTTTTGTATTTTTTGCCCTGATTTGATCTCTTATTAATTTAGGTATAGGAGTGTGTTGGGTATCAAAAATGAAATCTTCATTATATTTGGGATATTACGCCGAAGTATGTGACAAGTGGCGGTATTCCTCTCCGTGGCTAAGCGCCTGGGCAATAGGGATGTGCCGAGTCGAGTCCGAGCACTCGACCGAGTAATAAGGCATTACTCGGACTCGGCCGAATCCGAGTATTAAACCATTATCATTTTGACCTTTTTTTTGCTTTGCATCCGAATTTGAGTCGAAATTAAGACTTCTACGGACATGATGACCTTTTTTTTTCTATTTTTTTTTGCTCTTCACCTAATTTTGAGTTCATATTTTGACGTCGTAGATACTCGGACTCGGCCGAGTAATGTCGTGAATACTCGTTACTCGGCGAGTCCGAGTAATTTTCCATGAGGTACATCCCTACTGGGCAACGCAACTCCAAAAAAAACGTCGCAGCGGAGGCGAGCTGTTGGCGACACTCTATCCGATCTGACCGATCCGGAAATCGAAACCAGAATCTCTCGCGCGGAAAGCAATTTCTTTAACCACTACTACGCCAACTGGCCGTTTTTTTTTGCTTTTTTTTATTTCGTACATACCTTGTTTACATATGATTTTTATCTTTGTTGTTTTTACTGCAGCTCCTGATATTCCTGGTCCAATTACAAAGGTTAACCTGTCTTCCACTTCTGTCACGTTATCTTGGGAGCATCCTCATCGTGGAATCTTAGACGGATTTGTTGTGGAGACAGATCCTTCTGACGGAGTTGTAAGAGAAATGGAAAACTTGGAAAGCAAATGGAGACAAATTGATCAACTTATTCCAGGTATAATCGTCTTTGCAACTGCTTTATTACAACGAAAATGTGAGCAAAGTCGTTAAATAACTAGGAGTTGAATCACTTCAAAATCAAATCTTCATTATACTCGCGGTATTACGCCGAAACGTTTAACTAGTGGCGGGACCATCTCCACGGCTTAGCAACTGGGCAACACAGCTCCAAAAAATATCGCAGCAGTGGCGAGCGGTTGGGGACACTGTCCAATTTGATCGACCCAGTAATCAAACCTCAGACCTTCTGCGCCGATAGCAATGTCTTTACTCACTACACTAACAGGCCAGTTATGATACAGTTAAACTAAACACAAAAGCTGCTACACGCAGCTGTTGTAATTGTCAGTGTCAACGACGTGAAAATGTAGGGATAACAGCTGTTTTTCAACGATAGCTGTTGGTTAGTAAAATCCCTTTGTTATTTTTGTGATTTGTATCAGAAATTTGTGGAAGCGAAACAAATTTCGATAGTTACGTTAAGGGCACTGCAGAAGATCACCTGTTACGGTATATATTTAGAGCTTGCGTTTTTCGTGTCATTAATCGTCCGAAATTCATATTAAATGCGATCGGCTTCAGCTGTGAATCGAACCCGTCACTCGGCATTGTTGATCTAATCAGTGGTACTTTTTTCAAACATCACAATTTTTGAATATAAACAGCTCAGATGACAGAGTGGCAAGAGGTCTCCTTTTGCAACTATACGCTCGGGTTTGATTCCGAATCGGGTCAAACCAATGACTTTAAAATTGCTATTCACAGCTTACCTGCTTAACGCTCAACATTAAAGGGACAGTGTGGAGAACAAGCCGGCAAGTTGACTGGTTGTGTCGATGGAAAAAGTCCTTTGCGGGATTTCCCATCTTAGAGTGGTGGACAGATGGCTGGCTACTTCTTAGTGAACTCGTTATCGCGCTTTGATCGCTTTTTTGTGATAGGAGGATAAATATGCGACTTAATATAATGCAATGATGAACAGGTTTGCGCTGCCAGATGCAGCTGTTCGTCATCATGAGGTAATTGCTGGCAGTTGACTTTCTGTAAGCCAATAATGACGACTTTAGCCGAATCTCCCGAACAAGTTTTGAATGTAAACATTGAATTATTATTGCCTGATTTTATTTTGTTTATCTTGATCACCTTGTTTGGCAATCAATTATCAAACTTGTATCAATTATATTGTATTAATCAATTATAATCTGAACCTTTTTATAGACAGTAGTGTTGATGAAGTTGGAAATTACCAGTTGGTTGGATATTGTTTTTGCAACAATGTTTATACATTCGCATTTGGCGAATCATTAGGCAAATTTGTGCTGATGGTTAAGGTAGAAACAAAAAATAGTCACGCGGTACAATCATTTTTTTAATTCTTGTTCAAGCAACATGATTGCAGCTCAGGTTTTTATATTTGTAAAGCGTATGCATCATGAAAGATGACCTAGATGGGAATGGAACCAACGAATCCAGTTCCGAAACCCGGTGCACCAACCACTCGGCCAACTGATGCAGCGAATTATTCGCTTATTTACAGCTCAGATGCCCAAGTGGCCGCCTCTGGAGTTGTTGACTTGGGTTTGATTCCAAGTCTGGCCAAACCGATGACTTTAAAATTGGTATTCACAGCTTCCGTGCTATACGTTCAGCATTAAAGGGATTGTGTGAAGAACAAGCCGACAAGTTTACTTCTTGTACCGTTGAAATAGGCACTTAGCGAGATTCCCCCATCTTAGACTAGTAGAAAAATGGCTGGCAACTCCTAAGCGAGCTCGTAATAGCGCTTTAATTGCTTTCTCGTAATTAGAAGATAAATAGATCACTAAGAGCAAACAATTACAATGCATACTCTTATGAGATCTAAAAAGGTTGAAGCAGTCGCCAGTAATTGAGTTTTGAAGGTACTGTGTTGATTTCAATGTCATATTAAATCTTCATTACACTCGCGATATTACGCCGAAGCGTGTAACGAGTGGCGGGGATCATCTACTCGGCTTAGCGCCTGGACAACACAACTTCAAAGAAACGTCACAGCGGTGGCGAGCCGTCGGCGAGACTGTATCCCATTTGAATGGCCATGGAATCGAACCTGGACTTTTTGCGTCGATAGCGATGTCTTCAACCGCACCACCATGCATAACTCTTAATATGTTTTATATTTAGGCACGCGATACAACATCCATGTTTACAGTAGTTCTTACGGAATTTTGAGCCATCAATCCAGTGGTATAGAGATTGTAACCCCGCCTGCTGCACCCCGAGGCCCCTTGATCTTCTCCAACCGTACCTTAACCTCAGTAGTTGTACAGTGGGGAAAGCCCCTTGGGAATGTAGACTATTATGAAGTAAGTAAAAGTAACAATACAGAAAGTGACATCAAAAATACTTGAAATCAAAATCAAGTCGTCATGATACTAGCGGGATTACACCGAAGCGCGTAACGAGTGTTGGGGCCTGTCTACGCGGCTTAGCGCCATGGCAACACATCTCCAAAGAAATATCGCAGGGGTGGCGAGTCGTTTACAGTGTCCAATTTGACCGACCCTGGAATCGAAGCCAAGACCTCTCGCACCAATGACGACGTCCTTCACCACTACGCCAAAATTAATGCCATGATTTAAGAAAATCGGTGAGGTAACTGCAACAAACAATTGGCTTGAAAATGAAATCGTAATTTCCATCGAGAGCGTGGAATGATGTTTTTAGTCTTGCTTAGTCCCGTCTCATCGCTGTCTGCAAACAATTAGTAAGAACACGATTATTGTGCTTCGCAAAAGTTCAAGAATGCGTGCGCTAAATCCAGCGAGTCTGTACTCATTTGGAATTTCAACAAAGCTATTTATTCTTGCCAGAAATAAGTCAAGTTGTCAGATTGCAAATTATTTTAGTGAGCTACCATCTTCACCTTTTGACCACCAAATTGATTATCACGAATCATTGAAACTGCTTCTGAAACACATTTGCGTTAATGGAAAAGTTAAAAATGTGGACAAACACATTTTTAATTTTCGAGAAAAATACTGAAAGAAAAGCTAAGACATTCATAAATGTTATTTAGCTAGTGTAAATGTATTCGTGTTAGTTTTGCTTATGAATCTTGCTGTGGGCATAAGCAATCGTGGATGCATTAATTGTTCATAAATTATCGACTAACTTAAAAAATCGCAGTTAAAAGACATTGGAATTGGCGCGAAAGGGATCTTCGTTTCTCAGTCAGTGCAATGACATGCTACATACGTTTCGCTTTATCCTTATACCATCATCAGTATGCTAAATGGTGCCAAAACGTTTTGAAAAATGGCATTTCTTGCGTCGCATAAAAGTTTTTTTTTTTTCACGTACAGGCTATTTTATGTAAAGTTGATAAATTATGCATCAACTATTACCGTTAAGTGGCAAGCAATTTTAATTTGAGGCAAATGGGCTCGCGTTAATTTAGAACAATTTAACGGTCTACAACATAATCATTTGAGTACGGTAATTTTCGATGTTTTTTTAAAATTTTTTAGGTTGTTTTCTTTTCTCCTTTTACTGACCGTGCACGTTTACGCCATCTAGTTTACGGAACGCTTGTCCGCTTATCCGCTTTGACTCCAGGAACGGAATACTCCGTCGTTGTTCAGTCACGGAGTAACGAAGAGAGCAGTGTGCCCGTGCTCGGTACTGTTTACACAGGTAGGTTATGTGTTTTATTGAATCTTTGATAATTGGTTTGAAAACAACATTAACTTGATGCAGTTCGAAAAAAGCTGAGTCACGATTCAAATATTAAGTAGTAGTACTGATAGTGCGTAAGTGCGACTCCTTGTGGTAAAAACTTTTAAATTCAATTAAATTTGTCAATATTTTACACGCTAGTTGACGTGCTCGTGTTTTTGCTAGCCTATGCTAGCTCATGCTGTCGATTCAAAGGTCAGATAACCTTAACCCTGCTCACATTTCCAGTTTAAGTGATTCCAAAACGCCACCAGCTTTCTGCAGTGCAATCAAACTGTTTCTGTCATAATCACTTGTTGTAATTATGATATCAAAATAAATTACGATAAAGAAAGCTCGTAAGTCACTGGAAGTAGCTAAATTGGATATGCGGACAGGGTAAATATGTTCAATTTTGGCAAATTGACAATTTCATTTTTTTCAGCTTCAATCCACTCAACTCTTCCTTTTATACAAACAACTCCTCGAGTCACCACAGCTCCCCGAGTCACAACGACTTCTCGAGTCACAACAACTCCTCGAGTCACAACAACTCCTCAAGTCACAACAACTCCTCAAGTCACAACAACTCCTCGAGTCACAACAACTCCTCAAGTCACAACAACTTTTCTTGCCACCGCAACTACTTTAGTCACATCCACTCCTCAAGTCACTACATCCCAGCTTACAACTCCTCTTGCCACTGCAACTTCTCAAGTCACTACATCCCAGCTTACAACTCCTCTTGCCACCACAACTACTCTAGTCACATCCACTCCTCAAGTCACTACTTCCCAGCTTACTACTCCTGTTGCCACCACAACTACTCTAGTCACATCCACTCCTCAAGTCACTACATCCCAGCTTACAACTCCTCTTGCCACTGCAACTTCTCGAGTCACATCCACTCCTCAAGTCACTACATCCCAGCTTACAACTCCTGTTGCCACCGCAACTACTCGAGTCACAACAATTTCTCAAGTCACTAGTTCTCGAGTTGCTCCATCTCAACTTACAAGAAATGGTGAAGACGCAACTGCTACTGGAGTAGCATCTAGTGCTCAAGTTCCATTTACCTCAAGTCCTCAAGTTTCAACTTCCCCTCAAGTGACCACAAGCACTCAAGTCACACCAAGTCGTAATTTGATTTTACAAAGAAGTTCGCCCGAAATCTTCTCATCTCGACCAGGTAAATTCATCTGTGTTTAATCACGACTAGTTAGCGCGCTGGTTAAAGACATCGCTATCGGCGCAAGAGGTTCAGGGTTTGATTCCCGTTCCGGTCAGATCGAACGCAGAGTGGCCAACGGTTCGCCACCGCTGCGATGTTTCTATGCTGCCCAGGCGCGAAGCCGCGGAGATGAGCTCCGCCACTCGCTGCATGCTTCAACGTCATACCTTGAGTAAGGCTACAATGAAGATTTGATTTTATTTCATTGTGTTTTAGTCCGAAAACGTTTCTACGAGTTTCTACTGGTAGTTTGCATTTTCATTGATGACATTCACTTTGTTCGTATGTCCAGCTTTTAAGAGGTTCCAAAAACCTTTGGGTTTTCTGTGTATCATCATCATTTTTATGATGTCTCAATTAGAACAGGTGATTATGACATCAAAAATTAATTGTGATGCAGAAAGCCGGTTCATTTCCATCCATATTAATGATATGTTTGTTAACACATTATGACGTTTTAAACAGTACAGCGATTAACTGTATTTTTTAGAGCTAGCGTTAGATGAAAACAGCAAGTCATCCAACATCACTCGTCCATCTATCACAGAACAGGTAATAGGGTGGGAGCTAATATTTTACAGCCCATTTACATTGCTTTCCTTTCGATTACAAAGTCTGCTTCTGGATCGTCTGCTTCTGGATCGGTAGACTTGGGGTTCGATTCCGAGTCGGGTCAAACGAATGACTTAAATATTGGTATTCACAGCTTCCCTGCTTTACGTTCAGCATTTAAGGAACAGTGTGGAGAGAGCCGGCAAGTTTACTTATTGTGCCGTTGGAAAAGGCACTTAACGGAATTCCCCCATCTTGGTGTGGTAGACGCATGGCCGGCAACTCCTAAGCGAGCACGTACGGCGCTTTGTCGCTTTCTCGCGATAGGAGGATAAATATGCCAATAATAATAATAACTCCCACGGGGGGGGGGGGGGGTTGAGGGTTACAACCCCCCCCCCATGGAGCATCAAATGACGTCATACATAATCGAAACTGTGCAAACAAAATGCATTATTGGATTATTGGTGAAACACTCAAAGTTAGGGGCCAAAAATATGACAAACTTCCTTTAAAAATTGTTCAAAAAGCTCTAAATGGCCATTGCAGTATGCAAAGTTTCAAAAAATTTCTGGGGGAGCATGTCCCCGGACCCCCCCCTAGAGTCGTTTTTGACACTTGAGTTGCTTAAAATTAACTCTGCCGGAAAAAATACGCTAGAAAAAAGTGACGAAAATTGATGCCCCTTTCCTCAAAAAATTTCTGAATACGCCCCTGACATAAAGCATTTTCAAAAGGTTTATTTACGCCCGTTTCCGAATTTAAACGTCTTTGCATTTAGTTAACATTCAACCTAATTCAAAATTACATGTACCCCACCAAAACTTTCTGGATCCGTCCCTGTATACAACGTATGGTCAAATGTGATGTCATTCTCAACCCCCCTCCCCCCATTGTCAAATCCCAGCTACGCTATTGGCATAGAGTAAAGATTGGCAGCTTTAGTCTCAAAGCATAAACATTTTAAATAATGAGGTCAACTCTATTGGTTTTGGTACATTTTGCAGTGTTTTGCTTCATAATTGACGGCAGAGCTCATATTATGTAAATTAATCGCTTAAATTTGTCCAATGTTGTGTATAGAGGCTTAATGTAATGCTGTACTTTCTCGTCTAAATTACCATATTGTGAAAGAGAAAATGTGTTTTCTCAAAAATCAACTCGCACACGTAAATTTTCAACTCGCGTAAGTTAAATCGGGCACAGTGCTGCCAGTGGCTCGCCACTGCTGCGACGTTTCTTCGAAATTGCGTTACCCAGGCGCTAAGTTGCGGAGATGGACCCCGTCATTCGTTACATGCTCCAGCGTAACACCGTGTGTATAGCGAAGATTTGATTTTTGATTTGCTTGAATTTTGGATGCTTTAAGGGCCAATATACTTTGCAGAAAACTACATCATCTACCACTGATAGTTTGGGAGACAAAGTCCAAACAGGTAAGTACTGACGCAGCGTTTCTTTAGGCTTAACCCTCATTTCAAACTTGCAACCAGTTCTTTTTGAAATGCATAAAACTTTTTTTAAATATTTTGTTTTTGATGAATGTGTTGTCATTGGTATTACTTTGAAAAAACAAGTATGCCAGGAGTGAATGCTAACTGTGTCACAATTTCTTAAAAATTGCATTGATTTTTAGGAAATGCATGATTGTTTTGTTTTGGGCTATGTTGTGTTTTCATTATCTTCAGATGCTTTGTCAATTGACGGTAAAACTTCAACAATGGATTTTGCCAAGTCAACCACTACACCATCTTACAAAGAAGCTTCTAGCTACTCTAGTTCGAAGTATTCTCCATTTTATACTCCTGCTTCCAGTGGCATTCTCAAACAAACAACAGAACAGACTATGTCACTTACGTCTACCCAGAACCTATCACATTTTAATGCTACTGTGGAGCTTACAACAAATTTTCCCTCCACTCCAACCAAAGAATCTTTGCCCAAAACTACTACACATACAAGCAGTACTACTAGTAATCGATACATCGCGGACAAGACATCGGAAAGATCAGTTTTTACTTCAGCTTCAAGTGAAACTTCATCTGCTTTGTCTTCCACAAGTTTAACAACGAATGATCCAGCGCTGTCAAGTGCAGAATCCTTCAACATAACACCACAAGTCACGGAGGAAACTTTTACAGTTTTCAGTGAAAAACAGTCACTTTCTTCAACTCAATATACAAAGTCTAGTTTTACAAAACCAACATCAACTGACGAATATGTCAATTATACAAGCAAACCGCACACGTCTAGCTTTCCATATGCCACTACACCTACTCTTATCGTAACCTCTTCGAATAACTCCTCATCTTTGTCTGCAGCGGCTGTGATAACACCTCAAGTTGCTTTATCAAGTATGAAATCTACAAACCCAGTTACATCTGTTCCCAATACTCCAGATGTTAGCGCAGTGACTGGTAGCTTTGTTTCACCATCTTCAAATAAGCAATATTTCAATACACAAGATACAATCACTTTGAAAACCAGCACAGTGATAGTTGGTTCTGGAGATTCACAATTTACTATTACCAATACTAATTTACTTTCTTCAAATACCGTTAGCACGGTAGCTTCAAATTCATCAGAATTACCTTTTATGACTTTTAACTCCTTCGCATCTACGCATCAGAAATCTGCCACAGTAGCTTCCACTGCGGCAGAAACTGTTTCATCAAGCTCCATTAACTCGACACCAAACAACTCGGTGTCAACTACATTGCCGTTGAACACTACAACTATTGCAGGTCAAAACACCGTTTATCCAACTACAGTAAGCATTGATACATCAGCAGCAAGCCTTGAAACCGTCACTGAGATTCAGCCTGTGTCGGCATCTTCTTCTCCATCTCCGGTAATTGGTAATTTTAACTTAACTGTTGGGCCTAGTATGCAGATTCTGACGACTGTTTCGTCTCGCGTTTTGAACACAAAAAACGATACATCGACTGTGGTTACAGAAAAAACAAATTTATTTACAAATCCCATAGAAACAAGTTCCCCATCTTCATCTTCTCACAGCACTGCTGCGTCAAGTTTAACCACGCAAGATACTGATCCAGTAACACGAAGCATCACACTTACCAATAGCATTGCTTCAATTACACAAAATATAACAACTTTGTCTTCCGATTTTTTAACGTCTAATTCATTGATAACTGGTACAAATTTATCAGATTCCACTCAAATGCCAGGCGCTGAATCAAATACTTCATTGCATTTCAACATCAGCGTACCAATTTTAACCACACGGAACAGTGATTCTCATACTACAAGTTCAGCAATGCCCGTCGTCCAAGAAATGACTGGTTCTTCATCCATCACCGAAAGCATTGGCAAGTTTACGTCTTCAACAAGATTTCAACCACCAACTTCAATTAACTTTCAAACAGCCGCACCTAACGCATCTGAATCTGCCGTATTGCTCGTAACAGAGAGTTCCCAAGCATCTTCTACTCAACAAACTCCTTCTGGACACATCGTTGAAACAACACATGCCACTGAATCGCCAAACTCCGTGGCTGGAATAAGTATACCATTAACAACCACATCATCATTGACACCATTGGAAAGCTCTACTCGAAACCGTTTTACAAATGTCAGTGTATCTTCTAGCCAAATAAATTTTTTCACAGAAAGGACACTTAGTTCTTCTTCAAACTTAACAGTGAATACAAATAAAATGTCTACAGATGGTGTTACTGGGACAGCGATTTACAATTCCTCTCAAGTCTCATCAACATGGTCTGCATCAAGTGAACCTACAAACGACAGAAGTACGGTAACATCATCTGAATTCAACTCAGCGACCGTTTCCACAATTTTATCCACTGATGAGAATCCGAATGTACGAATAGGGAACAATCGAGATGAAACAACGATGACTTCAAATGATCTTACAACTCAGATGCCCACCACGGCATCCATATCCTCCCGTTCTGTGATTGGAGTACGAACTCAACCCTCATTTGGTGGAAGGATACTCGTGGGCCGAAAGCCTACTGATACTGCTAAAACTGACGGAACAGCCATTACTTTTACATCAAAGATCAACTCAACAACAGCAAGTATGGTGACAAGTGAGACAACCAGCAGCCAAGGTTGGTCGAATAGCATTTTGAATTGGATCTTTGTGTGTTTGTGCGCTATGAAGCTTGGTTATTTTGCATGTTTGTCGTCATACTGTTACTAGGAATACCATTTTCATACTTTTTAGCGTTACACTATCACAAAACATTGAATGCTTAATTAAAAAACTATCATTATGAGAACCTGCAAGGAACAAAATACACTACGGTGAAGAATTCTCTTGTCAGCAGGCGTTGCTCTGTCCACATGTTCGCTTGAAGTGGTTCCAAAAACCTACGCGCTTTCTGCATCATAATTAAATTTTTGATGTCATAATTGACTTTAGTTATGAATTCAAAAATTTGATCATGATGTAGCAAACCAGTGGAGTTTTGGTCCACTTAAGTTGGACATGTGCACAGGGTAACATAAACGTTTCTGTAAGTAAAATTATCGAAAATCCATTGTGGAATCCATGTTAGATTTTTAATTGAATAAAAGCTACAAATTCGTTTATTCAGATAATAGTGGAACTACGAACGGTGGAGGAGTACTTACTATTCAAATAGATGGAAATGTAGTTGTGATTAGGAATGGGTTTTCCACTATTTGCAAACCAAACAACATCACAGTGATAGTGGATAAGGTATGTGTTTTCTTTTTTGACTGTGGTTATTTTCAGACTGTATTGAACTGAAAATTCAATAGTAATTGAGGGAGACTGCGAAGTGAGCTTGCGCTCTTCGAGTCAGCAGCCACCCGGTAATATGTCAAATGTGATCGGCTCCAGCCGTGAATCGAACCCGTCACGTAGGATCTGTCACCTGCCCGCGGTACCGCTAGGCCATGTCATTGACAAAACTGTGCTGTAAGTTTGTAACGTAGGTGTGAAAAACAAAGAACTTTCACCTTTCTGTTGAGTGTACATCAACAACAACAACAATTCTGTTGAGTGTTGAGTATTCAAAGTTTAATTTGCTTTTTCGAAAAACCTTAACTACATGAAAAAGCTGCTTCCAGGTCTGAAAATCTTTTGTTTTACGCCATTTTTTTTTTAAAGCATGGAGTAAATAAAAGGAGTAAAATTATTTAACCGTTGATTGGCGTAATGGTTGGAGACACCGCTGACGGATCGGAAGGTGTGGAGTTCGATTCCCTGGCCGGTCAAATTGGACATGTCGACAACGGTGTTTCCTTGGGGCTGTATTGCTCAGACGCTAACCCGCGGAGATAGGCTCCATCACTCGTTACACGCTTCGGCGTAATGCGGCGAGTTCAACGTAGATTTAATTTTTGGCTCATTTATTTTTAAACTTCAGAAAGTGATCGGCCAGTACGAGCAAATGTATGGTCCTCTTCATTTAAACGATTTAAGCGACGAAAGTTGTCGCGGTGTTGAACACGAGAACCATTATCGCTACACAATCGCACCGAATATTCTAGATTGCGGAACTACAATTGAGGTAATAATATTATTATAACAATACAAACTGTGCTCACAAAATTACAATCACACTCACGGAAACGAAAAAAGTTGGATAAAGAAAACTTATGATCAAGATAACATACATACCTGGACTGGTCTTAGTCTATCATCTCTCAACCAAACTGTTATAAATCGTAATCGGTGGAAACAAATCTGTGGTGTAGATGCGCAATCTGCTGCAAGTGTAGGAAGCGATTGATGATGATGATGACCGGATTGATTTGTAGACATGCTATCGTTTTCGTTTTGCTGCGGTAAGAGTATTTTGACTCAAATGGCCCACTGGCAAAAGCGTCCGGTTGGGACATGCAGACTGGGGATCAATTCCGAGTCGGGTCAAACCAACGACTTTAAAATTGCTATTCACAGCTTTCCTGCTTGACGCTCAGCATTGCAGGGACAGTGGGGAGAACAAGCCGGCAAGTTTGCTTGTGCCGTTGAGAAAGGCACTCAGCGGGATTCCTTCATCTTAGAGTGATAGACAGACGGATGGCAACTCTTCAGCGAGTTCATTTCAGCGCTTTGATCGCTTTCTTGTGATAAGAGGATAATATGCAACTAAATAGAAAAATATTTCCGTCAAGTGACGTCAGAGTGCAAGATAGCCGAGATTTCAGCACAAAGTTCGTTAACGCAAAATAAATTTAACAACAATGGAACACAAAAATTTAGACTTCAACGGAGTTATTTATTTTATTCCATTCCTAGCTCAACGAAACCCACGTCAATTTCACCAACTCCGTCACTAACAGAAGAGAAAGAAGCAATTGGTTGTCATCAATGGCTGACCAATCAGGAAAAGTGTTGCTTGGCAACCGACTCTCTCAAAGTACATTTAAGTTTGTCCACATGAGGCTCTGGTGTACTTTTCCTCTCGACCTCAACGTTACTTCTATTTACCCATTTTTGCCACAATTAACGTAAGTAAAGGTTGATGTAGTCGTTAAAGGCATCGTTAGCGGTTCAAAACGTTCTGGGTTCGATTCCCAGGCGGGTCAAATCAGACGCAGTGTCGTCAACAGATTGCCACTACTGTGATATTTCTTGGAGATATTTAGCCCTGGCGCTAAGTCGCGGAGATGGGCTCCGCCACTTGTAACACGCTTCGGCATAATACCGCAGATATAGTGAAGATTTTATTATTTTTGAAACTGCTACTACTCCTAGGTATAATACACTTACATTTATTCTACTAGCTACCCCCTACTAGTGACAACTGGTTCACTCGATAACCGCACCAGACTTATTTTGAAAGGTGGACTCATAGACTTTTCGGTTTTCCTACCTGGAAATTTTTATGCGTTCAAGCACTTTTAAAAATGGCGACTTAATTTCTATGTTTTTTCTAGTCTTCAAATTCTCAATTTTAATGTTTCTGGCCGAGGAGAATTTTCTGCGATCATGCAACTTTTCAAGACATCTTCTTATGAAGAACCTTATCTCTTTCCTCCTACAATCAATGTAACTGAAATGCTTTACGTTGGAGTTTCGTTGCTTGATGTAACGGACAATTCAACGTTTGTTGTAAGTGCTGTTATCCGTTACTTGTGCGGATGATGTTGGAGTTTCATATAACTTTTTAGATTTTCTCACAACCGCTAGGCAATAAGCTAAAAATGCGATATTTGAAATAGCGGTAGTAATGTCTTTTATTTCCACCCGTCAACACGATAGAGAATACGATAGGATGAAGGAAACGTAACAACAAGATGAAGGAAACGTAACGTAACAACGACACGATAGAGAATACGATAAGATGAAACGAAACGTAACAAGAAAAGGTTTTCTCTCGCTTTTTGACGTAAGTTTATAAAGAGCGTTTTTTTGAAATCGACCACTGAAACCAAATAAAAGCGGGGCTCTCATTGTCTAAATACGGTCCTGCCCCTCTAAATTTTTTGATGGTTATGTCCCTGGCAGCTGGTGTTACTCCGCATATTTGAATACATTCTAGGTTGTTGAAAGCTGTTGGGGTACCCCAGGGAGATCCCCCAACGATACCACTTTCTACCCGATCATTCGGGACAGTTGTGTGGTGGAAGGGAGTCTTGACGGATCCGTGCGAATACTTGGGAATGGAGAAGGAAACAGAGTGAGATGGGAAGGAAATGTGTTCAAATTTGTTTCCTTTACAAAAGTCTGGCTTCATTGTGAGATAAAAGTTTGCTTTGGAGACAGCTGCTCACCGGTGAGTTTGTCAAATGAATTTTGAAAAACTAATAGTAGTAAAAGACACCGCTATCAGCGCGAAAGGTCCTAGGTTCGATTTCCGGGTGAGTCAAATTGGACACCATGTCGCCAACGGCTCGCCACTGCTGCGATGTTTCCTCGGAGCTGTGTTGCTCAGGCCCTAAACCGCAGAGATAGGCCCCGCCACTCGTTATACGCTTCGACGTAGTACCACGACTAGGTGTAATAACGATTTTGTTTTCCCAGCGCCAGCCATTTTTGTGATTCATTGCAACTGACTGACCATTAGGCTATTCTTCATAAACAACATCAGGCAACGGTATTGGGGGATGATCCTTAAATTTTGGTAACCTTCTTTTATAACTTCTGTTTCAGAATTGCGGAAACACCAGGAAAAGACGTTCGGCTGATGATGGGAGTCCTGGTCACATTCTCAGTGCTGGCCCCATTTCTCTGAATCGAAAACCCCTCCTGGCGTTCACCCCGTCTCCACCTTCTGATGAAGGGATAAGTGAGTAGTCCGAACTTTCACGCAAAAATAATTAATTAATCTACGTTGAACTGACGAAAATTGGATAAAGTTTGTGCAACTTAAATCGTTGATCTCCGTTAGTAATCGGAGCTTAGCCTCAAGGAAGCTTTTCAGTCTCAACTATGGTTGTGTGATCCTTCATTAAAGTGACAAAGTTTGTTTGGTTGGGGAAAAGGTTTATAATTTAACACAGCCAAGTAACAGCTGAACGACGTAGACGCACGTTTCGACTCACTTCGAGTGTCATGATCAACTCTACCAACCTGAGGTGATCTGGGTCTTATGTCATGGAGCAAAAGTCTTTGGCATGATCTTTTGCACACAGCATGAAACCAAGCTCAGCGTAGGCTTATAGCGTTGACAATGACACCAGAAGTGAACCGAAACGTCCGCGCAAGTGTTTTGTTTCTTGGCTGTGTTATTTGTGCATGTATTGCTGACTAACTCCGAGTTGTGCCGTTTAGCATAAATGATTTCAAGTTTTAACCAGTAGTTTTTGAATCACGATAAATGTACCTGTGCAGTAGAGTAATAATACTAATCTTTTGTTAAGCGGTGCGAAACAGTTCATACTGTCGACATAGATTGCTGATGATGACAACGGGGCCATGCTGTCGAAATGTCTGATGACGTTGATTTATTTGTTTCAGCGGAGAAGCCACTGCTCCCTTTTATCCCAGATATTCTGATCCTGATCCTGATCTCCGTGTTGGTAATCCTTATCTTCATCAGTTTTTGTGTTCTCATCTTTATTGTGGGGCGTTTCCGCCGGAAACGACGTGACGAAACAAAACCGGAAGCTACTACGTCATCTTTAGAACCGTTTCAACTTCCGGCAGCGTCTCCATCTCGATCGTCATTGGTCAGTGAGGATTCACGTCATAGCGTAAATACCTTTTTACCAAAAACTTTAAATCGAGGGAGTTCAATTGAGTTCAACTATGATCTTTCAACTTCAGCGACGTTGCGCTCAGAGACAGAAAACAGTGTGTGTTCTGAAGAGTCGAGTCATTCAAGAGTCGGGACTTTTAATCAAGGTTATGAGTCATCTCGCAGCTTGAACAATGTCTCTGACGTCGAAGAAACGTCAGCAAATGACGTCACAATACGCTTTGACGACACAGCAAGTTCAGATATCATCACCACGTTTTAGCTGCATGTGCTTTATCTGAATATTTATATCAAGCCATGATCAAAGCGTAACTACGAGGCAAAAGGGCAATTGACCCCATGCTTGGTTGGCTATGCCACTGTCCAAGACGAAATGCTTTGTTGCCAGTGCCAAGCACCTCCACAAACAATTTAATTAGGGTACATGACAATTTGACGCGGACGATTTGACGCCAACAAACTTGACGCGAGCGATTTAACGCCTGGACAATTTGACGCGAAATGTATGAAATCATTAAGTAGCGTTTTTGCAAGATTTTTCTCAAAAATCTAAAACCTTAAACCCTAACCCCCCAGACCTCCATCCTTATTCCGACACTAACCCACATTTCACATCACATTGTCCTCGCGTCAAGTTTGTTCGCGTCAAATCGCCTGCGTCAAATTGTCTTGCTTTGATATAATTAGCCTGGCCACATGTCTGGTTTTTGTGGATTTATGCCAGACTAAAAATTATAATTACTCCTCTGGAATTTTACCTCTGTACTTGCCGGAAATGTGCAATAATTTTTAAGTTTCTGTGAAAACTTTTATATTTTTACAAAGCCAAGCATGCCGGGCCAGTTGGCGTAGTTAAAGACATCGCTATAGATGCGGGAGGTTTGGGGTTCGATTCCCGAGATGGTCAAATTGGACACACTGTCTCCATCTGCTCGACACCGCTGTGATGTGTCTTCGGAGCTGTGTTGCCCTGGAGCTAAGCGACGTAGATGAGCTCCGCCACTTGTTACACGCTTCCGCGTAATACCGCCAGTATAATAAAGATTTGATTTAGATTTCCAAGTATTCCTTTCAACTACATTGTTATTTGAATACACCCTGACGATAGCTCGTGTGAAACAGATAGTTATTTTTAAAGTCTGATGGAAGTCGGTAACCTTTTGATGTTTGTACTGATGACTTGGCATATATGTTTTTCTTCATTAAAAAATTGACACTGATATTGATTTTTTGATAACCTATTAGACATTTTGACCACGCGTAAGAAGATGAACTCTTCAGAGGGATTTTCTACCTCTACGTCTAGCAAAAATTTTTTTAAGTAACAAAGTTTTAGTCTTTTGTGGCAGCAGTTGCTAGAATGTGCAATCAGCACTAACCTGTTTATTTTAATCTCGCATTCAGCCTGAAAAATTGGCAACTCGCATTGTTTGAAACAAAGCAAGATCTTGTCTTAATTTATTCATTTCTTTGAAAATTTATTGAATAAAACATTGATTGGTGTTTTTTTGCAATCTAATATCGCTAGATAGAACGATAGCTTCGTGGCTAAAAAATAAAAATAAATAGTTTCATTAGTGGTGTAGATTAACATGATGTATTCAAAATCACTTAAAGAGAAAAATAAAGCCACATTAGTTTTTTAAACTGAACGTTTCGACAACATAGATTCAGCTGTCATCATCAGCTGTATCAGCAAGCCAGTACAACATTAAAGAACAAAACTTTTTTCGATTTCATACTGCTTTGCTTACACTGCTGATGATGACAGCTGAATTTATTTTGTCAAAACGTTTAGTTTTAAAAATTGTTATGGTTTTATTTTTCCTCTTCAAGCTGTTTTCGTCTCGTATTTATAGTTCAGATCACCTGCACGTATTTTTCAAATGTTGACCGGTAGGTGGCAGCAAGGGTTTGGTAGCGATGCATGAAACTGCTATAAAAATGTTAAAAATTGTGACGTCATATGAATTATTGTGCAATGACATGATAAAATGATTTTTGGGAGGGTTTTTACACATTTGTTTTCGTGAAATTTAAACTAATAAAATTTTGTTGATTTAAAAGAAAATATACAGCAACACAAATGATAACTGAAGAGTGGACAGCTGATGGAGAAAGTGCTCAATAACAGAAGAAGAAGAACAATTTATTTGTTGCTAAAACACGTACAGAATATGTACATAATAACATAGAATCAGAATTATTTATATTAAGCAACAGGCAGCTGCGAAGGGACCACTGGTCTTCAAGTCAAGCAGCGACCATCAATCAGGACACACATGTTGGCAGAACTTATAAATAAAGAAAGAAAAAAAAAAAAAAAATTGTAACAGAGAAAAAAATAGAGAAAAAAAAAAAAAGTAAATTAATTCAGATTATACTTGTGTAAAAGAAGTTCTTTAAAACACAGTTTAAACTTGGAAAAAGATAGTTTTTTGATGTCATGTGGAATGCTGTTCCATATTTTAGTACCAGTAAATTTAATGGAGTGCTGGGCGCGAGTTGTCATAAAGCGAGGTAAGAATATGGTGTCTTCATGAACGTTTCGGCGAGTACAATAATTTGAAACATTTGAGGAATAATTAAAATAATCGTTGAATACATTAGCAAGTTTATTGTGAGTAATTTGATACATTAACTTCGCAATTTCAAAAGTGTAAAGATCTTCGAGCTTTAAAATTTGATACTGGTGATATTGAGGTGTAATTTTTTTTCTAACTGATGTCTTTGAAATTATTCTCAGAGTTTTATTTTGTAAACGAATTAGTTTACCTAAATATGAACTATAAGTTGAAGCCCATACAGGTAGAGCGTAAAGTAAATGAGTATGTACAAGTGAATAATATAGATTAATTAGGTTATTCCTTGGAAGATAATAACTTAATTTTGCAATTATGCCAATAGAGCGAGCGATTTTGCGCTCAAGGAAATCAATATGTTTCCTAAAAGAAAGCTGATCATCAATTATGACTCCCAAGTATCTAGCCGATTCAGAGAATTTAACAGTTTGGTTATCAAAGGTAAGAGTAAAGGGTGGTTTAGGAGTACGTAAATATGGAGAAATTAGTAAAGCTTCAGTTTTCGTTGTGTTAACCAGTAGGCCATTAGTTCTCATCCACTGTAAGACATTAGAAAGCTCAGTATTTGCAAGAACTTCTAAGTCAGTAAGTGTTTCTGCAGTGATTGAAAGAGCGGTATCATCAGCAAAGAATCTTGGAAGAGTTTGCAAACAAGAGGGAAGGTCATTAATATAGATTAAAAACAATAATGGACCTAAGATGGATCCTTGCGGGACGCCATAGTCGATTACTTTATCAGAGGAATCAGTATTGGCTATGGAGACAAATTGTTTTCTATCATTTAAATACGATTTCAGTAGAGAATTAGCCACACCACGAATACCATAGTGTTCCAATTTCTTGATCAATTTATTGTGTGGCACAGAATCAAATGCTTTTCTGATATCTAAGAATAATAAAGTTGTATATTGCTTGGAGTTAATATTATCAAAGCAAGATGTAATCAAGTCCAATATCGGATGAGTGGTAGAACGGTTGTGTCTAAAACCATACTGGCTTGAAACTATTGTCTTATTACGCTCTAAAAATGATAGAAGTCTGTTGTAAATTATGCGTTCAAATAGTTTAGAAATAGAAGTCAGTAGCGAAATAGGACGATAATTATTTAATAGGTCAGTAGATCCTTTTTTAAATATAGGGATAACTTTTGCTGTTTTCAGCTTATTTGGAAATATGCCATATGTAAGGCAGTGATTTAGCATTACAGACAAGGGATAGGAAAGAATAGGGGCAGCAATCTTTAAAAAATAAGGATCTATGTCATCATGCCCACCAGCTTTATTTAGCTTCAGGGAGTTGATTAGCGTCATGATTTCATATGGGGTTGTAGGTTGTAAATAGATTGAATCTGGGCAAGCGTTTTTTAAATAAAGTATTTCATCATCTGTAGAATTAGCTTGGACACTGTTTGCAATAAATTTACCAACGTTAACAAAGTGATGGTTAAATTCTTCTGTGATTTCATGTACGTCTGAGATAGTTGTTGTGCTGTTAATTTTAATAAGATTAGGAACCCTAGAGTTTTTCTTTGATGGTAATAGAGTACGCAAAACGTCCCATGTTTTCTTAGGATTATCTTTACATTCATTTAACTTTTGGTGGTAAAATAGTTTTTTAGCAAGCTCTTTGACTTTGGTCAATGTGTTAGAATACATCTTGTAGCATGATTTTGCAACAGGTGATCCATTAATATAGTGAGTTTTGTGCATTTTTTGCTTTTTTTTGATGGATATGAATAACCCTTTCGTGATCCATGGTTTACTTTTCAAACGCCTCTGTTTTCTAGACAGCTGTTTAAGCGGGGCATGAGTGTTAATTGTTTCAGTTAATAAGGAGTAAAATTGGCTAAATCGATCATTAATATTATTTTCAGTAATAGTATCAAGTTGGGGCATAAAATATTCAATTTTATTTAATAGTTCTTCATTAAAATTTTCACTAATAAAGTTACTGTACGATCTAACTAGAGTAGGCTGAGGATGTGTAGGCATAAAATTTCTATTAATGATAGCCATAACCGGATAATGATCAGTAATATCATAGTCAATAACGAATGGAATAATTACGTGTCTATTTTCATTAGTAATAATATGATCCAGAACAGTCGCAGAACTCGACGTTACTCTAGTGGGAATATTTATCAAGGAAGCAGAACAATTAGAAGTTAACATGTTTAAATAGTTATTTGCCTTGCTAGATGTGCTATAGGAATCAGTTGACAAATCGATATTCATGTCACCTAGAACAAAAAAGTATTTTTTGCTTATGTTTAAATCAGTTAGAATCTCATTTAGGTATTCACAAAAAGCATTATAATTGGAATTAGGATGTCGATAAACAGTGCCCACCACATAATTAATTTCAGAATTAGGGCACGTTATCTTGATCCATATATTTTCACAGCCGTGTATCGTCGCCTTAAAAGTTAATTCTTCCAGCTGAAATATATCAGCAACGTAAACACCAACGCCACCAGCATTGGAAAGAGAGTTATTGTGCAGAAAGGTATATCCAGGAATTGAAACATTTAAAAGGGGTTTGTCTTTTATTTTTGTTTCGCTTATGCTAATAACATGTGGTTTAGAAGGTAATTTAGATAAGAAGTTGCATAAATTGTCAAAATTTTTTTGCAGAGAACGCATATTGAGATGCAATAAAAACAGCTCATTTTTCTTAAAGTGAATACAAGGAGAGTTTAAGTCCAAATATTTGCATGACTTAATATTTTGAAAAATAGAAGAAAACGATTCATCACATGAATCATATTTATCAGATTTGCAATCATTTAGGATTACCTGATTTTGGATATTAAGTTAAAGCGTATTATATTCACTTCAGCACTTCAGTTAGAAAACTTTTTAACTGAAGTGATTTTGCTGACCATGAGTAAGCTCACCGGAAACCCAGAACCTCGCTTTGAAAAAATATGTTAATCGAAATATTAATACGATTATTATTTCATGCGAATTTTCACTTTATTTCTGTTGCAATTACAATTCATGAGCTCCATTTTAGTCCTGATTGTAAAGTGAAGGTTAAGTCGGAAGGCCACAAAATTTTTGTCGCCCTTATCCCCCAAAAATTGTTTTTAAATATTCGAATAAAATCAAATATTTATTAAGTCTAGAAATCGACATTTGTTGTATTTTTAAGCACACCCGAAAGGTTGGGGAAGCAGGGAGACATTTTGGCCCTGGGCCGCTGGATTTTAAAGGGCTCTGTATTGTATTTTCTACCGAGGACCTTGAGATTTTTTTTTTAAGAAAGGCATTAGAAGGCCTTTTTTAGGTTAAGGGGCCCTTTTTGCTTCTAGGCCGCGGGTCTCGTTGGGCTCTCCACGACCTTGTTTTTGAGTTGTAACTGCACAATTGCACTCAAAGCTTGCAATCTTAAGCTCCTATGGGTTGTCAAGTAGCCTAATGGCTATCACTGTTTTGCTTCTAGCAAGTTTTGTTGGGTGCATTTTTGGTAGATGTAGAAAGGTAAATTTATAGGCCTAGCTAGGCTATTTTGTTTTACCATGTATTAGTAATATTTAAGCTGGCTGAACTTCTCACTAGCTTTAGTGGAAAACCTGCAGCCAGAATAGCTGAAAACATTTTTCAATTACTTGACCTTTCAAGATGTTCTCAGTTATTCTGACTGCATGCTTTTTAGTCTATTCACCCAAAACGCAGCAAAAAGACAACGTTCAGGTAGGTGATAGCAAAAGACACAGAAGTCACCAAAGTCAGCTACACTTTGAACATCAGATTGTGCGTGATTAACGGCAGATACCAAGACGTGTGCGGTAGAAAAAGTAAGAGCAAAAAATACTATTAAGATTTGAATGTTGATACAGTTACATTTAAACAAAATTATTGCTGAAAAAAAAAAATATATACCAGCATCAGACCAGCAGATGGCAGTAGCCTATTGATAAACATTGCACTGATTGTGAAAAAGTGAGGTCATAATCATACAAGACCTTTGCAAAGACAAATTACAAAAGCAAAAATGGGGGAGGGAATATCGAAACTCTCTCAATATGTTACAGCCAACATTAGATTAGGGCACAACCGCAAAATAAAAAATTGACATGGCAGTAGAGTAACAAATTTACTGAAATTACATGGCAGTAGAGCAAAACTCTTAAACACATGGGTTGAAGTGAATTTGATTCACCCTAAACATACTGTAGCTAAAATTGCAGTAGATTGTTATTCAAGAAGCGTATTTTTTCAGGGTTGGCTATTCATTTTAGAAGTCTTTTAAAACTTAAAAAATGAAACTTCTTTTTGTTTTATATGTAATTTACTCCATATTTCTAAAGCTTAATGTTCTGTCATTTTTTCCTTCCATTCAGTACGAGAATAAGGTGTTAAAAAATCTTTTACTTTTTTGACATATATTGTAATGATGAATAGAATCCAAACTAGTAAAGTAACTGTTAAAATAACTTGGCAGCGTATTGTTACTGTGTTTAATTAAAATTTGGCATGCTCCTTATGAATCATGTCATCTCATTTTAAAACTCCAAACTTAAAATATAAAACATTTACAGAAAAGCGACTTGGGTAGGGATGTGCCGAGCCGAGTCCGAGTACTCGACCGAGTATTACAGGTTTTTATTACTCGTACTCGGCCGAGTATTATGCAATACTCGGCTGTTACTCGGCCGCATGTTATTACGCTTATGTTTATCGGTCCAAATATGAAAATGTGTGCGGTAACGCATATTACTGCAGCATTTTTACAAAAAATCCGATTCTCCAGCGAGAAAAAATATTATTGCGCCATGTTGCAAAACTTGCAGTGTTCAGGAATAAGGGTAAGAGTTGACCGATGCTTGTGATGTCACAGTCAGCTTCTGTGTCTGAATTCCCTTTGCTTTGCAGTCTTGCAGATCAATACTATCCTTTTTGGATTGCATTGTTGCTGAGTTGAAGATTCGATATGTGTTTTGGCACTGCTTCTCAAATCACTTTGGGATGCACATTGCGCTTTTTCGTGGGTCAACATCACTGTTCGCAAGCATTTCATTGTAGTGTTAATTCTACGTATTTACTCAATGTATGCGAAAGAACTGAATGGAAGTGTCACTTTGTAAATAATGCTATGTTGTTCATTGGTCAGCATTCTGCTCTTACGCCATTGCTGTTGAACTAGTGGTGTTGTGTTTTAGCTGCTAATATTTAAAAATTTCCGCAGAATTAAAAACAGCTATAAAAATCCATTGCTTTGCTATTTCAGATGTAAAGATATATTAGCTGTAGTTTCAGCATTGGTTCGCCATAGCGCTACTACCACTTTGAGCAAGTAGCATTAGCATACTAATGGCCCTAATATTCAATCACTTTCTGAATAGCCAAAAGCAGCATTAGTTAGGCCTAAGAAAAAAAATGAAAAATCGTTTGTAAGCCTACTTGGCATTACCGTACATCAAATATGACGTCATAGATACTCGGATTCGGACTCGCCGAGTAATTTCATCAGGTACTCGTTACTCACCGAGTCGAATAATTTCCGTTTTGGCACATCCCTAGACTTGGGTGGAATAAACTAGCTAGTAAAAAACGGTTTTGAAGAGTTTTAACTTTAAAAGGTAGGCATTTTGATGCTCTTCCCCAACGTATTAATGAATATTGCAAGACCAAATGAAACATACTGTAATAAGTAAGTTTTAGAGTAGAGAGTGAGACGTAATGCCTGAGTTTAAAAATCATGCCTCAAGCTCTTGTTCTACCCTGATTTGCAACTCCAAGACATTTGACGCTATTAATACTTATTTTAAGTAAGTTTGTTGTAAATTAAGAACCACACGCACATTTTCAGCAAACCTAATAACAATATGCCGCCAAAAAAGTGTCACTTTTTACCATGTTTTTTTCACTCTTTTATTTTCCATAATTTGGTAGTCCAAGAGCCATCAACTAAACATGCTGCTTTGAAAACTAGCATTGTTACGTAGGAGATACGTGACAATGGATTTTGTTTGCAATTGACATCATTGCTTTGATGCGTGAGCACGAATGCACGCATAAATCAACGTCATCTTTGCAGTCATAAGATGAAAATGCACACAAACTAGCGCTGCAAAATGTGAGTTAAAATCACACGAAGTTTTGCTAGAATCATCTCTTCGTGGTCAATTATCTCGATATTTTTAGGACTACTTCAAAACAAAACGCAAGGTTTTGCGTAAAAACGTCATTCACGCAAAGTTTGCGTAAGTGACGTTTGTTTACGTAACAAATAAGAGCTGGTACGTAGCGACGTAAACTGAACTCATTATGCCTTGAGATCTTTTGACATTATGCGCACTTAGTAACCCTGTAGTGTTATTTGCAACATCTTTATTATAAATAAACAAATATGTAAATAAAGAGCATGACACGACAAATTTCTGTACAGGCTTCTCACGAAACAAAATGTGTGATAGTAACACTATTATATAGGCGTTACCTATCCATACAAGTAGGGCTAGATGGTATGTTGGTAAGGGGACAAAACTATAACAGTTACAAAGCGGTTATTCGACTAAAAGACGTCTACTCAGCCTGCACTGCACAGCCAATTCAAGCTAGACTCATTCCAGACTGTAAGGACTCTATCAGGGGCGGATCCATAAGGGGGGATGCATCCCCCTCCACCGGCCATTTTCAACGATGCTTTGGATGAATAAAATTTTTCCATAATTTCGAACCTCTTCATAACAATATGCCTGAGTTACCTTATGCATGCATAATCGAAACTGTGCGAACAAAATGCATCATATTTGGTGAAGCAATCAAAAAATTGTTCAAAAAGCACAAAAATAGACATTGCATTATGTGAATTTTAAAAAAATTTTCCGGGGAAGCATGCCCCCGCACTCCCTAGAGTTGTTTTTGTTATTTAAGATGCTTAAAATTAACTTTGCCGGAACAAAACTACGCTTGGAAAAGTGACGAAATTTGATGCCCCCTCCCTGAAAAAAGTTTTGAATACGCTTCTGACATGAAACATTTTCAAAAGGCTTATTTACGCTCATTTTTGGTTCTAAACGTCATTGCATTTAGTTAACATCCAACTTAATTCAAAATTACATCCCCCCACCAAAACTTTCTGGATCCGCTCCTGGACTCTATTACATTACTCATCCATAACTTCTCCACTTTATTTCTGTTTTAGTTTGTTCAGCCAGGATTTCTAGGTTGAGCCTGGATTAATGGCTGTGCTTACGAAGGATGAGAAGACTTTTCCTACAGTCGAAAGATACAGTTGTCCGTTGCAACTTTTTCATCTATCTAACAATTTTATGTTTGACGCACCTTCCAATAAGAGGAAGACCATAAGTTTTTGGCTTGTTTGCTAAGATTTGAACGATCAGGAGTCAGGACAAATGTCTGCTATTTAGCGCTTCTGGATCAAAGAAAATGGATTCGTCAGCGGCAGAGCCGGCACCAGAGCAATCGACTTAGGGGGGCCAAGCCTTTATCAGGAGGGCCAAAGTTTGAAATTAAGCACAAAAGTCGCCGTCCTCAAAAGAGTGAGCTTGTTAATTGGGAAGGCCAAGCATGTCGATTGGGGGGACTAGGCCCCTGGCATTGTTACTTTCCCCCTTGGCGCGGGCCCTGGTCAGCGGCAAGGCGTAGTAATGCCTTTTGACTGGCCGCTAACTCGGAGAGCGCAAGCTTGTTTTGTAATCTTTCTCCATCACGGTAAACCCCTTTTATTCAATATGCAGTAGTGGAGAAGCCGAGCGGCAATTTTGTCCGTTACACGCGAAATCCGTTGTCACGACTTGGACCCAATTATCTCTACCGGTACGAGAAAACATACATTTAAATTTCGTCCGCTTTACACAATAATCCGTTATATTCGAGATTTACTGTATTGTTGAATATTCAGTTCAATAATATACAACATCTTGAAAATAACCTTAGTTATATTTTTACGCGTTAAAACAACTTCCAACAAATTCAAAAATTTTAAGGGGAATTTTTTAAGAAAAAATTTTGTGACGATCTTGAGATTCGTATTTTTATCAGCAAAGTATATGCTATTACAAACTAGTAAAGCAAAAATCTATTTTTATTTTGATGATGTTGAGTTACTCATTTACTAATTGTTTAAGATTATTCATAGGATATTGCACAAGCTTATACTACTATCAATAGCCAATTGTGGTAGATTTGTAAGGTTTTTCGTTTTCGATGGGCGATTTTTGCCTATATACAACAAAAAAAGAATAAATAGTACGACTATGACGACAAAAGTTTCAATTCCTCCACACCAATTCTTTTTATCCCAAAACTCGGATTTGTAACAGAATTCATACGAAGTTACTTTGAATGAATAAGGATACGATCGCAAAGCATGGATTCCATTTCCATCCAAGATTTATAGTTGTGCGTAAGTACTAAATTCACAAAATTTTCATGAAATGAAAAAGAGCAAAAGTATGCCAGTATCGCGAAAATCGTCAAAATGTAACTTTTTATCAAATCCCCAAAAAATCAAATCTTCATTATAGGCCTACTCGTGTTATTACGCCGAAGAGCGCAACAAGTTGCAGGGCCCATTTTCGCGGCTTAGCGCCTGAGAAATACCGCTCCAAAAAAACGTCGCAGCGGTGGCGACTGACGAGCCGTTGGTAACAGCGTACCGTTTATCAAGCGTATTATAGCCTTGCAAAATTTCAAATCACCTAAAATTTAAAAATACTGCCAATTTCTTGAAAATTGTCAAAATACGAATTTTTATCAAGTTATGGATTTTGCAACAGGCTATTTCAAAAACTCAAAAACATAGAAATCATGCCCATTTCAAGAAAAACGTAAAAATAAGAAATGTTTGGTAAATTTACAAGGCTATACAATGAGAGTTTTACCGTAGTGTACCCAGTCTAGTATGCGGCTATTTTTGAGTGTTTCAAGTTTATAAATTCAATACACAATTTCAATTAATAATAACAATAATAATAATACATTTCTAAAGCGCTCTTTTCTCACGGAAAGTCAGATCAAAAGCGCTTGACAAAATATCTAACGTAAAGCAGCAGTGAAAAATTAAAATTAAATACAGCAGATGTAAATGTGAAGTTGCGATGATAAATTCAAAAAAATGGTTGCCGGTATTAATATAAAGTAAGTTATTTACAGTACATTGGCTGGAAATGTTTGCAGTTTGGCTAACACTAAATGTAGAGAAGTAACAAATATAATTCTACCCAAGATCACAGTGGAAAAAAAATTAGCGCAGTATCAGTTTAAGCTTCGGCAAGATTTGCATGAAACTATTAACAGTGTAAAATTCCACGCTATGCAAATACTAGCGGTAACGGTCAGAGCACGGTAAGAGTAAATAGCGGTTTGGAAGCGTATAATCTTGTCAGCAACGTGGCAAAAATAATTCCAAAAATCACAGAAAAGAGAAAACCAGTGAGGTGTCGAATGCTGCGGTGTGAAAATGCGTTTTCAGCAGGTTTTAAATTGAGATAAAGTTTCAACACATTTGTATCAATTGGTTAATTATTATTTCAAAGTAGAGGTCCACAAACACTAAATTTGCGATCACCAAATTTTCAAAATACGAGGCACAAAAAAAAACTCGCATCACCAAACCGCAAAAAACGGGAGGGGACATGCTGTGAAGCTAGATTAGCAAGGTATGAAGGGGGCCCAAAACCAATGATCAGATTTTTTTCGCCTACAACCAGGGCCGGCCGTGGCGTAGCGAGAAATTTTATAAAAGGGAAAAGGGTCATAATTTCCACATTTTTTTCAAGCGTATTTTTTCGGCAGAACTAATTTGAAGCTGATTAAGAAACAATAAAAGCTCTAGGGGGATCCAAGGGCATGCTACCCCGGAAATTTTTTGAAAATTTACATGCTGTAATGGCTATTTTAATCCCTTTTGAATAACTTTCAGGCAAATTGTGTTTAAGTTTTTTTTTACCCTAATTCTGAGTGCTTCGCCAAATATAATGCATTTTGTTCGCACATTTTTAATTATGCGTGCTTAAGGCGTTAGGCTATTAACTATCGAAGAGGTTCGAAATTATACAAAATTTGCATGCATCAAAAACATTTTTGAAAATGGCTGGGGGGAGGATGCATATCTCTCATCCTACCCCGCTGGATTCGCCCCTGGCCATAAGCTACAGAAACCATCACAAGAATCTGGCATATTTCAGTCACTTGGCACTATTAGTATCATCAGCACAGCCAAGATTTTGCAATGGAAGGGGTTGAGAATGACGTCACATTTGACAATACGTTGTATAATAATAAAAGATAGCCTCAAAATCAAGAGAGATGATTTAAACTGAAAATACCGAAGATAGTGAAGGCACAATTATTGTAAGGAAGTCAAAAGAATGCATTCTGGTGAAAAGGAATGCTTCCTTAACATGGCCGTCGCGAAGGGGGGGCCTGGCCCCCCATTCAACAAGCTTACTCTTTTGAAAACAGCGGCTTTTGTGCTTAATTTCAAACTTTGGCCCCCCATGATAAAGGCTTGGCCTCCCTAAGTCGACAGCTCTGCCGCCGGCTCTGTAATGCAGAAAAAGTAGTAAAAGTATCTAACGCTTCAAAAAGAAAGTCAGAAAGAGACGTACGTATGAAGTTACTTGAGGCTCAATGCGGAGAGGTTGTACCCCCCTCCCGTGGCTACGCCACTGATTTGTATTGTTCTTTTTTACTAAAACGCAAAGTCAAAGGGGGGGCATGGCACAATGGCCCCCTCTAAAACGCTCCTGAGGGCCGGATTCAGACAATGAGAAGCTCTAGGCAATTTAAACATACTGATTGAAAGAGCGAAAAAAAAGGTCTTCACGTCCTCAGATGTCATGTTTTCACTGAAAATATCGGTATAGTAAGAGCAAAAAAAAGGTATACACGTCCTAAGATGTTCTGTTTTCCACTGTAAGTATCGGTGAAGAAAAAAAAAGGTCTTTATTGTACGTGATGAGACCCCCCATTTTCTTCGAGGCCCTAGGTTTCAGCCTGCTTAGCCTACACGTAAATCCGGCCCTATGCCTACCACCCATATTTAGCCTGTCCGCATGTGACATATGTTTAATTAATGTGGGCTTCAGACCCACCGTTCTTGCTTTTAGTTTCTGTCCACCCCACCCCACAAACAAAATTTTAAAGAAGACATCTCTGGATATTAAAGCTCTTTCCTGGGTTTTAATTTCGATGATAAGCCTATTCAGTTTTAAATACATTCATGCACAGACAATATTGTGGAAATAAACGCGTAAATTAGGGGCCCCCCTGATAAAAAAGTGGGGGAGGGGAAGGGCCCTGCCGGTTCCGCCGCCTATGGGAGAACTGCTATTTACCACTTTATACATTTGCTAAAGTATTTTAAATTTGAGCCGATACTGAACAGGCAAGCAATGTAGATTTATTAAAAAGGGAGTAATATGGGTAGATTAACAGATCAAGTAATATGGGCATGAGCAGATCAATTAACCAATTAAGCTTGAATCTTAACCCACTAGATTTTATGCCAGCTGTGGTTCTTAACCTGGGGACTGGGGTTCGGGAACCTCCAGACTAGGGGTTCACAAGAAAATTTCTGGGGGTGCTTGGATGTAGGTGCGCAGCCAACAAGAAACTTGGGAGACCGAAGGCTGGATTTAGACAATGAGAGGCTCTATGCATTTTCATTTGTTCTTGGTGATGAATTTCAAAAACAGTCCCATTCGTCAAACAGAGGAGGACCAAAGCTTTGCCCCCCCACTTCTGGCTACGCCACAGCCATTATGGCAGTTAAATTTTCATGTGCTGCTAATGTTTAACATCCCATGCTACTGTAATAATATAACGAACGACGTCAATCCTGGCCTGCTGAATGGGAAGTCGTTAATGGGAAGTCCGATCGAACACGTGGAAGTCGTTATGACTTCTCATGCAGCAGGTCAGGAAGGACAACGTTCGTTTTGTAGTTGTACTTTAATTGGCACATGGGAAATTTAATGGGAGTGATACGATAACTTGTTACGTACCTCAAAGGTTAATTTCTTTTGGGGTATAAAAATCCGCAAGGGTGTTTGGCTGATCATGGTCAAGCATTCTAAAGGATAAGTGCACGTTTTAGCGGAATGCGGCTGATAAGGGCTAATAGCCCGAAACAGCGCTATACCGCTCTATGGTATCCCATACTATTATAGCAAAAAATGTGTATTTGTTGCGCGAAATCCACGGCCTTTTTCTACCATTACCCCGTATTGTTATCAGTGAAAAATGAAGTCTTAAATCGGACTGAGGGCCTCTAATTGGAAGTTAGCTCATTGGAGTTCGGGTTGATTGTTTCACGACTCAGGGGTCCTTAGCAGTGCTCGAGTTGTAAAAACACTTACGGGGGATGATACAATTTTTTACGCAGACGTAAGGATGGTCAATTGGTTATTACATTCGTATGAAAATGGATTACGCTAAAATGTTTTATGGTAGATGGCGTTGTTTTCCCGGAGGATGGCATCCCCACTCAACTCGAGTACTGGTGTTTGCGAGGAAAAGGTTCAGAATCCCCGTTTTATGCAAACTAGACGTAAAGACTCGTCGCAACCATTGCGCTCGTGACCGTACGTAGGATACCTAGTCATGCGGACATAGGTTCGAATCGTACTTGTAATCAGATTTTTCTGATTAATTTTAAATTAGCCTAGGATCTATAGTGGTTTAGATTCAAGCTAAAATTATTAAAATTTTCTCAACCTATAAGGTTATAGAATTGCGAAAAAATGTAAGTGTCAATTTTAGGAAACTCTTATCTCAACATGTTATATAATTCTGGCAGAATTCATGCTAAGCTTGCGCTGAATGATGGGCCGTACTAAGAGCTCGGAGGCTCAGGAGGGTTTTTTGGGGGTAGATGTTTTTTTGCGAACCTGAATTTTTGAGTTAGCATCAGAGCAGATGATTTAACGACTAAGCGTGGCACTTCCCTAACCGGGGAGGATCTGGGGCAATGCCCCCCTTTTTCCGGTCCCGGCTAAATGAAGGGTTTACATGATTTTACCTCCTGCTGCTGATCTTTCTGTGCAACACACGAAATTGTGAAACTTCATATTATAATAATGAATTGATACGAATAAAAAAAACTCAGAGTTCCAAATAACGTCGGCTAAGCACAGTAACAAGACAATAATGAAACGTAGATGGACGAAAGAGTTTGCATTAATGAAAAATCCAAAATAAAAAAGCAAATAAAAAATGAATTTTTTGACATTTTTTTTCGAATCCAGCTGAATAATTTAACAGAAATAAATAAACTGATTGGATGCTTGAAATTTTAGAAATATGTCACTAATAAAATAGCAGCCACAAGTTGCAAAAATAATAGGCAACACTTTAAACCGTCGTTTCTCTGAATGGGAACTAACGACTTTGATCATTTTAAAATCCCAAACACAATAAAAACATAAACATTATGTCTTAAACATAACTAACATCAAAACATTGTGATACAATGGGTGGAATTGCATAGCTAAAGCAATAAACAGATTTTACATCGAAAAGAGGGTTGTAAACATTCCCATTTGATGAAACTAAAGTCGAAAAACAGGTGTGAGATACAAAAACTGGCACGATAAATAAATTCTAGTCTATTCTTGGCACGCATTTAGCTCGCCAACAGATGCTACGTCACTACCGTTGCTGCGGCAACGAGGAAGAGTGTCAGCTACGTCATCAGACGAGTCACATAAAGCTTCAACGTCATTGTTTTGATGCAATCCTCGCAGAAGATGAACGTTAAAATAGTAACGCTCGTTGCATTTCTTGCCGCAAACTTTACATTTGAATGGATCATCTCTGTCATGGCAACTCATGTGGAGAGCATGCATCATTTCATCACCGAATACAATGTCGCAGTGGTCACAGGTTCTACTACCGCCCTTGCTGCTGGTTTGAGTGGTTGCAGATATGGTGTTGCGGGTTTCATCATCCTTAACTCCGCTCAGATCCAAAGGAACAAAGTGGCGTTTGGAATAAGCCGGGGAGTTGGAAAGAGGAGGAGTAGGGAAGGCGGATGACACTAAAGGACTTTCTGATCGCTGCAAATAAAACACAATTGTTAGGTTATAGTAGACAAGAAAGTGAAAACTAATGGGAAGTACGGAATACAATAATATGGGACGAAAATGGACGTTTTGACTTCATAGATTCAGCTATCATCATCAGCGCTGTGCCTTTCAGTTTTGAACCGCTTTACTACTTATACTGCTGAAGATGACAGCTG
The DNA here is from genome assembly GCA_964006365.1 of Trididemnum miniatum. Lineage (NCBI taxonomy): Eukaryota > Metazoa > Chordata > Ascidiacea > Aplousobranchia > Didemnidae > Trididemnum > Trididemnum miniatum. Next base: position 2,816,800 of record OZ023244.1, read on the forward strand.
AATCTATGTTGTCGAAACGTCCAGTTTTAAGAATTACAGTGGTATCATGTTTCCTTGTTATGTAAAGCACAAGTTACCGGTAGCAAAAAATTAATTGCGTAACTATTGCATAATAAATGACGTAATTACCTGCTCATATTTTGATTCGCAGTTGGAGAGTTCTTTGCTGATGACATCGTTGTCATTTCTGAAAGAGAAAAAATTGTTTAGAAAATAAATTAGTTTATGTTGATATCAGTCAATGTTTAGTTAAAGAAGCAAAAGAGAAATCCAAGTTTTGTAATACGGTGACACCATCTGCCTATCACCAAGCTACCACAAATAAAAAGATATTTTCGTAGCCTGGAACGAGAGCTCTCATAGCGTGCGAAGCGAAAAGATTAGAAGATCTAACATAAACAAAATTTGTCTGACTCATTGCCAATGATTCTCAACTTGCGTGACGAAACGAAAAAAGCTCGCGTGCGAGCTTCTAACTGCTTGTTTACAGTTGCCTGCATTGTTTACATGACCAGTTGAAAAAAAGGAAAGCTTATTTCAAACTTGGAAAAATAAATAAAAGAAACAAAAAGATAAAGAGCAGGGATAGAATAACAAACGAGGAGACAGTACGAGGTGGTGCGGAACGCTATAAACAAAGAGAAAGGGGAGAGAAAAGCGCAACTACAACAGAAACATGGCTTGCTCTAAGCAGTGAAAATTGAACGCTATTTTCACGAGTAATTTCGCAAAAAACACCTAGCCGCAAGATTTACTAAAATTGATAGCATATTGGCAAATTCTTGCGGTTGACGGCGTCACGCAATCGCTTTGTAGAATGCTTACCCTACGAGGTGATAGACCAAAAAACGCTCGAGGTCCTTCGCACCATGAAACAGGTTGGCGCGTGATGAAAATATCGGTATTAGCACGAAAGAGTTCGATTCCCGGGGCGGTCAAATAGGAAACAGTGTCACCAAGGGCTTAACACCGCTGCGATGTTTCTTCGGAGCTGTGTACCCCAGGCGCTAAGCCACGGAGATGGGCTCCGCCACTCGCTACACACTTCGGCATAATACCCGAGTATAATGAAGATTTAATTTTTTCATGCCTTTTAAAGTATAAGAGCTTTTAGGGTTTGAATGTACACCAGGGAGCACATACACCGAAATGGAGAGAAAAACGATACGATCGCCAAAAGACCCAATCTTGAGTTAAATTGAGACAGGCTAAACAAAGGCGTTTAATATTTTACGGTCGTATAGTTTTGCGACGGTTATAAATTATTGACGTTAATCCCATAATGCCTGTTTTGAGAGTAATTTTATCAAGTGCTTTCAAAATAATCAATTATTTATGTTTTTTTTAACTCCAAACAAATAAACATGAAAATGATCTTTTGAAAAAAATTGGCAAGAAAATATTATTGTTTATTTTTCGAAATGCTTTGCCTTCGTCGGGGTTTACATTAGAAAAGGCGCGCAAAAAAAGACATAAATGTAAATCAAAAAAGTGCAAAAATTAATTTATCTCAATATCATAGGTCCTGTCAAAGTAGGTGTGAGCCCTAACACGGTCAACAATGCTTACAAATGGGTATGAAAAAAAACTGGCCATCATTTGGCACGGATGGAAGCAGATCGCACGCAACACTGGCAAAAGTACACGAAAAAAAAAAGACAAATTTAATTGTAAACATGTGAACGTAAGATGCTGCTAATCCAAAAATACGCCCATCCCTTGCACGCGATATCTTAGGACCTTTAGAAAAAGTTCAACGGGTCAAAAAACTAATCATTACACCAAACTGCTGCTGCATAAAGAATGCCAATCTACATTTCATTTCACAAAAAGCTTATACTGGTGAGTGTACATACAAATTAAGTTGTCTGTTGAGCCTATTGTGTCAGAGTATTTTAATAGTGTAAAATAAGCTTGTTTTTTCTTTATGGACACTCTGCAATTTTTTATCATGCGCCAAAGACGTAACGAAGCCACGTAAATCATTTGAAATCTCAATTATGCGACGCAGAGGCAATGTTTTTTGACATTCAAAGACATTAAAAAGTTTAAAAATCATATTTTGGCTAGGCAAATATTCAAAATGCTAAAGAGTTGCTATTTAAAAATGTTAGTCAGCACAGGTGCCAAAACAAGGATCAAATTTGGTGTAAAATTGCAAAATGATTTGTTTTTCACAGCAGTTTGGCATCGACACAAGCACAAATGCCATTTTTTCAATAGGAAACTCTGAACTTTGCAACCACCAAATAACCTTATAGTACGCTGAAACCAGGTCATAGTGTTTGTTTAACTCCATACATTGACCAATGCAAATTAGGAAAATAAATGATATAATGAAGTTATTTTCCCATAAGTAATATTTTGATTGCACTACAAAAAATAAACACATGCCTGTTAAAACATGTTTACCAATATGAAATTTCTTAAGAATTACTAATCTATTAACAAGAACTAAGTTGCGTTTTGTACCTAGAAAAAAAAAACTTTGAAAGAATTAACAGTTTCTTACGCACAGCTTATTTCCCGTAATTATCTTAAATAAACAAGCGTTTCTGTGGAAAGTATAGGGTAAATTTTTTTACCAGTGTAAAAAACACATAACTTTTGATATTTGTTATGCAATACGCCAAAATTATTACTTTAATATTTATGCAAATAATAACAAAATAGTCAGAATAAAAGAATATTGTTTTTTTTTAATAACGTTAAGTTTGTAAAAATGTAACTCGTAATTATGTAAAAAATATAATTAAATTGAAATCAAATGTTGAAATTTGAATTTAATTGGACTTGGTTTTTAAAGGACAAGTTTATTTATATAAATAAGATAACCTAAGGCTTTTTTAACTCAGCTTTGCGTGCGAGCTTGAGGTTTTGTTTATTGTTATGAAACAAGTGGATGTTTTTGCAAGAGAAAATCCAAAGCTCGCACGCTATGGTTGGGAAAACCCGTTCTTATCTTTGTTTTATTTTCTAATTCAAGTGAAAACGCAAAAAAAATACGACAATCCTTACCGAGCAATCAATAATTAATTATATAGCCCAAGCTAAAAATTGACGAAAAAAGCTCGTTTCCTTTAAAGAAACAAAAAATTGCGTGTAAGTTTTGTAATAGAAAGACCGCGCATCATTATTGCGCGAGGATTGCCGCGAAACAGCGATGCAAACCGCGATTATTGCTTTGTTTACGTGTTCGGTGATAAACACCAGATAATTGTGACTCATGCAATTCATTGGCCACGTGGTGGCGCACGCAAGTTTTTGTTTATTTTAAATCGACTTGTTTTGACGCAGTTGCCTACCTCGGAACCAAGAACCCCCTGACACCCTGTATCACGTGGCTATGACGACATCTTTCGAAGGGGCTACTTAAGGGGGTAGTAATTTAGCTGAAGAGGTCATCCTGGTACGCAAGTTTTTACCGAAAATTACGTCATCATAAACAAACAAACAGAATTTTATGTTTCAGCAGTTTCCGCCACAACAATCTCACAATTCTATTTACACGTTTGAGTATCTTATTCTATTGGGATTTGTACACTGTTAACAAATTCATATCGCGCAAGTAAATAGCTAGAGAAGCTTACAGTTTACAAATGTTTGTTCATAAGCAACTAACGCTAATGTCAGTTAAAAACAAGGTTTGGTAAACAAAAACCTTTCCAGCTTTGAATAATAAAAGGTGAAATAAGTTCGGTGTAAATTCAATAGGCTCATGCCAATCAATTAGCTCAAGAAATAAAATTGCCAACTCAGGAAAAAGTTGCTCATATCACGAAATTATGCAAGCATTGGATAAAAAGATCTTCAGTTCTGGTTAAGATTGGTAGAACTTTCAAAAATTTTACATCAATATGTGTAAATCTATCAACACTTTTGTTTAACCTCTGTAAAACTTAAATATCTTAGATGTTACTATTGTAAAACAATGGAATTACATAAGATGTAAACGTGTATTACATAAGCAAAGACGGTAGTAAAAGAATTGACCAAACTTCTTGTTTTTTTAACTTGTTTTTGTGGATTTTTCTGCAATATTTATTGTCAAGAATGAACCGAGTTGTTGTTTAAAAAATGACTAAAACAAACTGAGTCAAATCTAAAACAAATAAATTTTAATGAACGATATTGAAAATATTTTGCTTTCAAAACTTCAAGGCACTGAACGTAAGATTTTTCGAGAATTTACAGACGACTGACGCGGTATTTCGTGTAATTATTTACTAATACGAGAGATCAACAGCCGCATTTCAAATATTATTATATCATTTTGTGTTAGTCTGTCAAGAATTTTTAACTAAATTACTGAAAATTCATAAAATCTGGATAAAATACAGGATCTTTTGAAGCATCTTGAATACCATGCGTTTAAAGGCAGATGTTGTAAGACCCAAAAATTGAATTTCAAAAAAAAGATAAAAACCCACCTTGAAAAGCCAAAAATTAGGTTTAAAAAAATACATATATAAAAAACACCGGTAAAAAAATGTTTCAAAAAGCAACAGAATTTTTATAGAAGATAACTTACGGTGAGCTTCGCGGCGATCGTTGGCTAGCAGTGACGTCAACATGAGCTTTTCGGTAATGGAGTTCAAGCCCGTGATCACCTTTGGCAGTGAAATTGCACCTGGAGCATTGTTTCTGAAATAAAAATTGCGAAATAGTAATAAACCATCGTAACTTAACGTTATAATTAGCTATTGTCACAACATAATTCACTAATTGTGACGAAATAATTGCAATAACCACTAATTTATTGAGGAGAGATTTTTGGTTAGGCTACACGTTTTCAGCCAAAGCTAATGCGTTTCTTATCGAAATATTTGAACTTACCCAGCCGTGGATACTTTTTCGGAGTTCTGAATCCGCTTCAGTGTAAGCAGGACTTCTTGGCGGTGATGTTCGGCTTTCTGCATGAAAAATACGTTATGACTCTTATGAGTTGTGACAAGTTCCACAGAGTTAATCCAATTAAAAAGTGGTGCAATACGAACCTGATTGCTGAGCATTTGGTGATCTTCTTTCTTCAGATAAAGCTTTCATTTGATTGAAAACTTGTTGCTGATATTGCCACAGTTGCTGTTTCAGTTGATTCGATCCATCAGTTTCTGGCATTGAAACCTAAAGAAACAATCAGAAAACTATAGTTTTGTGTTTGATTACCACAAGGAGCAATTCTCAGACTTACAACTTTAAGAAAGTATTGTCAGAGTAAGCCTTAAGAATTAATACATATTTTGATTCTGCAACACTAACCTGTCGAGGAAAAACTCCGGAGTTGCCGAGGAATGGGTTCTGCATCATAACTTGTTGGTAAAACGATCGGATTTGATCTTGAGATGCAACCGATGGAGAAGAAACTGCATGGAAAAATAAGTCACATTTTTTACTTTGCTTGATGCAAGCTTAAGCTTATAGCAGAGTGACAAAAAAACGGGCCCCGTGTATTTAGAATAATTAAAATTGGGGCCCGTTTTTTTTGGGTCACTCTGTTACAGCGAAACTTAGCAAGCTAAGGTCGATGTATTTTCAAAAATCGAATTAACTTGACAATCGAAGAATTCGCAAGTATAGGCTAAAATTCCACCTTAGGCAGCGACCAAACAAGTGAATCTGATGCTTTACCGAAAAAAACAAACAAACGTTTTTAAAACTAACTTACCAGCAGCAGCAGCGGCTTGTTGAATGACACTGTTGAGAGTTTGTTGTCTCTGATAAGCCAGAGCTTCCACACCGGACAAACCACGGTCAGTAGCATTTGATTGGCTTGTTGCCGTCTGCTCTGCCATTGAGCGCATGATTGAGTCACTCAATAACCCAGCAGAGAAACTTCCAGTGTATGGGTAGCCGGTGGAACTGTTGCCAACTGAAAAAACAACATTTCGGATGAGGATTTCGGACTCAAGACAGGCCCAAATCAGAAAAATAAATGATATATGGCGGCAATGTGCTTTAACAAAAGCATAAATTATAAACATTTTTATTTTGTACCTGACGTTTGTGTGGAGGCCAGAAAGCTGTTGGCGTTGTTTTGAGCTGCGGCTGCAGCTATTATCGACGCGGATGAGAGACCAGACATTAGATTTTGAAGCGCCAATCGTTTGGAAGCATCTACAACATACAGAACATTGAAAATTTGCTCCTATTAGCAATAAAGCACTTTTTAATCGCTCCTTACCATTTTTTTCAGCTTTTTCAGCAACTGCAGCAGCAGCCACAGCTTTCGCTCTTGCGTTTGTAACTTCAAGTTGGTGGAGCATCCGTACATGTTGTTCCAACACTATCCCGGATGTGCTGACGTAGGTGTAGGAACAAAATCCACAGCGATAATGATAAACTGGTATTCCGGATGAATCTGATCTCAAAAGAGTCTCGCTTCCGACCTAAAAAATCAAAAAATCAGTCTCAAACGTGTTGTTCTTAGTTTAAAACTATAATCAGCACATAAAAATGCGTATTTTTACCTCTATTCCTTCCATCAAAATAGGTGATCCTCCATTTTTAAGGAGTTCATTTGAAGCAACCGACTTTTCCGGTGATTTAGCAGCTCTATCAACGTTCATCACAGACGGCAACATCAGTCCCGAAGAAGCGATGAGATTTTTCGGATTCCACGCTTGGAAAGCTTGAGGAAGATTCTTTGAAATTGAGGCTGGATCCAAGAGATTCTTGCTCAAAGAGCTCAATGCTCCTTGCATTTCTTCCACTGATGAAAGAGAGTTTGGTCTCTTACCATCATCACCTAAACATTTGCATTGTCATTCAACTGAAATCAGGATAAGCACAGGAAGAAATGAAAAATCTGGAAGCGATATTGTTGCGCAATTTCCGGCTGTACAAAAGCAAGAAAATCTAGGAAAATGAAATGGCTAAACTTTGTCGTCGCAAAAAATCGCAGGTCTTCATTAGTTTAGTAATTAGTTTACACAAAAAATTTCGTTATCCCTAAATGGTAAAAAGTCAATTCATAAGTGGGTTTCAGCATTTTTGAAATACGATTAAAGTAGATAATTGAATATATATGCCTACGTGACACTTTGTATTGTGTGTTGATCATGTAATAACAGTACCGCTTCTGGACTTTTCGACAATTAATTTCCTCGTACGTGCCTGCTATGCACAAGCAGCAACTGTGACGTCACAATGGATAGAAACTTTGCGCAAGTCCACTCGTAGGTATATGACATCACTATTTCCGCAAGAAGTATCCGGTCAGTATTGTGTAGCAAACAATAGCGACGTCATAAAACGTATTGCAAAAATGCTTAAACAAACTCAGCAATGACGTCACAAGAAGTGACGTAAAGATCAAGATTGCAATAGTTTGGCGTAAAAAAAGGTGTAAAGTTTATAAAGATCCCCCCCAGTCGACAACACATATGACAACACGCTGATTTAAGGCCATTTACGTAAATCCAATTGTAATCGAATTTACATTCCACTGCACACCGCACCACAATTGACGTTTCGGTCATTAATCATAAGAAATCATCATACCAATAGTAGGGCCTTCTCCTTGTTGCAGAATCATCATCTTCTGTTGTTTTGCCCCATCTTGGCCAGGAGGGCTTAAAGATCGCTTGCGGCCCCTCAGCCCTTCATCTGCTCGTAGACCAGGGCCCCAAGCAGCGGCCAGGCCCATAAGCTGAGAGGGAAGGGGCATGTTATAGTCTTCGTCTGACTGGGTACGAGATGGATTGCCATTGGTGGAGCGATTCTTGTTGTCGTTTTTGCTTCTTCCGCTGTTCTTTGCACCTAAGCATTTATTGGTATTTTTAGCTTAGTAGGAAGAAGTAACTATTAAATACAACCAATCAAAAGTTGCAAAACAAGTGCACGGATGTACGACGTCAGAGAACCGAGTTACAGGAAAACAAACAACCTTCTATGGATTCAAAGTTTTCTTAAATCGGCAGCGTGGGCAAGGAAAGCGCACATTGCATAAATGCGTTGGATTTCTTTCTAAAAAGTGCAGGAGATATCTTGAGTCATTGAAAGTTTTGGACTATTTTTACACAAAAAAAGCAGTTACTAGCAAAGGAAAGTAAATCGTTTACTTCCTAACGTGTCCACACTCAAAATGAACTTCCAAGTTTAAATCATTTTCTTACCATCGTTTTGGGCTTTTTTAGCTTTGTAGGCGGATATTGGGGCAAGAGCAGCACCTCGACGACGCCTCCTTTTGAAACTGTTCTCATTTCCAAATTCCTCAAAACCTTCTCTAGTCATGGTCCAGTAGTTGGATTTGGCAGCATTTTCATATCTTGGAACTGCAAAGTACAAAAAATGTTGTTTAGGAAGGAAATTTTAAAACACTTTCCACCAATGCGTGAATTAATATGAATATCGGAAGGCATAATCTTGTAAAAAATGCATTTTTCAAACACGATTTTTGGAAACTTTTTAATTGTTTTGCAGACCAAGCGGACAGCTGAGGGTTGCATTAATATAAAAATGTATTGAGTTGATGCAGTAACAATGTAACTAAAATCACAAATGAAAAACTTCAGCACACGATCTGGCCCGATGTACGAAATAGTGTGTTTCAAAGACGTAACTGCGTAATTAATTAGCTACAAACGGAGTCAGAATGCGTCAACAGAACTCGTTCCAACGAGGCTAGCCACTCTGCCAAAATCGAGCATTGTGTAATCACAACAGCTGACGCATATTGTTGACACACAGAGGCCATTATTTTGCTAGCGGCGAATGAAATTACATTTTTTTGCTGTTTCAATTTCTGGCTCTATCAACATGCCAAGTAATTTCCGATTCCAATTAACATTTATATAAACTAAGATTTTACATTATGACGTAAAAATATAATATTGTCATAAAACCGTTGCATTCTAGAGATCGCTTAACGAAAAACAATTAACTGCTTATGCAAAATAATACGAGGTAAACCTTACATAAACATTACGAATCAAAATGTTGACAAGAAACAGATTCTTACCTTTGACAAAGCATTGGTTCAGACTGAGATTGTGCCGGATTGAATTCTGCCATGCAGACTTATCGTGGCAGTATTTATAATATGGAAAGTTGTTCATAATGTAATCGTAGATGCCTCGTAGAGTGATTAAGTTGCCAGGACTGTCCAAGATCGCAGAGGCAATGAGAGCTGGGTAGGTATGAGGGGGGCGTTTGTACTGCGCTTTCTCCTCAGGCGTGGGACTAACGGTGTTTCTAGGAACCACACCAGAAGATCCAATAATTCCGCGGCCACTACCGGCAATCCGCGCAGGAACTGCATCGTTATTTCCGCTTCTATTTTCTGAATAGCCGTTACTTTCGCGGCTCAGCTGAGACTGATGCATCGCCATGAGAGGGGACACCGATGACGTCATGATGGCGCTGGTAGGAATCATTGTTGGAAGGCCCATGCCAGCTGCTGCCATGGCAACGATAGCGTTGGTTGGATTGCCATTAAGAGTGTCGTAAGCGGAGGAATGGAGAAAAGGTCCGGAGGATATTTGAGACAAAGAAGAGGCGGAGTTGTTGGAATGGGATCTTTGTAGCACTTCCGGAACTTCTTGACTTCGATTTTCGGACATTGCCGATCCTTTTATTTGCCTTTCTTCTGAAGACAAAGTTCTCTGCATCGAATTTGAGACGTCATAAAGCACAGATGATTTGACATCGTCATTGCTCATGTGACGTATCTTCACAAATGCTTCGCCACTGTTGGCTGTTCCATTGTCGGAGACAACATCAGGTTTTTCATTCATGTATAAACTTTCTGGAGATGCCACTGAGGTGGGAGATCGGGCAGATTTTGGGCTAGTGTGATGATGCAGAGCCAAACTTTCGTGCATGTCAATCATATCTGTTCGTTGATCTTGAATTTGTCGTGAACCACTTTCAAGCACCAAGCCCGGCTCAAAAGGTTTAATTCTTCGGGGTTTGGATAAACCTTTGCGCCGGCGAGAACGTGATTTATCGACCGAACTTTCCTGATTTTCTTCAATCTCGTTGCTTGGGTGCAGCGAGTAAAATTGATCCTTTTCAGCTGAACAAAAAACGATCACAATAATTTTAAACTTAATATCTATGAAAAATAAATACAATTAAAAAATGCATAAACTGATCTACTCAAGAACACTCTGGCAAGTGCGCACCGGCAACTGAATGGAGTAATTTATAAACGGCTAATATTTTTTCTCATCACTAATCAGTTGCCCAGCATGCTTTTTTCTGAGAAGAGTTTTACAAAATTTTAAATGGCAACACAGTGTAGCATCATGGATGTTTACGCAGAGTTACGAAAAGCAATCAATAACTCGCGAGTAGATCTATTCAATCTGCTGCTCATGTTATAGGAAATCGAAACAAACAGGAGCGGCATGTTATGTATCGCCTTACAGCTTCCGAATCTGTAAACAAGTAGCCTGCCTAGTACAAGCATAGCCAGCCCTAAACTGCGCCAACAATTTTGTAACTTTGCATGACTAAACACAATTTTTGCACCATAATTCCAACATGTGATCTGCATACAGTTACACATGTACAACACATGAAAACTCACACTCGCCACCCGATTTAAACCAGGCATGTGTAAACACGTTCGTCAAAGCATAAGCTTACATATATGATAATAATTACACATGCTCGGCTGGCTGCATTACAAGTAAAATTGAAACTAACTTGTCATTTTTTTTCAGTTTTTTAATCAAATGCCCTGTCACGCGAATTACGAAGCCGTTCGGCAATCTGTCATTCACAACGTACTATGTACGCTTGCAGAGAGAAGGGTTGGTTTAATTTGTACACGATTTGAACATAAAAATAAATAGAGAGAGTGTCAAATATCTAAGCATTCAATAGGTTATTATGATATTTTCGTGAAAGGTGGAAAGGTTAAGCGTTGCTGGCTAATAGAGCTTATTAACATGTAACGCAAACACAAAATAATTCTCTGCACGAGGTCCTTCGTTTCTCAATTGTCGACCTAAATCGTATATCACTTGTCTCACAAATTGCACATAGCACACTGTACTCCAACTGTAGGCCTACATTTTCATACGATTCTGTACATACGCACAATCGATGACAAATCCTAGATGAATAAAAAGCCCAATTGACGCAGATTAATGCGTCAAATTACTACGTCTGTAACTACATATTAGAAAACCAAACAATTTCAAATGGCATTAAGTGTTCACAAAATCAATATATGCTTTCCAAAAATATATAATATTCTTAAATCGTCATACTTGAAAAATAAGGAATACAAAACTTTCTCAGCTTTTCGTGGTAAAAAGATCTCAAACTTTAGGGCGATTATTCTGCATTAACACGTCACTAGTATACTTCGTTCAATGCTAAACTATATATATTATTATCACAAAAATGTTTTGCGTAACATTTTAATTGGTTCATTCACTTACTTTGCAAACTGCAAATCTGCTAAATTTGATACGTACGATGAATGCCAAAAAGTTAAACTAAATGTACCAGTTCGTTTTCATTGAGTACTTTTCTTTAGTATTCGGAATATGTTGTAACAAATCCTTCAATAAAACTTTTGAATCTGATAAAACAACGATACTCAAGAGCCTCGTGTTGTTTTATTTCGAACGCTCGAACTGTCAATTTCGTGATTGCGACTTCTAGCTTATCTTACTCTGCTAACAAAAATGAAATCTCGAAGATATTTATACTCCCGTGTTTACGCAAACGCTTTGCTTTTTTCTCAGCACATGCGTAAGTTTACGTCTGACGTCATAATTCGAGAAGGCATGCAATAGTACAGTGTAGATCGGAGTACAAACGTTACGTCTGAGCGTCACAATACCTGCACATGCGTGGAAATGGCGTACGTCATAAAACTAGACGTTACGCATCAAAAAATAAAGTAAACGTTTAAAAGATAGGTTCCAATGTTCAAGAAAAGTTTCACTTCATCACCGGAAATGTTTTCACAACGCCCACAAAAAAAAAAATATTTATAAATTCTTACAAAAATTTTAAGGTGAAACAATTATGCGACGTCATAAACAATGCAAAGCGCATAATACGTTTGTTCCTATTTTCCTTAAAAACCCCATTGATTACGTAACTTTCGCTTATCAAAATCCGTACATTTTACCTCCTTATATTGAAGAATGATTACATCATATCAATTACTGAAATGACTTTTGTCCTTCACGAGATGTCACATTTTCAAAAACTTCCTGGACTGATAATCGTGAACACATTGCTCCTACTAAAACTACCCAGTTGCAACGAGTCCAAAGATATTTGAATCAACTAAATCTTCATCACTCTCACAATATTGCGCCGAAGCGCGCAATAAGCTGCGGGGCCCATCTGCACGGTTTAGCGCCTGGGCAGCACAGCAACGTCACAGCTTCGGCGAGATGTCCGATTTGACAGGCCCGCGAATAAACTCAAAATCTTGTGCGTCAATAGCGATATTTCTAATCACCACGCCAGTGTTTCTCAACCCTTTTCTTATGCGACCCAAATTCGTTTAAAAATATAACCTACAAGAACAATTGCAACCCACCTAAATTGACATACAAATAAACACACAAAAAAAATTAAACAAATTGAATAACTTGCATAAGAAACAGAACATTTTACCGCAACAAATTTTTAAAACCGTGACTTGTTGATTTGCTGTAAATTAGCAATCAGTTTGGAAATGAAAGAACTTTGTACATGCAAAAAGACAGAAAACAAACCATAATGACGTCATACTGTAGTCAGTAGTCACGCTTAAAGTCAAGGTCTTGTACGTGAAGTTAATGATCACTTCAATTGCCGTTTTCTCGTCAATTTCAAAACTTTTACAAAGAATGTGGAGTTTGCCTTATTTTTTGACACTTTTACTCAAACAATAATCTTTTACTCCTCCCTCCCTTGATAATTCCGCAAATTTTCACGTGAGCCAAGACAAAATAGACAATAAAACACATCAATTATTATGACATAATGGACTGATCACAACCAACCATTCCAACGTCAGGTGACGTACACACACTTCATTACTGTCAAACTTCCAAGAGCACAAAAGTTATAAAACTATGCCTCTCTATAAGCGATGTTACAATGTACTTGAGCCCTCTACTTGCGTCAGTGACACATTATAAAGCCTTAGCAACCCACATTCGAGTCGCGACCCATGGTTTGAAAAACGCTGCACTACACTCACTATCGCCCGCTAAATTAAAGGTTTCATCCATGGGCACAACTAAGTAGGACAGGCTGACTTGCGCGTCTGTAATGCGGTAGTATAAGCTGAAGTTATTTCAATAGTAATTTCTGAAGCATGGCGGTAACTAATACAATAATATAAGTTAAATTGCATCGTTTTGATAAAGCAGAACATGTAAGGAAGAAGTAATTCGGCGCCTTAAGTATAAATCTTATAAAACATCAGTTGCTTTGCAAGCAAATTTACAATTCACCGCCATTTTAATTAGACGACAAACCGGGAATGAGCTTTTAATAAGTTTTTGACCAAGAATGTTTCAATTTTAGCGCAACTGTTAAAGATATCGCAGCGATGTTTCTTCGGAACTAACTTGTTGCCCAGGCGCTAAGACGCGGAGATGAACACCGCCACTCGTTACACGCTTTTAAATACAGCGAGTACCATGAAGATTTGATTCCTTTTGTGATTTTAATTTTTGTTTAATTATTAAGCATGGTTATCAAAGGTAACTTTCCAAAAGTCAATACTGAGATATTGAAAATACGAGATTTTTTTTATAAATGCTCATGTCCATGTGAAAGTGTGTGACAAAGTTTCAGCCAATCGGAACTATTGCTCTGGATTCTATTTCCATTAAAACTGCCTTTGAGTCTTTCACTAAAACGCTTGCAGTAATATGCTGGTAGAACTTTTAAATTAAAGTGTGGTGTATCTTCACACCATTTTTACAATGAATATTTCAACTCTTGTAGTAATTAAGGATTATGCGCTTGGGAAACCTAGAATACCGGCAGCATAAATGGTCATTTCAATGATCTTTTTATTAAAATAAAAAAAATGATTGTTCCTTTCAATGTCTACGTTAAGAAAAAATAAGTTACAATAATTTTTAAAAATTGGAATTTAAGTTGAATTTTAAGGAGGAAAAATAAAGCCCAATCTTAGAATTATTGCGACTTTATTTTTCCCCTTAAAGCTATTTTCGCTCCATAATTGTTGTATTCCGAACGTCTGAACTGATTATGCAAAAAACATATCACAGTTGCATAACTTTTTTTGAAACTTTTTGTGAAGTCACCATTATTTTCAAAAACTCGTTCGTTTATTGTGCAAAATTATGACGACATAAGCATTTAATTATGATTTAGCATTAAGGGGTTAAGGTTCACAAAGTATTACCCAATTTTCTGAACTAATTAAGAAATTAGGTGGTTCTGGGGTGATCATTTGACCAATTATTCTGTAATTAGGCAATTTGTTGTGTACTGAATTTTACGGGATGTTGCGCAATAAACTGATGGCAATAACAAGGTCATAAGATTTTTCATCATCTTTTCGTGTGAGTAATGAAAATTGATTAAACATGTTCAATTGTCGAAAAACATTGAAAAACGTATGATATGCTATATCAATTTACAATTTCCTGTCAAAACTGGCCTACTTCATAATTTTTTAACTTACTATTTTTATTTTTAGTTAATGGGTAGAGTGATAAATATTTTTTTCTTCGCCGATTACATCCGTTAGTAATCCCTATAAATGGAAATTGTATTTTAATTCATCCACTAAGGCGATTTTGAAGCCAAGATCTTCCGTGAAATGATTTTAACACCAGCTCTCAGCTGTTGCAACCGGTTCTCGCCTAAACCTCATAAAAGAGACAAAACGGGCTAAAATTTGACATCCAAAATCTGAAACTGGCAAAGGAACTTCTGTAGAACAAAATTTCTTGGTCTGAGACCCAAACAGAGACATCTTTTTAAAATGCAAACCTGATTTAAGCCAGGCTCGAAATTTTCTCATGAATGATGGTCTTAATTTAACTAATCGTCATTTTTAAACCAATGAACTAATGAAGGTTTTATTCTAAAGTTAAGGCTATTGTTTTTGAGTGATCTTTTATTTTTGGGTTTGTATTTTGATTCTATGAACGGGCTTTCAGTTTCCGTCCGCTTTTTCAGAGTTTGATCGATTACAAACATTGAAAGCAATTACAAGTTTCGTTCCCATTTTGATAAATTTCTTGCCACATGACCTGTGGAAGATCAAAAACCTCACGGGCCCTCTTCATCATAATCAAAATTTTGACACCATTTTTACGTCAAATACTCAATTGGGATGCCAAAAAACGTGGGCTTTGACCCACTTAACTGGACAAGTCCATTAGATCACCACATATGTTTACGGAAAGTTCAGTTTACCACAGTGATAACGGTGGAGGAGTTCCCATAAAAATGGAGTTTAATTTCAAACGCGACGGGCTGCCAACAAACCCTCCTCAGCGGATATAATACGCAATTAGCAAAATATTAAGATGCATATCACGCCAAAACAATTAACTCTTTAAGGTCTGAAGAGGTTAATTGCTTTCTCTTTCATTAAGTTTCTCCATTTTGTTTGTTGAAGGAACAAAATCGCGCAGCTCTTCAAAATGTAGAGCGGGTTATACCCCATTACTTCTAAATTCTCTCGCAAGTTGACATTGACGTGCTGGTACATCAATTAATCCACCATAATTCAACAAAAAAGGTATTCAGTGCTTGCTAAAATGCTTTCAAAGCATTACAGCAATTGCAACACTGTAGTAGCCTACGTGAATAGCCTAGACAAGCCAGAGTGTTGGGTCAAATTTGGATGGTCTTAGCAGAGACAATATTTTTAGAACGTTAAAATGTGATGACTGGTTGTGACAAGTTCTTTCGGAAAGTTACAAATAAGATTTGTCCTCGGTACGGCAGTTAATCTATAGTCCAAGAAGGTTAAAAATTATCATTTTACAGTCAATAGTAAAGAGGTCTCAAATGTAATAACTTCGAAACTGCAAGACAACTCGTAAGCTAAAACACAATTGCCATGATCAAAGCTTTCTTAGCATGTGATGTGAAGCTGTCGTTTTATTGATGACACACTGGCCACAAGCAAAAACACTATTAATTAAAGAACAGAATTGAAAGTTGTGTGGCTATTTTCGCCTTTGTTACAACACTTTCACAAAGCAGGAGGCACGATGTGACATAAAAAGAAAGCATGAATTTTGCACTAAACACATTCTTGCTGTGTTTGCAAAACTCGCTCAAAATTCGTGTTCCACGCAACCCAAGTGAAATTCCTTAATAGGAATTTGGATAAAAAGGTTTAGCAACAGAACAAACGTCGTTTATATTAAAGTAAAGTGAAAGCCCACGTCTTTGCATTGCTTTCATAATGCCACAGTCAGCAACACAAAACATCCTGTCACGCACACAGCGGGAAAGAGTAGGTAGAACACAAACAAACGCAGTTGATGCATCATCTATCAAACTAAGTTAGAATAATATACAATAGTAGCAACGCATATTCAAAACATCCGATAAAAACAAGACCACTAAAAGTCTTAAAACTGTCGTTGCCGCCTGAACTTTCAAAATCTTTCCAGTAGCTAAGCTAGGCCATGCATTAACCCCCACGCAAAAACATTCAAAGCGTTAAAAAAAAAACGAATCTTCACTGTACTCGCCATACTAGGCTACTCTAAAGCGTGAGACGGATAGCGAGTCCAACCTCCGCGACTTAGCGCCTGGACGACACAGCACCGAAAAAACATCGCAGCGGTCGCGAACCTATGGCGACACTGCGTCCGATTCGAGTGTCCCGGGAATCGAATCGCAGACCTTTCGTGCCGATAACCGTGTCGTTAATCATTACTGCGCCAGTTGGTAAAACAACCTAAAATTTGCGAAAGTAATTTTGCCCACTCTCGAACTGGTATACACCGCATAACATCTATTTCGCGGATATAGACATTGGCGATGCCAGTGAAAGTAAAAACTACTAAAGTACGTACATACGTAGAAAACCAGATTAAAAAAAGCCACAATAGGCCTAAATAAAACTCTCACCTACACCAACACGCAACTAGCCCCCGTAATAAATGCCTTGACAGTGGGATCATACCAATCACGTTGATACATCATAATAGCCTTTGTCTGATAATAAAACGAACTTGGATGAATCGAAGGTGAAAACCAAAAAATGGAAAAAAACGCTTATTAATGTAAAGCATTTCTGCAAGTTTCATCGAAAACATTGGCAAAGTGTTTTTTTAATGTTAATGGCTTCAAAAAACTGAAACTACTGAGCAAAAGCAAAAGCCAATAGGTCGCCGTGGCGAAGTAAAAGATGAACCTTAACACAGAACTCGATGAGAAACCAGTTAATTGTAGACAGAGGCGGTAACCTATAGATGGAAAAAGTAAAAGTTCCAAATTTTAGAATACAAAGTTATGCCAAGTGTTGCAACATGATTTGATCCAAGCGATTTCAAAAAAAAAGAAAAACACGAGAGGAACTTAAAATTCCCCCGAGATTGAAACTACCGTCTTTACGTCCTGTACTGTTTGATTGGCAACTGTTCACTTTTGAGCATTTCCGGCTTCTGAAATTAGCACTTGTTTACAAGAAGATGTATTGCAACTTCCTCAACTAATAATAATCAACAGAAAGTTTCGCTCAAGCGTCGCGTGAAGGCTCGGAACGCCGAGCAAAAATGCCCGTGATCGAAAGTTTATTTCTCGGTTCGCACCTGAACTTTGCACTGAAGTTTTCTGACAAGATATTTCACAAAAATATCTTGGCGAATTCTTTACCTTCTACAAAGAATCAGAGTGAGATAGATTAGATTTCAAAGTATTGAACTTAAATTCAACGATAGCTGAGGGAGACTGCGAAGTGAGCTTGCGTTCTTTGAGTCAGCAGCCAGCTGGTATACATGGTATATACGATCGGCTTGAGCTAAGAATCGAACCGATCACGTAGGGTCTGCAACCTGCGCGCGGTACCGCAAGGCCATGTAGTCGACAGTTGTGTCTTCGGTCACGATATTTCAAAACATATCTTGGCGATATCTTCACCTTTTGCTGAGAATTACATCAAGAAAAAAATTGCAAATCTTTATTACGCAGGAGGTACTACGCCGAATCTGACAGATCGAAAAAACAAAAGCCCAATTTCAAGACTCCGTAAAATTTCGGTATTCTGTTGAGGTTATTCCGAATCTGAGTCATCCATCGTATTTTTGCGACAGAAACGTAAAAATGAAGAAAGAAATCCATGGATCACGTGGGCAAATGAAGTATTGCCATATTGAAACTGCGACTTCAGAAGCAAACTTTACTATTCTAACAAACATTTCGGCAAAAACCCATATATATCATCATCAGGGTTAAACTACAGAGGCAGTAGGCTGTCGGTGTAAGTATGTTCACAAATTTACAGGCTATACCGGTAAGCTTTTTGTTAAATTCAACCAGTTTTCTTCCGAAAGTGAAAACTTGCTACCAACTCTGATTAACTCTGATTACAAGCGTTTAATGTCGGGGCTGTCGTCATGGTAACGCGCCGCAAAAAAATTACTGTTGTGACTAGTGCAGTTTCTAACGCAACTAGAACACATCCTAAAAATGACGACAACATCCTATAAACCAGAACCAAACTTTGAAAAACTACCAAATAATATTTACTCAGTGCAATGACAATTTTTCGCCAGCAATTTTTTTGCATGTGAACTAGGAAAGCGGCAAAATTTTTTGAAATTTACCAGCACAAAAAATTTTCAACGTCATCGTCAGTAGTTTTCACCATCGTCATGTTACAAGCTAGTAATTTTCGCCCCCCTTCCCGCGTAAAAATTAATCTAATGTACAGGGTGACCCAAAAAAAACGGAACCCAATTCTAATTATTCTAAATACACGGGTTCCGTTTTTTTTTGGTCACCCTGTATATGTCAATATTAAAAAGTACGTCAAAGTGAATTAACCAGTGGCGGGGACCATCTACGCGGCTTAGCGTCTGGGCAACACTGCAGCTCTGAAGAAACGTCATAAGGGTGGCCAACCGTTGGCGCCTGTGCTCGATTTGACCGACCCAGGAATCGAACCCAGACATCCTGGGCCGACATCGGTGCCTTTAACCACTTCGGCAACTGGCCCGGTTCAGAGTGATTCATTTTTTTAACTTACAACAAATTATATTGAAAGCAGGGCTAAGCAAATGACATTGTTTATGAACATACTGCTGATGAATCTGTATGTGCAGGGCCAGATATACGTATAGGCTAAACAGGCTGAAGCCTAGGGCCTCGGAGAAAAAGAGGGGCCTCATCACGAACAACGAAGACTTTTTTTTTGCCTTCACAGATATTTTCAGTGAAAACACGACATCTGCGGACATGGAGACCTTTTTTTTATTTTTATTTTTTTTTGTTCTTCACCGATTTCTAGTGGAAAAATGGAAATAACCTATGACCTCTCAATGTCTAAATCCGGCCCTGTGTATGTGCGAAACAGATACATGGGCATATCTTGGCGAATGCTGTGCGTATGTGAAAAAGTGAAACCTTGTTCGAACAATAGCAGAGAAAATACAACAAAGCTAATATTTCTGTGCAACAATTTCTAAAGAGCGCCCACGACAATAACCTAATTATTTTTAACTTTGCTTTCTTTGTAACAATAGCTGATACAACTGATTAAGGCTATGATGCAAGCAATGCAAAGTAATACCAATTAAGGAAAGGTGGTAAAAATAACAGTTGATCATAAGACATTGCTACAATAAGTCAATAGAAAGCTCTTCAAAGCGTAGTATTTCATAAATTGCAAAGGTGCTATAGTTGTCTTATTTATCTGTTGTATTTTGAAAACCTTTAAATTCAATTGAATTACACCACAATAACATACAGAACATGACGTCATAGTTGTAAAGTATTGATCAAATAAGGAACGTCTCTATTTTGCACATTTTTAACAAAATGTTAAGTAAAAATCAGTAGTTATGTTAATTAAGCCGGATATCATTTATATTGAGAAAAAGTTGATACATTACTTCATCTTCACAGCTTAATTATATATCTTAGAATTTTTAATCAAAAATATTCCTTAAATTAGGTCAGTTAACGAAATGTATAAAATGAGGAATCTTCGTAAAAACTTGAAAACCCCAACCTATATTTACTGTACTGCACTCATTACATAGCCCTGCAGCGTATTCGCCTGATGCGATATGAGTAGAAATAGAAAATTTGTAATCTATTTGAACTTTACTGACTTGCATACCATGACAATTTTCTTTCGTTTCAAAAAAAATGCAATAATGCTAGGCTTTTCACTACGGAAGTCCGAAGAAAAAATATCAATATCCCTCAGCCTATAGAGAAATACTAGGAATAATCACATCCGAACGTAATGGTTTTTACTCATGTCACATTCATTACCAAACTTTTACACGTGTACTTAATCATTACGACAGCGATTAGCAGAAAATTCTAATGCGTTCGACAAATCGGTTGAGTGGAATGCGTTCTTTGAAATTTTGTAGCCGCACAAAGAAGCAAAGCTTTGAGTGGCTAAATATTTAGCGTAGGGGCTAAAAGCAACGCTATCGGCGAAAGGTCTGGGGTTCAATTCAAGGGCCGGTCAACTAGAAAACAGTCGCCGACGGCTCGCCACCGCTGCATGTAGGGTTTTAATGACAATCACGAAATTTAATGGCACAAAGTCGCACTTGGCAATGGAAAAGCAGCAAGTAACAAATAATAATGTTAAAATAAATGTCTTTACAAGAATCGGAAATTCATTATTTCAATCAATCATTTCTTCCGACATTTTGCGACAGTTTTATTATTTTCGAAACTCGAGACTATCACAAATCAATATACACATAAAATTTTCCATTGTAGCACATTAATATCAAATTAAATGCGCTCCACTAAACTAGCATCATTAGAACAATTGCGAACTAACCGATTATGTTTTATTCTGATATTTTCCAGTTATCTGCCACAAAAACATCGCTCCATCAGGGAAATTTTAACCATTTCCTGTTTTTTCAACCACTAATAAACTTTTAAGAAACTGTAGTTTAAACACAAAAAAAAGCCTTCAAATATGGGAACTTTCCCTCTTCTTATATCTATCACTAGTCTCTGCTCTAGAAAAAAATTCACATGATTTCACTGCAGAGTACACGTTTAAAAATCATGATACGAACCCTTATTACTTCAGAAACATTAATTTATTTCTACAACATGTAGCCTAACCGACATCAAAAATTTTTGAGGCTCCTTTTCAGTGCTCTTAACTTGTTCCTATATCTGCTTCACGAATTGTACATTTCGTTTTTAAAAGCAGAGTATAGTTTTCATCGTATTTCACTGTTATGTAGCACGTTCTTGAATGTGTAGTGTATTGAACTTTTTTTTATCATTTTTACCTCACGTTTCAAATTTTGTTTTTACCGTTTCTTTTCAGTGCTTGTTTTTATACATTTGCGATTTCGTTTCTGCATGATATTGGCATTGCGTAGTGCTGTACATTTTATTCCAAGGTCAAAAATTTAATAACTTCTAACAGAACAAAAAACGTGTTTCTTCACAACAAAAGTAGACATTGACTTTAGTTTTCGCTCAGTGTAGTAATTTTGATTATCAAAAAATACATTTAGGCATTTTTTATCAACTAACATTTTACCAAATTAGAACTTTACGTTCTTTAGTCAGAGGTAAACCCATCACAAGGGTGTTTGTGTTCTGAGATTTTTCCTCATTTTGCTCCCTCTCACAAAAACTTGACAGATCAAATTCGCTATTTCGAAAAAAAAAAAACATTGACACAGATTTTTGGATCAGGGCCATTTTCGTGGTGGGGACCTAATAGGAGTTTTAAAACTAACTAATTCAGTAATTTACGCACAATTTTCGCAGCGATTGAAACAAACTTACAACTTAAAAAATTACTCACACATTTATCAAAACATTATTACAACCTACTTCTTTTCATATAGTCAACCATCCAATGATCTTGAGATCTTTCCTGAATATTCAGGCCAAATAAGACAGATTTTTCAATTCAGTAAATGTTTGATTATTTTCTGCGACCAAAGAGCGATCGATTAACGTCAGTACACATCACAATATTATCTACCAGCAGTATTTTGGAAAACTTTTGCGCCCATTTATTTCTATAATTTCATTCATAGTTTGAACTAGCCTTGTAGCCACCTTACTTAGGTACGAATATACGGTATGACAACGTTATAGATTGACCTATATTTCAAATACTTGATCTAGATCAATCTGAAGGCATTTGTTAAGTATCATACGACAACCTCAAGCATAGTAAAGCAAAATGTCACATTTAAATTTCTTTCTTGAGCTGTTTATTCCAGCCTAATGCCCTTACAGTTTTACTCTAATTAACAGTACAAGTTTTTACCGAAACATATATAAAATGACAACAAATATATTGGCTATAGGTTGAATTTTTCACTTCCTTGCCATAAAATTACTTGAAACTGTCTATTTCTGACCCTCATTTAACTGACTAATCACAATTTGTCTTGAACAGCCGCTAAAAGCTTTCTCCCACAAACAGCGGATATGAAACTATGATGATATAACAAATGAACATGTTTTTTTGCACAAAAACTCGTTTCAATATCCTATCTACATCACAAAAACTTTAATTTCTTCGCAATCCAATTGCGCAAGTCTACCAATAAATATTTAAAAATATCGAAATTCTTTAAGTGATATTTAATGTTTTGACACACATATACTAATATCGTGTCTTACATGCAAAGCCTGACTGAAAATACAGCTGTCACATGCCACCTTGTCACTAAAAATGTCTCAGTTCTAATGGGGGCGCCAATAATCAAGTCACTTTGGACTTACTTCTGCCTCACGTTAATAGTAACTCCAAACGTGACTGCATGCATGACTTTACAAATAAACGGTTGCTCTAATAAAACAACTAAGCTACGCAGCTACGGAACTTGTTTTAACAAATACAACTGCACTTCTAGCTTTCAAAACCCTTCGCTAAAATACAACTTTTATGAGGTTTATGGTAATTCTGACGAGCAGACAACGAAGATTCCTAATTTCCTTTGATATTATTTCTCAAATTTATAGTTATTGTCAAATTTTCTTCGACTGCTACACGTGATTTTCTGACGTTGCTCACATCACACTAAACACGTTTCATTTAAGTAGTCACTGCGAACACGAGATGATGTCGAAAAAGGAAAAAGGATTTCCGGAATTTTTTATAAGTATGTGACATTTAAAAGGCCAAAGTATGGTAATACTTGCAATTCCAAATAAATTACCTAAACGGGGGAGATTTCTACTTAAATAGTAATATTTGAAAAAATTTTATGCCATTGAAATGTGTCTGTAGTCATTATAAAACCTTTCAAAGAACTGCGACGAAAATGAATCACATTTTGATTTAACTGGTGATTAATTTCAAACCAGGTATCGATGTGAATATCGAAAATATAACAGGAAGGACAAATCAATCACATGGTTCAACACAGGAGCAAGTATATGAAGGACCTTAAGCTTTTTCCAAACTTTTTAGCGACTCACAGTTGATTTGCCCTAGTTTTTCCTGGATGGAACGGCGCATCAAATCACCATTGATCAAATTCTCTCAATCATGAAACAGCTACATTCTGTACCCTTGTCTACTAATAACCCCTCGACTAGGCAGGCTGATCCGAGCTTATCCTCGCTCAATTCACTTCATAAGGCAAAAAATAGACTAAGTCACCACGCATTACAGAAAATTATCAACAAATTTTCATTAACTTATCGACCAAGCGCTGGGTACTGTTGTGTACTTGGGTATTTTGGCACATCTGTGCTTACATCATGATCATCAAGCAGAATTATTTTTCGCTTAGTACATAGCCGTATGCACGTTTCATCTTTCAAGATAACGAGACAAAGCTTTCCTTAAACTTCTGCATCTACAGTTGTATGCATTATGATTAGCATAGTAAACATAATTAACAACTTGAAATGTAAAACTTCTTCCTTGTAAAAATGTTAAGTTATTTTGAAGATTTGACTTTTAGCATAAAACTTTCCATCGAGCCATCTTAACAGTGGAATTTTTTCTTATTCGCCAAGAATACAATGCATATAAAGCAAGAAACCGTCACAGTTGTGATGAAAATACAGGAAAATAAGATATTCAAAAAAATATAAGCAACCAGTCAGTGGTTACCTGCTCCAAAATTCCCTAGTTTTCCTAAAGTCATTTCCACAAGGAAGCAAAGTATGATGACAAGGCGAATTCTGAGGTTGTATGCAGGAGTGTTAGTTGCGAAGATGACATGGCAAATTTTTAAACAAATTCAACAGGAAACGCTTTTGAACTAAAAATAGTATAGATTGTGAGAGCTCTCATATTCACATAAACAGTAATTGTCACGTAAAGATTTCTCGATTTATTGTGACTCATTAATCTTCCTGTAATATAATTCAAGAATACCAAATAAATTTACTCTTCCTCGCTGTGATTAAAAACGATTGCAATTTGTCATCCACATGAGTTGGTTGATAATTGAGTAAAAAATCGTAATTCCTTATATGAGATTATAAATTTTTCGATAAAATTAAATAATTCGTAATTATAATGCGTAATTTTGATCAAAAAATGCAAGTACTTTTTCTTCAATATTTTTTTACAGAGAAAAATAACACATGAATTTTGTTACAAATACCATCAGATACATAAAAACAAGTTTCAAAAACTTTAAAAACTGCACATAAACTTATATGTTTTGAAATAAATAAAGTTTCTGATGCATAGAATTTTATTAGACCAGCTCCAAGGTTCCTTTATTTTACATTACGTCATTGTGACAACATGCAGTGATAATTTTCATACAATACAATGAAAAAAATTGTAAAAATAAACTTCAAAATATGATCGAAAATGCTTCATAAAGCTTGAAAGTCACCCAAAATATAGCTGGTAAAAATGAAACCCGAAAGTAGGCAAAACCAGAGAACAAAATTTAACGCATCAAAACCTATGATTATTGTGAAAGTCATTAAAATTCGTCGGCTTTATTGCAACAAAATTTAGTACAAGCTGAAACTACTTTGCTACTCGTAGCGAGTATTTTAATTTTAATCACTAGTCTGGCTTGTAGACATTACCCAAAGTGTTGAAATTGAAGCTAATTTCGTTTTTTCATATGTTTTATGATTTTAAGTTGTTTATTTCATCGCGAGCAACAAACAATTGCAATTCTGGCATCGAAGATAAATTTTTCATTTTCATCAATTCAAGAAGTCTAATTACTGGCTCCTGAAGACGTTACCGGCAAAAACGTGTAGAAAATGAGAAGAAGACGCGCAGTGAGTTTATTGAAACTTGGCCTTATAAGGTGCAAAACTGAGATTGACATTTAAAATTTGTAAATCGTTATCTAACCTTTAGCATCAAAAAACACCCATTCGAAAAATGAGATGATAAATAATCTAAAAAATCATTTATTATGAGTAATTGTTGGTTAATTGCACAAATGTTAATGGCTGGCGTACAAGAGATGCGCCAAATTCTATTTTTGCAAGCGTTCTTTCTATATTACGGCCAAAGAAATGCTTGAAAAATATCTAGCGTGACGAACTAACACAGATTCGTTTGTCGTACCTCTTACTAAGAGTGTTACATCCATATTCATAGTCACGCACTTACTCAATGATGTAACAGTATTTGAAAACTAATTGGCAGGTATAGGTCGATTTTCTACGCACAACACCGGCACGAAAGCGTAGTGAAAAAGGCATCGCTCTCAGCGCGGAATGCTATAGGTTCGATTCCTGAACCATTCGAAAAGGACACGTCACCAACTTCTCGTCACCGCTGCGACGTCTCTTCGGAGAAGTGTCGCCCAGGCTCTAAGCCGCCGAGATTTGTCCCCACCACTCGTTGCACATTTCGGCGCAATACTATGAGTACAATGAAGATCTGATTTGTTTCTGTACACAACACAGTATTAAAGTAAGGAACGTAAAACTACCAAGTATTACTTAAATCTAAATGCTTTCGTAATCTAACATTGGAGAAGCATGGATAATAGCAAGATTTAAACAAATTTGAACTTTTTTCAAAAAGATAGAAAATAAGATGAACTGCTAGCTGCTAAAACGCAAAATCAGCATTTTTAAAACTCGATTTGAAACACTGAAAACAAGTGTTGTGATTACGGTTTAGGTGATAATACACTCATTAATTAGCGTAAGAAGAAAAGCAGATTAAATACAAACCTTTTTTTCCTGTGAATAAACTCCCCATGTTGACGTAGGGTGGTCTGAGTTGATTTCTCGACGAATCTGAACAAATAAAAGACATAAATGACCTGAAATGACCTTAGTTAAACAAAACACGAATCAAGCTTTTTCTGCTGATCTCAAACATCAACACAAATTTCGATGTACTCAAACACCCTGGTTAGATAAACTTTCAGCAAAAAATTCTCAAAAATTGAACGAGCAATGTTCAAGGGATTCCCCTATTGCGACATGTGACGTCAAACAAAGACCGGCGCGAAAGTGCATTATGACGAATTTTAAAAGCACTAACACCGTTAAAATTCTTGAATAAAATTTTCACACGATTTTGACTAACTTTGAAATTGCATTAACATTGGCATATCATGAACAATGACGTCACCTATGTAATCAAGACGTCGATTGTTGCGAAACAATTTGTTTCCACGATTAGTTTGTTAGGAAAACAGCAGCACGTTTATTAATCTGGTATTTTATTGATATCGGACCTATGTCTCACGAAAACGACTCAAATCAATTACGAAATAAAACAATTAGCAAAAAAAGCAACTACACTTGTTTGACAGACTCGTTTTTGGTGTATATTTATAACAATACTTCCGCATATTCAATCATTTTTTGAATAAGTTTTTTTTGAATGACCGATCTTTCGTCTTCCTGATGGGACAAAATGATAATGACGTTCTACGTATGACGAATCCAGACTCGCTCAGGAGCAGTGTTTGTGGCTGGTTCGATTCGCAGCCGCGGCCGATCGCTTTTGACATAAGCGGGTGGCTGTAAACTCGAAGAGTGCAAGCTCCCTGCGCAATTACACCCACAGGCTGAGTGTGTGCCACAATTACATTCTGCAAGAGGCGTTATCACAAAAAAGGAAATTTGTCTAAAAAGTTAAAGCTACACCCTTTTAGCATGCATAAATGGAGATGTAAACATGCCCAAGCAGTCTAGCATCTACCAGTAGTGGTGGACAAAATCGTCCACAGTAGTAAGGTAAAACTGAAACAAGAAACCCGTGAGTATTTGTATTATCGCATTTTGTAGCATGTTTATCCTTCTATCACGAGAAAGCGATCACAGCGCTATAACAAGCTCGCTTGCCAGCCATCCACCACTCCAAGATGGGGGAATACCGCTAGGTGCCTTTTCCAACGGCATAACAAGTAAACTTGCCGGGTTGTCCTCCACAATGTCCCTTTATTTCTGATCGACAAGCAGGAAAGCTGCGAATACCAATTTCAAGTCACTGGTTTGACCTGGTTCGGAATCAAACCCGAGACTACAGCTCTAGAAGTAGACGCTCTATCCACTCGGCCATCTGAGCTGCTTAGTGTTTAGTCCTCATGGTCCACCATGGACCGTCGATTGATGTGGTGGGTGGTTCATAGGCGTAAGCAATTTTGGGTGGTGGTAATATGTAAAATCACTATTTGCTACACGACACCACAGGCTACGTGAGATGCGCTATTATTTCATTATATTGTTAATGCTGCTTTGTTTAGATTTTAAAGGCAGTGTTTACATGAAATTTAATTGTCATCAGCCTGCAACGGAAACAAATGCACACGAACCATGCAGTGATCACACCATGACGTTTCCTAACAGACAAATGCGTCACTACAAGTTGGCTTCAAAAGTTAGCCTGCACATCACAATGACGGAAGCAACCAATTCCATTTGAAAGTCCAAACTTAACGTTGTTAAAACTCAGCAATAAACACGTGTTAAGTATCACAAAACTCCATTTCGTTCCAAAATTCAAAAAATTTTGCCACTTCAAAATCAGAAAATAAAGACATTTTAAGAAGGTTATTAAAATGGTGGAACATCAAATCTTCATTATGCTCGTTAACCTAAAAAAAAAAACAAATCAACAGTTTTGGTGCAATTTTGTGGTGAATAAATGCATACAAACGTTCCCATGCGTTTACATGAAGAAAACTAGACTTTTTACATCTACATTAAATTATTCTCATGCCACTATGCGCAAATTATCTTGTCAACATTGGTTTCGATGTGAAACATCATCCCAACATACGAGACCTTATCCATGTTCATCTACTGTACAATGACTTTAGCGTAATTTCGGCGCTTTCATTGTATTTATCAATCGTCAAACTTGATCAGAACTACTTCCCTTCTGTTTGCACGAATCATCATCTATCCTTCGCATGTTTGGCGTTCTTTGGTCTTCCTAAGTCTTAAGTTGATTTTAAATCAATCAGTCGAACAGATGGATAGAAAGTTTACCTCTGAAGTGATAAACAGGGACGAAGCCAGCAAAAATTTAGGAGGGTCCAGGCCCGGATTCAGACAATGAGAGGGTCCGTTTTCATTCCCATTTGTAAACAATCTTCAAAAACGCTTTCATCTGTCAAAAAGAGACTCATAGCCCATACTGTTTCCCTCCGACTGCACTACTGGTGGTAAGCCCTGGGTTGATCCCTAATCGGGTCAAAAAATAAATACTCGAATAAGCCGGCAAGCACACCTGCTGTGCCGTTGGGAGACCGATTTTTAACCTCTGGCTGGTGGACAGGTAGTTGGCCTAAAACTCTTAAATAGCGCCTTGGTCGCTCTTTCGCAATCCGAGAATAACATTATCACTAAAACCCAAAGAAATACCTCAATAAAACCTACTCAAAAAGGATCAGCTCTAAAGCATAATAAAAAACAAGAAATCGAAAATCAAAAAGATAAAGTCATAATAATTTAACTTGAAACATGAGACCAGAAACAATTTTTCAATTTTACTCTTAAAACTTAACCGAGCTGGCGAATTTCCATTGCAAAATTTGTTATCAGTTATCACGAAGCGATTCGTCAATAACTGTAATTACCTGTGTTAGCGGATTAAGGCTCAATTTCTGTTAACCTACCTAGCACGCGCTCTTTTACGCTTGAGTGAGAAATACTACTCACTTGACCCTTTGCATAACATGGTAAGCTCTCCTGTGTCATCGTGAGAATGTGTATTACCGGTATGTCGTGTATCAGTGAAGCATGTCAAACTTACTCACTACAACTTCGTTAAAATGACTCAGCAATCGAGGGGCAATTACAATGCAAAAAGTCGGGAAGTAGATCACACATTGCAAGAATATTTTCATTAAAATCATGCCCTATTGTTTAACTGTTCGTCATTCTGTTTATTTCTATGATTTCCTAATCAAGGATGCAATATTCCGACTAATTTCAGAAAGACCCATCACCGATTTTTCTTTTCTTTTTTTGGAGGGGTGGGGACGAGAATAGAGGTAAAAGCTATCAGTCAATGAATTGAAAGTGTGGTGATTGGCTGACTAAACGTTTGGAAAAAAATTGGTAGAGTCTAGGAACGTTAAAGCCTCGCTTCCGCTGTTCACATACCAATGCTGGATTGGAAACAAGCCACAGCAAGAATAGCGAAGTTCAAAAAAATCATATCTTCGTTATACTTGCAATATTACGCTGAATCGTGCAACGGCTGGCAAGACCATCTCCGCGGCTTAGCGTCAAAGCAACATAGCCGAGAAGAAACGTCACAGTGGCGGCGAGTCTGGGCGACAGTGTCCTATTTGACCGGCCCGGGAATCGCACTCATCACAAACGCCAATAGCGATGTCTTTAACCACTTCGCCAACCGTTGATTTATTTAACACGAGCAGGTCTACTGATCTATCATAGCTGCTACATTTTAACCGGACTTCGCAGAGCCTATTGCTTATTTCTCTTTGTAAATTGAAAGCTCGCATACGGAAGCTAAAGCGAATGGCTGGCAAGTTAGCCTTTGAACTGAGAGGGAAGTGCTTCAAAATAAACAATTGAAAATGCTGAGTTGAAAATAAAAACAAAAAGCTTTTGTTTATTCCACAACTAACACTTTGTATCGGTGAAGCTTATGATCGGCTTGTAACGACCCGCTTATGTCAAAGTCTACTCGATTATGAAAAGGGAAGGATGAACGGATATTAATCAAACTCTGTAAAAACTTAACAAATACTTTTTATAAAAATATAACGACAGGAAGATCAAATACTCTGAAGGCATAATCAAAACAAACTGTTCCAGAGTCCAAAAAATAACACTTCCGAAAAAATGCCGCTTCTGCTAAATGCAGCTTGAATAGGAGGTGCATGACCGCTAAAAAATGCTCAAATAGTTAGGACGAGAAAAAGGAAGCATATCAAATTGGATTGAAAAAACCCGAACCACATTTCGGATAAGTAATTGTAAAATTGCTTTCTGTAGCAGTGAGACTACATAACAGTCCCTTTACACTGACCAGTTAATGACTTAAGCAAGGGGTCAAACTGCTCCATCAAAAGGATCGGAGGCAAGCCACTTTACGTCGTACATTTTTTTAAAAACACATTCAATGGCATAAAAAATATGCATCAATTTGGTACAGTTGGAAGTTACGATTACTGCATAGAAATGGTACAAAATTATGCCTGAAGTTGTTTTTGTAACTAAAAACCAAAAACAAACCATCATTATACTCCCGAAAATACGCCGATGCGTGTAACGAGTGGCGAAACTCATCTTCGCGGCTAAGCGCTCGGTTAACGCAGCTCCGAGGAAACGTCGCAACGGTGGCGAGCCGTTGGCGACAAAGTAATGATTAACCGGTCGGGGAATCAAACCCCCGACCTCCCGTGCGCTTTACAACTGAGCTCACCGGTTGGTGTTTTCGTAACTACGCCGATGCCAATATCATAACAATCTCAATAGTGAGGCATTTTTCAACAAAAACTAGTTAAATTTTAACTTACTAAAAGCAAACAATCTTTCGTTTACCTTTTAGCGTAAGTAATATCAAACAACAAGTTGAAAAGATAAATTGATATCAAAAAACACGAAAATACAGCTTCACTATGGTTAGTATTTTTGGATCAAGAGGTAAAAATCACCGTGCTAGTTACAAGCACAAGCCCATTTCCAAAAACGAGAAAGAATTCCTGATGTTTTAAACACGAGTTCGAAGGAGAAACACAAAGACACGCTGTATTCTGAATAGCAGGGGTAATAGGTTTTGCAAATCAAATCAACAAATTCATATCTTAGTTATACTCGCCGGTATTACGCAGAAGCATGTAACGAGCAGCGGGTTCATTTCCGCGACTTAACGCCTGGACAACACAGCACCGACGAAACGCCGCAGCCACGGCAAGCCATTGGCGACACTGTGTCCAACTTGCCCGGCCCAGGAATCGAACCCATGACTTTCAGTGCCCATGGCTTTGTCTTCAATCACTACGTAAATCGGTTTTGCACATATTGTTGAAAATTTCTAACTAACCATCCGCCATTACAGTACATTCAGCTTCAGTGTGCTGAAGGTTTGGAGAAAATTAACTGCTTGGATGCAAAGCAAATAATTCAAACAGCATTTGAAGCGCTATATAGTATCTGCCATGAAATTTTTAGTGTTTTTACCGTAGTGACTGTTTGACCCATAGTTTTATCGAGATTGCAATCCTCGTATTACACTAGATCATTCACACAAGTCAATCAAAAGATAACGTATGTCAGCAAAGCGTATAAACTAATTTCGTTGGTTAATTATTACCTCAACCCGCGCACGCTGAAGTTGGTGATTCATACAGATTACAGTTAAAATTCGTCAAAACGCACGTAATAGCATCAAACCGCCACAATTGGGGAGAATTCATCTTGTCTTTAAAATGGCCAGGTGAATATGCACAAGACTTAAGACTCGAGCTTGATTTATTTGTTGCTGCTATCGCGATTACACTACAGATTTTGCACTGTGAAATGGATTTGTGTCTACTGACTGAAGCGAATTCGAAACATATTTCAGAGAGCAACGACTCAAAAAACGCAAGTTCACTGTGCAATCTCCTAATTGCACAGCTGAAGTTTTACATTAATTTTATCGTATTTAGGGAGATATTGTGTCATGCCCATCCTTTTTTTTTTTGACTTTGCCGTTAACACTTTCAAATTTCTCGCTACGCCACAGTTTAGGTAATTACAGTACACAACTTCCCACTGAAAAAATACTTTTACGTAAAAACATTTCTTTTATCAAAAGACATTTAACATTCTGCATTTGATTTTGAATGTGCCGAGATATGGTCGAGGTCAATTCCCAAAGAATGCGACCTAATTACAGCAAAAACTGATTGAACATGTCGCAACTGGTTGAACAAAAACCAATGCAATAAGTCATAAAATGACACAACACCCAGCAACAAAACAAGTTATGTAAACAAACTAAGGGCAATCGAGACCAAACAATCGTTACAATCATAATTAAACAATAGGAATCGTGTACAAGTACGCGAAAACATAATTAAAGCAAAGTAAATAAACTGGAAACAAAATTCAAAGAACAATATTTGTTGATACTTGATTATTAATCTTTATAATCTGAATATTGAATCAAAACAAACATGCCTACAAAATTTGAGTCATTCCTAAAACAAGCGAATGTCATTCAGGTTTAAAGAGTTACTCAATAATCACAAGACTTTCGCTGTTGCAACATGATTAATGAAGCGATGGATTGATGTACTTAAACAATATTATCTTTGTCAATTAGTCCAGTTATAATTGAAGGACACCAAAACAGTTTACACTCATTGGGTAAAAAATACGGTACAAGATTCTCATGAACCTACCAGCCCCAGAGTAAACAAGAGATACAGTGTAGCCTCAGCTATCAACAATTTTCTCATTGTTTATGCAGAGGTTTGTGACCTAGTCATGAACAACAAATCCATAATACTTGCGGCATACAGGATGACGCGTAACGAGCGGGGTCCACCTCCGTATCTTAGGGCCTATGCAAAACAGCTCCGAAGAAATGTCGCAACGGTGGCGAGATGTTGGTGACACTATCTGATTTGACCGGCCCAGGAATCGTACCAGCGACCTCTCACACCGATAACAATGTTCTTAATTACCACGCCTTTACTACGGTTGGCTGCGTCAAACTGTACAAAAATGTCTTAACCAGTTGTGCCATTTTCGCCCTTTCCGTCAGAAGTATCACGGCAACGTCGTAGGCAAATTAAACTTATCATCAATAAAAGTGAACTTAACAAAATATGAACCCAAGACATGAGATTGCTATCTCCTCACAATTACTTGTGAAGGAAAAGTTTGTTTCGAAAAATAAATAAAAATGAAGCTAAAATTTTATTGCAGTCTGTGAGCCAAACCAAGTTTTTAATAAAGAACCGCATGAAGAACGATCGACGATTTCTCAAAATACTAACGATGGGTCAAAGAATGATGAGTAATAATTGTAAACAGAAATGGCGATTGTTTACTTGATAATTGAGGAGGAGCCAGTTGCACAATGACTTGTGATAAGTTGAACAGTATGCTAAAGTGGCAACGCGAATATTGATGTTGAAGTGCTCTATGTGACCAATGATCTACATAAGCTATACATTACTATCCTACTAGCTGCCATTCTTCAAGTTAATGGTATCATTTTCTGTGCTACATCGGTAGCGCATGCTGATACCTTTGTTTAGAACAACTATAGCGCTGGTATTCATGATCAAATGCACTAATATGATTGATTAAACCGCACTAGTTTCATTCAACCAAATTTCTTGCACATTTTGGTTAGTGGACATTTCCAGGCCGGTCAAATCGAATACAGTGTCGGCAACGGCTCGCCACCGCTGCGATGTTTCTTCGGAGCTGTATTGCCAGGCGCTAAGCCGCAGATCGGCCTCATCACTCGCAACACGCTTCATCGTAATACAGCGAATGTAATAGAGATTCAAATTTATTTTCTTTTAAATCTTAAAAAGCAACTGCTTTGGAAGTAACTGGTAGAATTAAGAAGTTAACACGAAAATTCAGGAATATGCTTTGAGTTTAAAGAGTTCAACACAGCGGCATGGCTAACAACAATTTTGTAGGAAAAAGTTCGCTCAGCAACAACAGCTGAACATATCAAAGACTGTAAATTTTAGTGCAAAATTTTACGCAGAATGAACTAACATTATGAAGCGAAAAAACATCCGAGTCGAAGCGCACGATTTTCCGCAAGGTAGACTATTATAATGACGTCATAATTTTTTAAGCCCAGGAAGCCTTGTTCACACGTTTATCCACCTTGCACAGATGTTACCTCGACACACTCAACCGATCGAAAAAAATCGAAAGATCAAGGAGTGATTATTGCTAAGACAACAGTTTCATTCGTTAGTAACACTTCTTTCACACGACACCCATAAAAAGCATAAAGTTTAACGGAATTTGTGTTTCCGTGAGAACGCAGTAATGCATCGAAAATGCAGAGATTATGCCAGCAAAAATAGGCCAAACTTAAAGGTGCATATCTTTGAAAATTTTTTTCGGTTTGAAAGGCAAAACTTTTCCCAGCTAACCAAAGTTTGGAAAATTTAGAAACGAAGCATAGCCACGCCAAGTATTCATTTCGAAAATTATTCTAACGATTCCTTGGAAAAAATTCCGCTAAAAAAATTCTTCCATATTTTACAAACAAGTAACAACGAAAAAGGAAATTCACAGAAGATAACTCAAGAAAGCTTTCGACATATCTTTAGACCTGAATACGGTTTTCTAATAGTGTAATTGCTTTGGTTGACAAAACTCGTCTATGGGATAAAGGCGTCAAACGGGGAAGCTGTGAATACCCATTTTAAAGTAATTGGTTTGACCCGAATCGGAATCAAGTCACAGTCTACAGCACCAGAAGCAGACGCTACATGCACTCGTTCTTTGAGTGAGTATCAAAGAGGTCAGAGAAGGCAAAGCTACGGCAGTACATTAAACTTAGATTGACGAATCGAGTTATCGAACGTTTCATCAGCTAATGATTGCAAAATTTCGATACAAGCAACATCTTAACGAAATTCGAAAAGGAGATTTAAAAAAATCAAAATCAAAGCTTCACTATACTCCCGGGATTACGCCGAAGCGTGTAAGGAGTGGCGGCTTAGCGCCTGGGCAATACAGCTCCGAAGAAACGTCGCAGCGGTGGCGAGCCATTGGCGACACAGTGTTGGATTCGACCGAACCGAAAATTGAACTCATGAGCTCACGCACACCGGCAGCGACGGCCTTAGCCACTGCACCAATCCGCCGGAACTAACACGATGCTCGATCGGCACAAAGATGAATATAAGATAGTAGCATTATCAATCAGACAATTGAGCACATGAGGAAAGTTAAGGACACAGCAAAAAATGGTTTCATGCTGTGGTTCTGACAATGGTGGTACAGAGAGACGTCGAATATACCGTGTTTGTTTTTGCCGTCATCACAGTACAACAGTTGGAATGTTCTACCAAGAAAAACGTTGCCAAAAATAATTTTACAGCTGGATAAAATGGAATATGATTTGATTAAAAATTAAATCAGACCTAAGAATACTCATTTGCATAAAAGCTAAGCTTTTAGTTTTTGAAGTGCAAAATGGAAAGCTATTTTTAATCAATTTTTTAAAGTTGAGTCTTTGCCTTTGTTACCAAGTGCAAATATTTTGGATAGGTGCAAAAACCAGGCCAGAATTTTCGTGATGTGAATGTGAATGCGAAGTTTAATTAGAAAGAGTAAATTTTGTTACGATTAGCGTCATCATGAACTGACTGCGCAGACGTATTTGGTGAACGTCAATATGCATGAAGTCACGCAGCAGCACACGTCCATTTGAAACGACGTGAGACGTCACCTAAAAAATATGCCCAAATGCAGCAGTATGGACGAAGAGAGACTGCAAGAAAGCCGCACGAAGAAAAATCGTGCAAGGACGCAGTACTGGTGCAAAACTGCAAACAATCCTGTAAGATAGTGACAGGGACAGTGATTGTAGCAGCACGCGTGCAAAACAGGAGTCTATGTGAATCATAAGCGTTTCTTGTCTGAAACACGTAACGGAAATACGGATATCGCTATTCAACAAAGTACGCAAAATATTTTATCAGCGCATAATTGCGTTTATTACAAACAATACAATCTGGAACTTTCGAAATCAATTAACGCTTAAATGAATTTCGTCATTTGTCGCACTTCGAACATTACACAGAAGTACGTTGCGCTTAGTGCAAAAAAATCTCATGTGCAAGAACAGATTTTTGTGACCTATATTTTGCTCAAAATATGCACGGATTTTAAAATATTTAACCTGGTTACGTCCAACTTCGCTGAAAATCAGCAAAAGAT
The DNA here is from genome assembly GCA_964006365.1 of Trididemnum miniatum. Lineage (NCBI taxonomy): Eukaryota > Metazoa > Chordata > Ascidiacea > Aplousobranchia > Didemnidae > Trididemnum > Trididemnum miniatum. Next base: position 2,853,250 of record OZ023244.1, read on the forward strand.
TTATCTGAAAAAGACAAAATCTTGCTCAATACTTTGAAATGCTTTTGAACGTCGAAGAAACACATAATATGCGTCCAATTTGCTTTTGTTATTCTGTACTATTTCCTCAAAACAGAAAAATTTTCCCAGAAAACATAGCGCAATCAGTAACTTGTGACATCAAATTCTAGGAAATTTGTTTCACTAAGGATCAAACACGTAGATGCGGCCGAGATTCGAACTCGAAACCGAAGAATCAATGCAGACTTGACCTCTTTCTGCTGCATTACACCAAGCACAAAAGATCACAAAAAGAACAACCTACAAGGCCAAAGTCGTGGCTGCAATGCTCAATAGTAATTGATAAATCAGCTTGAATAGAAAGCAACAGCAATAAAATTATGAAATTAAGACACAACTTTGATGCAATTTTAACACTAAGAAATCACTGAATGTCAGAGCCATTATCTATAGAAGCAACAGGAGGGTTGGAAAAAACTGCATGAACATTTTTTGATTAAGCATGAAACTTAAGTATGTTGTGTGTATAAGTTAACTGTAGAGCTTTACCATCAGTGAGTATTTGAGCTAAACACAAAATTGATCAACAACTGAACTCATTTTTTAAGCACTGAACACGATATTCAGCAGAGTGTATGAGGAAGACTGCGAAGTAAACTTGCGCTTGACCGAGCAGCCACTGACGAGTGACGATGCATTTAAAACTATTCCAGCCATGAATTCAACCCGTCACTGAGGATCTGTCATACACGGACGGTGCGGCAACGCTATGTCGCTGATAATAATAATTTGGTGTGTAAGTTTTTTGGACCATTTAATCCCAATGAAATTACTTTCGCAAATAAACAATTTTATTGCATTCTCCGCAATCCAGTGGGTTTTTTGACATGTTATTTCTTCAATTTTTACACAATGTAATCACGAAAACGAGCGAGTTGAGCGATGCTAAATCTGTTATAATAGTAGCGTACTTTTGATTGCACGAAGCTTCATGATCAAACAATTAAAAGTGAAACAAAACCATTTGAATACTCTAGGTCATTTTGCGACAGCTTAAAATTGGAAGCTCCATAAACGTTCCTCCTCGTTCTATATTTCCACGCTACTAACATTGACGAAGGGCATTGAAAGCCCAGTCCAGTGCAATATAATTGGAGCTGTTAAATTTTTTTCTTGAAATTGCGTCTGATTTGTTTCTTAAGACATACTGCATATACTCGTTTCACCGCCCGATCTTGATTAAGGGCCCGTTTGAATAGCCGCCCGTGTAAACAGAACATAAAAATAAATAAGGGCCCGTGCTTAGAAACTCGCCTGATGTAAGAGCTGATAAACTGCGAGAATAAATTGACATGGAAAAAGGATTAATGTCGTGAAATATTTGTCTTCAACGATAACTTTTGTGCATAATTTTACTTAGAAAATAACAAGGGCCCGTGCTTGAATAAGGACCCGAGCTACAAAACGAGTAAATACCGTAATCTTTTTCGGGAAAATTCGTCATTAAAACTAATCACGGATTTCGCAAATTGAGGTTTCTTTTCTCATTGACATTTAGTTAAATCAACTAGCATGTACGCTAGATAAGTTACAGGTAACGCAAGTGATCTCACAAAAGACCTTTTCATGAGCTACTATTTGGATAATTATTCTTAAAGAATACTTGAAAAGGCATGCCAATTCAGAAACATGCATAGCACAACAGCGTAGCTGCACACTTTACACTATATTTTTCACACTGCCCCATTTAGATTGAAATGCCAAACAAAAAATCCAAGGAGTTTGAGCCAGTTTTGAAGTGTTCAAGGGATTTTCACTCTTGCATTCATAACGAATACAAACCTACATTTAATGAAATAGTGTTTAATAAGTTAAGTGACCTTTAGCACAGAACTGGTAAAACAGAAAATTTTCTACGGGAAGGTTTAAGATTAAATGTCTCCGGAAGTTTACTCCACTCGTAGGTGAAAGGAAAGATAGAAAATGCAAAATCCAGTAATTAGTCCAGTCAAAAAACAAATCAATAATTAAAGTGAAAGCAGACATTGCTCAGTGACCTCGACATAACCGTGGCATAAAGACTGAAATGCTTCAACCGACCAATTGCTAGACATGTTCATGCAATCAGCAATAATCCAGGTAGGTTGTACCAGGAATGATCAACCGTCTGGGATATACAGTACTCAAGCGAAGTGGCAATCCAATCAACGCGTGACTTTCTTTTCGAGATTGACACAATCCTGCAGAAGCGTAGCCAGGGGGGCATAGGGGGCAATTTCTCCCCCGCAATATTTCAAGTACCAGTGTTCATACAGGCATTTACATCGCATTATCCCCGTACGGGAGAAGACCTTTTTTTGTAGATATTAACTAAAGACGTTATCTTGAGATCAACCACGAAAAAATTAATTTACCTGTAGTAATTTTGCCCTTACCCGAGGAAATTGCGGCTGCCTTATCCACTGCCATCCTGAACTTTGTTAATGCAAGCAATCAAATTGTGCGCTGTCTATCCCAGTGTTTACTCTAAACCAGTCAAAAGCAATACGTGCGCCATGCATTAGCTCTCCGTGCTCGTCTAGCATCACTGTCCACCAATCAAATTTTACTTTGGTTAAAATCACTTTAACAATCATTAAAAATGATGCAGGTACCAAACAAAAAAGCGCTCGAATATTAAATAGCATAAACAAACTGGGCCAAGCCATGCATAACTGCAGCTAAGGATCAATGATTAATATTACCGAATTTGAGGAGTAGACTCGGCGACAGCGTCATCTTATTGCGAGAACTCTCATGGTCTTTCGCTCCTGCTCGTTGTGCTTTTACTTTGTTTTATAAGCATCCGTGTGTCGCGAGCTTACTTTTCAGCCGACAATAAAAGCACATCTATTAAGGAAAAAGAGTTCATTACACATCGAACTCGCGGCTATTGACCCAATAGGCCGATGTTCCAATATTAAGCAAGCGGTCAACGTTAACGGGAAAAATTACAATGATGAAAGTCTTCCATCTTGCGGTTCATTCACGTTCTGTGAATGTAACTTTTCTAAACTCAAACAAGTCTTTAGCCATCGAAATAAGATATATCACGTAGCCATAAAACTATACGTGACAAAAAAGAGACGGCTTTTTTGGCATAAAAATCATACGTAATAACACATTTTTATTGACGCAAAAATATTCACCATAAACTTAGTAATTGTCCATTACGCATGCCGTCCCCCGTGCAAAAGATTTAATCTAGTTGATACAATTAAGCATTAAAGCTAGCCATGCACCACCTCCAAGAAATAAGTGTTTGCAAGTACCGACTGCACAAATGCACGAACCTAAGACGTAAATAAACTGAAAATCCTACCAACCATTCTACCAACTATTCAACAGTATACAGAACTGAACACAAATGACCAAAATATATTTTGGCAAAATCATTGCAAAGGACATCCATGCTTTGCTGATACCGCAGTATACACATGTGTATCAGAAAAGTCAGTATAGACTATAACGCAAGTTCGCGAATCATGGTTGATGGATATTTCAGAAAGTTTAATAACGAATAAAAACAGCCAAGCAAATATGAAACATATTCAAATAATGCAGAGGTGTTTCGGTTAAACTTAGAATACATTAACCATTGTCAATCTCATACAAAATCAATTTCCGTTTATTATTCAAACTCTACTCAAACAAGATTGACAATGGATAATGTACAGTATTTTAACCAAAACGTTTCTGCATTATTTGAATATGTTTCATTATTGCTTGGCTATAATGGGCGGTGAGAATTTGCAGCTATAAATCTAAAAGAGTGCTTTGAATTTTGCAAAGACGATATTGAACGCTACGTTCTCTAATTGTTGCTACTGAAGTGAAAAAGTTGAAAATTAGCAGTGAGATCTTAGCCTCCTGTAAGTTTTTTTTACTATTAAAATAACAAAAAGAAATTCCTCAACTGCAAATTTGCTTTTGCATCAATACTGAGAGCTGACTACCTTTGTATTTAGAAATCGGTATTAGAAAATTGCGTATGAATGAGTGCTTTTCAATCGTGGTTCCGAACCCTAGGGTTTCGCCCGTACGGTCCAGAAGTTCCGCAAGTTTACAATTTAAAACTGGGTTCAAATAAATTAAGATCAAGTAATTGTAGAAGGGTTCCTCGAGTCTCTGGAATATTTCATTGTGGCTCCGCTATGCCAGAAAGATTGAATATCACTGATATAGACCAATGCGGTTTTCAGGCGTCGAGCAGAAACATCTGAGATGAAATTCAAGCGTTGCAGTAAAACTGATTTCGGCAAAATCTTCAAAAAAATCTTTTCCGAGCGATAGCCAGCATATTTCTTAACTTGACATAGAGGTTAGACGTGATTAAATCCAACGGCGTTTACGACCAGCCACATGTTTTCTCATGCTCGTACGCTATCAACAATGAGATAAGGGCAACAACATGTGGTAAGAATGTTAAACAACAACAATCAGCAGTTTGTGAAGGTAGCCGTGAGAAAAGTTTTCTTTAGCAAATAGTTTCAAAGCCCTCGAACCCTCCCCAGATTACAAGCATGTATTTTGTAAGTTGCAAATGTTTTCCAAAATCGCTTTCAGGGAAACAATCAACAATATTTCTGGAACATGTCAATATTAACAAACTCCCGTCTGCCCGGTTGAAATTCGCACAAGTAAACAACAAAACGTGTTTACTCCCACATTAACACAAATAAGCAATTGTATCATCTCGTATCGAGAGACAGCAAGAGGGTGGGCGGGGTTGAGAAATAGCCTAGTTACATAATGACAAGAACTCCCGTGAAGTTTTGTCACCAAAACATAGTAAATATATTATACTAAGTTGACTCTGCGCGTTAGCATATCGCTTCAGTTACATTGTAAACCGTATTTGCAAGTTCAAAAAGACCTACGCAGCCTCCTTGATGTCTGTCAGTTTGATTATACTCGGGTTAATATCGGCCGATTGGCACAGTGTTTAAGACATCGCTGTCGATGCGGGAGGTGAAGGTTTGGATCTCGATCCCCGGACCGGTCAAATAGGACAAAATGTTGTCAACGGCTCGCCATCGCCGCGATATTTCTTCGGAGCTGTGTTGCCCAGACACTAAGCCGCTGAGATTGGCCCAGACCCTTGTTATACACTTTGGCGAAATAAGCAGTTGTATCATATACTTATAACCCTAAAAAATTTCTTGAAGTATCAAAAAGCCATCAAGTTTGTTGTAAAACTTGAATTGTTGTTGGTATTTTCAACAATAAACTGTCTCAAAAATATGCACACATCTTTGAAGAGCGTTATGAAAATTTTAGCAATTAATTCATTGCATATCCCAATAAGGCAATAACCATCAATATGCAAACACATAATTGTCAATCGGGCTGGGGCTTTTCGGGTCGGGTTCGGGTTTTGAAAAATGTTTGGACTTCAATCGTGCCGGACGCCGAAGCAAAATCGAGATTTTCGGTGAGTGATAGGACTTTTGTGATTGCCGGAATAAAGCAGATAACCCACCGGGTATAAATATTGGTGTTCGTAACTGGTGTGACTGTGGATAGGTAAAACTCATTTTCTTTTTCACAAAAATTTCTTCAAAATTTAAAGTAATGTTTTTGATTTCGGGTTTAAATCGGGCTCAAACTGGCTGCTAAATTAGGATTCGCGCTAGAAAAATCGGGTCGGGTGGGCTCAACATTTTCGGCTCGTTGACAACTCTGTGCAGACACATCAATTGACAAATCAGATAATCAAAAAAAAATCAAAGATCTAGTGGCATAATCTGCTTGTCTTGTAAAATGAACCCTCACTTCAGCGGCTAGCCAGAAATCAAAATTGCAATTTCAAGTGTTTAAGAAAGACTCATTGAGGCATATTATCCTTTGTAAGCTTATTCATTTTATCCAACATTTAAGATTTTCCACGATTTGGCTCAAATCATTTTTACGAGAGTTTTTTTAACTTTTAATAGCTCAGTCTTCTATTTTTAGCTTCAGTCCAAGATTTGCAGCAACATGCAGTGCACTTACCGCTAAGAAAGATAATAATTACCCTTTCAACATGTCCAGTCTGGAACCACTTAAACTCGGCATGTGGAGTTGTGGACTGGGTAAATGCATAACATTCTACACTTTTCTTAGCCTCAAGAAGATTTTTTAAAGTTTTTTTTTTTTCATATACGTTGTAGGTCAACATTGTTTAACAAAAGAATAACCCAGCAGAAGATCACTAAAAATTGCTTTTAACTTTCATTATCACAAGCAAGGTTTGACGTGTATCGTCGTGTCGCTTCTTCATTCGACATGCTGCTATTTGCGCTTTCGATATCTTAGGCAGAAGTAGGTAGTAGCGCGCTACATTTTTAGTAGCGGTAGCGTCGCTCCTTTTGAAGATTAGTAGCGTGTAGCGGTAGCGTCGCTACTTTTAAAGAAGCATAGCGGTAGTGTCGCTACTTTGTAAAACGTGTGTATGCCGCTACCGCTACTTAAATTGGCCTGTAGGATTTTATGAATTAAGGAAAGCAGTGGTTTTAAATTTCTCACACATATTTTAGGTTAGGAACAGCTACATCTGTTTGTAAAACGACTTAAGCTCTCCACTACGTTTAAGCAGCTTCGTCTCAGTTCAAAATAACTTGAATAGACTTACCGTAGCGCTAGAATGTTGAGAAGTAGTAACGAACTTTGACGAGTCGGACAGTTTTTTCCAAAATGCTTTTCAAACAAAAGCTTGAAACCGACTCGACTTCTTTATCTGCATTAAACGGATGTAGATTTGAGTACAAGTTATTGTCATTTTTCATATTACTTACAAAAAATCTAATGAGCATATAGGCTATGCTAACAATTATTAGGTCTGCACTTGCTCGTAGACTATTTATCGTGTTTATGTCTCTCTTTGTGATTGAGGCAGTTGAAACTACCACATTTCTATTACTACCCCAAACTGGCGACATTGATCAGTCGACCGAAAAGCCTACTGTTATGTTTTTTGTTCAGAAGTAGCGGTAGCGAGTACGGTAGCGCCGCTACCTTTTTTATCAAGAAGCGGTATCGCGCTACAAATCTAGTAGAGTAGCGATAGCGTCGCTACTATTTTGGACGAGTAGCGGTAGCGTCGCTACTTTCGTAGTGGCGGGTGCCCACCTCTGATCTCAGGCTATGGATAAAAAATATCTACCACTCTTACGAGCCTACGCTGCAAATGCGAACCGTTACTAACGATTCCTTTCTATAATTTTCAAGGCTATTATAACGCTTTTCCGGAAATTGCAACCGAGCAAATTAACGCTCTAAAAATGGAAAGACCGATGAACATTCTAAAGGCAGCTAAGAACTATTGTTAAGGCTTCAACATCTCGTAAATATTGAAATGGGTGCGACCTTTGGCATTTTAATGGCTGTTTGGATTTCATTATGTAACCTGACGCGCATTTCAACAGCAATAATCACAAAAATCAGTATGCAAATTCGAAAAGTAACAAAAAACTCCTTTTATATTTATAGTTACCGGTACTTAAAAATGAAGCATTTTCAAAGTGCTTTTCAAAATTTAATAATAGCTGGTTTTGCAATGCGACGTCAACCATCGGGGCGTAAAAACTTTTTTATGTACAGTAAACTTTTACCGCAAAGCGCGGTAATTTCGGAAGGAAGCCATACTAATTTTTTTTGCTATACCGGTATCCATTCTCACCATCCTATTATCATCTCATACTTCAGGCTAGTTGACATACTACACAGTTTATTTTAGCAGGCAGGGACGTTGCCAAAAAGAGCATTGGGGGCAAAAAAAGCAATTGTCCCCACCCAGAAATTTCTTAAAAACCAGCATTGATACAGACAATGTCCGTATTATGCACACATTTTGAAGAGCCATCAGTTTGCTTCCAAAACGTCTTCAAAAGTCAAGCCAGCGGCGCAAAAAAAAACTGTCCCCTAACGCAGTGGTTTTCAACTTGGGATCCGCGAATGATTTTAAGGGGGGCTGCAAGGGCTAAAAGGTCCGTAAGGGGTTCACAGTACAGGTGTTTATTAAATGATTTTTAATGTATTTTAAAAAATTTTCTTTTTGTAAACGGTATAAGAATAGACCTTTCTTAGCTCCTCGGTTCCCACCAATATTTTCAGAGGAAAACAGGACATTTGAGGGCGTGAAGACTTTTTTTGCTCTTCACTTGATTTTAGGTGGAAAATTGGACGTCTGCAGACGTGGCGACTTTTTTTGCTCTTCACTTGATTTTGGGCAGAAAATTGGACGTCTGCAGACGTGATGACCTTCAAGGAAACCTGTCCTCCTTTTGCGCAGTGAAAGTATCGTAACCCTACTAGTGTAGCTACGAAGTAACACAGACGTTGCAATGCAGTACCGGCACTCTAAACATCGTGTCTATTTGCGTTGATTTGTGTGGGGTCCGCAACAACAAATTGCTTAACTTAGGGGCAGGCGACTTGAAAAAGGTTGAAAACCACTGCCTCAACGAAATCTTTTAAAAAATCAAAAAAAGCGTACTTTAGTAAATATGATTAGATACTGGTACTCGAAAATACAGGGGTCTGTGGGGCAGAGCCCCCCAGCCTTTGAAACAGTTAGCCTACCTAAAATCTTTGCCCCTATCCTGAAATTTTCAACTGGCTAGTGGCTACGACATGCACACCGATATGTTTCATCGGGGATTTAATTATCATTAAGCTGCCAGCAATTTTCATTAGCCTATATCAGTGCTACTCAAACGCCGGTACGCGTACCAGTGCCGGTGCGCAAGCACTTGGCTGCCGGTGCGCGGTCAATTAGGAGAAATTGTAAATTGAGTATAATTATTTTTAGGCAACGATAATGATCAATCTGCTTTCCCAGGTATAGACTATTTGGTGGGCCGCTACTATGACGTATCAGTTACGTCAAAAGAAATCTTATTTCGTATTTTTTATGCACTATTTCAACAAAGTATCGCAACGTTCGATGCGAGATGATCATCCTTTTCGTGTGTTTGTGCTGTGTCCACTCCACGTGCTTGACTATACCTGCTGCGTCCAGTAACGAGTAGAAAAGTGAGAAGCTCAATTGATCGGCCACACTCTGACTTCAAAACATCAGATGATTGTAGAGAGTTGAGCATATTTTTACTATCAATTAAATTATTGGATCTATCTGCTGACGAAGGTTTGCAACACTTTTTTGAATCAAACTTTCTTGCAAGTTTCTGTATCAAAATATAAGCAGGATATCGATAACTGAGTGGCATGGCTATTAAAACACTGCTTCCATTTCCTTCCACATTTCTACAGTATGTGAAGCCGGCTTTTCTTCCATAAGCTGTTTAAAGGGAAAACACAGAAACGCGTTGGATATCCAATTTTCCATGCTCCTCTTCGAGTACAGTAGCATTGTCTTCCTTTGAACTGCAATTGGACTAGTTGGTTGCAAATAAGCAGGCGCACACTAATTCGCATCAGAATTCAAAAGACAATTAATAAAAGTGTTTGCGACTTGCTTTTACTGTGTATTTGTTACAAAAGTAACAATGACTTTGTTTTTTTTTTTTTCGTATATTGACCGGTACGCCAAATGAGGGAAGGTGCTCAGCCGGTGCACGGCATAAAAAAGTTAGAGTAGCACTGGCCTATATTATAACGACAAGGCAAGATACATGGAATGCATAGTTTTCAATTTTAATGTGTTTCGCCAGATTGGACCTGAATCAGATGGCCGAGTGGTATAGAGAGAGAGACCGACTAGATGGCCGAGTGGTAAGAGCGTCTGCTGCAGGATCAGTAGACTTGGGGTTCGATTCCGAGTCGGGTCAACCCAATGACTTTAAAATTGGCATTCACAGCTTCCCTGCTTGACGTTCAGCATTTAAGGGACAGTGTGGAGAAAGCCGACAAGTTTACTTGTTGTGCCGTTGGGAAAGCACTTAACGGAATTCCCCCATCTTAGTGTGGTAGACAGATGGCCGGCAACTCCTAAGCGAGCTCGTACAGCGCTTCGTCGCTATCTCGTGATAGGAGAATAAATATGTCAATAATAATAATAAACATTTGAAAAGGGCAGTTAATATTAAGTCTGAGTCTGCTTACAACACAAGAATACTGGTCAATTGGTTATACAGTCTAGCAGGGACGTAACTAGCGGTACCGAGCGTGATGGGGCGCAAGGCCTTTTTTTAAAGGACGCCTTGACTCGGGGCCACATTTCCAGAAACTTGCACCAGGCACTAACAAAGTTTGGCACGCCCTCGCCTCTTATTGCAGCAGAAAAATGAGACCCGTGCATGTTGTTTGCAGCCAAGCCCTACCAGACGAAGTTACCACCCACTGTCCAGTCAACAAGTCAATGCGTTTTTGCCAAGCTGTTGTGAGAATAGGTGACACTGGAAATATCTACCGGTATGATCGATTCCTCGAATGATATCCACCGGTCAAATACAACAAACTGTCAAACTGTAGCCTAAATTGATGACTTTATTTAAAAAAAAAAAGAAATCTTACCTTACCTGCTAATTCCTTCAAACTTGTATCTTCGAAAAAACTCCACTTTCTGCCTCAATGTTAAAGTTTTTTTGAGAATTCTCTCTGTTTTCTAGTACAAATCAAGTAGGCCTACGAATATGCAACCTTTCGCCTCCAAACGCAACAACGCCGTGCGAAACTGCTGAAAAATATTTGGCTTCGTTAAAATTTTTGACATCCCTCTGCGCTGCCATCGGGCCTAAGCTAACAACAGCAAAATAAACAAACTTGCAAAATTTGTTGAGAACAGGTTGTCCAGCACAAACAGTCTTCAGTTCTATATACGCTTTTAAGCGCGAACTTAAAAGTAAACATACCCACAAGTTTTTGATTGCTAGTACGGTAAAACCCGCGCAAATTGCTTCCACAAAAACGTTTTTTTTTGCTGATTTTGTAAAGATTGAGTATTACTCTTGATTGTTTCGTCATAATCTTGCTTGTGACCAAATAAATTTAGTAACTTCAAAAAATCCGAAATTTTGGAGATTTCGATGGCAAAATTTGCCTAGCTATCGCACTTAGCTAGGCTATGTAATATGTGTGTATAGGTGAATGAAAAAATTAGTTTTATCTTCGCAAGTTCGCAGTAATGGTTTTGAAAAACTGTTGAGTAGTTGTCACCGGAGAAGGACATTGTAGCTTCTGGCATCACTTTCACGACAAATAAATAGATAAATATTTTATTCAGCATAAGAGATCATATAGCACAATATAGCCTACTGTAGGGTCACCATATTTCCACTGCGCAAAAGGAGGACAGGTTCTCTGAGGGTCATAGTTCTTTGAGTGATACCCCAAATTTTGGATAATAAGTCGAAATTTATTTTGATACCTCAAACCGCTCCTTAAATATGGACATTATGCGCAATCAGTGTGGCCCCACGATTTAACAATGGAGAAGAACATTGCTGGAAGCGAAGCCCCAGCCGCCGTTGGCAAGGGGAGTTTGGGGACGGAGCCTCCAGCCGCCAACGGATTTTTACGGTTTTCACATAAAAAACTCGTTTTAGCACACTTCCTTGTCGAAAAAAAACTCAGCGATACCTGCAGTGAATGCAGTCACTATTATAGTGTCAGACAATACGAAAATATTTTAGTAGTACACGCCTAAAAGCAGAAGCAGGGCTAAAATAAATGAAAGGAGGCTGCAATCATTATTAGTTTTGACACATATGATGGGATGACGTGCACAGGTGTGTTCTAGGCTATGATCTTTAACAACGCATGCAAAATGTTTTCTAAAGTCTAACTCCAATCAAGAAACTGACTTTACTTCTGAGTCGAAGCGATTGATTGAAGCAAAAATGTAAAAAGTAACACATCTCAGAAAGGGGGGCCCGGACCCCCATGGCACGACGCCACTGTCCGCAGGCCGTAGTTTGCACTAAAGCTTCCCAAAATCTTTCGTGGAAGAATGATTTGACATGTTTTCACTGTTATAATGCCAAAAAGGAGGACATTTGGGCATTTTTTGGAGTCCTCGGAGGACAAATTTTTTTCGTCAAAAAGGAGGACGTGTCCTCCAAAAGGAGGACGTATGGTAAGCCTAGCCTACTATAACATCAACTCAACAGATGAAAAATACTCTACGCAATATCTTTGGCCGTAGAATGCAGCGAAGGAGCCAAGCTAATCGCATCAAAACTGCACCCACATTACCTATATACATTCGTAAGTTATTTGTTCAACTTCCGCCCCTGTTGTTGCGTCTGTGGATAAGATAAAATCATATTTTTAACCAATGTTTTTGTTATATATTGTGCTTGTTTTTTTGAGGTATGTAAAAGCTTGCAGACATCAATCAATCAATTTTCTGGACCCGCTTATCCTTGGGGGGTCGCGGGGGCAGCAGCTCAAGTTGGAGCCTCCAAGCATCTCGATCCTCTGCAACAAAGGATAGATGCTCTGCTGGGATGCCAAAGCGAGACCAACTAAGATCTTCTACGTAATCTCGCCATCGAATTCTGGGACGGCCTCTAGGCCTTCGACCAATTGGTGTTGAACAGAGCAGTTTTTTGGCTGTTCTTTCCTGGGACATTCGTGTCACATGTCCATTTCAACGCAGTTGCGATCTTTCTAGTCGGAGAAGCAGCGATTCGATGTTTAGAGATTCACGAATATCTGCACTTTTAACCTTGTCGCTTGCAGACATTGTCTATCAAATGATTCTTCAAGCCTTGATCAAAATATGGAATGAAACAGCAAAATTGAAAAAAGATGGTATTGATGTATAACTCTGTAAAACTAAAATATTTTATGTCAAAAAGTAATGCTGATGGTTTACGCGATCCCGGAAGGATGAGCGAGCGGGTCAAAAAAAGTAAATATATGACGATGAAAAAACGAGAAAGTAAAAGGTACCGGTACTAGAATCAGGGTTGGGAATCGATACCCAAAAATGTAAAGAAATGATCGATATTCCATAGTTCACCAAAATGTAAAGAAATAATCGATTTCGATGCTAGTTTAAAATAGAGAAGAATAAAGAATATCGTAATCGATATTCGATATTACACTGAGCATTTAGCGGTGTACGCCAAGCATTTTTTGTGATTCATGCGGTAACTTACAGACTAACTGCGCACATACTATAGTAAGGCCTATATGCGAGGCAACTTTGTTGTTAAAAGTCTTTTTTTTTTTGGTGTTTTTTTTGGCACATAAAAGAATTTAGCAGCAGAAACAAGGTAATGGCATACCGTAGCGACGATTATTCTAAATTTACTAAAGTGAAATAAAGTAACCTGGACAAAAAGAATCGAATAAGGAATATCGAATAGTGCCGCAAAAAAAGTAAAGACAAGGCCATATTCGATACTCATTTACAAGAGTAAAGGCTCCAGTGAATTCGATGAACAAAAAGTAAAGAATATCGCAATCCCAACCCTGGCTGGAATAAGGATAACAGGTGCTTGAAGCACTCGTTGTTTAGGCTGTTCTCAAATGATGGCCCTTAACAAATATGAATTAATGAATGATCAAATGTTGCAGAGGAACATGCAAGACAAACAACATACGTTGTACATTTGACCCATCGCACTCACCGCCTGCGCCTTTACGATAGCTCGATTGCGCCACTAAGCGAAAGAGTGATAATGCAAAGTAATCGTCAGAGCGAAAGTAAAACCGCCAGCCACAAATAGCCTAATGTGCTAAAAAAGTTGATAAAATAAAAGAAAAGGAAGGTGAATTTTTCCATGATTTGATCAAACTGTTATATTTTTGAGCTATAACAAAATTTTTCCTTTTATTGCTTAGTAATTAACTCTTCAGGTTTGATTCCAGGTCCTAACAACTAAAAGTTTTCGCAGACAAATCAAAAGATTTTCACAGAAATTTATTTACAACATTAACAATTTCAACCAAAATTTTATCACCATTTTTAAATAAACCATCACCACAGGTACAACATCTTGACATCCATAATCAACGTATAAAAACAATGCATTACCATATTTAAATACAAAATCATAAAATGCAAAACCGACTTCATAATTTCATTAAAAAAATAAAGGAAGTTTATTAAAAAAACACTAGGAAAGTTTACGAGAGATCTTAAAGCATGTAATATTAAAGAAAACAAATTTATAAATATGCTTTACGATAACTTAAAACATAACAACAATATACATGACTAACATGCGTTTACAAAGCAAAAATAACAATGTAAAAAATACAGCGCATACATTTACAAGCAAAATCAAATCTTCATTACACTCGAGTCATCACGCCGAAGCATGTAACCAATTGTTGACGTCAAGGTGCGCAATGAAACATCAGCAAAAACATAAACACATACAAATGTCGTAAAAAGATCCACATCACACGTCATATGCAACAAAAAAGATTAATAGATATAAAAAAGGGTAGGGACATCTCCGCGGTTTAGGGCCTGGGCAGCACAGCTCTGAAGAAACGTGGCGAGACAATGTGTAAAACTTGACCGGCCCGGGAATCGAACGCGAGTAAAATTTTGCTTAACTAACTCAGTAGGCGAACGTAACATTCTTATGACGTCACAATTTCACCATTCTGCTGCAATAGTGGTTAGGTTTTGAGCCTCTGATTTGCTGAAACAAGGAAGTATCTAGGTCAGTTACCCCGAACTTCATGATAGTACCAATTGTCTTTTGTTGAAGTTAAACGAATTTGAAAGCTTCTGTTTCTGAAACAAAGACAAATCCTTACCGAGGTGTCGCACGCTAGCTTGACCTTACTAAGTCATTAAACAACATGTACACCGAGCTACGTCTGATTCTTAAATAGAGGGCAATTCTCCTACCAAAAGCTTTAAAAGTGCTGGTTGTTTCGCGAATAGGGTGCTGTGAAATCGTCAATTTGCCAAATGTATTACTGCGCAGCACCTCTGAGCGTACATTTAGGTCAGTGAGGGTAAAATGTGATTGCCCTTGGCAGTGAAGAGTGAGGAGAAAAGACAAATGTATTGTTAAAAGGGCTGAAAAACCAATATCAAATTCAAATCTGATCTTCATTACGCCTATACTCGCGACGTTACGCTGAAGCGTGTAACGGGTGGCGGGGCCCATCTCCACGACTGAGCACCTGGGGATTATGGGTGGCGGGGCCCATCTCCAGGTCTGAGCACCTGGGGGTTACAGCTCCGAAGGAATGTCGCAGAAGTGGCGAGCCTTTGGCGACACTGTGTCGATTTGAGCGGCCTGAGAATCAAACCTAAGACCTTCCGGCCGGTATTATGAAGAAAATTTTTGCGCACCGTCGCAAAACACAAATTTGCACCACGCTGCGCAGATAAGGCATCAGTAACAGCTAAAGTGTTCAGCATAACAATGCGTGGAATTTCATACGTTGTTAGGCGGCTGGTGGCACATAATTTGTCAAGTCATGACGTAGCCTATACACTACACCAGTGGTTCCCAACTGGGGGTACTCGTACCCCCAAGGGGTACGAGACTGAACATCAAGGGGTACGAAGATCCTTGATCCACCGTGCCATTAATTGTTAGATTTGTTAAATAATTAATTGCAAGATCAATTTAATCTAGACTCCTTAAAATTGCTAGACCCCTTAAAATAAGGAGTCTTTCTTAAAATTTTCCATTACCTAACTTAATTGCCACGTAATGCTTCGCAATATTTTGTATTTTTTGGCAACAATGGCAATTGTTTGAATTCTATTATTTATTTTCGAAATATAAAATTAAAATTTTTTGCAGCTTAGAAATCAGAGCTCAGGAGATAGTTTTGAGTTCAGCTGAAGGTCAGGAAGTGGCATAGGTTTTTAGTGGAAGTAGGCTTATTTCAATTTCAGTATTGCAGAATATCATCGGGCTTTGCCTGTCGGTTTGTATGCCTTTTCAGGGTGTGGCTTCGCTAATCTCTCAAAAACATACAGACTATAGGCCTACTGGGATAAATTTAGTATAAATTGGCAATGAGAATTTTTGACCTACCGTGATAATTATTTTTGGCTACAAATACAAAAATGGTCCTTGCCACCTAAAGTGATCCTCGAGCAAGATCGAAACCGGTCGTGGTAGCTCGGTTCAAATCCATGTCATTAAATCATTATTCATTTTGTGAAGCAATGTCCCAAGTGTTCTTTGTCCCGGACCTCACTACTGAATTTGATTTACGCTCACCAACCATGGTTAAAGCACTCTCGGTTTGAAAATCTCATGACTTTGACTCTTGTCTTAACCTTTATCGAAATATAATGTGTAGAATATATATTTTTACAATTTTAGATCAATTTCAATCAGCTAAATCTTTTAATCACTAAAATTTTATAAGCTTATTATGGCTAAATCTTCAGTAGCAAAGAAGAGAAAATGGAGGGAAGAGTACACACGTTTTGGCTTTACCATGACGAAAAGCAATGATGGAGATGAAAGACCGCAATGCATTCTTTGCAACGTTTTGTTTTGCAATGCAAATATGAAACCTTCAAGACTAAAAGAACATTTCAACAATAAGCATGGAGGTGTTAAGCCTGGTCAAGATTCGGAGTCACTAAAGATTAAAAGAGTTCGCTTCGATTCGAGTGGAACTCTTCCAAAGATGGGGTTCGTACCAGCAGATAAGCCACTGCTACTTGCCTCCTACAAAGTAGCATATGAAATTGCTAAAAACAAAAAACCGCACACAATTGCTGAAAATCTTATAAAACCGTGTGCTTTAGAAATGGCTGGTATAGTTTTAGGAAAAGAAGCAAAACAAAAATTACAGCAAGTACCTCTCTCTGACAATGTTATATCGAGCAGGATTTCAGACATGAGTGATGACATTCTGAAACAAGTAATTACGGACATAAAAAGCAGTCCAACAAAAATCTCCATGCAATTGGATGAATCTACAGATGTAGCAAAATGTTGTCAGCTCTTAGCTATTGTTAGATATGCAAAAGGTGAAACTGTTTGTGAGAACTTTCTGTTTTGCAAACCACTGCAAAAAACAACAACTGCACTCGATATCTGTAATATGGTGAAAGAATTTTTCTTCAAACATGAGTTAGATATGAGCTTGATTGGTTCTATCTGTACTGACGGTGCACCCGCCATGTTAGGTAATCGTTCCGGTTTTGCTGCTCTCTTGAAGCAAAAATTACCGACGCTAAAAGTTACGCACTGTATGATTCACAGACAAGCACTTGCCTCAAAACGTATGCCAAAAAGTTTGAAAGATGTTTTTGACACATGTGTTCGGATCGTCAATAATATCAGAAAAAATAACACGAGTCACAGAATTTTTCAGTCTTTCTGCGCCCAAATGGGAAATCAGCACGATACTCTGCTGTACCACACTGAGGTAAGGTGGTTATCTCGAGGCCGAGTGATGTCACGATTTTTTCAACTTCGAGAAACAATCAAGTTGTATTTACAACATCGAAATTCTAATCTGGCTGCCTCATCTGAAAGTGATGAGTTCGTTCAAAGCGTGGCTTATATTGCTGATGTCATGCATCATCTGAACGAGCTAAACCTGTCGCTTCAAGGGCAACAGATAAATGTAGTTACAGCTTGTGAAAAAGTTAAAGCTTTTAAGCTAAAATTATCCCTGTGGTCTCGAAGAATTGAAAATGGAAACCTTGCTAATTTTCCTTCTCTTGATGAAATTGCAAATAACTCTTTGCTGCAAAACGTCGAAAATGAAATTATTTCCCATTTAAGGATGCTGGTTGATTCTTTCGATGGTTACTTTTCTGCTGGTGAATTGAATTATTACCAGCATTGGATTATAAATCCATTTCTTTTTGATTTAACAAAAATGTCTGATGATGATAATTTGAAGGAGAACCTCATCGAAATGAAAAGCTGTCAAGAATTGAAATTGTTATTTGACAAATCAAAGTTAGAAGATTTTTGGTGTGCTGCTATGAAAGCCTTTCCAAGTCTTGCTATGGAAGCCATGACTGTGTTAATTCCCTTTTCAACAACTTATAACTGCGAAAGTAGCTTTTCAACCATGATGTATACGAAGAATAAGTACAGAAATCGTCTACAACTGGAAGATGATTTACGTGTTGCCACTAGTAAAATCGAACCATCATTTGAGCGAATTTTATCAATGAAACAACAACAAATATCTCGCTGAGAAGTGACAAACAAAATAACAGACAATTTTTTTTTTTTTTAGTTTAAAGATCAGGAAAAAACCGGGTTAGGGTTCACTACGTGGGTCCTGCCCCCACCTTGCTACCCCCTGGCGACTGCTGCCCTTCTTTGAGGTTCTCCTCCATCCGTACCCCTAAGGAATACGGCGGACAGTAGACAGTGTGGGACCCAATCCCCACAAAAAAACCTAGATCTTCAGAGGAGTTACACCTTTCAGGCCTTAGCCCACCCGTGGTGCTCCACCGGTATAGCTACCTATCACCGGAACCCCCTGGAGAGCCTATCCTTTCGGATATTTGGCTTTGGCAGCACTTTCCAATTTTATTTTTACATCTTTTACTTAATTTATTTTACTTAATTGATTTACCTTGATATTTCCTTTGCTCATCTCCTTATTATATCTACCTATTATATTTACTCTGCTTCTCTTTCCTTTTATATTGTTCTGTCCTAGTTTCGAGAAAAATTCACAGATTTTATTCGCTATTATTTTGTCGTCCATAATAATACCTTCCTCTGTTTCAACTTCTTGCCCACTTGTTGAACTCTTTTTTAGTCTTCTTACCGCCTTAAACAATTCTAACTTTTTCCCTTTGTATGTTTCATTCCAATATTCGTTTTTAGCTTGTTTGACAATTTATTTCTTTGTGTGATTTTTGCAATTTTGTGTAGATACAGGTTTCACGTTTAATTGACCAATAAAACCAATATAATTCAGCAATATATATCTGCAAAATTCCACCAGAATTTTTTGGGGGTACGAAGAATATTCTGACCTGCAAAAGGGGTACGAGCAGCAAAAAAGGTTGGGAACCACTGCACTACACTAAGGTGACGTTGGTTTCACTCGAAGTAGGTAGCAGATGAGAATTTTTAACGAATTACTATTTTGACTAAACAGATCTTCTTAACTTCCCACTACGTTTCTTTTTATCTGCAATCAGTTAAATTGTGCTGGTTGAGAGGCTTGCTATCTAGCGCTCATACAGTTCTTGGCGGCCCAAGCTCATATAACACAACACGCACGTTACAATGGGATTACCCTACTCAGCATAGTCATAGCAATATTTTTAGGGTAGACCTACCTGCAGCTGCAGCATCGCCTCCAACAAACTTTTCTGCATTCCTGTCAAAATCACCCTCAGCTAAACTGGGCAGCGCAGCGACCGGAAAAAAGATAATAATCAGAATAATAACCACTACTATCAATTTTAACATTGAATTTGGAAGAGTTCTGCACAAGGTAGAAGCTACAGAACCCATTATAGTTTGTAAAATCATCGCAATCGTTCTCACATAAACAACCTTCAACGTTTGGTTTATGCTCAAAATGACTCCTCCGTTGTCTGACGTCCGCAATATATAGGCTGCCGCACTTGGATCACCGTCACGTGATAATGTTTCATGATAATTTCGCATGATTGCGTAAAAATAAAAAACTTACGGTAAATCCCCGATTTTTTTTTTTTTTTTCGCTAAACTTATGAGGTAAGGTTGCATCAAATAGCTCTATTCGCAGTGAGGTTGCGTGTAGTTATAGCAACACTTTCAATATTATAGTAACAAACGCAATTGGGAACTACTGTAAAGAACAAAAAACGACGAACACTTTCATATGGTATGGTTTGGTACGTCAGCTATTGTTGACTTCATGAAACTTTTGCGACTTCTATATGACGTAATAAGCAATTTATGGGCTGGGTTCTTATACGTTAAACAAACGGTTGTGCAATTCAAAGCTTTCTCTCTTTCTGTCCCACGCAAGCACTGTTTCGACCTTCCGGGACACATCAGCGCTATTGTGCTCGTTTTAGCAGTTATGACGTAAGTGCTCAACCGTGGCCCTCTGCCCATTATGGGGGAGAGTGTTTTGGGGGGACTACAAGCGTAGCAATAAATACATTTTTATTTCTGGACCGGTACTTTTAAATTTGCACTTAACAGGCCACGGTCTTTTAGTGTCACAGCTAAGGGAGCCACGACTCAAAAAAGGTTGAGAATCACTGACTTATGCGCTTGAGATAGAATCCTGGCAAAGCACTTTTAAGCACTCAACATTTTTTCTGAGCAGTTTGGTGCAAAATTTGTTTGGATTGGTAGAAATGGTTGTGTAAAGTTTGGCGCTCTGATATGGTTACCAAATCCAATCACAAATCTTTACGTTTAAAAGAGTTTTTAAAAACCTAAAAACATCCCCAACAGAAAGTTCAAAGAGCGTTATGCGATTACGGAGCTGCAAGTTGCCGACTTATGCACGATACCAACGAAGTTTACTTTATATTAGGATACTTGTTAAAAATGTTCCATCTCTCAAGTGCAAGAGTTGGAGGGGCACAACAAATTTTTTGTGTTTTAAGTTGGTTAGATATTTTTTGTGTAGTGTACTGATAAAAACGTTTACAAATCTTTTTTGTCTGCAATACGGAACCAGTTTTTCTAATAATAATTTTTAAAGTAGGCCGATGATAAAAAATTTGCAAAACTTCAATATTGCGATCTATGTTTATAGCAAAATTATGAAGGAAACTTTGGTCCCAAATAAATTAGGGTAATTCCGATAGAGATGGCCATCGAGCAAAGATGGCCATTAGCCGCTATTTTCTTTGTTTTACGTGCTACGCAAGATTGACTTCGTCAGTTTCGAATCAGCACGTGGTGCAGCACATGCCTGAAATTACTGTTGAAATCTGTTATATTTTGTGAGATGTAGCCAAAATAATTTTTACTGCAGGGTGAAAATTTTTGCAGGATACAGTAGCAAGCAGTAATAATTTTTGTGGGCGTGTTTTCATCCTATGATCTTTGGATTACAGAATCTACAGTTCCAAGAATGCATTCACAAAGCAGAATTCCTCCTGAAAGCTAGTTGCCGTATAATTGCGTGGGTGGCCGCTGGCCATCTCTCCTTAAGCTGTGAGACATATGCACACCCACTTGTGAAGGTTAGATGGCCACCCCTTCGAGCATATTATGCTTCTGTGTGCAAACGTCACAAATGATATCCTGGCAAGAAGCAAACAAGTTTAATGTTACACTAAAGCGTTAGCAAGTCTATAAAGACCGGCATGACTAACTAATGTAAACGTTGCAAAACAACAGAAATTTCTGCTCAATACAGATTCCGTTAATTTGTAGCTGCGCAAGAATAAAACAGCGTTATGATAGACTGAGCGTTATATACATGTTCATTTCCGTTTGTCTTACGATAAATATTTCTCATTTTGTGATGCATCCATATTGACCATCTCACCCACACTTCTCAGGTGAGATGCCCAATGACGTCATTTTTAATATATGAAATATTTATTTTGTGTAACTTATGACAAATTTAAAATGATGAGGCACACGAATGCACAGTATCAGCCCACCCTTTTACGTACGTTTTAAGCAAGTAGGAAGCAAACCACAGATATTTATAAAAAGCATGGTCATCTCACCCGGACTTACCCTACCACGAAATTATTTTCATTGATTAACATTCCATTGAAATAATGAAAAAAGGTTATTTATTGAAGTTAGAAAGAAAATACAGTTCGAAAAACAAAAAAAAATTGTCCAAAAAGTTAAAAAGCGATGTAGTATTTGCTGAAAATTACTTTAGAAACACAAAAGTGTAGAACAACTGGCTTTCAGCTTTGCACTGCCTTGCTTAAGTTGCTGATGACGACAGCTGAGTCAGTGTTGTCAAAAGGTCCATTTTTAAGAATTCTTAGAGCTTTATTTTTCTTCCGTAAACTCGCTTTATTTACAAAACACACCATACTCAAATACTTTATTACAAAGGATTTACACTCAATCATTTAACACTTTTATGCCTTGTTTTCAAGAAATAAGTGGGTCTAATAGTTTTTACTGCTTTAATATCTGAGTTGACTCAGGTAGGTTAGCTCAGTTGTCAAACGAACGCTATCGGTGCGGGAGGTCTGGGGTTCAATCCCCGGGCGGGTCAAATCGGCACAGTGTCGTCAACGGTTCGCTACCGCTGCCGCATTTTTTCAGAGCTGTGTTGCCCAGTCGCTAAGCCACTGAGATGGGCCCCGCCACTCGTTACCCGCTTCGGCGTAATACCTCGAGTATAATGCAAATTTGTTTTTTTAGTTTTTGCTGTTCTAATAATTTAATTTGAGCTGACCATAAAACAACCTAAGCAATGAATAAAACACAAGAAAAAAACTAAACACAAAAATAACACCCGAAAAAAAAAACATCGTACAGTGTGCCAACTAAACAATAATTCAAAAATAAAGATAATATACACTGTGCTGTAACAATGCACCCTGCACAGCTGTTACACTATGTAGACCATGGGTCGGGAATCTCCTGCACCGAGAGAGTTAATTCATCCCATGGCCATTAAGCCATTTTCGCAGTAGAAAGTAGGCAAAAGAGTAGTAGTAGTAGTAGTAGTAGTAGTAGTAGGATTTTTTTATTTTTAACCATAAAACAACGTCATCATCAACACAAAAAACAGCTTGGTTAAAAATAAGGAAACAGCGACAAAACGTTATACGTTGAACATGCTCAAGATAAAAACATATAACTAAAGCGTTTAAAAAAAATTAGCACGGTCGCTAGTCTAAACAATCGTAAAAACATCCTCTAAAAAATCTTTAAAAACTTTGCAACATAGCCACAAAAAAAGTATGAAAGAGCTGCAAGTAGGTCCTGAGGTACACGTTGCCGAACTATGCACTAAACCGAGCGAAGTTTGTTTTATTTTGAACAGTATTAAAAATGTTCCATCCCGCGACTGAAGGGAGAAATGACGCAGCAAACTTGGTGAGTTTTGTTTAACTTAGGTATTTTTTGCGTACAGTATAGTTACCCAGTCCACATGTCTAGTTTTCTCTATCATAATTAAAAAACGAGATTATGACATCAAAAATTTAACTGCAATGTAGAAAGCCTGTAGGCCAGTGGACCAGAGGACGGGGTAATTAATGCTCTCTTCTTCTTTTTTCACTCTCTTTTGTTGGTTTTGGATGGATTCGAATGATTCCGAGCCTGATAGCGTAAAACAAACTTAAAATACTTCAAAGATGATACTAAGTTAGGCGTAATCACCAGGTCATATGTCCAGTTAATTAGTTTCACGAGCCCACGGGCTTCACCAAGATTCTACTTGACTTGTGAAACGTCCACGGGCCAAAAGCCCTTGAACTTTAAACATAGAAACAAAAAAAATGATTAATTTTTATCATCATAATTAAAACAAGTGTTTGTGACATCAAAAATTTAATGGTGATGCAGTAAGCCTGTAAGCTTTTGGAAGGATGACTATTTATGACGTAATGAGCTAAATATAACGTCATGCACACCACTATATTGTTTCTGAACACCCTATCACAATAACCTGCCCAAACAGTCCATAAAAGCCTCACCTCTTCGCAATGATCCTGTGAAAAAGTGCAAAAAAATGCTTCTGCCATTTTATTCATCGGCGAAAAGTAACTGAAAAGAGACGGAGATTCAGAATCCTTTTTATCTTTTTTCTCGTCGACTTTGGAATTATCTAAACATCAAAACGAAGGCGAGTAGGATACAAAAAATATAAAGATGGAATGAAGTACCGATATTCGATAAGCAATTTGAATTTACTAAGTTGCCAGAGAAATGCCCATTGTTCAAGCATCACTACGAGTCTCTGGTGACGGCCTTGGCTCTGCGATAAATGAAACTGAAACATTTCATCTGAACAAGTGACACGAAAATTTTTTCCTCTTGAAATAAAGGGGAATAGTAACCAAACTGGTGGTTCAGCATAAAAATCGAAATCGAAAAAAATCAAATCTTCATTACACTCGTGTCATTACGCCGAAGCCTGTAATAAGTGGTGTAGCTTACGGGCAACACAGCTCCGAATAAACGTCGCGAGACGATGACGACTCTGTGTTGTTTTAACCTGCCCGGGAATCGAACCGCAGACCTACCACACTGACAACGTGTGCTTATTGCTTAACAACTGAGCTAATTGGCTGGTAATTCTGCGAGTGCTATAGTTCTGCCAAAAAAGCAATGCATATCGTACACAATTGCATCAAACCCACCATGCTTAATTGGATTTGTAGTACCTCCATGGCGTGTAAGATTTTCTTCAACTCTGGGTAATGTTTGAAAAGGTTGAGCTTTGGAATTTTCTAAAATAGATTTAAGGCTCAGTGGGTCTACCATTTCAAAAGAAACAATTACACGCATAAAAAAACTTTATGCATATTTTGATATTTTAAAGATTATGGAATAATAAAAGAATAATCAAATCTTGATTAAACACGCTGTGTTACGCCGAAGCGTATCACGGGCCCATTTCCGCGTCTTAAGGCCTAGGCAGTGCAAGAACGTCACAGCCGTGGCGAGGGGTTGGTGACATTGTCCACTTTAACCAACTCCGGAATCGAACCCCAGACCTCCTGCGCAAATAGCGGTGTCTTCAACCACAAGGTCAACCGACCGGTTTGTACAATAATTAGAGAGCAGCAGCAACAAAAAAACCCATAGGCAACTAAAGCCATTGAATATTGTGCTGTCTGATGATTAATGAAGCGTTGAATAGTCTACTAAGTCTAACCGACTCAGTACTGGTAAATCAATATGAAATTTACATGCAGGCAAAAACACAGCAACTTTCTTGTTGTGATCATGCTAACAAGCTGTACATCCATCGCTATCATTTTCGGTGCGTCAAAATTCAAAATTAATCTAAAGCATGGTTCTTCAAGGGATACGATATTGCCTCCCAGGGGGCAAATTGGGCTTTCAGAGGGCGATTGTAACAATAAATTGTTGAAATTAGGGGGTGATTATGCTTGTTAGGGAAGCGATTTTAAGATTGCCAACAACATGCAAGCTCTGCGGATGCTCTTCACCTGATTTCAGCAGAAAATTGGACCTCTGCGGATTTTTTTTGCTCTTCACCTGATTTTAGTGGAAAAATGTAGCTCTGCGGACGTGAAAACCTTTTTTTTGCTTATCACCTGATTTTGGTGCAAAAATGGAGTTCTGTGGACGTGCAGACATTTTTTTGCTCAACACCTGATTTTAGTGGAAAAATTACTCAAGGAGCGATTTCGTCCTACATTTACCAAAAAGAGGCGATTGTGCAAAAAAGATTGAAGACCCCTGCTCTAAAGTATCACTCTAAAGTACTCTAGTGCCAGGCATCACTAGACGTATTGTCAATTCAGATTCAGCTGTCATCATCAGCAATATGGTGTGCTTATCGTAAGTAAAAAACTTACCATGCTTTTCTTTGATAGTTTTGTGAGTAGATTCGTTTTCTGCTTTTTTTACTTCTGACTGCTCAGAACCTTTTGTATTTTTTTCATTTGTAGTGGGATTTTTTTCAGTTAAATCCTGGGGCAGGCTTGTAAGAACTGTCTGATGTTGGCGATCTGTGAACGTGAAAACAATACAAATGTCAATTTAAAACTTGTGTGACTCAAATACGTTCCACAACAAACTTGTTGTAACCAAGTTAATAGACCTTAGCGTGATAAATAAATACAACAATGGCAGTAGCTCGCGGTGTACAAATATATTACTGTAGTTTACTGAATAATAAATATAGGACGAAAGAAGCGTAAGGAGGAAAAATAAGGCCGCAGTAATTCACAAAACTGGACGCGTCGAAAACATAGATTCAGCTGTATATCAGTTATTTTTTTGTACATAAACGCGTGGTTTGATTTGTTTAGGTGTTTTTTATTTTACTTTTTATATATTTTTTTTTAATCTTGAACTGTGAACTGCTTTGCTGTTCTTGGTGAGGTGGCAGCTGACTCGATGATCATTGCGTCTTTTCGCTGCCTCCTTGCCAAGCGACTGTATTGCGTTGCTTGGCAAAAATAAAATTGAACTTACCTGAACTGTATGATGACGGTGAATCAACCAGCTGATGATGACACCTGAATCTATGTTGTCGAAATGTCTAGTTTTGAGAATTACTGTGGCTTTATTCTTCTTTCCTATGTCACTGTAGTTTGCCCTTCAAAAACTGCAAGCATATCGCTCGAGCTTCAGAATTCTCATATACTCAACTTAAATGCTTTTACCAGTTTCAGCTCAATGTCCTATATTATGTATTTAATACCCTTGAATAGACTAGACGCCGCCTATTCTTCTGGATGACCTAGTTGTGTTTATCAATCTACAGTATAGTACTATAGCCCAAGTAAACTCAAAACCGTGAAACGGCATAAGACAATAGTACCATATGTTGTAAATAAACCTGATACATTTCAAATATGTCAAATACCTGGAGATCTAGGCATTGTACCAGCTCTATGATGTATTACCAAGGCAGCATCTTCTCCCAATTTTTCTGCAACCTCGTCAACGTAAATATCTGAAGATGAACCTTCGGTTGAACCCGAGGCAGTTGAAGCACCAACTTGGGGTGATAGAATCAGATATAGAATACACGAATACACCATTATTAGGAGGAAACAATTTTTCCACTGGCTGAAGGCGTTAGAAGCCATAATTCTTTCTATTTTCCAGCAAAAAATTTTAAAATATCTCAATATCCACCCGCCGAAACCGAGCTTTTTTAAAATCAAAGCTCAGACTGTTGTACCACCTTGTCTTTTGCGCATGTATTTATAGGCTTAAAATCTCTTTGCGTTTGGGGAATCCCCTGCAGTTTTTTTTTTATCGTGTTGTCATTTCGCAATTCCGCCGCCCCGTGCGTGGTATCCCAGGTGTTATGAAAATTTTAAATCACCATTTTCTTTTGACGATGAGTCAACGTGACGATGACTTTTTGAGTAGCAATGATGCAAACGCAATGCTGGAGACATTTTGCGATTGCTTAGGGCAACCGACAACATATCAATGTCTACGAGTGAGATTGAATGAAGTATTGAGGATAATTTTGTCATGTGGAATTGAAACCCCAATTAACAAAATGTGCAGTAGACTACCTTACAATTTCTGAAAATTGATGACATATGCGAATTCGAACTGTATAAATTCATGCATCAGTTACATCATGGTAAATTACCTGAAGTGTTTTACAAATCGTTCACAAAAATAGCCTCTTTTCATGCCCACAATACTAGATTCAAGCAATCTGCCTTTTATGCCTTATCGCGTGTTAACAAGAGCTTTTGCAAAAACCAACTTTCCTATAGAGGAACCAAATTATGGTGTAAATTGGACAGTAACTATAAAAGCATGCATTGGACTTCTTGTAAAAAAAGATTCAAAAAATATCTTTTGAATCGCTATTGACATCATTTAGGCCTACAGATATAGGCCTACAGTACAGTTAATTGCATTTCGAAGTATTAAGTAATCTTTTTTTATTTTTTTATTTACTTTTTCCAAAGTGACTGCTATTGCTTTGGTTTGTGTCTTGTACTATCCATAACTTTATTGTATTACTTCTATCGTATTGTATTACCACTAACTTGTATTTTTTTTTCTATTTTAATTTTTTTATCTCACTGTTTACTGCATTCGTGTCAGGGAGCATCTTGACGCGATAACCTAACGGTTTTTCTGTGCTTCCTGCCATTGTGCACAAATCATTGTATTGTGTGTGACAGTGTTATTACTACTGCATGTGTAATCGTTTTTTCTGTGACCCGTGTGCTGGCAAAAAATAAACTCCCTCTTTATCATGCTGGGCCGGACAAAGGTGGGAAGGGAATATGAGGGCTATAACACCGGGTCCCCCGCGTTGGGAGCCCACTGTCAGGAGCGTGCCGCATGCCGTACTTAAAAAGGATCGATAACTCGCGTTCTTAGAAAAAAACAAAGTCAAATTAGGAAATTGCGAACAAGCATGGCATCCCCTCGAGAAATTAACACGGCCCTAAATGTATGATGAAATGGCGTTGAGTGTTCACGCTATTGTCGACGCTTGGTGGAGTCGAACCCATGACGTTGTTTTTGCAATTTCGGTTCGCCCGCATCTTGATAATTTCATCATCAAATAAAAGCTACTTATTTGCGGACTCTGAACGGAACTGAAAAGACTCAAACTCTCCCTCCCTACATTTTCAGTAACGCAAAATATTTCAGGCACTTCTAGACCCATAAACTGCAAGATAAGCAGTGTTGTGTCCTCTTTTCCTAAATATTTTGAATCCCCCTGAATCGAGGTTGTTAATTTCTTGAGTTTTTTATTTTCTGTAATGAATTTCATGCTCAAACGGCCAGTTACGCATTGGTTAAAGCCGGTTACGCCAGGGGCGTATCTAGGGGGGGGGGGGGGGGGCGCTGGGACCGCCACCCCTCTAGTTGAAATATAATGACCTTTTTTTTTACTTGATATCGAGCGGTAAATTGGACGTCGAAAGACTTGAAGACCCTTTTTTTTTTGGTCTTCAGTTGGACGTCGAAAATTGCGGCTCCCCTCTTTTCAAATTTCTGGGCACGCCCCTGTTCGCATTGGTTAAAGCCGGTCTCGGGTTGGTTAAAGCCGGTTACGCGTTGGTTAAAGTCATCGCCTTCTGCGCGAAATGTCTTAGGTTCGATTTCCAGGTCGCTCAAATCGGATGCAGTGTCGCTAATCGCTCGCCACCGCTGCGATGTTTCTTCAGAACTGTGTTGCCAGGGTTAATCCCCGAGAATGACCCCGCCACTCGTTACACGCTTCGGCGCAATACCGCGAATATTTGTTTTGAAAACAATATGCTCTGGTCTTTCTATTTTAGACTTTTTCGCAGCAATTTTTGCGCCATTTGAAGAATGCGTTGCGACAACCTTGACATGATTTCATTAGTCATCATGCACCTTAAAATTAGCAACAGCGGAACTGCCTTAAAATTCGGGAGAAAGCCGATCGAGCAAAAAGCGTTATACTGCGCTGCGCCATTGTGACGTCATACCAATAGGCCTACGTACGTATTAGCTTTCATCACAACAGTTGAAACAGTAATGCGATAGCCGATAACATTACAACTGGGCTCATTAAAAGATGCAATGAATTTTAATTTATAAGATGAAAGGCATCATGTGGATCTTTTAATCAATAACCATAGGGAATCAAGGAAAATCCAACAAACGGAAGAAAAAACCATTAGATAAAAATTGCGAAATAGAGTAAAGGGTCAAAAGAAGAAAATTACTACAAAAATGATAGTAATGTGCTTTGAAAGATTAATTTACGACCGGATTCGCCATAATTGGGGTTCGTCAGGTTAGTGTAGATGGAATAAGACCACAAAGAAAACAACAAGTAGTTATTCTGACACAAAAGTACATTACTAATCATTAATTTTGAATAATTGGCTTGTTGCAGCAAACAATAGAGCCAAGAAACAGCTCAAAATACTTGGGCCGACATTTCGGCTTACATCTGGTGCAATCGTCAACGCTATGAACGTACGATGAGCTGGATCTTACGCCATGGTACCAAAATGGTTTCACGTCATGGCCTCTAGCAACATAAAGACCCAGCCCAGCAACGGTTGGTTTTACAGCATTAGTCCGCCCAAGTGCTTTTAGCTGTTTCCCGGTTGCATTTTTTTTTTTGATTAAACTGGGAACTAACTCCAAATTCAAATTGTACCGTAACTTTTATTCTTTCCACTAGAGTCGCCACTGAGACGTGCTTTTAGTATTGACCGGCCAGCAAAATGCGACAATAAATGAAGTTGATTGAATCATCGGATCCAATTGTTTTTGCACTGATTCTCGACAAATTTTTTGAATAAATAAATAACTGAGGTTATTTTCAAATTATGTTAAACTGAAAATTCAACAGTAAATGAGGGAGACTGCGAAGTGAGCTTGCGTTCTTCGAGTCAGCTCTTCGAGACAAAGAATGTTATAATTTAAATGTGTTACATATATCTTCTGTAATTCGATCTAAATAAATGAAACTTTATGTGGCTGCGAGGCTTGTAAGCTATTTTTGTGATCATTCTGCTCGTATACGTGAAGCGAAAGTTTTTAAAAATCAAATACGGTTCCTATATTGAGTCACTACAACGATTTTGCCAGCTCCTCCCCAACCGACCCGGAAAATTTTCAAACGGCGCTCGCGCTGCCAACAAGCATGAACAAATTTGTTAAGCTTTAGGTGGCGTAGCGCATGGTCGGTGGAATGGTTAAGGTCAACTCATCACTCTCGGTGCAGGAGATGTGGAGTTCGATTCCTGGGCAAGTTGAACCACACTGTTACCAAATGCTCGCCACCTCTGCGACGTTTCTTCGGAGCTGTGTTGTCCAGTCTCTAAGCCGTCGAAATGGATTCTGCCACCCTCTCACGTGTTAGCTTAATACCGCGAGTGTAATCAAGATTTGGCTTATATGACCTACTTAAACAAATTTTTCAAAAACATTCATTTTTAAAACTTGATAATTTTTTGTGCTTAAAATACCCACGCTAACTAAAAGTATAAATTTTCGTGTTAATCAAAAACTAAACCAGAAATTTCTGAGCTTGCAAAACAGATTAAGAACGAATTAAGCGCTTTATTACAACATAAGCCAAGATGCTGTCTTCAATTCAGCTTTAACCAGCGCAGTAGAAGCCCAAACAAGATTTGACAAGCCAAAAATCTTCAAAAATATTCGACCATAACAAGTATGAACAGCACAAATTCACACGTATATTATCATTATTTGCATGAAGTGTGTAAAACTGCGAAAATCCAGCTTTACTGTAGCTATATACGGTTTTCAACACGTCAGTTCTTTACCAAACTAACTTTTACCAGGCCAGAAATATTTTTATTGATATACACCCAGCTACACACATTACCACAAGCTGAAATATTTACGTGCATCCAATAATCTAAATATGCCCAATCTTTTTTTCTTTGAGAAAGTTTCTTACTTTGAGAAATAACTTTAGTTTGTTAAGTACTTGTCTGACGGTAGCCGTGATGCCTTAAGAGGCTACTCAAAGAAAATTAGATTGGGCGTATTTAGATCATTGAATGCACATAGATATTTTAGCCAGTGGTAATGTACCTTGATGAATGTGTTCCAATGAAAATGTTTCTGGACAATTATTTAGAAATCCTAAATGACGTAATGTAAAATTCTATCTGCTGTAGGCAATGAAAGCTATCCCCCAAAAAAATATTACAACCTCATAGACAGTAGTTACTTGCAGTGACAGAGTAATTATTTAGTAGTAATAGAGGCAAGCTCTTAAGCTGGAAGAATCAGTCAGTGTGGAAAGATAGATGAGCCAAAAATATCAAATCAAAATCAAGTCTTCATTATGTTCGTGGTGTTGCGCCAAAGCATATTTAACGAGTGGCAGAACCATCCCCGCAGCTTAGTGTGTGGGCAACGCAGTGGCTGCGGTGGTGAGCGACGCTGCTTACGACTTGACCGGTCCGGTAATCGAACCCATAAATTCCGCACCGATGTCACGCCAACCGGCCGATCACGTGACTCACGTCCCATTACGTATTGTTGTAACGTTTTTTCAATTGAAAGGTCCACCACCAGTGAAAAACAAAACGCGCTTATGTTGTTCATCTTGCGGAGGCAACTTGGCCTTATAAAAGCTGACACAGCGTCTGGCTCATTGCTAATTTTTAGGTTAAGCCAAATTCCAGCTGTTACTCATTTTTACCAAAAATCATTTATCAACTGCTTATTTAAATAACGCGGTCAAAAAAAGAGGTTATAGCTGGCGCAAAATACTAAAATGTCTTTTGATATTCAGCTAATCCCGCTATAGTTTGATATATTTGGTCACAATGTATTCTGAGAAAATAATGCCGCCGCAGAAAACATCAATTTGTCAATATTACTCACTACTTTTTTAGTTGACACGTGAAAAGTTTATGCCTTATGATTGTAGTAAACCGATTTTACGATAAATCTGATGTTTACTAGGCTCTTAGGCTTGTAAACATATTTCTTACAGTACTTTAAAGCTCTGCGTTAACTAAACATGTTTGCTAAATCACCGTTCCTCAAAAAATCTTCATGCATTACTATTACGAAACGCACAAAATGAATATTGATGTATTTCGGTTTGCTCAGTTACTAAGGACGTCGCTATCGGTGCGGGAGGTCTAAGGTTTGATTCCCTGGCTGATCAAATCGGACACGTTGTCGCCAACGGGGTCAGAAAAGGTTGTCCAGAAGTGGGGGGTGATTTGTCACATGTATTTACTACAGGCAAGTGGCAATAATCCCGATTACGATATCTCTAATAAAAATATTTAGTTATAATTTCGGAACCAGACCCATGAAATTATTTGGAAATTTTTGAGCAACCTTCAATTTTAGAAATATATAGTTGAGTTTTTTCTGTGAACCTTTGAGTTTTTAAACTTCTGAATTTTTTGCAATAAGTTTGATTGAAATATTTTTCGAAGAGAGTTTTTTGATAATTTCTTGAACAAGTTTCGTAAAATGGGCCGTACAACTATTTTAACAACGCATCTGCTGTATTTCTACAATGAAGCAGATAAATCCCTTAATCAGAAGGGGATTGGGTTTATGTCAACATCGTTAATCCTTTTGAACACATTAACACCAACTCCACCCACAGAGTGAGTGCAGTGCTGCAGCGTTGCCCAATGTCAGACATGCCGGTAGAATTTAGAGACCTCAACGCTTTTCTAACGCTTTAAATTAAACAGTTTCACTTTTAATGCTGAAATATGCACAAAGGCTGGAATGATACAGCTAGAGACAGATTAGTTGGGCCAAAGATATGTCGCTTACAATGGCTCTGCAAGCTGGGAAAACCATCCTTTTGTTAAAATAATGTCGATAGTTCATGAACACTGCTGTTACTCTCGCAATGGCAAAGCATTTTGGCAGCAGCAGTTTAACTTTATATTTACTCTGTAGGCCGGCGGTTTTATGTTCTAGTTTCTGCATCATTCCATCAGTTAAAAAATTGATTATGATGCAGAAACTAGAACCATGAATCGCCGGTCTAAAGCTCACTAATATTGGACATGTGGACCGGGTAATTCTGTTAAATGAAATTTTTTTCACTTGAGGCAAGTTTACAGCATAGCAAAGAATGCAAGTTCACCAGGTATGGCTACGTTTGTGATGTAACAGTTGGAATTGAACAGAATAGGCAAGCTCTGTTACGTAATAAATCCGGAAGCAACAACAAGCTAAAGGTCAGAAATTGCAAGAACAGGAAGTAATAAAATTAAGCGTAGGCAAGCTTTGAAGCCTGTGATTTCACTAATTTATTACCGTTTTTAGGGTAACCTAATTTCACTAATTAGTGTTACGCTTGTCATGAATGCAGCCAGCAAAACATTTAAGGAGAGACATGGCCAGGTTTAGGCAAAGAGCAGCTTCGTCTTTATACGCCTTCGGTAATCGATCTTTAAAAGAAAGATCGTTATCTCTACGTTAAACAATGGGGGCAGTGTCTTAGTGTTACTCCGCTGGCGCTTGAGATCGGCTACATTATTTGACTGGGCGGTAAAAAATCTTAGATCAGAGTGGAAGATGTTTAGTCTTTATCTTTGATGTTTATAAACATAGTTTGGGTGATCGATCTGTCTGGTTAAATGTGATTGCAGAGTTTCCATTTGTTATTTGGCTTAAATTTTAATCTGCTAAATAAGTGTGCCACGTGTCAAATGACGCATAGTCCTTATTACTTCCCGTCAAGCAATCGTGAAGCATTGTTGACAGCGATTTGCGTAGCCTAGATTTTAGTAGAAGTCGGTCGTACCAACAAGAATATAGAACAAAAACTTCAGCAGATACTGCTCGAATTGTTGTTGTTTGCTTACCGAATTTGCAGTCAAAAGAAATGAATTTAGATCAAATGGCTAATTGGGCGTTGAGTTTTTGATTCGAGAAGCATTTTTAACAATTTTGAGGCCAGTGCGTATTTGTGTATTGGTGGAAAACCTTAGTCCAAAGCTCGAATCCAGAAAATTTTAGAGGAGGGGAAATTACGATAGGCCCAAAGACTGCAAAAATTACTTTATTAGATAAGAATGCTTTTAGCATCCTTCAGATTATGTCTCGTCAAAAGGGGGGTTCCCCATTGACCCCCTGGCTACACCACTGCTCGAAATTCTCCGAAATTGGTTCATAGCTATTAAACTGTTGCGCTGTATAGACATCCTAATAAGACATTTGGCTTGAATTAGCATTAGCTTCATTTGAGCAGGCGGCCCGCCAGAGTGGTTAGCTCATTTCAAATTTTTGGTAGACTACAGCTGCGAAGAAACGTCGCAGTAGTAGCGAGCCGTTAGCGCGACTGTGTCTGATTTGATCGGCCCGGGAATCAAACGCAGGATATCCGCACCCATAGCGTTGTCTTTGAACGGCCAGTCAGAATCAGAGCAAAGATTATTATCAATACTGCTAAGCGATTTAGACCTTCGCATGGTAAGTCTTGGTCGCTCGAGCATCAGCGGTCATTTAGTGAAGATATATTGTTGCAACCAGTCATAAATTTTTAAAATCAATAGCGGCCATATCGTCGTCGCGCCTTCGAAGAGTGACGTCTCAATCAGTTCGGCAAATGTAAACAGAAGAGGTGAAAAAGCAAATAGTTGTTTAACAAATGACAATTATTTCTAACCCGTTAAAAGTTTTGTTTACATAACAAGATGCAAACAAGTTGCTATTGTCGTCGCTGTCTAGAATTTAAACAGCAATTCGCTCAGCAAGTCAACATCAGTTGTGGAACTCTTGTTTCTTTTAAAGTTACTGCTTTGAAACGTCGCTGCAGTACAACTTTTATTTCATTAAAACACGAGCAATTTTCACCAGTCGTTTGAAAAATTGTTTGAAACTTATTAATTGCGTGATGTTTATTTCTGCGCTGTTGAGTAAGCAAAATAAAAATTGTTGTTGTACTGCAGCAATGTTTCAAAACAGAAACTAAAACCACTATTCGTGAGATCTGAGATCTAATTATCTTTCAGCAGTTTTTACTCGAGAAGTAGATGAATAAGACCGGCCGGTCAGCTCTGTTGTTAAGACATTGGTATCGGTGCGTAAGACCTGAGGTTCGAATCCCGTGTCGGTCAAATCGGATACAGAGTCCTGACCGCTACGACGTTTCTTCGGAGCTGTGTGGCCCAAACACTAAGCTGCGTAGATGACCCCGTCCCTCGTTCCACGCTTCGGCATAATAACGCGAGTATAATGAAGATTTGATATTTTTTTTAGTTGATAGAAAGATTTGGTGATTGAATCACTGGCAGAAAGAGAAAGTCATATTGTAGCATTTTCTGTAATTTCAGCAGAAATACAAAAACTTGAGAAGACATAACCATCAATTGAGGACACTAGTTTAGCCAGGGATGGGCCTGGCACAATAGTCTTTCCTCGTTTTGACACATGAAGAGCTTTTTCAGAAATCGATCACTAAAGCCGAATGAAAAGGGGGCCTCTCATTGTCTAAACCCGGCCTATGCCCCCCTAGATTTTTGCCGGCTACCCCCCCCTCCCCAGTTTGAGGGGGGAGCAAGCTGTAGTTTTTTCTTTTTTGTTGCTTCTTGCATAAAAATTAAGCGGAACTTGCAAACTCCATTGATATGAGTGATCTGTATATATAAAACTAGGCAGAGAAATTGAGTTAGTAAAGGTGTGTTTACCGATACGCGACGGGAGACAACGCGACGAGCGACAGTTTTTTATCGCACCTTGTTTGTTTTATTTTACTGTTGAACAATCACGCGAAAACCTGCAAAAACCTTCTACATTCACTGACATTATAATTTTTCTCGCGCTTTCGCATGTCGCTTGTCGCGTGCCGGTAAACGCATCTTAATTTTCGAATTCAAAAATAACAAGGTTTTCTTGACGACAGCTTTTCTTGCAGATCGCTGTAAGTGTGTAATATTTTGAAGCGTTAACGCCATTATGAATGCGACAGAGGGAAGCTTATCTACCAAAGAACCAGTTTTTTCAAATAAAAATGACATTAATGTTGTCAACAGCGGTGTCATTTGTAAGTACGGCGTCAGAAATGTCCTATTTTGCCTTTTGTGATTGAAATTTCTGAAATGCTATTTTTTTCTATTTTTAGGTTACATCATTTTGCTAAAAAAAATCATAGAAACGTAATTGTAAAACTTTAATCAACATTGTATGTAAACAAATTTATTGTGATTCATTTGATGTTACAGGGAAACAAACCCAGAACTCGATTTTTCATAGTATGCTTAAAAAGTTGGGTGTTCACTTTCAGAAATCACTTAATTTTCCTGTTTTTTGAGTACAAATTTTCCTATTAGCTGCGAATATCCACGATGAAAAATCAAATCTCTTCATTATTCAGATACAACACCTCAGATGGCTGAGTGGAGCAGCTCAGTAGCTGCTCGGCTATTTGAGGTGTTGTATGGTCAGAGCGTCCGCCTCGGGAGCTGTAAACTTGGGTTTGATTCCGAGTCGGGTCAAACTAATGACTTTCAAATTGGTATTCACAGCGTCCTTGCTTGACGCTCAGCATTAAAGGGGCTGCGTTTGGAGAACAAGCCGGCAAGTTTACCTGTGCCGTTGGAAAGGCACTTAGCGGAATTCCCCCATCTTGGTAGAGAAAAACTTTGAGATGGATGGCAACTCCTAATCGAGCTCGCATCGCGCATTGATCGCTTTCTCGTGATAGGAAGATAAATATGCAACTAAATACACAAAAAATTATACTCGCGGTATTATGCCTAAGCGTGTAACGAGTGGCGGGGCCCATCTCTACGACTTAACGCCTGGGCAACACAGCTCCGAAAAAAAGTCGCAGAGATGGCTCGTTGTCAGCGAAGCTGCGTCCGATTTGGTCGGCCAGGGAATCGAAACCCGGATCTTCCGCGCCGATAGCGATGTCTTTAACCACTATACCAGCGGGCCGCTCTTATAGCTGCGAAAATACTAGTTTATTTTCAAATTATATCGAATACCGGTTCGTGGATTGTGATAACCTTGGCAATGTTACCGAGTAAATATTTGGATCACGGTTGTGGTTTCTTACAGAGATGTCTGATGGTGGGCGTGATGCCCTAAGATGATTGAAGAAAATAAGATTGGGCATGTTTAGGTCTTTGGATGCACATAGATATTTCAGCTTGTGGTGATGCACCTAGCTGGGTGTACTCAAATGAAAATGTTTCTGGTCAGTTATGAAGAAATCCTAAATGACGTAACATGTTACATCGAATAGAACATTCAACCGTAATCAAGAGAGGCGGTGAAGTGAACTTGCACTTTTCGAGTCAGCATCCACCCGGTATATGTAGAAAGAGATCGGCTTTAGCCTTGAATCGAACCCGTCACGTGGGATCTGTAACTTGCGTACTAGACCTCTTAGATCACGTCACTGAAAGCCAGCCATACAAACAGATCATCAATAATGCTCTATGTTTTACAATACGATGTTAGGCGCCTCTTTTCATGAAGATTGTGGGAGTTTTTTGAAAGACATGAAAAGCTGCGTGTATTTTTATTGTTGGAAAACCTGTATGTTTGGAAAGAAAAAGGTGAAATAAGGTCGAATAAGTTGACCGTTCATTAAATTTTTCCTCCTTTCCGTAACGCTTGACAGATTTGGAATGCCGAAAGGTTATTTATTACACGAAATTGTAATTGATTGGATAACCCCATTTAACCTTTACTTTGTCCTTAAACTAAAGTTTTATGAATGGTTTCACACTATTATCGACGCTAATTTGTAAAGTCACAATGGTTCATGCATATTGACTTGTTTCTACAGTATATTTATAAAACGGCATGGGTCTGTGTGAATATCCTTTGCTAATATACTGCATGTGCGTCAATGTGTGGTCAATGTTTTAAAGTTGGCTTAGATAAGAAATAACTTTAAGATAAGATTTAAATGCTTAATCTTATGTAATCTTCACATAACATAAAGATAAGAGCAATCGAAACATGGCAACGAATATCAACGTTAATTTAATGTTCATCAACATTTTGACATCACTGTACCATACTTGTCTTCTTCAGTATCATGAAAACAAGTTATTAGTTATTACTACACTAAACACGGGACGAAAATAGCTTAAAGAGGAAAAATATAGACTTTCAGTTCTGTACTGCTTTGCTTGCACTGCTGATGATGACATCTGAATCCATGCTGTCGAAACGTCTAGTTTTAAGAATCGCTGTGTCTTTATTTTTCTTCCTGTCATTGGTAATGGTGTATTTTCAGTTATCAGAAAATCAGTATACCGCTAAACTCGGGTTCAAGCCCGGTCAGGTGATACAAACGCTCTCAAAAAAAGTATTACAGGGTGACCCAAAAAAAACGGAACCCAATTCTAATTATTCTAAATACACGGGTCCCGTTTTTTTGGGGTCACCCTGTATTAGTAACCAGGCTTTTTTCAACATCAGCATCAAAGTTGGTAGAAATTTGACAAAACGGTACCGTTAGGATTTAAAATTCTACGTGACGGGATCGGTTTACGGTTAGAGCCGATCGCAAATTCGCAATGGTCGTAATTGCTCGCAATGCTGACACGACGAGCAAGAGTTTTTCGGGCAATTATAATTACGTCATAGTCAAGCACAACGTGACTAACAGTAGCAGACACCAACTTTGTTTTATATTTGCAGTATTTTATATCATGGCTGGAATAGCAGTTGGAATGATCTTTTTCTTATTGTGGCATTTCTGTCATATTTATTTGAATCCAAAGTGTGCCAAGTGGATCAAGAATACAGTTAAATCATTTACTTCAAGGTAATAAGTTGATGTATAGCTTCAAAAAAATCAAATCTTCGTTGTACTCGCGGTATTACGCCAAAGCCTGTATCGAATGCTGGTGCCCATCTCCGCGGCTTAATGCCTGGGCTACACGGCTTTTTCTGATAGCTGAAAATCTCAATGTTTAGTTTTGAGTTCAGTTTCAAGTTACTGGGAAATGCAAATTGTCGTAAGCCAAAAGTTACCATCGAGCACGCCAGGACTCGAACCTGGAATCTTCTGATCCGTAGTCAGACGCGTTATCCATTGCGCCACGCACCCGACATGCAGCGACGCGCAGTTGGGAGATAAAATTATCATCTTCATCATTCCGGTTTTACCTCGACCTTTACCTGCTTGTGTAAACGCTCCAAGTCCTGTTACGCAAAGTAGCAAATTAGGCTTAGAATTTATTAAAAATTTGGCTGTAATTGATTTATTTGATTGTTTGTTGTGTTTACCAACAAACTTTTTGTTTAGGTCTCGTTCAAAATATTGCTATCGCTCTTACCAGCTTACGTCATTTCCTTCCAAACTTTCTTCATTTCCCCAGTCCAGTAGAACAGACATCCATGTGACTGTAAATACATCAAGCGAGACAATACCGGTATTGCAATCGCTAAGTTGGGAAAATTAAAAAACAAAGCAAATGCATACTTTGCTGTTCTGAAGACGTGGGGTCACATTTGTAGTTTGTAACAATGAGGCCCCAAATCTCAATTGCTGTTGGTAGAAGAAAACTCAAACTGAATCTGTATTATGCCCACATTTAGTTGGTTTTTTAAAATTTGGTTTGAGAAACTATTAAGCAATTTTAAAAGAAAGATCGCCAATGATTAAATCTATAACGTAGCCTAAAACGCAGCTTTCTAGTTTCTACACTACTGTAGTAACAGATTTTGAGAGACCGCTGGACAATTTTGAGAATCCATTTCGGTCCTCAAAACGCCTTAAAAAACACTGCTCACATTTACTGCACACCGATTCACTTTCACTTCTTGCACAATTAACCATTAAAGCAATCCGGAGGTACAGTGAAAATGATCAAAGTTTAACGAAAATTTTGCTAACTTGCTGCTTTACGCTGCGTCCTATTGTTAGGTGCTGTAGTTTTTATTCTGCAATTTCACTGTATTTCATTTATATCAAAAAACAAAGTAGAGAGCGCAGGGTCTTTGGCTTCGTACATTTGAAACTTTGAAGCGTACTACAAGATTCCACTATATTCACCTGACGAGCTCATAATGCTCCCATCATCTTTCACAAGGTTTGTTTTCGTTATAAGCTACGTTTTGCTTTTTTGAAGTTTTAAATGACTTTATACGCTGGTTTGCTGTCTACATTGAGCCAAGGATCTGTGGTGCTTAAGGGCAAAGTTAATGCCACTTTCATCTTTCACAAGGCTTATAGATTTCATTATGCTTTTCATTTTTTTGAAGTTTTGAGTGACTTTTAGACTGGTGTGCTGCCTACATTTAGTCTAGCATTGATGGTGCATTAGGAAAAGGCAACATAATATTGTTTTGATCCGAAATATGCGAGAGGTTTTCTCTTGTCTACCAAGGCCGCTTGGAGGATTGTTGGGCTTCGGAAAAATATCTATAAATATTTAAGAATATCTTCTAAAAAAAGGCTTCCACCCCAGTGGGGGGCACGTGGCTATTGCCCCAGTTTTGCCCTTTTTGGCGCCAGTGCCCATGGGGTTGGGGCGAAGAGCGTAACCTGAAGTGTGCTTGTACGATTTCAAAAGAAAAAACTTAGCCTGCGATGGAGTCATCTGTCAAGACAAAATTTGACAACTGCATTCATGTGTCTTATTGTTTATGCAGATTAGTTATATTATTTTAATGTTGAAGTTTAAAAGAAGTCTTCTATAAATAATGTTTTAAATTGTTAAAACTTTTTGATTCGTTTACGTTCTGTGCATGCTACGTTTATAATTAGCGCAGAATAATATTTGTCTATAATTATCGCTAGTTGAATTGCTGAGAAAGCTTTTTCGCAAGTTGTAAATTGCTGTTTATTTGGCTTGTGTCTGAGAACTGGCCGATTGGCTCTAATAAATCATTGCGCTGTTTGTTTTGACCAAAGACAGATATCGGCGATTTCTTGTCCAATAAAGATAAGAGATTGTTTGCAGTCGTTCGTCATAAATGCCTAATTCACTGCTGTTTGAAAATTTGGCAAAAGTTGAAGAGCATTTCCCATCATATAGTAATGGGTTTCGATTGGCTGCATGGAAAATCAAAAAATCAAATTTTCATTACACTCGAGGTATTACGTCAAAGCGTGTAACGAGTGGCGGATCCTGAGCAACACAGATCCCAAAAAACGTCGCAGCGGCGGCGAGCTGTTGGCGACACTTTGTTCGATTTGACCGGCCCGGTAATCGAACTCTAAATCTCCCGCACAGATAGCAATGTCTCAACAAATGGGCTAATATGGATATAAAAATATAGTTTAGCGTACTTAGTAGTGGCCTTCCGAATAATCAAATCTAATCAAAAATAATATCAAATCTTGATTAGTAGAAAAAATGCTAAATTTACTTGCATAATGCATAACCAAAAAGAGTGCTCAATAATCTTACAAGACTAGAGCAAAAACTCCTTCAATTAATTTGGCAGCATTCGTTAACAAAACTCCAACGGTCCGTTTCACGCTTACGCGATCATCAGGGAGCCTTATTCAAAAAGAACTATATACTACAGAGCCCTATTCAAATAGATTCTATTCAAATAAGGCTCCCTGATGATCGCGTAAGCGTGAAACGGACCGTTGGAGTTTTCTTAATAAATGCTACCAAATTAATCAAATCTTGATTATATACTCGCGGTAATGCACCGGGGTAACAAGTGGCGGGGCCTATCTCCGCTGCTTATAGGGCTTGGTCAACGCAGCTGCTCCGCAGAAACGTCGCAGCGGTGGCTAGTCGTTGGTGACAGTGCCCAATTTGACTGACCCGAGAATCAAACCCAAGACCTTCCGTGCCAACAGCGATGTCTTTAACCAGTTCGCCGACCGGCTGCTACCGAATGAGCAAACTTCGCTAACTCCAACATGATTACCGGTACTGGCGCTGAAACATTCAGAATAGCTTTTTTACATTCTACTGTCTTTTGCACAGGCTAGGGTCACCATGTTTTCACTGCACAAAAAGAGGACAGGTATTTTGAGAGACCTCACGTCCAATTTTCCGCCTAAAATCAAGTGAAGATAAAAAAAAGAAGGTTATCACGTCCGCAGAAGTCCAATTTGTCTCCCAAAATCAAGGGAAGAGCAAGAAAAGGTCACCACGTCCACAGGCCGTAGTTTGTATTTAAATTTCCCAAAATGTTTCGTGAAAGAATGATTTGACATGT
This sequence comes from Trididemnum miniatum, assembly GCA_964006365.1. NCBI lineage: Eukaryota > Metazoa > Chordata > Ascidiacea > Aplousobranchia > Didemnidae > Trididemnum > Trididemnum miniatum. The sequence continues at coordinate 2,895,336 of OZ023244.1, forward strand.
TTTCACTGTTATAATGCCGCATTTTTGCCGACTTCGAAGGATAAATGTTTTTTGGTCAGAAAGGAGGACATATCCTCCAAAAGGACTGAAAGAGGTCGTGTGGTAAGCTTAGCACAAGCTCCCCTTGTAGTAACACCACTGCTGAGCGCAGAGCCGGTGGCAGAGCAATCGAATTAGGTGGAACAAGCGTTTATCAGGGGCGTGGGCAAAGTTTGACATTAAGCACAAAATCCGCTGTCTTCAAAAAAGTGAGCTTGTTGATTGGGGGGCCAGGCCCCCCTGGCGCCGGTCCTAGCTGAGTGTAACTACCAGAAATCGGCTTTCACCGACTGTAACGTTAGCCGCATTCTGTTCTGCTGGTCGAAGGGCTCGAACTTTGGTCAGAAAAAACAAGGGCTGTACACATACATTTTTCGAGTGAGAAGTGCGTAAGGACATTCACTACTAAAAGGCACGATTTTTGAAAAAAAGAGCCAAGGCGGGTTTTGACGTCTACCAAAAAAGATTAAGGAAAGGCGTCTATGGGAACCCCAAAGTGGGTAGACAAGCGTTCGCCTTGGAAGCTGATAGGCTGGGTTTTATTCTCACTCGGGTCAAACCAAAGACTTTAAAACTGGTATCTGCTGTTACACTTGCTAAACGCTCAGCAATTAAGTGTAGAGCGGAGGATGAAATGAAGAGAGAATAAAAATACGTAAGTGAATTCTCGGCAAAATTTAGTCCTGGCGCTAAAAGACCTCAGTAGTTATAAAGCGCCATAGAACCACACAACATTTACCGCGCGCAGGATACAGATCTTACGTAACGGGTTCGATTCACGGCTGGAGCCGATATCATTTGATATATTATATACTGGGTGGCTGGTGACTTGAAGAGCAAAAGCTCACTTCGCAGTTTCTCTCAATTACTGTTGGGTTTGTTCAATCAAAATTGAAAAATTTAGCGCGGTTGATTCAAATGATGGTGAAATCTTTCGCCGTTTCCGTCATGCGCTTTTTAATTGTTGCGCTTTGGTAAAATAAACTTGACTTGACTCTGCGTACGCCACCTGTAAAAACTTTCCGCAACTTGGTGATTTATGCGGGCTTGGGTTCGAATCTCACGTGAGATCGGATTTCAAGCCTTAGAGTTTGCAAGTTAACACCAAAGTCTACGCAAGAATAGATACCTCAAAAGAAAACCTGATTTGGTCTTCAAGTTAGCTCAGATGGCCGAGTGGTATAAAGCGTCTGCCTCTGGAGCTCTAAACTTGGGTTTGATTCCGAGTCGGATCAAACCAATGGCTTTAGAATTGGTTTTCACAGCTTCCCTGAATCACGCTCAGCGTTGAAGGGACAGTGCGGAGAGCAAGTCGGCAAGTTTACTAGCTGAGTCGTAGGGAAAGGCACTTAG